>OU342743.1:302556703-303302053 GCA_910589775.1 Avena eriantha
GCAATTAAGGTGCTCCTTTTAATAGAGCACCGGAGCAAAGCATTAACACTCCGTGAACACATGTGATCCTCACATCAAAGCCATTCTCTCCGGTTATCCCGATTTCTGTCACTTCGGGGCCATTGGTTCCGGACAACAACGTGTGTATACAACTTGTAGATAAGACCAGAAACAATACTATCATAATGAATCAATAACATGTTCAGATCTGAAATCATGGCACTCAGGCCCTAGTGACAAGCATTAAGCACAACAAGTCGCAACAAAGTCATAAAGCACTAATAAAAGATACTAGGCACTATGCCCTAACAATCTGATGCCATTACATGAACGATCTCATCCAATCCCTACCATCCCCATAGCCTACAACGGGGGATTACTCACTCATAGATGGGGGAAACATGGATGGTCGATGAAGATGATGGTGGAGATCGATGGAGATGGCTCCAGGGGCACTTCCCCGTCCTGGCAGGGTGCCGGAACAGAGACTTTCTGTCCCCCGAATCTCCCCTTCGATGGTGGCGGTGCAACAGAACTTTTCGTGGAAAAACGTCGAACCCCCCGAAGTTTTTAGGTCAGAAGGCTTCTTAAAGGTGAAGAGGGAGACCGAGGGGGTGCCTAGGGCCACCACACCATGCCCTGGCGCGGCCAGGCCCAGCCCGCGCCTGGGGGGGGGGGGTGGCCAGCCCTTGGCCCTCCTCCGTCTCGTATTCTGGCTCCTGGAGTCTTCTAGAAAAATAAGCACTTTGGCTTTTGTCCCGTCCAATTCCGAGAATATTCATTTTCTGACTTTCCTGGAACCAAAAATAGCAGAAAACAGGCAGCTGGCACTGTGGCTCTTGTTAATAGGTTAGTCCAAGAAATCATATGAAAAGTACTCCAAAGTGTGGAGTAAACACAAGAAAGTGGATAAAAACAAGCATGGAGCATCAAAAATTATAGATACATTTGCAATGTATCAACATCCCCAAGCTTAAATCCTGCTCGTCCTCGAGTAGGTAAGTGATAAAAAGAATAATTTTTGAGGTGACATGCACCATCGAAGACTTGATCAAAGTATTTGTAAAACATTCAAAGCTGGGATCATAGTACTTCAATCATAACATGAAAGACAAAGTTCTAGCAATAAGCAAAGAAACTATGATGCAACATGAAAAGGCACAAACAAAAGATTCATGAATAACAATGCTTTGCAAGACGTTTGTTTGTTTCACATAAAGAAAACATAGCATAATAGTATTCAGCTTGTCCCTCAATAGAGTAGCAAATATAAATGCATAGGACACCTTCAAAGTTCATAAGAGTGACTAGATACAATAGTTTAAAACAAGCAATATCAAGTTATGCATCAATCAACTAGTCTTGGGACAATGCACAAAGAACTAAGAATGGCCACTATGCTCTCAAAGTAAGTGCATAAAGATAGAAGGTGGAGACTCAATATAATGGTGGAAGAAAGGCCTTTGTAAGAGGAAGTAGGGATTCAAGTTTCATAAAGAGCTTCCAAAAATTATGGTACTTATAGCTTTCAGCTCTCATTGCCCCTATCATAAGCATCTTGAAGGTGATTAAGGTTAAAGTGACACAACTAAGAGGATATGCTTGACAAGTTATAAACCGAAATCTCATGCCCCTTACTTACGAAGACCGATCCTCATGCTACTCAACTTCAGTCACGAGTAAGCTCTTGTCATTGTAAGTATATGTGTATCATTAAGAACCACCAACGGGGTACCCCTTGCACCTGGTACAGGAGCTTTCCCATAATCAAAATGACAAGGCAAGCAGACAATGAGCATCTCAGCGATCTTTTTATTTGCTATTTGCATAGGTTTTTATTGAGGATGCTTCATAGAGTGCTCATTATGGTGATGCTGCAAGTTTCCACCATGATTAGGCATGGCTTAGGATAGCGGCCCAGACGTTTCTCTAACACACATACAAACTCCATGATCTTACAAGTTCCACTTTTATTCCACACCGTCGGGATCCGTAAGCAAAAGAACATGATATCAACGGGGTACAAAGTACAAGTGCAACGTTGAAAGCGTTCCCCATGAAACATGGTTCTGCTAATTTCAACTTATAAAGCGCAAGCATATACGCAACAAAGAAGGACCCAATGGTTCAAGTTTATTAGAGGCAATAAAGTAAAGTGTGCCATCAAGTTCGTGAGAGCTTTAATCACTAGTTTTCTCATAACAAGTGGAAGGTAAACAAAAGCATGAATATACTTGGAATAACATAAGCTAGTAGGTAGGTATGGTGGACTCTTTGGAATAACTTGGTTTAGGGAGTTGGATGCATGAGTGGAACTCATATTTTGTTGTGGAGGCTAGAAAAAGACTGGGAGCGACAAACTAAGAGAGCAATAATGGCCATAATCATGTAGAGCGACAAAACATCATTGATCAAAGCATAAAATGATACTACAAGTTGAAAACTAAAGGATCATACAGGCTATGGTGACTTGAGATAGTCATAACATGGTGTGAGCATGTGCCAAGTCAACCCAAATAAAGCATCAAAGGAGAATACCACTATACTATGCTTTAATATGCTAACAACGCATGATTCATCCAAGGCACATTAAGCAATCTCAATTGTTTATAAAAAGTCATGCTACAACAAAGAATACTAAGCATAAAGCCAATACAATATCAAGCATGGCATGGCAAAGCATAGGCCACAGTCAAAAACAAGCTCTCTTTACCACTTAAGCATGAGCTTTCCTACTCTTTTCCAAACCAAACCAAACCATTTTGTTGGGGATATACTTTCCGGGTATCCTCACAGATCCTCACTGACCAGGGTGGCCCACTTCGGGTTAGAGCTTTGCTTCACGGGCGGCCCAGTTAGGGAGAGAAGACGGAGTCCAATCCGACTACGGGAAGGCCCAGAAGACTTACCGACTTAGGCCCATAATGTTACTTGTAGTTCAAGATGTACTCTATAACCAACTCTTAGTCAGAGCCGGATTGATCTCTCCTATAAACCCTAGGCCGGATATCTATATAAGCCGTCCTAGGGAGAGCCTTTAGGGAAACACTAGACACCTCAATAGTCTACAATCTCGACTCGCACAGGCGAAACCCTTGTAACCCATATTCCGGCTCTGCCGTATTACTAGATTGCTAGCAGGAGTAGGGTCCGTCCAAAGCCGGTGGATTCGAACCTGGGTAAACTTGTGTGCTCACCATCCCGGAACACCGTACGTCTCACACCCCTCTCTCCCGCATGCCTCGAGGACCCCCTCATGGCGTACTTGTCCTCAAACCGACGATAGTTGGTGCCCACCGTGGGGCAAGTGAGCTTCGGATCTGCGTTCCGAGCGGAATCTGCAAGAATCGGAATCGGCGAGACCATCGCCGTCGGTCGCATCCTCTACGCCAGCGACGTCCCTCTCATCGTTCTCGACGAGACTTGGATTCCGGCTAGGGAGGCCGTGACTACCTATACAATCATGTCTTTTGGCGAGATCGATGTTTACATCGGTTTCGCTGAACCTGCCCAACCCACCCCAGCGGTGATGATAGAGGCAGAAGAATCTTCTGGGTCCCCTTTGTTCGCGGAGGCGGCAGAGTTCCGGATCTCAGAAAACCCTAATCCCACCCAGCCCACACCAGTTGTGGAGATGGTGGAGAAATCCGAGCCTGAAGAAGACCTCATGGTCCAAGACGAATCTGGAGTGGATCTCCTTGGAGAAGCCGGATCCCAGATCGACCCACCCGTGGAAGTCGAAATCCAGGAGGAGCACATCAGCGACACTGATTCCGACTCTGACGATATCGGGACAGACAGGCCTTTCCTCAGGTACACACTAAGATGTATGATACTACAAGGCGCTAGCGCAGAAGAAATCCTCGAAACCATTAAAAGTTTTGATATGGCTAATCGCGAAAGCCGCAGGTACCTCAGGAAACATGCATCGCACTTCGTCGGATATGTTGGATCTGGATCCGGCTCTGCCGATGCTGGATAAAACACCGACTCGATGCTGGAGGCAATTGGAACAAACGCCGACGTTCCTGCATCCTCGGATGAGTCCATGACGTCGGCAGATTTCCAAAAGTTCTCCGCGGAATATGACGAGGAGTACAACTCCAAAGCTGCAGAAGATGGAGAAGCCATGGACGAAGGATTTGAGGAACACTCTCCCAAAGCGCAGGATGATATGGAAGTCGGAGACAATCCCGAACTCCAGATGTCCAAAAGTACCAATCAGAGCTTGACTCCGAGAAACGGACCCAAAGCCGTCTTTGCTACCGGCGCCGCCAAGAAGGCAAAGAAGAAGAACAAGAAGAACAAGACCCCGACAAAAGACCCTCTAACAGAGGAGGTGATTGCCAAGGAATACGAGGAAGACTCGAATGGAGCACTTATCCCAGACGAGCCAAAAAAAGAATCATCGGTGGATGGACACGTGATCACTGAAGGTGCGCGTAAACTCATCGATGCCGCATTAACCACACCTATCCCTACAGCTGAAGAACTTACTGCAGATGAGCTGGACGAAAGGGCCCAAGCCCTAGAAGCGCGTCGTCAACAACTCCTTGATGAAGCCAAAAACATCGAGGTAGAGAAGAAGCGCATGTCAAACAAGGAGTATATGTCCCGTCTACATCAGAAGACACGGAAGCGTCACATAGATGACAACCAATTCCCACGTGTTCGTACCGTCCTTTTTGGATATGAGATGGGAAAGCCACGGAAGGACAGCAATTGAGATTGGGTTTACCCAACACCGGTGCAAAATACCATGGCAGCTCGCGAAATTCTATCGGCTAATCCAGGACCAGAGGAGATACGTTTGGGTATCAAGCTACTCAATAAGGGACTGGAACAGCAAAAGGTCGCCCTGTCGGGAAGTCAAAAGCTGGTCTCGGATTCCGACAAATGTCGCACAGATCCGGCATGAGCTGACGTAAGATCTCACTACGAACGGGCGCAGCATTGTCACCCCGAACGTAGGGAAGACAATTATTCAAGAACCGGATCGTCAGGACAACACCGCAGAACTACACATAACTGGAGCAACGTCGCTCCAGCAGCCGAGAAAGACGCGATTGCTGCACTGATTCCGAGGAATCCTCCCCGAAAAGGAGAAGATAAAGAGAAACGTCGGGAGGAGGATCGTCAGAAAATGCCACCTCCTAGACATGAAAACCGTCCGGCTGAACCTCACCATGGTGGGAACGACGGACGAAGGAACGACGGAAACCACGCTGGCACAAACCGGCAGGGGGCTCGTCATAGTCAAGAACCTCCCCGGAACCGGAATAATGACGCTCCGGACGGAGGCCGGCGATCAGCCGGAAACAACCCAGCTGCACCACCCTCTCCACAACACAGTTATCACAACGGCCCCCAAGGAGGTCAAGGAGGACGACATGGCGGAGGAGGTGGTGGCAGAAGCCGAAGTCCGGCTCCAAGGCACCGCGGCCACAACCGATATTCGGGACGATCTTTATCCCCGAACGACGCAAGGCACAGGATCAACTCCAACATAGAGGCTCGGCGCTACGAAAACGATGACGTGTACGTGGGCCCAAAGTGCTTCGGACCACGCATCAGAGCTACAAAATTCCCAGAAGGATTTGCTATCTCAAGACATATTCAAGCCTACGACGGCATTGCTCGGCCAGACACCTGGTTACATGACTTCTTCCAAGCTTGCTGCATCGCCAAAGGCAGAAACAGCCTGGTCGCAACCCGATATCTCCCACTTATGTTGCGGAAGACGGCACGATCATGGCTCAATGAACTTCCGGCGAACACCATCCACAACTGGTATGATTTACAAAGTGCGTTCTTTCGAAATTTCGAAGGCACATATCGGAGGCCCTGTACGGTTAGAGACCTATAGCGTTGCACCGAGAAAGCCGGAGAAACTTGCCGAGATTATCTCGGACGATGGATTGACACCAAGAACTCCTGCGAGGGAGTAAATGATCAAACTGCGATTGAAGCTTTCATTGCAGGTCTCCCAATTGGTTTACTGCGCCATCGCTTGAAGTGTGACAAGGTTACTGATCTGGGACAGATGATAGAAATAGCGAGCAAGTATGCAGATGCTGACGACGACGTAGAGGGATTACTCAACGTCCTGGCCGTACCTCAGTCAGCAAAGACAAAGCAACAGGCTCAGAAGCGCAAAAACACCTCGGAAGAAAAACCCAACGTGGAGACGGTAGTAGTCACTACTGTTTCTGGGTCTGGAGGACGAGGAGGACGTGGCGGAGGCTGCGGGCGTGGCCGTGGGACATCAAGGGTCCAAGGTAGAGGAGAGCAACAACCAGGCAAAACCTACACTTGGGCCGACATCGCCAATAACCCATGTGTGCATCACTTGGACGCTAATGGGGGCTCGTGCCACACCAACGCTGAATGTCGTTAATGACAACATCAAGAGAGATGATACCGCGGGCTACAAAGCTAAGCGGAAGAAGGGAAAGAAAAATCCTGAAAAAGACAAAGAGACCAAGGAAGATTCCGACATGGAGGAAGCCGACGCTTCAAATCCGAAGTCGGAAGGGAAGAAAACTTTTCCTACCAAGAAGGACACTTACGTCACCTTCCTCGGATCTCAACCAGCAAAGGTCAAGAAAGCAGTTCTCCACGAGCTCAACGCAATAGTTTCGGCTGTCCCTCAGTACCTAGACTGGTCGGAAGTGGCAATAACGTTTGACCGTGCTGATCATCCGCCTAAACTACACAGGTGAGGAAAATACGCCTTAATCGTCAATCCACTTATTGACGGTTATGGTTTCTCCAAGACCCTCATGGACGGTGGTAGCAGCATCAATATTCTCTATGTAGAAACGCTACGCCGGATGAAGATCTCGGAAACACAGCTTAACCATAGCTCTGTGATTTTTCACGGAGTTGTCCCAGGAAGACAAGCTAATTCCCTGGGAGAGATCACTTTGGATGTTACTTTTGGAACACCAAAAAATTATTGAACGGAGGCACTTTCCTTCGAAGTGGTCCCGTTCAAGAGAGCATACCACGCTATATTCGGACGTCCGGCTTACTAGGCTTTTATGGCTCGTCCATGTTACATTTACAATATGATGAAAATTCGAGGTCCCAACGGCGTGATCACCATCAGGGGAGACCCGAAGAAAGTGCGAGAGTGCGAGGATGGAAATGCCACCTTTGCCGAAGCTGTGCTGCACGCCCAGGAGTACTAGGAGATCAAGAAGAGCATAGATCCGTCCGAGATGCCCGCGACGAAGAAGGAGGTGACAAAGCCAAATCCGGAGTTCAAGGCATCATAAGAGACGAAGACAACCCCATTGAAGGATGATGACCCCTCCAAGGTGACCTAGATAGGCGCAGGCCTAAGTAGCGCATAGGAAAGCGCTTGTCAAGTTCCTCCGAGCAAATCAAGATATCTTCGCATGGTAGCCATCTGACATGACCGGAGTACCTAGGGAACTTGCCGAGCACTCTCTAAATGTAAACCCAAATGCTAAACCCGTCAAACAGTCCTGACGATAGTTTGGTGATGAAAAGCGTAAGGCAATAGCTAAGGAACTAGCGCGGCTCGAGTTAGCCGGATTCATAGAAGAGGTCATCCATACTGATTGGTCGGCCAACCCTGTAATGGTCCCTAAAAAGGACACCACTGATTTAAGGATGTGTGTTGATTATACTGCCTTGAACAAGGCTTGTCCAAAAGATCCGTTCGTTCTGCCTAGAATTGATCAAGTTATCGATTCTACGGCAGGCTCGGAACTCCTCTGTTTTCTCGACGCATATTCCGGTTATCACCAAATCCGGATGAAGGAATCTGACAAAATCAAGACTTCATTCATAACCCCTTTCGGAACCTTCTGTTATGTTACGATGCCATTTGGGATGAAGAACGCAGGAGCTACGTACCAGCGCACGATGCAGCATTGCCTCCATGATCAACTTGGATGCAATGTACATGCATACGTGGATGATATCGCGGTCATGTCCAAAAATAAGGAAACATTGATTCCCGACTTAGAGGAGACGTTCGCCAATTTACGAAAATACAACATCATGCTTAACCCGAAGAAATGCTTCTTTAGAATACCAGCCGGAAAATTGTTAGGTTTTATCGTGTCTCAACGAGGCATAGAGGTGAACCGTGACAAGATCAAGGCTATTCTCAATATTTCCAGGCCAACTCGCCTGAAGGACGTACAAAGATTAACTGGTTGCATTGCTGCGGTCAGTCGATTTGTAAGCCGGCTTGGTGAAAGAGCCGCACCATTATACAAACTCCTGAAGAAGACCAAGGATTTTGTCTGGACTAACGAAGCTGAAGCTGCACTACAAGACCTGAAGAAAGTACTCTCATCTGCTCCTATCCTGGCAGCGTCGAAACCTCAGGAACTGATGTTGCTTTACATTGCTGCGACAAATAAGGTTGTCAGTATAGTTATGGTGGTGGAGAGACCAGAAGAAAATCAGGAGCACCTAGTGCAGCGTCCGACATACTTTGTCAGCGAGGTCCTGACAGAATCAAAACAGCGATATCCGCACTATCAAAAGTTGGCTTACGGTGTTTTTCTAGCATCTCGTAAGTTACGACACTATTTTCAGGAGCATCCAATTACCGTGGTGAGCAAAGCTCCCATGAGAGATATAATCAACAATAGCGATGCCACATGACGCGTCTGTAGGGTAACGGGTAGGCTACACTAGCGTAAAATCAAAAATTTCTACCGCGTCAACCAGGAATACTATTGTCATAGATCACGGGATTACCGCTAGACGCGCAGGTGCGGAACTCGATGAAGCACGTTGCGGCAGTGTAGATGTTCTACGTCTCCTCCTCGTCCTCGTCCCACGAGCAGCTCCCCTTTGCGCGGCTCGTCCAAGTGCTACAGATGCAGCACCTCCGAGGTATCCACACGTCCGGAGTGGAAGCCGTCACACGCCAGACTGCTAGGTCTGCGCGTGCAACACAGGCGGAAGAGGAGTGGCGGCTGGGTGGAATGCTCTCTCCTTTTCAGCTCGCCTCACTCCCTCTTATATAGGCATCCCTGGTGGGCTTCTACATTAGCAGCCCATTAGCAGCCTAAGCCTGGTCTAATTCGGATCCAATCCTCATTAGGCTTCCAGCCCCTAAAGTGTGTGACCCTATAGGTTCATACACGTATAGACATGACGCGAGTACACTTACTCCATCAATAGTTGGTAGCAGCCTCTAGCAAGACGTGCCAACTCCTAAACGCATATAAAGATCATTCGGACGAACCATCACAAGGTTGAGTACATGTCTTTCCCTTTGCCTCACGATATTTGGTCTAGCTCTAAGCTGACCTCTCTTTCTCGATACTGTGATTCAGAATCCCTTTACTAGGTTAACTCTTAACCATATGTAGCACGGCCATGCATTTCTGGATCCGATCACTCGAGGGGCCCAGAGATATCTCTCTCAAGTAGAGAGGGGCAAATCCCATCTTGATTGACCGATGCCTTGCAGCATGTATCAGGACAAACCCGAAAGCTACCTTTATAACTACCCAGTTACGGAGTAGTGTTTGATGGCCCCAAAGTAGGTCGATCCACATCTCAAGTACATGCGACAATCTCAGGTCTAAGGACAAAACGTACACGATGTGTAGAGAGAGCTGCAAGTATTATTGCTAGTCTCATGTTGGGTCAGTCCAACCCCATGTTCATAACATGTGTCCACATCATTGGTTTGACATCTCCATGTCAATGACTTGCGAAACATAGTCATTAACCAATCGATGTGCTAGTCTAATATTCACGTGTGTCCTCGCATGAACTCCGACTAGGGACAATTATTAGATAACCATACAAGTAAAGAGTTTCACAAACAATTCACATAATTGCCAATCAATACAAGTTGCCTAGTATATGGATATTCAAGGAACATTATAATAACTCATGGATACACATGAAATACAATCATCTATATGATTGCCTCTAGGGCATATTTCCTTCAGCGTCGCCAAATGGGGTATAGAGCTTGCAGCTTTCGATATTGAGTACAAACCCCGGACAACAATCAAATCCCAGATCCTTGCCGACTTTGTCGCTGATTGGACAGAGACCAAGGAGAACATGGTCCTCCCTGAGTCGGAATATTGGACCCTCTTTTTCGACGGGTCCAAGGCTCGAGGGGGCTCGGGGGCTGGCGTGGTGCTCAAATCACCCCAAGGAGATAAACTTTTATACGTTTTGCAGATCCACTTCACAGCGACAAACAACATTGCCGAGTATGAAGCACTACTGCATGGAATCCGGATTGCTAAAGATATTGGCATCCGACGTTTGATGTGTTACGGAGATTCGGATCTTGTTGCTTAGCAAGTCTCGGATATTTGTAATGCAAATAAGCACATGGCAACATATAAGGCTGTCGTGGATAATCTATCTAAACCGTTCGAGGGGTT
The DNA here is from genome assembly GCA_910589775.1 of Avena eriantha. Lineage (NCBI taxonomy): Eukaryota > Viridiplantae > Streptophyta > Magnoliopsida > Poales > Poaceae > Avena > Avena eriantha. Next base: position 302,567,110 of record OU342743.1, read on the forward strand.
TGAAGTTCAACACATCCCTCGAGCAGAAAACGAGTAAGCAGATGCACTATCTCGAATAGGCTCTGCGCGGAAAGAGGTTCCGGATGGCGCATTTTTAGAGCACCTCAAAGTTCCCTCGACAAAGGGAGTAGATGAGGAATATCCGACCAAATCCGACTCACCTTTAATAGCAGTTCTGGCTGTAATTCCTAGCTGGACTCAATCCTACCTTGATTATTTGGTAGATGGAAAATTACCCGAAGACGAGGTGCTGAGCCGGCAGATTATTCGACGAGCAAAAGCCTATACTATTGTTAAAGGTGAGCTCCATAAACGGAGTGTTTCTGGGGGTTTTCAGCGCTGTGTATCTTTGGAAGAAGGAGTGGAAATCTTAAGAGAAATCCACGAAGGCGAGTGTGGTCACCACGCTGCAGCCAAATCTTTAGTGGCAAAAGCTTTTCGACATGGTTTTTTCTGGCTTACAGCTCAGGCAGATGCCGAACGATTAGTCAAGACATGCAAAGGCTGCCAAAAGTACGCCAAGCAAGCTCATGTTCCGGTTGATCAGCTGCGAACAATACCTATAACATGGCCTTTTGCGGTCTAGGGGCTTGATATGGTAGGACCTTTTAAACGAGCTCCAAGTGGATTTACTCACCTCTTAGTGATGGTGGATAAATTCATGAAATGGATCGAGGCTAAACCTGTCACTAGTTGTGATGGAGTAACAGCCAAAAGATTTGTCGAGAATGTTATAATCCGGTATGGTTATTCGCATAGCATTATCACGGACAACGGGAGTAACTTTTCAATGGGAGAGTTGGCTGAATTCTGCGACGAGCAAAATATCCGGCTTGACATTGCGTCAGTCGCACATCCACAGGCTAACGGACAAGTCGAAGGAGCAAATGGTTTAATTCTACAAGGCTTGAAACCAATACTCGAAGCACCACTTAGACGTGCTGCGGGGGCTTGGGCAGAGGAACTACCCTCTGTAATTTGGAGTTTGCGAACAACTCCGAACAGGTCAACAGGATATACACGTTTCTTCTTGGTCTATGGCGCAGAAGCAGTTCTTCCTAGTGATTTGATTCATACTTATCCTAGAGTGACCGCGTATATCGAAGAGGATGCCAAGATTTCTCGACAAAATGATCTCGACTTAGTCGAAGAAGTTCGCGTCGTTGCTGAAATGAGATCTACAGCCTATCAGCAGAAGTTACACAAGTATCATGGCCAGAGAGTCCGAACTAGATCTTTCAATAAAGGTGATTTGGTTCTCCGGCTTGTGCAACAAAGAAAACACAAACTTTCCCCAATATGGGAAGGGCCCTTTTTAGTTAGTCGAGTATTGCACAATGGGTCGTACTACTTAACTGACATGAGGCCAGTCAAAGAAAGACCTGCTACTAAGAAGAGAAAGAGAGCTGGAGGCAGTACAAGTCCGGATGAATTAGACAGACCGTGGAATATCGCTCAGCTACGTCCCTTTTATTCTTAGTTTTATCTTTCTTTGTAATCATACATAGGTACATGTTCTGTTAGAAATAAAAGTTTTGGTTAACTCAAAGTTTTCCTGAGAAGTTTTTACCATCTTATTTCCTAATGATCATGTCGTAGTCGAAAATCCCAGAATGCTTGAAAGTACTTTATGCTCATGTTCGTTCTGGTTTAGATTTCCGATTCTAAACCTGCTACCTTCGGGTATAACTCTAAAAAAATTCTAGTCTTTACTTGGGTTATTTGTCTGATTGCTGGATGCGGGTATCTTCCAAGTAGTGAATTGTTGGTACTGGAAGCCAGCTTTGTTTCCGAGTTTAAAATGGTTTAGCAATTGAGCTCCGTTGCTCGGCAAAGTTTCCGGCTGAAGGTTTAGCCGGCTCACGAAAGGGACAAGGCGGAAAGCCAGATAAAGGATAAGTAGAGGCGGAAAATTCTAAGTGCTTATGAAAACATTTCAGGCACGCAAATAGTCTAAGACAAAAGTGCTGAATAGATAAAAAAACTTAGCACTAGCAAAAGTCATAGTACTTAATATTTACAAAACGCATCATGTCTTTCCAGAATAATACATAGTTTGCTGATCTATGATGCAGGAGGAGATGAAGGAACTGTCGGATCGCTGGTTACTCTGTCTTGATATCGTGCCGAGATGTCCGGATCTGAGGTGGTCCGTTCATCGTCGGAAACTTCTTCAGCGTCTTCTGGAGGAGGTGGTGGAGTATCCACGCGGGTGAAGAAGGGCACCTCGTAGCTGGTGAGGTCAGCTACGTGGCACCCATATCCGGCGCAGGAGTGCATGATAGCTTGAAGGTCTTGCTCCTGGCCGTCTTCGTCTACTTTATAGTACCCTCTGGTCACTTGCCATATCTCCATGTTCCCATGGTGGCTCATGACCATGGTGAGAGCGTTCTGCGCAGTAGTCCGCGCGTAGAACATGTTCCAGTCCCGAACGAGCTGCGGCATCTCCTTGGCCTTCTCCCGCACCTGGAAGTCCGACATGCTTGGCATGTCCGGAATCCTGAGAGACTCGCCAATGTCCTCAAAGGACTGGCGGTAGTCATGAAGGAGATCACCGACTTGGGTAAGCCGGTGAGTGCGGGGTTCGGACGAGGAAGAGTCCGTCAAGTTCAGAGGACCTATACACAAAACAAGGATATGAAAAAACCGACATTGATGAAAGTCGAAGAAATGATAAGTCAGATAGATGGAACATACCAAGAATGACGTCGTCAATCTTGGCTTTCTCCTCCCGGAGACTCTGGAGTTCAGCTCGGAGCGCCTGGGAGATATCCTTTTCTCTGCCAACCTCATTCTTGAGGTCCGAGATAACCTTATCTTGAGCGGCAATCTTAAGATCGCGGTCTTCAGTGGCCATGGAGGAGGACTCGAGGACTTGAGCTATGATCCTTTCATGATCGGCCTTGAGCTTATCTAGCTCTTGGCGAAGTCCCTTGTTCTCCACCACTAAGGTTTTGAGGTTCTCGGCCTCTTCAATCATAGCGATGGATTGTTCCACCAACACTGTAAGTCAAAAAGAACAACAGTTCAGAAAAATTCGACATTAAAAAACGCAAAAGACAAGGTTTGAATCTCGAAATGTTTACCTTCGGCTTCATCCTTGGCTACCTTGAGCTCAGCATTTTTAAGCCGGAGAGCTTTGATCTCTCTCCGCTTATCACACACATTTTTTAACAATTCCTGGTTATAGGAACAGACTTTATGTAAGTCAGAATACCCAAAGTCAGAAAGCTACTTAAGACTCGGGCTAATATTTTTTGCTAAATATCAGCACGAGCCTTGGGGGCTACACTAATTCGTTCTTTGGCATCCTAATGAAAGCATAAACCCCGATTTCTATATCCTACTTCATGCTTGGGGGCTAGAGGATATGATATAACATAAGGTAAAAAACAAGAGTTGGAATTCCGACTTACATATTGTTCGCGGGTGAGTTTGTCTAATCCCGCGTTCACCTCAGCTGCCACCTTCTCGGCGAGAGTAAGAGGAATTACTGGGGCTGTTGGAAGCTCGCCAGTCCTGATCCTCTCGTCGCGAAGGCGGACTTGAGCGAGAAGGTCAGAGAACTTGACGTCCTCTACTTCTTGCGCTTCCTCTTTGGGGGATAGATGGCTTTTGTCCAGGACTTGCCTGGCCAGCCGCTAGATCTCCTCTGCAGATTTCTGGGACAAGCCAAATTTGGCAAGTCCGGGGTTGCTGAGGAGGTTGTCGACGAAGACTTCAGCCGAGGGATCATTACCCGGAGAGGGTTCACCCTTATCTTGAGCTGACACACCCACGGTGACGTCAGTGTGCGATCCAAGGATCACATGCGCCGTTGGAGGAGCCGGATCTTCTGCAACAACCGGAGAAGGAGTAATCGCCGGTGTTGCAGAAGGTTGAGGGGCAGGAGTCGGAGGAGCCGTGGCAGGGGAAGCTATAGTAAGCTTCGTCTGTCGCAGGGGCTTTGCAGGAATCCCCTTCCCTTTACCCTTGATGAGAGGCTTTGCTCTGAGAATGTAGTAAAGTCAGAAATATTACATCTCAGAAAGAAATTCGAGAAAGGTACAAAGGCGGAAATTGTGAATGAAAGTTACCTCTTCACAACGGGCACTTCCTTTGTGCCAACAGCCACTATCGGAGCTTTGCGCTTCTTGAGCGCAAGGTCCGGCAATGGGACCACTTCAGTCTCCTGAGAAAACTCAGGAGGATATCCTTCGAGTGGAGCAAGCTCCGACTCAAGGAGATCAGCAAGCTGAAAACAAGAAAATATATCAGCATTGCAATATATAACTTAAAGATTGAAACACGTAAAATGTGTACTGATGGAAGCTTACCGCTACCACGGGGTTTTCCGCCGTGTGCATACCCAGAGAAATCTCCGGAATTTTCCTCTCGATCCGCTCCTTGATCAGCCACTTGATCTGGCTTATGTAACCTTGGATGGTGTAGGCTTTGGGGCTGATGCGGAGAGAGTCTTTTTTGGAAGACGTGATGGAGTGCATCAGTCTATCCCCGTGGTACTGAAGTGGCTGAATCCGACGTGAGACCTAGCACTGGACTAAGTCGGATCCCTTCAGACCCTTGTGCTTGATAAGATATTCGATCCACCTCTTAGCGAGGATCAGATCGTCGGTGAGAGATGGAGCAGCCTCATCCCAGGAAGGCTGGGCTGTGGCAGCTCCATCGACAAAAGCCGGCAAAGCAGTAGCTTTGCCGGGAGCCAGAATATCCCTATGATAGAAAAAAGTGGTTGACCATTGTTTGACCGAGTCACTGGCAGAAATTTTGGGATATACCCGGTCTCGTTTAACAGAAAAACTAATAGTACCGGTGATATAAGGAACACCGGCAGTAATGGAATTTCTCCGGACATGGAAATAGTACCGGAAGAGAAGCAAACTCGGCCTAATGCCGAGAAAGCCCTCGCAAAGCACAGCATATGCGCTCATCTCTAGAAGAGAATTGGGAGGAAGATTATGGAGTTGAAGTCCATAGTGGTCAATCACCTCGGAGAAGAACTCTGAGGGAGGAAAGGACAAACCTTGGTCCAGATGGGTGCCGAAGTGGACGCGTTCGCCCTCGCGCGGATTGGGGACAGTTTCGCCAGAACCGCTCCACCAGTTGCTAGCGGCGAGAAGCCCCTCCTTCTCCATGTTTTTGAGACCGTCATCGTCGAGGGCGCAGGGGATCCAGATTCCCCGGAAACTCTCTTTCTCCGCAGCTGCTTCCGCCGCCGCCACCACTAGAGAGGAAGAAGAGGATGAAGCCATTTTTCTCTCCGGTGGAAAAGGTGACCTTAAAGTGGCGGCGCTAGGAGCTCTGTGGGAGGAGGACGAAAAGGTTCTGGGCGCACTGGAGGATTGGGAAGAAAGAAACGGCGAAGGACTGGTGGAGAGGAGAAGAAGGAATCTAAACCCCTTATATCCACCTACCTGCGCCAAGATTCGTGCAAACGCTACAGTGTAATTGCCACGCGTCGTGGAAGGAACTAGGAAGGACCCGCGCGATGATTGCGTCGCCTCGATCTCCACGCACGCATTGAAACGGCGCCTCGGTTCCGCGAACTGCGGACCCACCAACGGTCGTGCTGACGGAACGTCTGTCAGATGACATGACTTGACCATGCTTGTGTCAGGTGGTTTTAGAGACCAAGTTCTGGCTTAGTTTAAAAGCGAGCTGGAAAATCCGAATAACTAATTGAAAGGTCCGACTTACTTTTAAGACCCGGATCGTATTTTTTGTTATAAAGTTTCAGGAACCCTTCAAGATTCTGCAAGCCAAAGATCAAGCTGGACGATGATAAAATCCGACTTTAGATCTTGGAGGCCTCTGGGGGCTACTGTTGGGGATATACTTTCTGGGTATCCTCACAGATCCTCACTGACCAGGGTGGCCCACTTCGGATTAGAGGTTTGCTTCACGGGCGGCCCAGTTAGGGAGAGAAGTCGGAGTCCAATCCGACTACGGGAAGGCCCAGAAGACTTACCGACTTAGGCCCATAATGTTACTTGTAGTTCAAGATGTACTCTGTAACCAACTCTTAGTCGTAGCCGGATTGATCTCTCCTGTAAACCCTAGGCCAGATATCTATATAAGCCGTCCTAGGGAGAGCCTTTAGGGCAACACCAGACACCTCAATAGTCTACAATCTCGACTCGCACAGGCGAAACCCTTGTAACCCATATTCCGGCTCTGCCGTATTACTGGATTGGTAGCAGGAGTAGGGTCCGTCCAAAGCCGGCGGATTCGAACCTGGGTAAACTTGTGTGCTCACCGTCCCGAAACACCGTACGTCTCACACTCCTCTCTCCCGCACGCCTCGAGGACCCCCTCATGGCGTACTTGTCCTCAAACCGACGACACATTTGAACACCAATGTATGAAAGAGGGGGTCCAACCAATTAATTCAGCAAACTAAGCAAACCAAGGCAAACAAAAACCAAAACGAAAACGAAAAAGAAGACGCTCCAAGAAAAACACAACTGTGCATGAAACAATAAAAATGAAGCATTTGGAAGAAACCTGGAATTTTTATTGATGAAGCATCCCCAAGCTTTGACGCTTGTACTTCTTGGATATTTCTTGGGGTGACACGCGTGGCATCCCCAAGCTTGAGCTTTAGTCCATCCTTCATCTCATTACTCATTCCTTCCATACACCTGAAATTTTTCCTTCATACAAAACTTCACACAATCTCATTAGCAACATTAGTGCACTCAAGATAAATAAGTCTTAAGGTTCAGTTCTAACACCAAATAAACTTCCATTAGAACACTATATACTGTAGAACTTCCCCCAAAAAGCTCAATTCCCCAAAAGAACTCAAGAAGGAACCAACAAGAAGCAAATGCAGAAAATGGCAGAAATCTATCAAAACAGACCAGCAGGTAAATACGAATTTTTTCGAAGAGCTTCTGTTGCTCCAATCAAAAGGTGTTGAACTAACGAAAGTTATATAACAACCTGGGTCAGAAGCACAAAAAAGTACAGCTCAATCCGACATACAGAGCTCTCTCACGAATTTTTACGGTGAAGCACAGAAATCTGTTTCGGGACAGCAACTTTCCCAATCATTACTTCTCTCTCATTAGAGGTTACTCTTGGCATAAAAAGCAAATAAAAATGATAAGGAGCGGTTATTACTGAAGTAATAACTTCCAAGACTCATCTAAAACTTTTGGGTTATCTCCCAATAAGTACTTTTCTTTAACGCCTTTAAGTTAGGCATAAGCAAAAACTAAAATGGATAGAATAGAAGTAAGCGAAGATAATCATGGTGAAAACATTGTTTTGTTCAATGAAATCCTTTTGTTAACAAGGTTGATCAGGTCTTGTTACCAAAACAATTCCATATGAGACAAAACTTTGTATCCCACTAATGATTATGTTACCTCAACCTTGATAGCAATGGTCCCAATCATAATAGTTTCAAATTTTTCTCTTCGTATGGGACAATATATTTCTCCAACTTGAATGCCCTCAACAAGTTCAATTGAATTCAAACCATAAGTCCTTTCAATCTTCTTGAGGAAATAAACAATGTGTTCATTGAAGGTCACCTTACCTTGATTACAATTAATAACAGCTCCTGTAGTATTTAAGAAAAGGTCTCCCAAGAATAATTGACATATTATCATCTTCAGGCATAAAAGTTTGAGAGGATGCTCTCATAAGAAATAAGAGTTGAAGTAAAAGAGAGCATCAAGAAGCAAATTCAAAACACATTTAAGTCTAACCCACTTCCTATGCATAGGAATCGTGTATGCAAATAAATTCACAAAGAACAAAGTGACAAGCATAGGAAGATAAAACAAGAGTAACTTCAAAACTTTCAGCACACAGAGAGGTGTTTTGATACCATGAAAACTTCTACAACCATATTTTCCTCTATCATAATAATTTTCAGTAGCCTCATGAATAAACTCAACAATATAGCTATCACATAAAGCATGCTTTTCATGATCTACAAGCACTAGAGCTTTATTATAAACATTTTCAAAAGTATCCTCAGGAACATAACAATCATCCTCCTTTAGTAAGCATGGAGGACAATCAAATAATATAAGGGATAAAGAGTTACTCTCATTAGAAGGTAGGAATGGGTAGCTAATCCATTCTTCCTCCTTTTGTTCATCACTCTCCTCCTCTTTTTCATCTAATGACATTTCAGGTTCATCAATTTCTTCTTTCATAGGATCCTACAAGGCATTAGTCTCTTCCATTTGTGGAGAGCATCTATTAAAATATTCAAGAATATTGCCATTTTTATCCTTGTAATTATCAAAGCAAAATTTAAGTATACCATAAACCTCATACTTATAAGGTGAATCATCAATATTTTCAAGCAAACTAGCAAGTTCAAAATCACGCTTCCAAGCAATAAATTCTTCAATTTGTTCCGCATCATAAAAGTCATAAATTCATTTAGCATAGGAAGATATGGTATCATTATCATTATACTCACATTGAAAAGGGAGGTGTTTATACCTCTTTCTGCAACGAGATTCATCACAGCAATAAGTAACATTATAAGTAGAGCACACGTTTCTAGCAATGGTATACAATCTATCAATTTGTTCCCATAAATGTTTCCCTTTTTGTGACAAGCGGTGTTCCTTATAATAATATTTTTGATATTCCGTGAACCCACCTTGCCAATAAGCTTCAGTTTCAAAGAAACCAACCATTGACAACAAGCATGATAAGGCAAGACAATAACAAACCAACGAAAATAACAACTAGAGTAGGAACTAAATTTTTTTGTATTTTTGATAAAGAAACAAGCAAACAAGGAGAAAGATAAACTTAGCTTGAACAATAGTGAATCCAAGTGGACTTGATAAATAAAGCTATGCTCCCCGGTAATGGCGCCAGAAAATAGTCTTGATGACCCACAAGTATAGGGGGTGTATCGCAGTATTTTCGAGGGAAGTGAAACCCAATTTATTGATTCGACACAAGGGGAGCCAAAGAATATTTATAAGCCTTAACAACTGAGTTGTCAATTCAGCTGCACCTGGAAACAATCTTGCTCACAGCAGTTTATCAGTAACAACAGTTTTGTAGTAGGAATAGCAAAGTAACAGTAGTAGCAAAGCAAAGACAGTAGTAACAAAAGCAGTAAACAGTGGGATTCGAGTGCGGTAGGCATAGGGATGGATGGACGGGTGTTGCATGGACAAGACAATTCACATAGCAATCAGAACATAGGGCAATTGCAGATAAATAAAATAAAGCACCCAAGTACTAGACAATCTTAGGCATGTGTTCCATATATAGTCATACGTGCTCACAATGAGAACTTGCACAACATCTTTTGTCCTGCCAGCCCGTTTGCAGCGGGGCCTCTAGGGAACTACTGGCAATTAAGGTGCTCCTTTTAATAGAGCACCAGAGCAAAGCATTAACACTGCATGAACACAGGTGATCCTCACATCAAAGCCTTTCCCTTCCGGTTATCCCGATTTCTGTCACTTCGGGGCCATAGGTTCTGGACAACATGTTTATAAAACTTGTAGATAAGACCAGAAACAATACTATCATAATGAATCAATAACATGTTCAGATCTGAAATCATGGCACTCAGGCCCTAGTGACAAGCATTAAGCACAACAAGTCACAACAAAGTCATAAAGCACTAATAAAAGATACTAGGCACTATGCCCTAACAATCTGATGCCATTACATGAACGATCTCATCCAATCCCTACCATCCCCATAGCCTACAACAGGGGATTACTCACTCATAGATGGGGGAAACATGGATGGTCGATGAAGATGATGGTGGAGATCGATGGAGATGGCTCTGGGGGCACTTCCCCGTCCCGGCAGGGTGCCGAAACAGAGACTTTCTGTCCCTCGAATCTCCCCTTCGGTGGTGGCGGCGCAACAGAACTTTTCGTGGAAAAACGTCGAACCCCCCGAAGTTTTTAGGTCAGAAGGCTTCTAATAGGCGAAGAGGGAGACCGAGGGGGTGCCTAGGGCCACCACACCATGCCCTGGCACGGCCAGGCCCAGCCCGCGCCTAGGGGGTGTGGCCAGCCCTTGGCCCTCCTCCGTCTTGTATTCTGGCTCCTAGAGTCTTCTGGAAAAATAGGCACTTTGGCTTTTGTCCCGTCCAATTCCGAGAATATTCATTTTCTGACTTTCCTGGAACCAAAAACAACAGAAAACAGGCAGCTGGCACTGTGGCTCTTGTTTATAGGTTAGTCCAAGAAATCATATGAAAAGTACTCCAAAGTGTGGACAAAACACAAGAAAGTGGATAAAAACAAGCATGGAGCATCAAAAATTATAGATACATTTGCAATGTATCAGTATCCCAGATAGGTGGTTTAATAATAGGAGCGCGAGATAAAGCATTTTTGTGTTTATCGAAGGCTTCAAGACACTTATCATCGAAATTAAATCTAATTTCCTTTTGCATGAGGTTTGTCAAAGGTTTAGATATTCCAGAGAAGTTTCTAATGAACCTTCTATAAAAGCCCACATGACCAAGAAAACTTCTTATACCTTTAATATCCCTTGGTGGTGGCATTCTCTCTATTGCTTCAACCTTAGCTTGATCAACTTCAATTCCCTTACCTGATACCTGGTGTCCAAGGATTATACCTTCTTTGACCATAAAATGGCACTTCTCCCAGTTTAGGACGAGATTAGTTTCTTCACGATGCTGCAAAACTCTTTTGAGATTATCTATACAACTAGTAAACAAAGTTCCATCGACAAAAAAGTCATCCATAAATACTTCCATTATAAGTTCTATAAAATCAGCAAAAATAATAGTCATGCATCTTTGAAAAGTAGCAGGGGCATTTGAAAGAACATTTCATGTTTTCCTTTGTTTTGCGTGTTAGATAACAATACTATGGAGACTTTTTATGTGTGCTAAGTGTGCAGGAAGTTTTGAGGGGGGCCGGATAATCCGCCCCTCCAAGGGTCGGATAATCTGGCCTACCTCATCTCTCAAGGAAGCCAAGGCGCGTCGCTCTGTGTCCAGTCGGATTTTTTACCGGAAAATCCGAACTGGGGCGGTTTTTCCTCCCGAGGCCGGATAATCCGGGTTTCGCAAGGGCCGGATAATCCGGCCCCCAGTTTTCGAGCAAAAGGATACAAGGCGCGTCGCTCGGTGTCCGGTCGGATTTTCTCCCGGAAAATCCGAACTGGGGCGGTTTTTCTTCCCCAGGCCGGTTAATCCGGCCTTCGCACTGGGCCGGATAATCCGGCCCCCAGAAGTTGATCAAGGGCAAGCTCGGCGCGACGCTCGGAGAGGGGGCGGATTATCTAGTGGATATTCTGAGTCTGGGGCCATGTTTCCCCAGACCGGATAATCCGGCCCTCACTTGGGCTGGATAATCCGGCCCCCAAAGTGTGTAACGGCTGGTTTTTGGAAGGGGTATAAGTACCCCTTCTTCCCCAACATCCAGAACTCTTGATTCACTCGAATTTGACCAGACCTTGTACAAGAGCTCTAAATCTCGATCTCCCACTTCAACCACCCGAAGGTCTTGATCTTTGGTGGAATTGAAGGAGGAGAAGTTCATCATCAACAGCAAGAATCAAGCGCTTCAACTCCTCTCCATTCACTTGGAGAAATCCCTGATCTAGTATTCTTGTTAATACCTAGAACTTGTTATTGTATTTGACAACTTTGTTATTGTGGCAGCGTGTTGTCATTTCGGGAGCCTCCAAGTTGTTGTGGAGTTGTTGTCCTGCTAGTTGTGTAAAGGCGCTGGTGCCCTCCTCGAAGGGTACCTATAGTGGAAGGTGGATCAGGCCTGTTGTGGCGAGATCCATCGGAGAACAGGGTGAGGCCTTTTGTGGCGTGGTGGTCTTAGTACCACCCACCCCTCCAACGCAGACGTACTTCCCTTAACAAGGAAGGAACTACGGTCAAACAAATCCTGTGTCTCCGCGTGCTTCACTTCGGTTTACTCGTTCCTCTTCCACTCGCTCTTTACTCGCTAGTAGATAGGTTTGCATATAGGGAAATTCCACACATTAGTTTATCTAGAGAATTTACCTTTGTGCTAAGCCTAAAATTGAAAAAGAATTAAAAATTGGTGTAGCACCTATTCACCCCCCCTCTAGGTGCCCATACGATCCATTTCAATTGGTATCAGAGCCCGGCTCATAATTCGGGCTTAACCGCCTAAGAGTAGTATGGGTACCAGGGATGATGGAAATGAGGCTGTGGATAAGGTCACAATGGATGATCTCAAGTCATTGGAAACAACCTTGTTGAAATCCTTTGAGGCCAAGATGGAGGAGATGAATCAAATGATTGCTCGCCTTACATCATCCATAGCCCCATCTCCATCCTCCTCTGAGGCTCCCACACCATCATCTAAGGAAAAGGGTAACACCGGATCCAAGGATGATGATGTGGAAGGTGAAAAACTAAATGGCTCCACCTCCAAAAAGGGAAATGATAAGGAGGAATATAGTGAGGTTCGCCACGTATATTCCCCCGACCCACCTATCCCTCATCCTCATATAAACAATAGGGGTGATCCACCCAAGCTCACTGCATCTTCTTTTAACCAATGGCAATTTCTAATGAAATCTCATGTTTGCAGCTCCTCTATTGAATTGTGGAGGATTATTGAAGAAGGTCTTCATATTGGAGATCAAACCAATCTAACAAGAAGGGAAGTTGTGGATAGCCAGTTGAATGCCACTGCTCTCCACATGATACAGGTGGGTGTGGGTCCCAAGGACATGCCACACATTGAACATCTCAACACTGCTAAAGAGGCGTGGGATGCTCTTACGGACCTTTTTGTTGGAAATGAAAGCATGAGAAGAAACCGGTACTATGCCCTTAGTAACAAAGCTGAGGGATTCTACATGTTGGACGGTGAAAACCACGAGGACATGTATAGAAGACTCAAGGGCATCGCAACAACATTTCGGAAGCATGGGGCCACTCACATTGATGATGCATGGATAAAAAGAAAGTATGTGAGTGCCTTAATGCCTTTCGAACCGACGGATTTAAAGAGCTTGTAAGGTAGCCACAACTATCATCAAATGACATCCAATGAAGTCATGCAAGAAATGGCGTCATTCAAAGTGGCGGCAAAGAATGCTGAAGATGCCTGTGCTCGGGCCATTGGAATGCAAAAGGGTGTCAATGTGGCTCTCAAAGCCAATGTTGTTGAGCAAGAGGACGATGAAGGAGTTTTTGAGAGGGTATCCATGGACTGCTCCGATGAGGTCAAACGTGCTCATGGTGATTACATGGCATTCTATGCAAGGAACTTTTGGAAGGACCCTGCCAAAGCCAAGTCTGAACTTGAGCGCAAGAATGGGTCAAATGGAAGAAGAGAAAGTGGCCCAAGATTGAGAACTTGCTTCAACTGTGGAGATAGACTGCACTTTGTAGCCAAGTGTCCTTATCAAAATAGAGAAGACAATGGTGGCAGGCTCATTCTCAAAGAGAAATCGAAAGCTCCGAAGAAGAAGACATTTGCTAAGAAGAATGGCCCTTTCAAGAAGCAACCCAAGATGGTCCTTGTAGCTCAAGAGGAATACTCCTCCGCAAAGTGAAGATGAAGAGGATGATGATAGTTCCCGCGAAGTGGCTGCTATAGCCACCACATCGACTCCCTCCTCTCTCTTTGACTCGCCGAACGAGAACGCCATCAACAACAACGCCACCTGTCTAATGGCAAGAGGATCCGAGGTATCAACTTCTACCTCCTCATTTCCTAAGACTAACATAATTTTGGATATGGATGATCATGACAGTCTTGAAATGAAAGAAGAAGTTATTGCCTTGGATAATTTTTGCACTAACCTACAAGGTGAGCACAAACTCCATTTTGATGCTCTTATGAGTCAACTTGCTCAAGCCGAAGATCTCCTTGAAGAAAAGGGCAAAATTGAAAGAGAAGATGCCTTGGAGATAGCCTCTTTGAAGAATGCCTTGGAAGAGGAAGAGGAAACTCGAGTTTCTTTGGAAGAAAGACTCGAATCCCTAGAGGAGTCACAAGCAGAAGCTGTAGCTCAGCTCATTAAAGAACGTGACCATGCTCTTGCCAAGGTAAAGAAACTAAAGAAAGAAAAGATTGATTTTGGGGCTGTTCATGCTAGACATTTGGAGAAGTTTGATGATCTTGAAAGTGCTCACAAGGCATTGAAGAGTGATCATTCTACTCTAAATGAGTCTCATGAGCAGCTCCAAACTCAACTGAAACAGTATGATGTGCCAAGTACCTCCTCTTCATCCTTTGGAAAAGAAGATCTTGCAAGGAGTTCTCAACACAAAGGTAAAGGGGTTATTGATGAGATACTGAGCAGGCAAAGGACAAACAACAGTAAAGAAGGTCTTGGTTACATACCCAAGATAAAGAGCAAGAAAAACAACAAGAAGAAGAAGAACAAGACTGCTCAATCGAAGACTAGCAACATTACCAATGACAAGACTAATTATGATGGTTTTGCAGGGATCAACAATCCTAACTTCAAACTATATTGTGATTCTTATGGTGATGTTTATGCTAGTTATGTAGGGCCTTATGATTGTTACATTCCTTGGTCTATTTGGGTTCCCAAGACCCTTGTTACTAACATGAGAGGACCCATTGAAAAATGGGTACCTAAAACCAAGAATTAATTTTCTTGCAGGGCTATGCTTCCGGTGGTTCTAAATGGGTACTCGATAGCGGGTGTACGAGTCATATGACCGGAAGCAAGGAGATCATCACGGAGATGCGGCCAAACATTGATCACATTACCGTCTCCTATGGTGACAAGTCAAAATCTGAGGTATTGGGTCTCGGCAAAGTTGTGGTGGCTCACGATATCTCTCTCGTGGACGTTATGCTTGTTGAGACCCTCGGGTATAACTTACTTTCAGTTCGTGCCCTTGGTAAGATGGGCTTTGTAGTTTACATTGATGCTGATTTAGTGGTACGCTTGTGGAGCAAGTCTCTAAAAGTCGCTTTCATGGGATATGTCGAAAACGACCTGTACGTGGTGGACTTTTCGGGGAAAACCACTACAGGTCCGATGTGTCTTTTCGGAAAGGCTGACATGGGTTGGCTATGGCATCGCCGACTAGACCACGTCAATATGAGAACTTTGCAAAGTCTCCACAAGGGTGGCCACATTCTTGGACTAAAATAAAATGTCTCTTTTGCCAAAGATCGTGTTTGCAGGGCGTGTGTTGAAGGGAAAATGCATGATTCTCCTCATCGAAGGAAAACTATTATCTCTTCAAAAAGGATTTTGGAGCTCCTTCATGTGGACCTTTTCGGACCTCCATCTCATGCAAGCCTCGGTGGGAAGAAGTATTGTCTAGTGATTGTTGATGATTACTCAAGATACACTTGGGTTTATTTCTTCAAGTTGAAGAGTGAAACTCAACAAATTGTCATCAACTTCACCAACGAGGTTCAACGTCAACACAACGTCCCCATTCTGGCTATAAGGAGTGATAATGGCTCGGAGTTCAAGAACTACACCTTAAATGAGTTCCTAAGTGAAGATGGGATAAGACATCAATATTCCGCTGCATACACCCCTCAACAAAATGGTGTATCCGAGAGGAAGAATCGAACTCTAATGGACATGGCATGATCAATGTTGGCCGAATTCAAATCTCCATATAATTTCTAGGCTGAAGCAATCTCTACTTCTTGTCATTCATCCAATCGTTTATACCTCCGCAAGATTTTGGACAAGACTCCGTATGAAATACTTACCGGTAACAAGCCAAACATCTCATACTTTCGGGTATTCGGGTGTAAGTGTTTCTTTCTTATTAAAGGAGTTCGTTTATCTAAGTTTGAATCTAAGGCTCTAGAAGGTATTTTTGTTGGTTATGGTGCCGAATCCCACACTTATAGATTCTACAATAAGCTCTCTGGAACTGTTGTAGAATCTTGTAGTGTGGTGTTTGAGGAAAATGACGGTTCTCATGCGGAGCAAGTTGGTGTTTGTGATGCAGATGTTGAAATACCCCAAGATGCCATAAGAAGAATGGGCGTGGGATTCTTCCGCCCCATTGAGGAACCCCTTGTGGCGGACCGGGAAGGACAATGCTCTACTCATATAGAGCCCTCATCTACACATACGCAACATGCTCCAACCACGGGAGCAACTTCTACACCATCTCCATCAACTGCTGAAGGTCAAGTTGCTTCAGAAAGCTCCAGGCCGGATTTTCCGGTGGATACCGGATTATCCGGCCACCCCTCTCCAGTTGACCATGCAGCTCCTGGTGGTGAAGATATCAATACAAGCTCCAGGCCGGATTTTCCGGCTGACCCCGGATTATCCGGCTCCTTGCCAGTTCAAGCAAGTCCCAGGCTTCATGATGAAGCTGCTGCAAGTACCCCCAGGCCGGATTATCCGGCCTCTCCATCGGCCGGATTATCCGGCCCTAACTCTCCAGTTCTGCAGCCTCCTGTTATGGCTACAGATTCACTTCAAGGGCATGCGTCTCCACCACCTGCTACTGATGTTCCAGCTACTGATCAAGGCGGAGAAAATGCTTCCAATGAAGACTCAAGTGATGAATCTCCTCCACCAAGAGACAACAAACTTATTGAACTTCGTCGCAAGGCTCGGGCTGATCGTAACCTTGAGTTGAGGGGTCACACTCTCGACAAGGTTGTTGGTGATCTTCGACGAAGGGTGTCTACAAGAAGAGAATTGGCCAGTTTTGGTGAGCATCAAGCTCATATCTCCATGGTGGAACCTAAGAAGGTCTTTGAAGCTCTTGAAGACCCAAGCTGGGTTGTTGCTATGCATGAAGAATTGAATAATTTCGAGCGCAACAAAGTCTGGAAACTAGTGGAGAAACCCAAAGAGTGCCGCAATGTTATCGGCACCAAGTGGATTTTCAAGAACAAGCAAGATGAGAATGGCATTGTTGTGAGGAACAAGGCAAGACTTGTGGCACAAGGTTACTCCCAAGTTGAGGGCATCGACTTTGGCGAGACCTATGCTCCTGTGGCTCACCTTGAGTCCATCCGTATCCTACTTGCTTATGCTGCTCATAACAATTTTAAGTTACAGCAAATGGACGTCAAGAGTGCCTTCCTTAACGATCCTCTACATGAGTTGGTATACGTAAAGAAACCCCCGGGGTTTGAAGAACCTAACTTCCCGAACCACGTCTACAAACTCGATAAGGCACTCTATGGCCTTAAACAAGCCCCACGTGCGTGGTATGAGCACCTTAAAGAGCTTTTGTTAGATCGTGGCTTCGAAGTTGGGCAAATCGACCGCACTCTTTTTACTAAGAAGGTTAAGGGGGAGCTCTTCGTATGCCAACTATATGTAGACGATATCATCTTTGGTTCTACTAACAAAGCTTTTAACGATGAATTTTCAAAGCTTATGACTGACAGGTTTGAGATGTCTATGATGGGGGAATTACGGTTCTTTCTTGGATTCGAGATCAAGCAACTTAGAGAAGGAACCTTTATTAATCACGCAAAGTACATCCAAGACATGCTCAAGAGATTCAAGATGACGGATCTAAATGGTGTCGCTACTCCGATGCAAACAAAGTGTCATCTGGAACTCAACCCTCATGGTAAAAATGTGGACCAAAAGGTATACCGGTCCATGATCGGCTCTCTTCTTTACCTCTGCGCATCTAGACCCGATATTGTGTTGAGTGTGGGAGTGTGTGAAAGGTATCAAGCAGCTCCTAAAGAAAGCCACTTAGTGGCGGTCAAGAGGATCTTTCGATATTTGGTTCATTCCCCCAACTTTGGTCTCTGGTATCCCAAGGGCTCCAATTTCTCTTTATGTGGTTATACTGACTCAGATTGGGCTGGTGATAAGGATGATCGGAAATCCACTTCTGGAGCTTGTCAATTCTTGGGAAGATCTCTTGTATGTTGGTCCTCCAAGAAGCAGAATTGTATATCTCTCTCCACCGCCGAAGCTGAATATGTTGCTGCTGCCAGCGCTTGTACTCAATTATTGTGGATGAGGCAAACTTTAAAGGAATACGGTGTCAATTGTGACAAAGTGCCTCTTTTATGTGATAATGAAAGTGCTATCAAAATTGCGTACAATCCAGTTCAGCACACAAGGACGAAGCATATTGAGATTCGGAATCATTTTATTCGTAACCATGTTGCTCGAGGCGATATTGATCTATCTTTTGTGAGCACGAAGAACCAACTGGCGGATATATTTTTCAAAGCCACTTGATGAAGCAAGATTCTGCTATTTGAGGAATGAGCTAAATATCATTGATTCCGGGAGTTTGTCTGGATTACCGATGCATTCACTCGTACATCGCAATCCTTGTTTGGTCTAGGTGTGGGCATGGATATAGGGGGAGTGTGGTCCTAACTTATTGGGCTAACCCTCCCCCATAATGCCAATAGCAAGTTATATCATTTCTCTTAATATCATGTTGTGATATGTGAGCTTATTGATGAGTATTGGTCGTGAACCCAAGATATATCTTCGCGGTGTCACACCATACACTCCAACAAGGCGGCTTCGGCCACCGCCCTCTCCCTTGTGGAGAATTGGATATTTTTGGATGTTATTTGCTCTCTCATGTTCTTATGGGAATCACACTCAATCTTGGCTTTCATTTGATTTGGATTTTGCAATTTTGAGTGTCTAGTACCATCTCAGTTTGGCTTTCTTAATCCTAAGCCTTCCCTACCCCTAAGCCATCTATTCTTGCACACAAGTCCCTTGTACACCTTGTGGGGGTGTTGTTTGGGGACGTGCGGGCCTGGTTCTGTGTATAACAGAATCCCAGAATTTAGGCCGGATAATCCGGCCCAAGTGTTGGCCGGATAATCCGGCCCTGGCAGATTCGATCTTAAAGGGCAGGACTCGGGGGGAAGGGCTCATATCGAGCAACACTTCTTCCCCAGCCCTCTCCTTCTCCCCAGCCGCCGCCTGCCGCCCCTCACCCTCCCCGAAGCCTCTCCGGCCACCGAATTTTCCGGGCCTCCTCGGATCTTCTTCTCCGCGCCTCCGGGTACCTTCTCCTCCGTGTTCTTCCTCCAATGTGTGAGGGTAACTCCCTCTCTCCCCATCTTTGTCTAGATGTGTATCTTGTTGGGTGGAACGTTGTCTAGAAGGATGTGTTTTCGCATAGAACTCGTAGTCTTACAGTTTCTAGACCCGATCTACTTTTTTGCATGCATTCTTGGTGAAATTGAAAATTTCTGCCAGGGCCGGATTATCCTCCCCTGGCCAGGCCGGATAATCCGGCCTAACAGATTCAATTCTGCTTCAGTTTCACTATGTGTATGCTTTGAGTAGTTTTGTCCTATGAACTTTTTGACTACCTTTTCCATGCTCTCTCCTAGACTTGTGTGTATGCTTATCCCCTTGCTATCGCCCTTATTCTCCTCACAGGTGGTTCTGGTGTTTCCAAGACCTACAAGCGCCGTCCTCGCGCCAAGTACTTTCGGGACGACGGTCAAGGTAACCTAGTGGACGAAGTTGAATTGAGGAGAAGGAAGAACGAAGAGAGGTGAATGGCTGAACAATCCAAGAGGACTAGGAAGGGGGTGTCCAAGAGGAAGGGCAAGGAGCCCAAGATCAACTATAGGGCTTTGGATGCAGTCTCCTTCTCTGCCATCCATCACCGTGACTTGTTTGCTGAGCTGCCTCGTGATGATGAGCTGGGGGATACCCGCTTTTGGTGTGCCGAACAGAAGGGGATTTATGAAGACATCTATGCCAGGCTGAACATTAGGCCTATGCACCCTCTGGTACTTGCTGATGACTTGGAGAAGGCGCATCTTGTGGATGCAATGTATGTGGCTGAGAGGATGGGGCTGCACCATCTCATGTCTCTCCAGTGCTCCTTTGACTCTGAGGTGGTGAAGCAGTTCTTCTCCACTTTGGTGATTTGTGGGGATGAGCGTCGCACTATGAAGTGGATGACTCATGATAGGCCAATGAATGTTGATTTTCACGTGTTTGCTGAGGTTCTGGGGTACTCCTTCCGCAGCAGGATAGAGCCAGTGGCCACCGCATCATCACTCAGTTGAAGCCCAACAAGGATGCAACTCTCTCTCCGTGCACTGTGGACAATGGAATTGTCGGTTACTATGGCTGGTCTTGCCCCCATCTATGCTGCCTTGGTGGGTCTCTTCCGTGACTCTATTACACCGAGTGGGGGCAACAATGATAGCATCTGTGGTCACCTTGTTCAGCTACTTCAATTTTCTCATGAAGTTGCCTCCTGCGAGGACGAGTCAGTGCAGTACAGGCTGGATGTCATGGACTTCATCTACCATGAGCTGTGTGATGCTAGGTTCAACTGTCTGTCCATTCCCTATGCGCCCTACATTATGATGCTCATCCGCCACCTGCTTCCTGCTAAGGAGTTCCACATTGACTCGGTGCACAAGGCCAAGAAGATATACAACAAGGTTCGGAAGACTGCTCACCCCTCCTCTGCTCCTGAGGGCCTCATGAGGGATGCTTGTAGGCCCCCAGTGCCTCCCGTGGCCCGTGAGATCAAGCAGCTGAACTGGTTCCAGCGTCACATTCTTTGCATGGGCGTGGGCACGCGCAAGGGTTAGTACGAGGCATACAGGCAGCTCCATGAGTTGGCTCACTCCCAGTAGCTCATTCTCCACCACGTGTCTGGCGCTTCGGGTGCTCCTCCGGCTCCTACACCTCCCACTCCGTATGCTCGGTGGAACTCTTCCTCCGGGCTGAACTATGGTGAGCTGGAGCGTCACTTGTTCCCCTCTGCGCCTGCTGCTGATGCTGATGATGAGGAATGTGACACTGAGGAACTTGAAGATGAGGATGAGGACGAGCATGCAGAAGAGGACGAGGACTATGATGAGTGATCCCATGGGGCGCTAGCATAGCTCTTCTCCCTTTTTGGTGTCTCGATGCCAAAGGGGGAGAAGTAGTTCTATTAGGTTGTCCGTGGATTTGCATGGGTCGGGCATAAGCACTTGCACTTTTCTATTCGTTATTTCTTGCTTATGCCCATTTAGCGTTGAACTTTTAAATTCGTGGTTTGTGATTTGTGGTTGAGGCATTTTGTGGTTGTCTGGATGATACCTATGGACTTCATATCATGGATTATGCTTATGGTTATATCTATTCATATCCTATTGCTAGAGGTTATCACTGAAGGCACGCGCTCATAATGGTTATCCAGTAATAATTGTGATTTATGTCAAGGATGCCTATTCTCTACTTCGGTGGTATGTGTTTTTTCCCTTATGTCTATGGAATAGATTCACCTATTTGTGTGCATTTGTATTCCAATGCAAAACTCTATTATGCACACATTGAGGGGGAGTCCCTTTCATAGTTATCTCTATTTGTCTTGTGTCTTTCTCCTGCAAATCACGGTATTGTCATCTAACACCAAAAAGGGGGAGATTGAAAGAATATTTCATGTTTTCCTTTGTTTCGCGTGTTAGATAACAATACTATGGAGACTTTTCATGTGTGCTAAGTGTGCAGGAAGTTTTGAGGGGGGCCAGATAATCCGCCCCTCCAAGGGCCGGATAATCCGGCCTACCTCATCTCTCAAGGAAGCCAAGGCGCGTCGCTCTGTGTCCATTCAGATTTTCTCCCAGAAAATCCGAACTGGGGCGGTTTTTCCTCCCTAGGCCGGATAATCCGGGTTTCGCAAGGGCCGGATAATCCGGCCCCCAGTTTTCGAGTAAAAGGAGACAAGGCGCGTCGCTCGGTATCCGGTCGGATTTTCTCCCGGAAAATCCGAACTAGGGCGGTTTTTCTTCCCCAGGCCGGATAATCCGGCCTTCGCACTGGGCCGAATAATCCGGCCCCCAGAAGTTGATCAAGGGCAAGCTCGGCGCGACGCTCGGAGAGGGGGGCGGATTATCTAGCGAATATTCTGAGTCCGGGGCCATGTTTCCCCAGACCGGATAATCTGACCCTCACTTGGGCCGGATAATCCGGCCCCCAAAGTGTGCAACGGCTGGTTTTTGGAAGGGGTTATAAGTACCCCTTCTTCCCCAACGTCCAGAACTCTTGATTCACTCGAATTTGACCAGACCTTGTATAAGAGCTCTAAATCTCGATCTCCCACTTCAACCACCTGAAGGTCTTGATCTTTGGTGGAATTGAAGGAGGAGAAGTTCATCATCAACATCAAGAATCAAGCGCTTCAACTCCTCTCCATTCACTTGGAGAAATCCCTGATCTAGTATTCTTATTAATACCTAGATCTTGTTATTGTATTTGACAACTTTGTTCTTGTGGCAGCGTGTTGTCATTTCGGGAGCCTCCAAGTTGTTGTGGAGTTGTTGCCCCGCTAGTTGTGTAAAGGTGTCGGTGCCCGCCTCGAAGGGTACCTATAGTGGAAGGTGGATCAGGCCTGTTGTGGCGAGATCCATCGAAGAACAGGGTGGGGCCTTTTGTGGCGTGGTGGTCTTAGTACCGCCCACCCCTCCAACGCAGACGTACTTCCCTTAACAAGGAAGGAACTGCGGTCAAACAAATCCTGTGTCTCCGCGTGCTTCACTTCGGTTCACTCGTTCCTCTTCCACTCGCTCTTTACTCGCTAGTAGATAGGTTTGCATATAGGGAAATTCCACACATTAGTTTATCTAGAGAATTTACCTTTGTGCTAAGCCTAAAATTGAAAAAGAATTAAAATTTGGTGTAGCACCTATTCACCCCCCCTCTAGGTGCCCATACGATCCATTTCAGCATTACATAAACCAAAGGGCATACATCGGTAAGCATGTAAACCATAAGGACTTACAAAAGTTGTTTTAAGTTGGTCATCCGGATGAATAGCTATTTGAGAGAAACCAGAGTATCCATCCAAGTAACAAAAATGAGTATGGTTTGCTAACCTCTGTAAAGTTTGATCTATGAATGGTAACGGATAGTGATCTTTCCTAGTTTCTTTGTTTAATTTCCTGAAGTCTATGCACATCCTATGCCCAACAACAGTTCTAGTAGGTATCAATTCATTGTTTTCATTAGGACCAATAGTAAAACCGCCCTTCTTAGGAACACAATGAACATGACTTACCCATTCACTTTCTTTAATAGGGTAAATTATACCCGCGTCTAGTAGACATACAATTTCTTTTCTTACCACTTCTTTCATCTCAGGCTTCAGTCTTTTATTGAATTCCGCAACTGGTTTTGCACCTTCTTCCATGAATATCCGATGGACAGCTATCATGGGACTAATGCCCTTCAAGTCATCCATTGAGTACCCAAAGGCTTGACGATGCTCCTTAAGTGTCCTCATGAGTTCTTCTTCTTCCTCTCCTGAAAGTTTAGCACTAATAATAACAGGGAATTTATTGGTATCATCTAAAAACCTGTATTTAAGATTATCGTGTAGAGTTTTCAATTCCGTGGGTGGTAATTCCTCATCCCCTCTCTTCTCCGGCTCTTCAAAAGCCTCATCAGTTGGAGGTCCCAAAACGGGTAGTGAGTCGAATTCATTTTCCAGTTCTCCCATGGACTCGTCCTCCATAATTATTTCTTCATAATTTGGACCTTCATCTATTTCTTCTTCTTCATTACCTAAGAAAAGAGCCGCCATTTCCTCAATAGTTCTCTCTTCCTCTTGTATTGGTGGATGCCTGTCTTTAAATTTGGAGAAATGGAATTTATTTTTCGTTCCCCAAGCTTAAGCGTCACAATCTCCTTCTTGAAATTGACATAGGCACCTATATTACCCAAAAAATTCTTCCAAATATAATAGGGCAGAGAGTGTCAGTTGGCATATCAACAACTACAAAGTCAATAGGATTTTTTTTGTTGCCGATTGTGACAGTTGCATTATCAACTACTCCCATTGGAATTCTAAGGTTCTTATTGGCTAACATAATTGTCATATGAGTATTTTCAATTGTAGCTGGTTCAATTTCTTCTTTTATTTCTAAGTAGAAATCATAAGATATAACATTAATTTCGGTGCCAAGATCACATAAACCGTAATGAGAGGTTTCTTTAAATATGCAGGGAAGAATAGGGTTACCCACATATTTTACCTTCAACCAATATGGAGGTCTCTACATCAAGTTCAATGATGTTGCAGTGTGAGTACATAGCCATAATTGCTTCATTGGTTACCTTTTCATCTTTGGTTTCTTCCAGATGTTCCACGACTTCTGGCATGATTTCCTCTTCCCTATTTTCCTGTACTATTTTGACCTGCTCATATTCAAGAATATGCTTTTGTGCAGTGTTAGGGAAAGGCACTTCATATATTGGTTCTACGGAGGCTAGTGTTGCTTCGTCTTCTATTTTCTTTTCTGGCTCGGGTGGTGGATCATACTTGACTGGAACCTCCTTTGGTGCTTTAATATGTTATGTATAAGCTTTAACAACTTGCAACACAAGATCGAAATCTAAATAGATTTCTTTAGATAGTTCTTTAATGTGCCTTTTTTTATTATAGTCATGAATACAACCATGCTCTATTTCTACGCCTCCTTCACTTCCTAGACCAAAATTCCATGAAACTCTATGATCACGAATTCTATTAAGTAAAGCCCAAGCTTTAGGTATAGGAAGATTCATAAAGGCTCCCTCAACGAAAGAGTCTAGTTCAATTTTATTAGGTTCAATTAAACCGCTATAAAATATAAGTAGCAAATACCATTCAAGCAAATCATGATGAGGACATAATCTTAGTAAATCTTTAAATCTAATATAGGCTCTTACTAGTCCTTCATTAGCACGATTCTTCCAAGTCATTATAAGACGCCTGATTCTAAAAGATTTTGATAATGGATAATATTTTGATAGAAATTTGCAGGCAAAATTATCCCAAGTAGTAGTGGCTTCAGGGGGTAGAGATCTATACCATGATAGAGTTGTACTTGTCAAAGTTTGACTAAAAAGTTTAACCCTTACCTCATCAGCGGTATATCCCGTCAATAGAAAAGTGCCACATATATCTTTAAAACATGCAATATGGTCATATGGATCAAGATCTTCTTCATCTTCGGTAAATTGCTTCTTATGTAAAATACTAAGTAATAGGGGATTTATTTTGAACCCCCTTGTCTTCTCATTGGAGTTGTTTCTTTTATAAATATCATAGGGCTTCCCAAAGTGATTGAGTGGGCTAGCACTAGTCATATGCTCAAACTCCATCATGTTGGTGGAAACCTGTAACTCAAAACAAAATTTAACAAGACAAAAATAAATAAGCAAAAACTAAAAGACCTACAACACTTAGCTCCCCGGCAACGGTGCCAGAAAATAGCTTGATGACTGCAAGAGCACAAATTGTTTGTAGCTAGTTTCGAAATAAAGATATCGATCCCACAGGTAGCAGGAGTCTGAAGTCTAATAAATCTTGGAATAAATATTACGATAGAAATGCTAGATAAAGTTCTAACTGACAAGAAAAAATGTGAGTATTGTGTAAAAATGTGTTTTTGGGTTTTTGGGTATAAGAGCAATAAAAAAGTAAAGCAAAGTAACTTAATACAGAAAGTAAGTATCGCGTATGTAAGAGAGATTGAAACTGCAATAGGGAAAATCGTTCTCAGGGAGTAGCTGATACACCACTAGTATTGTAAAGATCTAAGATAAAGATTATCATCATGAACATTCTCAACTATGTATGTGTGAGAGGAACTCCATATATGGATGATTTGCCAGCAAACGCTGCGCACCTCATCCTCATAACCACAACAGACAACAATTGACATCAATCGAATTACTGCACTATTAAGGGACATAATCTTGTAGGACGTATCCCATGGCATGGATAGTGTTCAGTGAGTTTCCTCGGCTTCCCAAGTTGATATGTAAGGATTGCTAATAACTTTATAGTCACCGTAAGTGCTAGCACACCTCTGTCTACCAACAAGTAGTTCCCTCCATCAAGTCCCCATGAGAGGCAAATATTGAGAGGTCGACTTCTCTCAACATTAAGATGTAGAGAATCTAACACATTGTCACAGCGATGAATATCATAATAGACTTTATCTTATTTCAATCTCATAATAGGGTTTCTCCATATCCCCAAGAACTAAAGATCTACTCAGACATGGAGGCAATCAACATCATGGCAATGGTAATGGGAACAATCATAGATGAATAGTACTTGTAGAAATCCACAACGAGTTTAGGAATTACAACAAGATCTAGACAAGATGTAGATGGTATGGATGGATATGGTGGTGATGCAGTGGTGGATGACGAAGATCGATGTCTTAGCCTCCTAGATCTGCGCAGTGTGAAGATGGATCCCGGTGGATGAGTTCCCCCTCCAGATGCCTTCCGGAGGTGAGGTTTCGGCGATTTCTGGGTGTTGTGTATGTTGTCTCTCCGAACCAATTGTACGGGGTGAAACTATTTGATGAGGCGGAGGCGGCGCCAGCTATACGGTCGGAGCTATATGGCGGGAATATTTCTTCCGCCCGTATAGTTGGTCGATATGCTCTCTGTCTCCTCTATTCGCTTCGGGTTTTCTTCTAGTATTATTAACATTTCCCAAATAAGCGATTTACGTTGTTTTGACTCCTTTTCTCCTTAGTACAACTGCTTCAATAATTATATCCATTGGATCCATCATCTATCCTGATCCTGGTGAAAATAGACATAAAATGTGCGTGCGAACACCGTAAAATACCAAAATCCTACATTTACAATGCAAAATAATAATATAAAACATGTTGAAATATGCACTCATCAATGAATGCGGCAATGACAGGAGGCGATGAAACAATGATGGAAACACGGGACCAAAATACGTCGCGGCCAGTTTTTGGGTGAAGGCAACAACAGGAATGACGACTACAATAGCGGGTACCACCGCAATAGGGACGAAGGTGTGGAGGAGGTCAATCAGTGCAACGATATCAGCCAAGAACTCAGGACCCACCCATGTCTGCAATGCAAATATTGGAAGGGCCCTGTAATATGCACTTTTACATCGATTCAGCAGGAAGAAGACAATCCAACCACCTCATGAAAGACTGCCGAACATTCTTAAAGATGCAAGAGCTATGTAATGCAAAAGCGACCGAAGCAACAAGAAGAGGATACACATCCACACCTGGCACGTTAGCCATCGGTGCACCACCCCCGCCAGCAGGACAACAACAAAACATAACCAATCAAAATGACGAATACCTGATACGTTGCAAACGTATCTATAATTTTTTATGTTCCTACTTTCTTATGTTTTGTCCACACTTTGGAGTATTTTTAAACATTTCCTGGAACTAACCTATTAACAAGATGCCATAGTGCCAGTTGCATGTTTTCTGCTGTTTTTGGGTCCAGAAAAGCCAGAGAATGAATATGCTCGGAATTGGACGGGACAAAAGCCAAAGACAATATTTCACTGAGGGGAACACGGATCCAGAAGACGAGTTGGAGGAGTGCCTCGAGGGGGCCACACCCGGCCAGGCATGGCCCACGCCTGGGGGGTGCAGCCTCCTCGGGCACCCCCTCGGCCTCCCCTCTCACCTATAAGAAGCCTCCGATACAGAAACACTAAGTACCCGATCAAAATTCCACGAAAGAGTCTGTAGCCGCCGTCATCTCCATCCCTAGATTGGGAGGGATCTGAAGCTCTTCCTGGCACCCTGCCGGAGGGGAGAATTCACCCTAGAGGCCTTCTTCATCACCATGCCTGCCTCCGGTGTGATGCATGAGTAGTTCATCCTTGTACTACGGGTCCATGTAGTAGCTAGATGGTTGGTTCTCCTCCTTTGTGCTATCATGTTTAGATCTTGTGAGCTCCATTCATGATCAAGATCATCTATTTGTAATCCTACATGTTGTGTTTGCCGAGATCCGATGGATATTGAGATGCTATTTCAGATTGATTATTGATTCTATCATGTCTTTGTTATTTGTGATCTTGCATGCTTTCCGTTGTTAGTAGCTATCTTGGCCAAGTAGGTGCTAACAACTCCAAGAGGGAGTATTTATGCTCGATAGTGGGTTCATGCCTCTAGTAATCTGGGGAAGTGACAGAAATCTCTAAGGTACTAGATGTGCTGTTGCTACTAGGGAGAAAACAACAATCCTTTGTTCATAGAACAATCACATTGTTTACTTTAGACACTTTGCTTAATGCAATTATCTGTTGCTTGCAACTTAATACTGGAGGGGGTTCGGATGATAACCTGAAGGTGGATTATTAGTCATAGATGCAGTTGGATTACGGTCTATGTATAATGTTGTAATGCCCAATCAAATCTCATAGGAGTCAAGATGATTAGTATATGCATGTATGCTTTCTCGATGTTTGTCATTTGCCCCGCTGTAATTTGTTCACCCAACATGTCATCTATCTTAAGGAGGATCACCACTAGTGAACCATGGACCCCAGTGCATTCTTTTACCATCAATCTACAAAGCTATTTACTATTTTCTGTTTAATTTCTACAAGCTATTACTATCTTCCACACAATACGTTTAATCCTTTGTTTTCAGCAAAACCGATGAGATTGACAACCTCACTGTAAGTTGGGGGCAAAGTTCTATGGTTGTGTTGTGTAGGATTCTAAGTTGGAAACAACACCTTGGAGGTGTTTCCTTGATCCTACTAGTTCGATAACCTTGGTTTCATAACTGAGGGAAAACTTGTTGCTATGCTCACCATACCTTCCTCTTGGGGTTCCCCAATGAGCTTGAATATATTTTAGGCCATCAAGCTCTTTTGCTGGCGCTGTTGCTAGGGAGTCAAGGACATCTTGACAAGGGGAGTCCCTCATAACCAATCTCTTTACTTTGTTTTATTTGTTTTGCTTAGTTTATTTCTGCTTTGTTTGCTTGTGTCTTTATCAAAAACACACAAAAAATAGTTGTACTAGTTTGCTTTTCTTTATTAAAAACACAAAAATGATTACTCTTGAAAACACTAAGTTGTGTGACTTCAGTAGCACCAACAACAATGATTTCATGTGCACACCTATTGCTCCACCTGTTCCTAAAGGTACTTTCTTTGAAATTAAACCTGCCTTGCTTAATCTTGTTATGAGAGAACAATTTTCTAGTATTGGTACTGAAGATGTTGCTGCTCACCTTAACAACTTTGTTGAACTTTGTGAGATGCATAAACATAGGGATATAGATGGGGATATTATTAAGCTTAAATTGTTTCCTTTCTCTTTGAGAGGAAAAGCTAAAGAATGGTTACAATCCCTAACTAGAAATGGTATTGATTCTTGGACTAAATGCAAAGATGCTTTCATTGGAAAATACTATCCTCCTGATCTATGAGAAGTGAAATAATGAAATTTAAACAATCTGATAATGAACATGTTGCTCAAGCTTGGGAAAGAATGAAATCTTTGGTAAAGAATTATCCCACTAATGGACTGACTGCTTGGATGATTATCTAAACCTTTTATGCAGGACTGAATTATTCTTCAAGAAATCTACTGGATTCTGCTGCTGGAGGTACCTTTATGACCATTACTTTGGGTGCTGCAACAAATCTTCTGGATAATATGATGGTTAACTATTCTGAATGGCACACTGAGAGAGCTCCACAAGGTAAGAAGGTAAATTCTGTTGAGGAAACCTCCTCCTTGAGTGATAAAATCGATGTTATTATGTATATGCTTGTTAATGGGAAAGCTCATATTGATCCAAATCATGTTCCCTTAGCCTCTTTGGTTGCTCAAGGAGAGCAAGTTGATGTGAACTTTATAAGAGATAATAATTTCAGCAACAATGCCTACAGGAATAATTTTGGTAATAATAACTATAGGCCATATCCTCCCAATAATGGTAATGCTTATGGAAATTCCTACAACAATAATAGGAGTGCATCCTCTAAACTTGAAGTTATGATTAAAGATTTTATTAGTAAACAAACTGTTTTCAATAAAACTATTGAGCAAAAACTCTCTAATGCTGAAAGAAATATAGCATCATTGGCTAAAGCACAATCTTCTTTGAATAAAATGGCTGCTAAACCTGAAACTATTGAAAATCCCTTTGCTTCTACTAATGCCATAAAAGTTAGAATTGATGAAAATGTTAGACTATTAGCTGAATTGCATGCTAAGTGGGAAAGAGAAGATGAAATTGCTAGAAATATTAGTATTTCTACTATCACTACCACTAATGTTGAAGTTAGTAAACCCAATGGAACCTTTTCTAATAAAAATGCTGAAATTCTTCGAGACATGGGAAACAATAGCTCTACTACTTTAGATGATAATTATGATTTTGATCTTGATGGTTGCAATATCTCTGAAGTAATTATGTTCCTACAAAAGCTTGCTAAAAGTCCTAATGCTAGCGCTATGAATATGGCCTTTACAAAACACATTACTGATGCTCTCATAAAAATCAAAGAAGAAAGGATGAAACATAAAGCTTCTATTCCTATGAAATTAGAAGATGGTTGGGAACCCATCATTAATATGAAAGTAAATGATTTTGATTTCAAAGCTTTATGTGATCTTGATAGTAGTGTTTCTATTATGCCTAGAAAGATTTATGAAATGCTTGATTTGCCACCATTGGAAGATTGTTATTTGAATGTCCCACTTGATGATAATGCTAAAAAGAAACTCATGGGGAGTGTTAATGATGTTATTATTATGGTTAACAATGCCTATGTCCCCGTTCATTTCTATATTTTGGATGTTGAATGCAATGCTTCTTGTCCTATTATTTTGGGAAGACCTTTTCTTAAAACTGTTGGTGCCATTATTGATATGAAAGAAAGGTATAGAACACTTCCCCTAAGAAGATAGAGAAGATTCCTTTGGCATCTCTTATGAAAACAAAATTTGCTCTTAATGCTTCTTCATTTGAGAATACTTGATTCTTTTCTTGCTTCTTATGCCTAACTTAAAGGCATTAAATTGGGAGATAACCCCAAAGTTTTAGTTGAGTATTGGAAGTTATTACCTCTATAATAACCGCTCCTTATCATTTTTGTGTGGTTTTTGTGCCAAGAGTAACCTCTAATGAGAGAGAAGTAATGCTTGGGAAAGTTGCTGTCCCGAAATTGATTTTTGTGCTTCGCTGTAAAAATTCGTGAAAAATCTATGTACGTCGGTTTGAGCTGTAATTGTTTGTACTTCTGTCCCATGTTGTTATATAACTTTAGTTAGTTCAACACTTTTTGATTTGAGCAACAGAAGGTCTTCGAAAAAATTGGTTTTTACCTACTGGTCTGTTTTGACAGATCTTTGACATTATTTGCATTTGCCTCTTTGAGTTCTGTTTGATCATTTGAACCTTTTAAAGAAAGTGCTATAGTAGATTTTGTTTTAATGGAAGTTTTACTTGTGTTGAAACTGAACCAAAAGACTTATTATCTTGAGTGCACTAATGTTGCTAATGAAGATTGTGTGAAGTTTTGTATGAAGGAAATTTTCAGGTTTAGGGAAAGAATTATGTAATGAGATGAAGAATGGAAAAAATCTCAAGCTTGGGGATGCCACCCATGTCACCCCAAGAAATATCCAAGAAGTACAAGCATCAAAGTTTGGGTATGCCCAAGGCATCCCCTTCTTCATCAATAAAAATTTCAGGTTTCTTCCAAACACTTCATTTTTATTGTTTCATGCTGATACATTGCATATGTATCTATAATTTTTGATGTTCCATGCTTGGTTTTATCCAATTTCTTGTGTTTTGCCCACACGTTGGAGTACTTTTCATATGATTTCTTGGACTAACTATTAACAAGAGCCATAGTGCCAGCTGCCTGTTTTCTGCTATTTTTGGTTCTAGGAAAGTCAAAAAATGAATATTCTCGGAATTGGATGGGGCAAAAGCCAAAGTGCCTATTTTTCCGGAAGTCATCAGATGCCAGAATACGAGACGGAGAAGGGCTAGAGGGCGGCCACACCACCTGGCCACGCGGCCAGGCTTGGCCCGCGCCAGGGGTGGTGTGGCCAACCCAGGCACCCCCTCGGCCTCTCCTTCCGCCTATAAGATGCCCTCGGGACGAAAACCTAAGGACCTGATCAAAAAATCCACGAAAGAGTCTGTAGCCGCCGTCATCTCCATCCCTAGATCAGGAGGGATCTGAAGCTCTTCCCGGCACCCTGCCGGAGAGGTGAATTCACCCTGGAGGCCTTCTTCATCACCATGCAAGCCTCCGGTGTAATGCGTGAGTAGTTCATCCTTGGACTACGGGTCCATGTAGTAGCTAGATGGCTGGTTCTGCTCCTTTGTGCGATCATGTTTAGATCTTGTGAGCTCCGTTCATGATCAAGATAATCTATTTGTAATCCTACATGTTGTGTTTGCGGGGATCCGATGGATATTGATAA
Source organism: Avena eriantha (assembly GCA_910589775.1). NCBI lineage: Eukaryota > Viridiplantae > Streptophyta > Magnoliopsida > Poales > Poaceae > Avena > Avena eriantha. Next base: position 302,599,284 of record OU342743.1, read on the forward strand.
GCTATTTCAGATTGATTATTGATTTTATCATGTCTTTGTTATTTGTGATCTTGCATGTTTTCCGTTGTTAGTAGCTATCTTGGCCAAGTAGGTGCTAGCAACTCCAAGAGGGAGTATTTATGCTCGATAGTGGGTCCATGCCTCTAGTAATCTGGGGAAGTGACAGAAATCTCTAAGGTACTAGATGTGATGTTGCTACTAGGGAGAAGACCGCAATCCTTTGTTCATAGAACAATTGTATTGGTTACTTTACACAATTTGCTTAATGCAATTATCTGTTGCTTGCAAGTTAATACTGGAGGGGGTTCAGATGATAACCTGAAGGTGGATTATTAGTCATAGATGTAGTTGGATTACGGTCTATGTATAATGTTGTAATGCCCAATCAAATCTCATAGGAGTCAAGATGATTAGTATATGCATGTATGCTTTCTGGATGTTTGTCAATTGCCCCGCTGTAATTTGTTCACCCAACATGTCATCTATCTTAAGGAGGATCACCACTAGTGAACTATGGACCCCGGTCCATTCTTTTACCATCAATCTACAAAGCTATTTACTGGTTTCTGTTTACTTTCTGCAAGCTATTACTATATTCCACACAATACGTTTAATCCTTTGTTTTCAGAAAAACCGGTGAGATTGACAACCTCACTGTAAGTTGGGGGCAAAGTTATGTGGTTGTGTTGTGAAGGATTCCAAGTTGGAAACAACACCTTGGAGGTGTTTCCTTGCTCCTACTGGTTCAATAACCTTGGTTTCATAACTGAGGGAAAACTTGCGGCTGTGCTCATCATACCTTCCTCTTGGGGTTCCCCAACGAGCTCGAATATATTTTGGGCCATCAATACCCCAGGTCATAAGGGGCAACGTCGATGACTCAAAAGGGCGTCCATCCAACAAAATTCAGAATCTAATCACAAGACAAGTCAACATGGCGGAAATGGCTCCACCAACCACACCCGAATAACTCCACTGGTCAGAACAGGAAATCACATTTAGCAGAGCTGATCACCCTCATCGCGTACCAAGACTGGGTCATTCAGCCTTGATAGTTGAAGCCCAAATTGGTGGATTCGACATGAGTAAGATCTTCATGGATGCAGGAAGCAGCATAAACCTAATCTACGCCAAAACACTTAGGGCAATGAACTACCCTTTAGCAAATTTGGCACCAACAGAAACATCCTTCCACGGCATAGTACCAGGTAAAGCCAAAATTCCTTTTGGTAAAATTTTCCTTGACATTGTGTTTGGATCCAAAGAAAATTTTAGGCGAGAAAAGCTCGAGTTCAAAGTCATGGATTGGCCATCATAGTATCACGTGAACCTGGGATGCCCGACTTTCGCACGATTCATGGCAGTTCCTCACTATGCATACCTGGTCATGAAAATTCCAGCACCAAAGGGAATCATATCAATAAAAGGAAGCTTCACACATTCCGATAATTGTGATCGGGAATTCAACAAAATTTCTGAATCTTTCGGGATGGCAACCGAGTTTGAGTAGCTCAAAACGACAGCAACCGCAGAACCTCTCGCAGTAACACGCGTCAACCCCGGCCAGGCTTTCGACACTACAAAAGACACTAAATAAGTACAGATCCATCCCATCGACCAGAAGAAGACAACATTTATGGCCTCCAACCTTGGTCCCACATAGGAAAGCGCGCTCATCGAGTTCCTCTATGAGCACTGGGAAATCTTTGCATGGCTACCTTCTGACATGCCGGGAATTCCCAGGGAACTCGTTGAGCATGCACTAAATTTGGATCCAAAAGCAAAACCAGTTAATCAATCGCTTCGTCTTTTCACAAAATCAAAGCGCAAAGCTATTGGAAAAGAGCTACATCGCCTTATCGGTGCTAATTTCATAAAGGAACTAAAGAAATCAGAGTGAGTCGCAAATCCAGTATGCGTCCCAAAGAAGAACACCAAAGAGCTATAGATGTGCATCGACTTCACAACATTGAATAAACATTGTCCAAAAGATCACTTTCCACTTCCGTGAATTGATCAAATAATCGATGCAACTGCAAGATGCGAACGTCTTTCCTTTCTAGATGCATACTTAGGATACCACCAGATTCAAATGAAGGAGGAGGATCAGGAGAAAACAACGTTCATCACACGTTATGGTGTATTTTGCTACACAACAATGCCTTTTGGCCTCAAAAACGCTAGAGCAACATATCAACGGATGATGCAAAGTTTCCCGGGAAGCCAAATTGGTACAAATGTGCAAGTGTATATTGACAATGTCATAGTTACATCAAAGCAAAGCTCATCACTTATCAAGGATCTTGAAGAAACATTCAACAATCTCGACAAGTTCTACATCAAATTAAACCCGACGAAGTGTTCCTTTGGAGTCCTAGCAGGACAACTCCTCGTATACCTGGTATCACCAAGAGAAATCGAAGCCAATCCCAATAAAATACATGCAATTTTAACAATGAAAAAACCAACAAATTTATGAGGAGTACAACAATTGGTTGGGCGAGTGGCAGTGCTTAGCCATTTCATTGCCAGATTAGGAGAAAAAGCATTGCTGTTCTACGCCCTTATGAGAAAATTAGATAAGTTTGACTGGACCAAAGAAGCTCAACACGCCTTTGAAGACCTCAAGAAGACGCTTTCGACGCCCCCCGTCGTAGTGTCTCCACGAGAAAAAAGAGCCACTATTTCTTTACATAGCCGCCACAAATCAGGTGGTCAGCACGGTCCTAGTTGTGGAGCGACCTGAAGAAGGAAAAGCCCATGATGTTCAGAGGACGGTTTATTTTTTGAGAGAGGTCCTCTTACCATCCAAACAAAGGTACCCTCATTACCAAAAATTACCATATGGAGTATTCATGATAGCGTGAAAACTACGCCATTATTTTTTGGAACATCCAATCATAGTGGTCAATGAGGAACCTCTGTCGAACATCCTTAATAATACAGAAGTAACTAGGCGTGTGTCCCTATGGGCATCGAATTTCCCCTCGGGACATCATGTATGAGAAGCGAAAAGCTATCAAATCACAAGTTCTGTCTGATTTCATTACAGAATGGACTGAGTTACAATGTGCGGGTCCACCTAATCTTTCTGTTGGGAATATGCTCTAGAGGCAATCATGTATGGTGTATTTCCCAATGTATTCATAAAGTAATAAAGTTGTCCATATTTGAACTACTGATATGTATCATTGAATATGTGATTCGATTGTGGAACTACATATTCATGTTGTTCATACTAGTTGTCCTTGGTCGTTGAGGTTGTGCTGGACACACAACTTAGACTAATGTGAAAGTCGGCTGATGACTCGGTTCCACTTGTCATGGGCATGGAGATGCTATTCCGACTTCCACTGATTTGGCTAAAGAGTTTAGCGAATCGGACTGACCCACAGTTGAGATGCAACGAGCATGTTGTCATTTGCAGTCTCAAGCAATGGAATCCTTTGACCTGAGGTGATCGCATGATCCGAGTTGTGGATCGCCAGCTTAGGTCCTATCAAACGCTGTTCCGTAAATGGGCAGTTATAAAGGTAGGGTTCGGGTTGGTTGTAAACCAAGATGCGTGGCGTGGATTACCAAGATGGGATTTGCCCCTCCGTAATGGAGAGATATTCTCTGGGCCCTCTCGTGTGATATGATTCGGAATCATGGCCATGCGCGACTTGGTTAAGTGTTAACCAAGGAGTTGGACTAAGTGTTAGTCCAGTGAATCGTATATCGCAGAACGAGAAGAGAGAGTCAAGCTATTAAAGGGATGGCAACAACTCGCCTATAACTTGACAAGATATATCGTGAGGCAAAGGGACTTGGACGAAAGTCACATTGAGAAAGGTTTGTCTTCTGACTTTGTGGCGCTTGGGAGTTGGCACGTCTTGCTAGAGGCCGCTACCAACTATCGACTCGGAGTGGCGACTCGTGTCATGTCCAGGTGTACGTAAACCTACAGGGTCACACACTTAAGGGTAAGGAGACCATGTGGATTCGATCCATGTGGAGATTGCGGTACAACCTAGATGGTCCTCAAGCGTTGAGCCCAGCTAGGAGTGTATATAAGTGGAGTGACAAGGGATTGTCCCTAACCTAGCCATCACTTTCTTCACTCCCATTTTGGGCTAGACAAGATCTGGCAGCACTCTGCCTGGAGCTCCTTCCTGTACGTGTGGATACCGGTAGAGGCGTTGCACGTGCGGCGCTAGGGACAAGGAGGTCCGTGGGGATCTGGACGTGTTGTACGGGGATCGTTCGGCACGGCATCAACTGACGCGCTTCATCAACAATCCGCACATGTGCGTCTAGTGGTAAATCTCGTGGCCTATCACATTAGCTGGATCTTGGGTGTTCCGTGTAGGGGAAAAAGTTTTGTTTATCTCTGTGTGGCCCAACACTTTCAAGCACCCAGACAATGTACTTTGATGGATCAAAAAGAATAGAAGGAGCAGGAGCGGCGGTCATATTAATATCACCGCAAGGTGACAAGATGCGATATATGCTTCAGATGAGTTTTGCGAACACATCCAACAATGAAGCCGAGTATGAGGCCTTGTTGCACGGCATGCGGATGGCCAAAGCTTGCGATGCAACTCGTCTAAAAATCTTCGGTGACTCTAACCTCGTAGCACAGTAAACAATGAACAAGTATGATGTTTTCAGCGACAATATGATTGCTTACGGTGATTTATACAGCATCATGGAAGCTCAATTTGATGGATGCTAAGTATCACACATAGGAAGAGGAAACAATAAAGAAGCCGACAATTTGGCAAACATCGGGTCCCTGTGCTTACCAGTGCGACCCGGTTTTTTTGGGAAGAAATATCTGAGCGTTCTATCAAAGCAAAAAGAGTTTCTGAGGTCATAGCACCCAAGACAGGGAAAAAGAGTAAGTTGCGAAAAGACTCAGGGGCTCCATCAACCAGTACAAGCGCAAAAGAGGCCATCAGAGAAGAACTAGAAATTGATGAAGTTATGATAATAGAGTCTACATGGATGCAGCCATACATAGCATATATGATTCGGGGAGAATTACCCGAGGATGTAACAGAAGCCCAGCGAATCACTCGACGATTGAAAGCCTTCAGGATAATCAAAGGAGAATTATATAAAAGAAGTATTTCGGGCATGTTACAGTGATGTGTCACACCTGAAGAAGGAAAAGCTATACTCAAGGATATACATGAAGGAGTTTGCGATCATCATGCCAGCAGTCGAGAAATTGCCGCCAAAGCATTCATGGCAGGATTTTATTGGTTCACAGTAGTTCAAGATGCAAAGGATATAGTCAGAACATGTGAAGCATGTCAACTATCCGCAACAAAACCAGGAGCACCAGCCGCTGAATTAAACCCTATACCTCTAGCTTGGCCCTTCACTCAATGGGGGGTCAATATGGTGGGTAAACTTCACAAGTCATCTCCAGGAGGACACGTCTTTCTTCTAGTAGCAGCTGACAAATTTACTAAATGGATTGAAGCAATGCCAGTTGAAAGGCCCAACTTTGGTCAACTAGAGGGGTGAATAGGAGACTACCAATTTTTATTCTTTTCTTGCAATTTTAGGCTTTGCACAAAGTAAAGTTCACTAGGGATGCAACTAGATGAACAACCTATATGGCAAACGATACAACAAGTAAACAAGACGGTAATTGCAAGTAGTAAAGGAGAGGAACGGATAAATGACAAGGGGACACCGAGATGTAATTCCCGTAGTTCACTTCCAAGGAAGCTACATCTATGTTGGAGAGGTGTTGGGGCCACACAAGGTCACCCGAGCGCCACAAAGGTCTCACCTTTTCTCCGGTGAGCACCACCACAAAGGTGGCCTCACAATCCACTAACCGGTGACCTTGAAGGCGCCAACCAAAACCTTTACAACAAGGTCGAGGGAGACTCCACAACTCAATTGGAGGCCCTCAACAACACCACGAAGCTTCACAACAATTGCCCCAGCTCCGAGGATGCCCTACACCGTCTAGGGTTACAAGAATCCAAGAGTAACAAGATCCACTAAGGATGGGTGGGGGAAATCACGATTCCTTTGGTGGAAGTGTAGATCTAGGTCACCTCTCCCAATCCTCAAAAGATCAAGAGGTTTGAGTGGGTAGGGAGAGAGATCTAGGCAAGTCAAGCTCTTGTATTAATGGAGGAGAGAGAAAACGAAGAGATGAATGGAAATGAGGAAGAAGAGGGCCTTAAATAGGCCTCTTCCAAACAGGAAGATTCTGCCCCTCCCCGACACCGCCGGTACTACCGATGGAGGGCCGGTAGTTCCGGCGAGCGGCTCCCAGCGGTCCGAAGGCGTTCCATGGAACGGTCGAATTTGATAGTTCAGTGGGCCCCATGAACTGACCGATACTACCGGTCCTAGTTCCGATCCAACTATCGATAAAAGGACACTTTGATACAGAGAAGTATCAGAACCGATTTGCCAGTTACCAGAACTTGGGTCGGAACTACCGGGCCGCTAGGTGCTGACCGGTACTACCAGGCAGGGAGCGGTACTACCGCTCAGGGGATCTGGGGCTGGTCAGCGCTGGCCAGAAGTTCCAGTCCAAATGGACCAAAACTTTTGGCCGGTACTACTGGGGCTAATTCTGACACTAATTCCGTCAAATAGGTACATTGATACAGAAGTATTCCTAAATCGATTTCGACTTTACCAAAATTAGGACCGGAACCACGGTCGATACTACCGCTCAATCAGCTCCCGAAAACACCTCTAGCGGTACTATCGGCAACTGGCCTGTACTACCGGTCAGGGCATAAACCACACGACCTCCTCAAGGATCTCTCTCTCACAGGAAAACTGGGAAGGCTGTGGATGTGCTGATATGGTCTATGCATGAAACAGTGATGTCCCACAACCTTCCAAGGTGGACCCTTCTTGATAGTACAGTAGCCTATAATAAAGATACGAGAAAGTGCAAATAATAGCCACCGTCTTCAAGCTCCTTCTAGAGAGAATTCCACCAACTAAAACATTCGTAACTAAAACCTGCAACTTAGACACACGGTTAAACCACAAAGTTGTCATCAACACCAAAATACATGGAGAAACAAATATCCTTTCAATCTCCCCCTTTTTAGTGTTTGATGACAACCCCACAAGATTTGCATAAAAGATAACAAGGAAAAGCCTTATGCAATAAGAGAAATAAGAAGCTCCCCTAGATGTGTGCAAGATATAGGAACAACTGCTTCTAGAATGCAACAAGCACACATGAGAGGGAGCTCCCTGATGTCTACGCACTTCTATTCTTGTAGACAGTTGTTGGGCCTCCAAGTGCAGATGTTTGTAGAACATCAGCAAGTTCTCCCTTAAGTGGATCACCCAAGGTTTATCGAACTCAGGGAGGAAGTGGTCAAAGGTATTCCCTCTCAAGCAACTCTGCAATCAAGATACAAGAAGTCTCTTGTGTCCCCAACACACCCAATACACTTATCAGGTGTATAGGTGCACTAGTTCGGCGAAGAGATAGTGAAATACAAGTGGTATGGATATAAGATAACGGTGCTAGAAAATACTTTGATGGCGTGGAAGAGACTAAAGGCAAACTGAAATAAAGATGGAATCAAGCAAACATGTAACAGATCTAATTGCAAACGGTGTTTCAATGCTTAGAAACAAGGCCTAGGGATCATACTTTCACTAGTGAACACTCTCATATAAATATATTATTCTTTATGATACTACGCTGAACTACTCTCTGGTTGGACACTCTAATCGATGGTAGGGCTATAACAGCACACCTCAAAGTAAGCCTTTCCCGTCTAGAAAACCCCATACTGTCACCTTGAGCACTAGATGGTTCCAACAAACACCACAATTTCATAGAAACATCCAACTCCAAATATAACTCATAACAAGTATTTGTAATCCCTAGCCTAAGTGCCACCATGGTGTGCACGCTGTCACTTTCACACACATGGGGAGAGCAGAGATCTATTAAAGCACTTGAGTAGCAAGGTAGATCTATAGATTACAAGCTCATGATCTCAATAAGATCATGCATAGAGAGACAGATGAATACATAGCTACCGGTAAAACCCTTAGCCTCGAGAAAGAACTACTCCCTCCTCATCATGGGAATCAGCAATGGTGATGGAGATGGTGGTGGAGATCGATGGAGATGGCTCCGGGGGCACTTCCCCGTCCCGGCAGGGTGCTGGAACAGAGACATTCTGTCCCCCGAATCTCCCCTTCGGTGGTGGCGGCGTAGCGGAAATTTTCGTGGCTGGAGGCTTGACTATTTAGGGTTTACGCATCGGGAGACTTCTTATAGGCGAAGAGGCAAGGTCGGTGGAGTGCCAGGGGGCCCACACCACCTGGTGGCGTGGCCAGGGCTAGCCCGCGCCACCATATGGTGTGGCCAGGCCCTAGCCCTCCTCCGTCTCTGCTTCTGGCTCAATGGTAAAATAGGAACTTTAGCTTTTGTCCCGTCCAATTCCGAGAATATTGATTTTCTGACTTTCCTGGAACCAAAAACAGCAGAAAACAGGCAACTGGCACTGTGGCTCTTGTTAATAGGTTAGTCCAAGAAATCATATGAAAATTACTCCAAAGTTGGAACAAAACACAAGAAAGTAGATAAAACCAAGCATGGAACATCAAAAATTATAGATACATTTGCAATGTATCACTCCCCCTTTCAAAGTAAACCAACAAGGGTGCAAGGAAGGGAATACAAACGTGAGGGACTCATACCTTGCACCAATACCAATGTGGTGAGAATACCAATGTGGAGAGACAATATTAGATACATGAAGATACCTCCACAATATAGCATAGCCCATAATAACCAACCACTAGTACATCACATACATACCATAACACATAATCTCACCAAACATAGTAGCATACATAAATAAGGTCCACAGACAAATAAACAACGGAGGTCCACAAGCATACATAATGGAGAAAACATATGCACGAGCATAAAAATATCAAAGAAAATGCGAGCTCGTGACACAACCCATGCAAATCCCGTCGCCCTAAGGAACACTTTATCCCCCTTTGGCATCAAGACACCAAAAAGGGACAAAGTAGACAATCTAAGCGACCCACCTAGCAACATGCGGAGGAGGAGGCTCGGGGTCCCATGAGCCATTGTTCCAAGCGAGCGGATAAGGACCGGTGACCTCAGGCTTGTCATCACTATCAGTCCACCTGCAATGTGTGTTGACCCACTGATCCTTGGGAATAGTGACATAGCTGAACTCAGGAGATACCTCAATATTAAGCTATCTCATGATAGCCTTCTCCCTCTTGACACTGTGCCTCTGAGCAACATATGACTGATACTCACGATCATGAATGAAACAAAAGGTCTTCTTCACCTTCCTCAATAACTTCTTAGCCCAAGGTGGTTGTCTCTCAAGTCAGGGTGGAGGAGAAGCCTCAGCACGGTCCCCATCACTAGCATGGCCTGAAGAGTCAGCAGTGTCCCTAGCAGCCTTCTCAGTAGCAGCTTCCCTTTCAGCTTGAGAACGCGGTTTCTTATGCTTCATCACACGGAAGGTCTTCTCCTCATGAATAGTGTAGGCATCCTGAGGATAAGGTGAACATGTGGCCTCTAGCCACTTAGCATTGATGAGGGTCTGGATTTAAGGAGCATAGGGACACAATCTCTTCTCAATCAGGGCAGACCAAATCTCTTCAAACAGATAGTCCATAACATCAATACGTTCCTGAGAGTTTTTGTGGCGATAAGTCTGATACATGAGATCAATCTGGAAGGCATGAAGCTGATCGAAGTTACCTTCCTTGGGAGCAATGGTGTTCTGATAGACCTTGCGCATGATATCATAGGTTGGAAGGAGATAAGCAACATTACCATTGATGTCCCATCCCTCAATGTACAAGGGCTCCAGAACTTCAGGCTTAGAGGCCTTCCCCCTATGAACATGCCATCCATTTGCGCGCTGGCCTTGCAGAATGGGATAGCCAAGAAGAGCAGCAAACTCAGACTACTTGGCAGTCAAAAACTTGTTTTGAGTCATCCACTTCAGAGTTCTATCATGAGCATCATGATCAATGAAGAGGGTGGAGTAGAACTGAGCAATAGCGCTCTCATCATAATTCTCACGATGCTGCATAATGCAAATGAGCCCAAACCTCCTACACATGTGATGTCTACGCATGCCTCTATTCTTGTAGACAGTGTTGGGCCTCCAAGTGTAGAGGTTTGTAGAACAGCAGCAAGTTTCCCTTAAGTGGATCACCCAAGGTTTATCGAACTCAAGGAGGAAGTGGTCAAAGGTATCCCTCTCAAGCAACCCTGCAATCAAGATACAAGAAGTCTCTTGTGTCCCCAACACACCCAATACACTTGTCAGGTGTATAGGTGCACTAGTTCGGCGAAGAGATAGTGAAATACAAGTAATATGGATGATTATAAGTGGTAATTGCAATCTGAAATAAGAGTGGCAGCAAGCAAACATGTAACAGGACTGATTGTAAACGGTGTTTCAATACTTAGAAACAAGGCCTAGGGATCATACTTTCACTAGTGGACACTCTCATATAAATATCTTCTCTTCATTATGCTACCCTGAACTACTCTCTGGTTGGACAATGTAGGGCTATAACAGCACACCTTAAAGTTCGCATTCCCCATCTAGATAACCCCTCACTGTCACCTTGAGCGCTAGATGGTTCTAACAAACACCACAATCTCATAGAGACATCCAACTCAAATTATACTCATGATAAGCATTTATGTAACCTTAGCCAAAGTGCCACACGGTGTGCACACTGTCAACTTCACACACGTTGAGATAAGCAGAGATTAATTAAAGCACTTGAGTACCAGAATAGATCTAGATTACAAAGCTCATGATCTCAACAAGATCACGCATAGAGAGAGATGAACACATAACTACCGGTAGAGCCCTTAGCGTCGAGAGAGAACTACTCCCTCCTCATCATGCGAGTTAGCAATAAGGATGGAGATGGCGGTGGAGTCAATGTAGATGGCTCCGGGGGCACTTCCCCGTCCTAGCAGGGTGCCAGAACAGAGACTTATGTCCCCCGAATCTCCTCTTCAGTGGCAGCGGCACTGCAGAACTTTTCGTGGAATTCTAATCTTGTCTCTAGGGTTTTGTCTCAGGGAAATATATATGCGGAAGGGCGATGTTAGAGGGTGTACCAGGGGCCCACACCTCCTGGTGGCGCGTCCAGGGTGTGCCACCCTAGGGTGTGCCTGCCTCCTGGCTCCCCTCCATCTCCCCTTTGGACTCTGTGTCATGTCGGAAAAAATAGGAACTTCAGGCTTTGTTTCATCCAATTCCGAGAATATTTCTTTACTAGTTTTTCTGAAACCAAAAACAGCAGAAAACAGGCAACTGGCACTGCGGCATCTTGTCAATAGGTTAGTTCCATAAAATGTATAAAAATTCCTCAAAGTGTAGACAAAACATAAGATAGTTGATACAAAACAAGCATGGAGCATCAAAAACTATAGATATGTTTACGGCGTATCAACATGTCGAGAGACTCACCAAAGTAATCGGGGTTGCTCTCCGTCTTAGCCACGTTGATGTGTTTCTGGGGGCAACCACATTCTTCTTCTTGGAAGCATACACCTTGGTATAGATTTATTCTTGGCGCTTGGTATGGAAGTAGGGGTCTTGAGCCAGATGATCTCGGGGAACACTGTAGGGATCAGTCTTGCGAAACTCCTCATATGCACTCTGAGGCCAGGAGGAAATCTTCTTCTTGTTCATGTCGGGCCCAGAGGTGGTCTTCTTCTGGCTGGTTAGAACATGTCTCTTCCCTTCAGCAGCAACAACACGGCGCTCAGCAATAGCTCTTTGACGGGCAGTCTGAGCAGGAGGACGAACAACTTTGAGATCACCATCATCAATCTCTGAAGGACCACGAGGAGGAGCATGAGCCCGCTTGGAGCCACCACGAGAACCACCTTGTCCTGAGAAGAAAGCATAGAATAGGGAGGGAAAGGGGGTAAGTGCAAAAGGTCGAAGAAGAAGAACAATCGAGAACAGATTGACAAGATAGAGAGACATATGTTGAAAAATGGTGCAGCGGTAGTTCCGCCGAGCCGCCGGAACTACCGGTGGCGTGGGGACCACCGAAAGTACCGTTCGTGTCCCACTGGTAGTACCGGTGGAGAGGGGCGCACCGGAAGTACCGACCAGGCCCACTGATAGTACCTGTCAAGGCACGAACAGGGAAGTTCGTCGGATTTCCACTATGTAATGGATCTAGGTGCACCAAAAGACGAAATCTAGCCAATGTATTGAGGCAATATGTTCTACCAACGAATCCTATCCCTACCATGATCTCCCGAAATAGTTCTAGCCAAAGAAGATCCCTAGACATGGCAAGTCCTACTCAAGCACAAAAATGGCCAGATCTCCATAAAAGGAGGGTGGGGGGAGCAAATACCAGGGTCCATGGCGGGAGATCGAGGTGGGGAAGAATCCCACGGAGCATATCTGAAGATGGGCGGTCGGAATCGGTGGTGCCGGCGGCGCCACCGTGGAGAGCTCCCTGGGACGTGCGTGTTTGTAAGCAAAGGGTCCGGGGGGCAAGTGGGGAAGAAGATCCCATGACCCCCTGGCACGTAACTTATAGGACCCACGCTCAGCCGGTCGTACTGGCCAAGGGTCGGAACTACCGGTGACATTGGTAGTTCATAACTGGAGCAGTAGTACCGGTCCGAACAAAACTTCTGGGGAAGTTGGGCCCGGAGCGGTAGTACCGACGGTGGTTGGAACAACCGCTATGACGCCTAGAGAAAAACTGTCCAGATTTGGAATGGCTAGGAATTGCCCTTCTGCAAGAAAGAGAGAGGTTTAAGGGGAGAAGCAAAGGCTTGGGATAGATGGCACAAACTATGAAAAGCCAAATTAAGATCCAAAAACAAAAAACACCCAAAACATGGGAAACAAGGTAAAACACCAAAAAAGAAAAACAAAGAGAAAACCACAATGTCGGTGGCCAAGGCCACCATATATGAGTATATTTGGCTTGAAACCACGAAGATATATTTTGGGTTCATTACCAAAACTCATAATTTAAGCTAATTTTGTCTCCTTGAGAGACCATAGAGAATGCATACATTAATATGTGCATAATAGGGAGAGTGTTGTTTCAAATGAGGAACTACACTCCTCCTAAATCCATGCGTACATCCAAAGAAGATATTCTTTGAGACCTGGGTAGGTGTGAAAGATACTCAAACCACATTGCTCGAATCTATGATATTTAGTTCATGCCTCAACTCCCAGAATCTTGCTTAATCAAGTGGCCTTGTGAAAAGATCCGCAAGATTGGCCTTGGTAGGAACATACTCCAATGAAATGTCTCCTCTTGCAACATGATCCCAGATGAACTGATGACGAATCTCATTGTGCTTGGTATTATTGTGTTGCACTGGTTTGTGAGCAATAGCAATGGCACTCTCATTGTCACAAAGAAGGGGAACCTTATTGAAAGAAAGAACAAGATCCTTCAAGGTTTGCTTCATCCATAGCAATTGAGCACAACAACTTGCGGTGGATATGTACTCAGCTTTGGCGGTGGACATAGACACGTAGTTTTGCTTCTTCGAGGACCAACACACCAAAGATCTTCCAAAAAATTGACAAGCACCGGAGGTTGACTTCCTTTCCACTTTGTCTCCCGCCCAATCCAAATCCATGTATCCAATGAGGTCAAAGCTTTCTCCCTTGGGGTACCACAGCCCAAAGTTAGGGGTATGAACCAAATATCGAAAGATTCTCTTGACCGCCACCATGTGGATTTCCTTTGGTGCGGCATGGAATCTTGCACACATACCCACACTCAACATAATATCCGGTCAAGATGCACAAAGATAGAGCAAAGAACCAATCATCGAGCGATAAAGTTTTTTATCCACATCCTTACCCTTGGGATCGAGATCAAGATTAACCTTTGTGGGCATGGGAGTTTTGACTCCATTTACTTGATCAAGGTTGAACTTCTTGATCATATCTTGGACATATTTGGCTTGGTTGATGAAGGTTCCCTTCCTCAATTGCTTGATTTCAAAACCAAGAAAGAATTCCAAATCCCCCATCATAGACATCTCAAAACGGTCGGTCATGTGCTTAACAAAATCCTCATTAAAAGCTTCATTAGTAGACCCAAAGATAATATCATCAACATAGATTTGGCAAATGAACAAGTTTCCTCCAACTTTCTTAGTAAAAAGAGTGGGATCAATGAGGCCTACTTCAAAACCACGGTCTAACAAAAGCTCTCTAAGGCACTCATACCATGCATGTGGGGCTTGTTTGAGACCATATAGTGCCTTATCGAGTCTGTAGACATGGTCTGGGAAGAGGGGATCCTCAAACCCCGGAGGTTGCTTGACATAGACAAATTCCTTTAAGGGACCATTTAGAAAACCACTCTTGACATCCATTTGTTGCAATTTAAAATTATGATTGGTAGCATAAGTAAGAAGCATGAGAATGGATTCTAGACAAGCATCAGGAGCATAAGTTTCACCATAGTCAATTCCCTCAACTTGAGAGTATCCTTGGGCAACTAACCTTGCCTTGTTGCGGACGACTATACTATTGGCATCCCTCTTGTTCTTGAACATCCACTTGGTCCCAATCACATTTTGAAAATCTCTTGATCTCTTCACAAGTGTCCACACCTTGTTCCTCTTGAAGTTGTGAAGTTCTTCATTCATAGCATCAAGCCAATCATCATCTTCAAGTGCTTCGAAGACCTTTTGGGGCTCAACATGAGAAATAAAAGCATGATGAGAACTAAAAGAGGTTAGTTGTCTCCAAGTAGTAGATCCCCTATTGAAATCTCCATAAACATTATAAAGTATATGGCCATCTTTGATGAGCTTGGCGAGACGGTATGCTTGATGGCGGGCTTGGGTCTCAAGACGAGATTCTTGAGCAACCACTTGGTCATCACCATGATTCAAGTCCCTTCCTTGACTATATGCACGAACTTGATCACTATCTTCATCAACATCAACCGTAGGAGAGTCGTCATGATTTGGTGGAGAGACATTAGCTTGGCCTTGGTCATTGTTAGCTTGACCTTCTTCAACTCGACCTTGATCAATAATGACATGAAGAGCTTCACTTTCTTGGTGAGGTAGAGCTTGATCGACTCGAGGTAGACTTGAGATTGGAGAGTCATGGACATGAAGATCTTGAGAAGATCTTGGAGAACTTTGAGAAGCAATAAGTTGTCCTTGAGGGGCAAGATGGTCTTGTGAGAGTGAAGGCTCCGCTTGAGTAGGGCTTGGTCCTTCTCCTTCGGCCACAAGGGGATCCTCAATGGGGTGGAAGAATCCCACACCCATTCTTCTTATGGCTTGGGGAGGAATTTCATCACTTGGATCACTAACACCATCTTGCCTCACAAGAGACTCGTGATCTTCATCAAACTCGACATTGCTAGATTCTTCAACTCTTCCTGTTACTTTATTGTAGACTCTATAGGCATGGTATTGATTTGAGTACCCAACAAAGATTCCTTCTTGAGCCCTAGACTCAAACTTTGACAAGCGGACACCTTTCTTGAGAATGAAACATCTACAACCAAACACCCGAAAGTAATTGACATTTGGCTTGCGTCTAGTGAGAAGTTCATATGGAGTCATGTTCTTCTTCTTGCGTAGGTAGAGGCGATTGGTTGCATGGCAAGCGGTTGAAATGGCTTCGGCCCAAAAGTTATATGGTGACTTGAATTCCGCCAACATGGTCCAGGATGCTGATGACTGCAAGTGCACAAATCGTTTATAGCTAGTTTTGAAATAAAGATATCGATCCCATAGGGAGCAGGAGTTTGAAGCCTAATAACCCTTGAAATAAATATTATGAAAGAAATGCTAGATAAAGTTCTAAGTGACAAGATAAAATGCGAGTATTGTGTAAAAAGGTGTTTTTGGATTTTGGGTATAAGAGCAATAATAAATTAAAGTAAACAACTGAGTATGGAAAGTAAGTATCGCGTATGTAAGAGAGATTGGAACTGCAGTAGGGAAAAGCGTTTTTAGGGAGTAGCAGATACACCACTAGTATTGTAAAGATCTAAGATAAAGATTATCATCATGAACATTCTAAACTATGTATGTGTGGGAGGAACTACGTATTTGGACGAATAGGCAACAACTACTACTCACATCATCCTCATAACCACAGCAGTCAGCAATCGACATCAATCGAATTACTGTGCTATTAAGGGACGTAATCCCGTAGGACATATCCCATGGCATGGATAGTATTCCGTGAGTTTCCTCGGTTTCCCAGGTTGATATGTAAGGGGTGCCAACAGCTTTGTAGTCATTGTAAGTGCTAGCACACCTTCGTCTACCAACAAGTAGTTTCCTCCATCAAGTCCCCACGAGAGGCAAATATTGAGAGGTCGACTTCTCTCAACATCAAGATGCAGAAAATCTAACACATGGTCACAGCAATGAATATCATAATAGACTTTACCTTATTTCAATCTCATACTAGGGTTTCTCCATCTCCCCAAGAACTAACGATCTACTCAGACATGGATGCAATCAACATCATGGCAATGGTAATGGAAACAATCATAGATGAATAGTACTTGTATAAATCCACAATGAGTATAGGAATTACAACAAGATCTAGATAAGATGTAGATGGGATGGATGGAGATGGTGGTGATGCAGTGGTGAATGATGAAGATCGATGCCTTAGCCTCCCAGATCTGCGCAGGGTGAAGATGGATCCCTTGTGGATGAGTTCCCCCTCCAGATGCCTTCCGGAGGTGAGGTTTCTGCGATTTCCAGGTATTCTGTATGTCGTCCCTTCGAACCAATTGCTCGGGGTGAAACTATTTGACGAGGCGGAGGCGGCACCAACTATACGGCCGGAGCTATACGACCGGAAAATTTTCTCCTCCCGTATAGTTGGTCATTGAACTCTCTTCCTCCCTTGTTTGCTTCTGGTTTTCTTCTAGTATTATTAATATTTTCCAAATAAGCAATTTACGCTGTTTTTGACTCCTTTTCTCGACAGTACAACTGCTCCAAGAATTGTATCAATTGGATCCATCATCGGTCCTGAACCTGGTGAAAACAGACATAAAATATGCGCGCGAATGCCGTAAAATACCAAGATCCTACGTCTACAATGCAAAATAATAATGTAAAACATGATGCAAATATGCACTCATCAGCGGCATCCATCAAAGTATGATTCTTCCTTTCGGCAACACCATTTTGTTGAGGGGTGTAAGGATTTGAATATTGATGCTTTATCTCCTCATCACTAAGAAACTCATCCAACATGTAGTTCTTGAACTCGGTGCCATTGTCACTTCGAATGGTGAGAATAGTAGTATTGTGTTTCCGTTGAACTTGATTGGCAAAGTCGATGACGGTTTGTTGAGTCTCGCTTTTGAACTTGAAGAAGTAGACCCAAGTGTATCTCGAGAAGTCATCAACAATCACCAAACAATACTTCTTTCCCCCAAGACTATCATGAGAAGGAGGCCCAAAGAGATCCATGTGAAGAAGCTCCAAGCACCATTCGGTGATTATTTGATTGAGGATCTTATGAGGCTTCTCATGCATCTTGCCTTAAATACAAGCCCTACATACACAATCTTTGGCAAAGGAAATGTCTTTTAGTCCAAGGATGTGGCCCCCCGTGTAGAGACTTTGCAAATCCTTCATGTTTACATGGGCTAGGCGGCGATGCCACAACCAGCCCACATCAACTTTCGCATAGAGACATATAGCATGTGTAGAGGTCTTTCTAGAGAAATCCACCACATACAAGTCATGCTCTACGTATCCAACGAAAGCCACCATGAGAGTCTTGCTCCATATGAGGACCACAGAATGCTCATTAAAGAAGGACGAAAGACCCATAATGGCTAAAGCACGAACATAAAGGAGATTCTAACCAAGGGTTTTGACAAGCATGACATTAACCAAGGATACATCCGGGGTTACTACCACCTTACCAAAACCCAATACCCGAGAACTTGTTTTATCGCTGTAGGATACCATAGTATTGGCAAAATTAGGCCTAATCTCCGACATGATAGACTTGTTTCCGTTCATATGGTTTGTAGCTCCACTATTAAGCACCCATTTTGCACCACCGGAAGCAAAGTCCTACAAGAAAATCAAGCTTTGGTCTTAGGTACCCATTTTGCAATGGGTCCCCTTTTGTTAGTCACAAGGGTCTTAGGTACCCAAATAGTCCAATGATAATCATGAGTGTAAGATGTGCCAATGTATTTTGCATAAACATGACCATCAAAAGATTTGCAAAGAATGTAAGAAGGGTTGTTCTTCCCGGCAAAGTTATCACTTTGCACAAAGGTAGAAGTGATGACCCACAAGTATAGGAGGTGTATCGCGGTATTTTTGATAAGTAAGAGTGTCGAACCAAACGAGGAGCAGAAGGTGCTGGCTAGTGGCTTGGAGCAGGAATTCTCTGTAAATACTTGGCAAACGGATTTTTAGCAGTTTTTTGATAATGCAAGTAAATAAAGTACGAGTAAATAAAAGACAATACGAATAAATGCAGCAAGTGGCCCAATCCTTTCTTTAGCAAAGGACAAGCCGATTGTATTACTTAAGATGACCAAACGTTCTCGACGACACACGGGAATATCGTCAAGTGCTTTCGCATCATATAGTTTATTAATCTTCTTTAGTGTGCTAAGTGTTCTGTGGGTGAACCTATGCTAATGTACCAACCTTCCTAGGACTAATACATACTTGTGATTATACCCCTTGCAAGCATCCGCAAGTACAAGAAAGTAATTAAGGTAGAAACCTAACCACGGCTTTAAACTCTAAGACCCTGACATCCCTTGTGCAAAGGTTTCCTAACGGGGGTTCAGGTTTCTGTCACTCCGGTAACCCCTACGATTAGTAGCCAAATACACTATGCATTCCCCTAGGCCCATATAGGTGAAGTGTCATGTAGTCGACGTTCACATGACACCACTAGAAGAACTACACCACAACTTAAATATCAAACCATTGAATCTTTCTCAACACAATTCCACTACTAACAACATGACTTCTCCCATGTCCTCAAGAACAAAACGAACTACTCACAAGACATCATATGAATCAAGATCATATATGATATAATGATATGTAACAATATGAACATAGACAATAGTTCAATGGTTCACTCAATAGCATCAACTACAAGGAGTAATCAACACCGAGAAAGTTTCCCCTAAGAACTATGCAAGATTCAACCCAATTGTTACAATGGTATGATGGTGGTGATGATGGTGCTGGTGAATATGGTGGTGGTGATGATGATGATGATCCCGATGAAGTCCAGCTTGATGGTGGTATTGATGGCGATGATCTCCCCTCTCCGGGAAGGAATTCCCCCGGCAGAATTTTGTCTGCTAAAGAGATCTTTCTCTCTCGGTGTTTTCCGCCCCGCAGAGGCGGCGAAATCTTTTCTGTGGTTGCTCCCCGAGTCTTAGGGTTTTCCGGGGATAATATACGCCAGAGGGGAGAGCCGGGAGTGGGCCAGGGCGGCCACACCACTTGGTGGCGCGACCTAGGGTGGCCCGCGCCAGGGGGTGGTGTGGGCCCCCCTATGGCCCATCTCCACTCCCCGCTCTGGCATCCTTTGTCTTCTAGAAAAATAGGATTTTCGATGTATTTTCCTGGATTTTCTGATCTTCGCGAATTTTGCCTCCAAACAACCCCTTTTCCATTAGAATCCTGACTGCAGCGGTCCATGCTCCAAAAGTCATCAACCATGCAAAAACAGATGAAATGACATAAGTATCATATCTTAATATGAAATATATCAATGAATAACAGTAAATTATGATATAGAATAGTGATGCAAAATGGACGTATCAACTCCCCCAAGCTTAGACTTCGCTTGTCCCCAAGCGAAACTGAGCTCAATAAACATGACCTCAGGTTTATGGAGTGAAGAGTCGATAAAATAATACGGACAAGAAGCATCACATTCATCCATACATAGATCATAATAGCAGACAACTCACCATTATATAACTTAACTTGCAATAGGTAGAGGAAACATAATAAACATACATAAAGTAAATCATAATTGGTAACGGCAAACTTTAGCTCTTGGTCGAAGAATAGTTAACAATTTGAAGAGTTCAAACATAATGGTTTTCAAATGATAGCTTTCAAAATAGTAATCACCAAGATAAGAGCAATGTGCAAAACAAGGAACATAAAAGACATGATTGAATAAATCATCATATGAATGAATGAAACACAACAACTCAAAATACTTGCTGAGATAGAAGGGAATAGGTTTACTGACTCAACTAAAAAGTAAAAGATAGACCCTTTGCAGAGGGAAGCAGGGATTTCAAGTTTCATAAAGAGCTTCCAATAATTATGATACTTATTAGCTTTCAGCTCTCATTGCCCCTATCATAGGCATCATTAGGTGATTAAGGTTAAAGTGATCAAATATGATGATATGCTTGACAAGTTGTAAGTTGAAAATCTCATGTCCCTTGAATACGAGGGCTGCTCCTCATGCTACTCAAGTTTAGTTACCTGTAAGTTCTTGTCATAGTAAGTACATGTGTATCATAGAGAACCGCCAACGGGGTACCCCTTGCCCGATGATACGGAAGAATCCTCATATCAAAATGACAAGGCAAGCAAACAACGAGCATCTCAACAATCTTCTTATTTACCATGGGGATATGGTGCCTTTTTCTCTCTTTCCTCTTGTCTCGTCTCTTTTTTTCTTTTTCTCAATCTCTATCTCTTTTTTTATAAGAAGAATGCTTCATAGACAGCTCATTATGGTTACACTGCAGGTTTCCACCATGATTAGGCATGGATTAGACCAGCGGCCCAGGCGTTTCTCTAACACACATACATAACTCCATGGACTTACAATCTCCCCTTTCATTTCACACCGACGACATCCAGAGAGAAAATGGCATGATATCAGTTAGGTACAATGTACCAGAGCAATGTTGAAAGCGTTCCCCGTGACAACATGGTTCTGCTAATTCACAACTTACAAAGCGCAAGCATATACGCAACATAGATGGGCACAGTGGTTCAAGTTTATTAAGTGCTAGAAAGTAAAGTGTGCCATCAAGTTTGTCAGAGCTTTAATCACTAATTTTCACATAAAAAGTTTAATTCGTAAGGTAGATAAAAACATGAATTTACTTGGAATAGCAATAATGCTAATAGGTAGGTATGGTGGACACAAATGGCATAGGTTTTGGTTTAAGGATTGGATGCACGAGAAGAATTCCCTCTTAGTACAGGTTTTTGGCTAGCAAGGCTAGGTAGCAAGTATAAGAGTTGAAGGAAACAAACAAAAATACAGGTTATAAAAACAAACATGCAATCTTCCTTGGAATCATAAAAGATCTTAACCAGAGAATACTAGGCTTATGAGCAAATCAAGAAAGAAAGACGATGAAATTATATTTCTTTAGAGTACTTTTTATCTTTTTATTCAACTCTCAAAAATAGTGTTGCTACTGACCAAGCCAGGTTTGCCAAAACCAACTAAATTAACTCAATGATCCCAAAGTGATACCAATACTAACAACAAGATCAATCATATAATAGCAATTGAAAACTAATATAAGATATGCAAAAGAGTAAATGATAGAACTTATCATTAATATTCCATAACGGCAACTCACACCAAGGGATACATATCTAACGAGAGAGGGGACACTTCCACAATGCAAACCATCCTACATGATAACTTCTCTATTCATGATATGACTCTACTAAAAAGGTAAAAAGATAGAAGATAGTGATATGATACCGCGACACTCCCCCAAGCCTGGAACAAACCAAGGGGATGCCAAAACCTGATGACGAATTACTCCTTCGGTGGTGGTGGTATTCTTTCATCATCGTCCGACTTCCAAGGTAAAGGCTCCCCATCAACAAAAGGCATCCTGGTCTCCATCATCCGGAAACTAGTAGAAGCACTTATGCGTTTAAACCTAACCTCATACTCACATTTTTGATTTTGAACGTCATAGAGCTGTGCTTGCAGTTGGTTGGTTGTTTGGTGGAGTGAGAGAATTTCATCCTTGAGTTCAGCAGTCTCCTTTTGGTGCTCGGCGATGAGTTCAGAAAAAATCTTATGGATGATATCCACTTCGCGTTCCGCCATCTTCTTGTACCTAAAGACTTCTTGCTCCAGTGCTTCCATCCTGTCCTCCAGACTTCCTTCACCTTTAGGGCCTTGAACCTCTTTTATCGGTACCTCCCCATCTTCAAGCAACAACTCCTTGGGATGAATCTTCAACTCACGCATGTAAGGGTTGATGATATCCGCTGAGGAATCTTCCTTGGCTGATCCAGAGGAAGACATTGTGGCTCCAAAACTGGGACTCTACCTGTCAGAAACAGATCAAAACGAAAACACGACGAGAACACGATATACGAACCTCAGAGGATCCGATGGATTATATATTACGAAGTTTTACAACAAAAGGAAGGTACTGGGAGAAAACGGGTCGGAGATGGAGTACGGGGCAGCCACACCACCTGGTGGCGCGGCCAGGGATGGGCCCACGCCACAGGGTGGTGTGAGCCACCCAGGCTCCATTCCCATACCTCTTTCACTTTGTTGCTTTCCTTGTTGGATAAAAACTGCAAAAATATAACTGGACAGATTTTTCATGGAACTTTTCTTACCAGAACTGTTACCTATTCGAAAACGGACTCTGCAGGTCCCTGAATTTGGTCTTTGATAAATTTTTCCGGAGTTACCGCTTGAATAGCATCAATATCTTCATTGTAAGAATCTCCAGCAATATAGTGTTTGAGTCGCTCACCATTCACCACTTGTGTAGTGTTATCTTTTAAAGAGGAGATTTTTATTGCACCTGAACGATACACTTCTTCAATAACAAAAGGTCCTTCCCACTTTGAAAGTAGCTTCCCTGCAAAAAATCTGAGATGGGACTTATACAATAGAACCTTTTCACCAAAATGGAACTCTCTTTTAAGAATTCTCCTGTCATGCCATCTTTTAACTTTTTCCTTAAAGAGTTTAGCATTCTCATATGCTTCACTCCTCCATTCATCCAACGAACTTAAGTCAAATAATCTTTTTTCACCAGCCAGCTTACAGTCTCTATTAAGTTCTTTCACTTCCCAATAAGCTTTCTGTTCTAATTCTAAAGGCAGGTGGCAAGCTTTCCCATAAACCATTTTGTAAGGAGACATTCCCATAGGATTTTTGTAGGCAATCCTATAAGCCCATAAAGCGTCGTTCAACTTTTTAGCCCAATTTTTTTCTAGATCTACTAACAGTCTTTTGCAGGATGGATATAATTTCTCTATTTGATAGCTCTACTTGTCCACTAGTTTGGGGATGATAGGCTGAAGCAATTCTATGATTAACTTCATATTCAGCAAGGGTCTTTCTAAAACCACCATGAATGAAATGAGAACCTCCATCGGTCATAAGATACCTAGGCACTCCAAACCTAGGAAAGATAACATCCTTAAGAATTTTTAGAGAGGTCTCCCCATCAGCACTCTTCGTAGGTATGGCTTCTACCCACTTAGTAACATAATCAACGGCAACAAGAATATGAGTATAACCTTTTGAGGGAGGAAAAGGACCCATAAAGTCAAATCCCCAACAGTCAAAGGGTTCAATAACTAGAGAGTAATTCATAGGCATTTCATTGCGTCTAGAAATATTACCAACACGCTAACACTCATCACAGGATAAGACAAATTTGCTTGCATCTTTAAAAAGGGTAGGCCAGTAAAAACCTGATTGTAGCACCTTTTGCGCAGTTCTATCTCCCGCATGATGTCCTCCATAGGCACTACCATGACATTTCCACAATATCTCCTTTTGTTCATATTCTGGAACACATCTTAGCATAATACCATCCACTCCTTTATATAAATGTGGGTCATCCCAAAAATAATGCCTCAAATCATAAAAGAACTTCCTTCTTTGCTGAGCTGTAAAAGTTGGAGGCAAATACTTGGAGACAATAAAGTTAGCATAATCATCAGGGCTCCCTCGCGAGCTTACCCCTACTGCAGCCAACTGTTCATTTGGGAAACTATCATTAACAGGCATAGGATCAAAAGAGATGTTTTCCAATCGAGATAAATTATCATCAACAGGATTTTCAGCACCTTTCCTATCTACAATATGTAGGTCAAACTCTTGTAAGAGTAGCACCCATCTAATAAGCCTAGGCTTAGCATCTTTCTTCGTCATAAGGTACTTAATAGCAGAATGATAAGTATGAATGGTAACTTTTGAGTCAATAATATAAGGTCTAAACTTATCACAAGCAAAGACAACGACTAAGAATTCTTTTTTAGTAGTAGCATAATTCTTTTGAGCAGCGTCAAGAGTCTTACTAGCATAATGGATAACATTTAACTTTTTATCTATTCGTTGCCCAAGAACAGCACCTACATCAAAATCACTAGTGTCACACATGATTTCAAAGGGTAAGCTCCGATCAGGTAGTTGAACAATAGGAGCAGTAGTTAAAGACTTCTTTAGAGTTTCAAAAGCTTCCTTACAATCATCATCAAAAACAAAGGGTACATTCTTTTGAAGAAGATTAGTGAGGGGTTTTGATATCTTAGAGAAATCTTTAATAAACCTTCTATAGAAACCAGCATGACCAAGGATACTACGAATACCTTTGATGTCTCTTGGATAGGGCATTTTCTCAATTGCCTCAACTTTAGCTTTAACAACTTCTATGCCTCTTTCAGAAATCTTATGTCCAAGGACAATCCCTTCATTAACCATGAAGTGGCATTTCTCCCAATTAAGAACAAAATTAGTTTCTTCACATCTCTGCAAAACTTTATCAAGGTTGTGAAGACAATTATCAAAAGAAGTCCCATAGACGGAGAAATCATCCATGAATACTTCCACAATTTCCTCACAAAAACCATGAAAGATAGCAGACATGCATCTTTGAAAAGTAGCAGGAGCATTACACAAACCAAAAGGCATACGTCTATAAGCATAGGTTCCATAAGGGCATGTAAAAGTAGTTTTCTCTTGATCTTGTTGTTTAGCAGCAATTTGAGAAAACCCAGAGTATCCATCAAGAAAACAGAAATGTGTCTTTTTAGACAACATTTCTAACATTTGATCAATAAAAGGAAGTGGGTAGTGATCTTTCTTAGTAACTTTGTTAACTTTTCTGAAATCAATGCACATCCTATAACCTACTACTATTCTTTGGGGAATAAGCTCATCATTATCATTAGGAACCATGGTAATTCCCCCTTTTTAGGGACACAATGAACGGGACTGACCCATTCACTATCAGCAATAGGATAAATAATACCAGCATCAAGGAGTTTTAATACCTCATTTCTTACCACTTCCTTCATCTTAGGATTTAAACGACGTTGATGTTCTACCACTGGTTTTGCATCTAGTTCTATATTAATAGTGTGCTGACATATAGTAGGAGAAATTCCCTTTAAATCATCCAGAGTATAGCCCATAGTTCCTCAGTGTTTCTTCAATACCTCCAACAATCTTTCCTCTTCCTTCCCTAAAAGTTTAGAACTAATAATAACAGGATATATTTTATTGTCATCAATGTAAGCATATTTAAGATCATCAGGTAAAGGTTTTAGATCGAAAACCGGATCCGTTTTAGGTGGCAATGTGGTACCCAAATCTTCCACAGGCAAGTTATGCTTAAGCATCTTTGGTTGATGACAAAGAATCTCGTCAATATCATTTATTTCATCCATGAAGATTTCACTTTCGTGGTCTTCCATAAATTGCTGCAAAGCACTGTTAGGAGCAAGATAAATAGAAGCAAGTTGTTCAACTCTAAAATCCTCATTATGGGTTTCATTTTCACAAGGTTCTTTAGTAAATTTCGAAAAATTAAACTCATAAGATTCCGCATCAAATTTAGTTAAGATTTTCTCCCTTTTGCAGTCTATAATGGCTCCACATGTACTCAAGAAAGGTCTACCAAAAATGATGGGATATGTTTTACTAGCAGTCGAACCAAGTACTAGGAAATCAGCAGGATATTTAATCTTACCACAAAGAACTTCCACATCTATTACAATACCAATTGGAGAGATGGTCTCTCTATTAGCAAGGTGAATAACCACATCAATCTCTTCTAGTTCGCAAGGACTAATTTCATGCATAATTTCTTTGTAAAGCTCGTAAGCAATAACACTTGAACTTGCACCAATATCACATAAACCATAATAGCAATGATCACCAATTCTAACAGAAAGCACATGGACACTAGCCTTTTTAGTTCTATTAGGATGTGAGACAATATTAGAAGCATCCTCATAGAAGACAATGTGCCCATCTTCTACACTTCTAGTGATAAGGTCTTTCACAATTGGTACAGCAGGTTCAATGTTTATTTGTTCATCGGGTTTTATAGTTCTCTTTGTACTTTTATTAATTACACTAGTTATCATAGGATGTTCCTTTACCTTATCCGGGAAGGGTATTTTATCGATATAAGGTTCAGGTAAGATGTGATCAATAGTGCAAAATTCAGTACTTCTAACAGGAATATAATCAACAATATCTTTATATGGTACATGATACTTGTTCCATCCCTTTTTTGGAATTTCGATATAGGAAGCAAAAGCCTTAAAACAATTTGCAATAACTTGAGAATCAAGACCATAAGCATTACTAATATTATGAAAGTCATCAGTTCCCATAAAAGATTCAATGCATTCATAATCATAATTTATACCTGACTTTCTTCCTTTATCATTCTCCCATGCTTCAGCATTGTCTTAAATACGGTTTAGAAGATCCCATTTAGCTTCTTCTTCCATGCGTGTAAATGATCCAGCGCAAGAAGCATCCAGTAGATCCTTATCATGAAGAGAAAGCCTTGCATAAAAGTTATTGATAATAATATTGTTCGGGAGCTCATGAATGGGACATTTGAGCATTAGTAACTTCAGTCTCCCCCAAGCTTGAGCTATACTCTCTCCATCAAGAGGCCAAATGTTGTATATTTGATTCCGATCTTTATGAATCTCACTAGGAGGATAAAATTTTGAATAAAAGAGAGGTACTATTTCCTCCCATTCAAGAGCTTGACCATGCTTCAGCAGCTTGTACCATTCCTCAGCTCTTCCTTTCAGTGATAATGAGAATAACTTGTTCTTGACTTGATCTGTTGTAATACCTGCACACTTAAACAACCCGCATAATTCATGTATAAAGAGCAAATGATCACCGGGATGGACAGTTCCATCTCCAACATAGTAGTTATCCATAACACGATCAATAATTCTTGTAGGTATTTGAAAAGTATCATTCTCAGCAGGTGGTGGTTCATCTACTACCTTAG
Organism: Avena eriantha; assembly: GCA_910589775.1. Taxonomy (NCBI): domain Eukaryota; kingdom Viridiplantae; phylum Streptophyta; class Magnoliopsida; order Poales; family Poaceae; genus Avena; species Avena eriantha. The sequence continues at coordinate 302,626,620 of OU342743.1, forward strand.
TAGTGGTGGTAGCATTACGAAATAAGAAACTCAGCAAATTATCCATATTGAAAATAAAGTAATAAACAGAAGTAAACAATACTCGCAGTAGAAGTTTCCTTTACCAGTTCCACTCTCAAATAGCGCTTCACTCCCCGGCAACGACGCCATAAAATAGTCTTGATGACCCATAAGTATAGGGGGTGTAATGCAGTATTTTCGATAAGTAAGAGTGTCGAACCCTACGAGGAGCAGAAGGTGCTAGCTAGTGGCTTGGAGCAGGAATTCTCTATAAATACTTAGCAAACGGATTTTTAGGTTTTTTTTGATAATGTAAGTAAATAAAGTATGAGTAAATAAAAGACAATAAGAATAAATGCAACAAGTGGCCCAATCCTTTCTTTAGCAAAGGACAAGCCGACTGTATTACTTAAGATGACCAAACGTTCTCGAGGACACACGGGAATATCGTCAAGTGATTTCGCTTCATATAGTTGATTAATCTTCTTTAGTTTGCTAAGTGTGTTTGTGGGTGAACATGTGCTAATGTACCAACCTTCCTAGGACTAATACATACTTGCGATTATACCCCTTGCAAGCATCCACAAGTACAAGAAAGTAATTAAGGTAGAAACCTAACCACAACTTTAAACTCTAAGACCCTGACATCCCTTGTGCAAAGGTTTCCTAACGGGGGTTCAGGTTTCTGTCACTCCGGCAACCCCTACGATTAGTAGCCAAATACACAATGCATTCCCCTAGGCCCATATAGGTGAAGTGTCATGTAGTCGACGTTCACATGACACCACTATAAGAAGTACACCACAACTTAAATATCAAACCATTGAATCTTTCTCAACACAATTCCACTACTAACAACATGACTTCTCCCATGTCCTCAAGAACAAAACGAACTACTCACAAGACATCATATGGATCAAGATCAGAGATGATATAATGATATGGAACAATCTGAACATAGACAATAATTCAATGGTTCACTCAATAGCATCAACTACAAGGAGTAATCAACACCGGGAAAGTTTCCCCTAAAAACTATGCACGATTCAACCCAATTGTTACAGCGGGTATGATGGTAGTGATGATGGTGCTGGTGAAGATGATGGTGGTGGTGATGATGATGATGATCCCGATGAAGTCCAGCTTGATGGTGGTGTTGATGGCGATGATCTCCCCTCTTCGGGAAAGAATTCCCCTGGCAGAATTCTGTCTGCCGGAGAGATCTTTCTCTCTCGGCGTTTTCCGCCCCACAGAGGGGGCAAAACCTTCCTATGGTCGGTCCCCGATTCTTAGGGTTTCGTGGGGATAATATACGCCAGAGGGGAGACCCAGGAGTGGGCCAGGGCAGCCACACCACCTGGTGGCACGGCCTGGGGTGGCCCACGCCATGGGGTGGTGTGGGCCCCCTGTGGCCCATCTCCACTCCCCCTTCTGGCAACCTTCGTCTTCTGGAAAAATAGGATTTTCCATGTATTTTCCCTAATTTTCTGATCTTCGCGAATTTCACCTCCAAACAGCCCCTTTTCCATCATAATCCTGACTGTAGCGGTCAATGCTCCAATAGTCATCAACCATGCAAAAACAGATGAAATAACATAAGTATCATCTCTTAATATGAAATATATCAATGAGTAACAGTAAATTATGATATAGAATAGTGATGCAAAATGGACGTATCAAGAAGCATGTGAGGATCCTTGAGCAAAGCTCTCTCTCTTCTTCTTTTTCTTATTCCTCTTCTTGTTCTTCTTCTTTTGTCAACTTGCCCTTTTGCAAGTTGATCTTTCAACACCTTGTTGTCCTCAATAAGATTCACATGCTTGCAACACGGGTTAGAAGAACAAGGCAAATGTACAATAGGCGTAGCGTAAGACTTTGAATGTTCATTATTCAATTGAGTTTGAAGTCACTCGTGAGCCTCAAAGAGACTTGAGAATTTACTCTCCAAGGCATGATGTTCCTCCTTGAGTTTCTTAAAGTACTTAAGACATTCATGACTAACACCAAACTCAACCTTTTCATTTTTAAGGACATTCAATGAAGCAAGAGCATGATCTCATTCTTTAGCAAGTTGCGATATGACGACATTATGGTCATCTACAAGTTTATCCACACTTTCCTCAAGAGTTATTCTCATGTTATTTTCATCTTCAAGGGATAGAGATAGAGAGGCAATTTCATCAGCAGCCTCTCTCTCATTTTTACCTAGCATGCCAATTTCCTCTTCATTCTCATCTAGCATTTCCCTAGCATGGTCAAGTTGGTTTACAAGGGTTTCAAAGCACATTCTAGTATCATCATCTAGATGCTCCATGGATTCACACATTCTTACTGTCTCTTTCTTAACCTCTAGACCATCTATATCATGCAAAGGAAGTTCATTTGTGGGAGACTTGGAAGTGGGTGTTACCTCGGTGGACTTGGCCATGAGACACTTTTGGTTACGGTTGGTGATGTTCTCATTCGGTGAGTCGAAGACAGATACCCATGGGGTAGAAGTAGCAATAGCGGCAACTCCCATGATCTCTCCGCCTTGACCTTCACTCTCATCTTCATCATCTGCGCTCGAGAAGTACTCTTCATGGATCACCATTGCCCTCTCCTTGTTTGGAGAGTTCTTGTTGTGGAAGTTCTTGTTCAAGGGGTGAGGAGGTCTTGGCTTTCTCTTGTGAATAAGATGGCCTCCATTATCTTATCTATTCTCGAAAGGTCATTGGGCCACAAAGTGACTCTTGTCATTGCAATTGTAGCAAGATCTTGCCTTTGGAGCCTTCATGGTTGAGTTGAATCTTGGGTTTTCACTTAGCTCCCCGGCAACAACGCTATAAAATAGCTTGATGACTGCAAGTGCACAGATCGTTTGTAGCTAGTTTCGAAATAAAGATATCGATCCCACAGGGAGTAGGAGTCTGAAGTCTAATAACTCTTGAAATAAATATTATGAAAGAAATGGTATATAAAGTTCTAAGTGACAACATAAAATGTGAGTATTGTGTAAAAAGGTGTTTTTGGGTTTTGGGTATAAGAGCAATAATAAAGTAAATTAAACAACTGGGTACGGAAATTAATTATCACGTATGTAAGAGAGATTGAAACTATAGTAGGGAAAAATCGTTCTCAGGGAGTAGCATATACACCACTAGTATTGTAAAGATCTAAGATAAAGATTATCATCATAAACATTCTCAACTATGTATGTGTGGGAGGAACTCCGTATTTGGACGAATAGGCAAAAACCGCTACTCACATCATCCTCATAACCATAACAGTTAGCAATCGACGTCAATCGAATTACTGCGCTATTAACGGACATAATCCCGTAGGACGTATCCCATGGGATGGATAGTGTTCTGTGAGTTTCCACGGTTTCCCAAGTTGATACGTAAGGGGTGCCAACAACTTTATAGTCACTGTAAGTGCTAGCACACCTCTGTCTACCAACAAGTAGTTTCCTCCATCAAGTCCCCACGAGATGCAAATATTGAGAGGTCGACTTCTCTCAACATTAGGATGTACAAAATCTAACACATGGTCACAACGATGAATATCATAATAGACTTTACCTTATTTCAATCTCATACTAGGGTTTCTCCATCTCCCCAAGAACTAACGATCGACTCAGACATCGAGGCAATCAACATCATGGCAATGGTAATGGAAACAATCATAGATGAATAGTACTTGTATAAATCCACAATGAGTATAGGAATTACAACAAGATCTAGACAAGATGTAGATGGGATGGATGGAGATGGTGGTGATGCAGCGGTGAATGATGAAGATCGATGCCTTAGCCTCCCGGATCTACACAGGGCGAAGATGGATCCCTTGTGGATGAGTTCCCCCTCCAGATGCCTTCCGGAGGTGAGGTTTCTGCGATTTCTGGGTGTTCTGTATGTCGTCCCTTTGAACTAATTGCACGGGGTGAAACTATTTGACGAGGCGGAGGCGGCGCCAACTATACGGCCGGAGCTATATGGTCGGAAAATTTGCTCCGCTTGTATAGTTGGTCGTTGAACTATCTGCCTCCCTTGTTCGCTTCTGGTTTTCTTCTATTTTTCTTAATATTTCCCAAATAAGCGATTTACGCTGTTTTTGACTCCAGAAATATGCCCTGAGAGGCAATAATAAAGTTGTTATTACACATATTCCAAGTATATGATAGATGTTTATTTTGCATGCTATAATTATATTGATAGGAAACGTCAATACATGTGTGTTTAATAAACAAAAAGGTTCCTAGTTATGCCTCTCTTATAGACTAGCTCGTTGATTATCAAGATGATCAAAGTTTCCTGATCATGGACATTGGATGTTGTTAATAACAAGGTCACAACATTTGTGAAATGATGTGATGAACATTCATCCGAAGTATAGCATTACAATCAAAGTCATTATGTTTATATTGCGATAACATCATACGAAGTAATCTTAGTCCTTAGACCATGAGAGTGTTATGTTGTGACTATAAAGGTGCGTTCAGTACTATGAAGGTGTTATGTTGAGGCTCATGGATCAAGAGTGGAATTTGTAAATCCCGATGACGGATAGATATACTCTGGGCCCTCTCGGTGATATCACATTAAGATAGCTTGCAAGCAAGTGATGCGATCACTAGAATGTTATATCACGGGAACCAGAAAAGAGTGCATGTCGGTAACGAGATCAAACTAGGTATTTGGATACCGATGATCGAATATCGGACATGTATTATATCATGAGACAAAGGTATTAAGTTACTAGCATTAAAGTTTCTCACGATCACAGAAGTCATCGTTGAATGTGTAGGAGTAAGTATGGATCTCCAGGTCCCGCTTCTGATTATTGATTTGAGAGGGGTCTCAATCATGTCTGCATTATTCGCGAATGGTAGGGTGACACACTTAAGTGTTGCCGAACACCATTTTGGAGCACATATGTTTCAGACGAAAGAACTACAAAGCGCTGGAATTATTTTAACAGACGTCGAAACTGTTTCAGGTGAAATTGCAGAAATTGGTTCTGCATGTAATATTGAAATATTGTAGGGGGTTTTATGTGAATGTTTGTTAATTCAAATAATTAAAAAAATTCTGAATAAATTTAATAAAGACATTTATTAAATGAGAGAGCATTAAATTTGGAGAAATTTAATGCATTTAAAGTGGAGATTTTAAAAGAGAATGTGAAGGGGCATTTTAATGTGGAGGAGTTACCACCACATGAATGGGGGAGGTGAGGGGTCACCCCCCACGAGGCGCCGGCCATGGGGAGGGGCACCTCCTCCTCATATAAAAGGCCCCCTCTCACTCCTTCTTCCTCACACCTCCTCGTGAAGGATCTCTCTCCCGCTCTAGATATATTCCCCCATGGTCTCGGATTAGCGAGATACATGTTCCCGGTGGCCTTGCGTCTGGAAGGAGTTGTTGCTTCTGCTGATTTGCTAGAGCGAGGAGGTGGAGGTTGTTCGGTGGCTTGAACGTGTGTGCGAGGATGGATGCGCTGTTGATTTGTGGCGCTAGGACTTCCACACGATCTTGAGATTGGCAAGCGTACGACTACAACGTCCACGAGTTCCAACTCGTTAACAAAACTCTGTTGTCTTCGAGGGTAAGTTCTCTATGGATGTATATCCACCCATTGCTCTGTATCTAGTAGATAGATCTTGGCGTATAGTTCTCATCGTAGGAATTTTTTTTCTATGTTGCGAACCCAACAGTGGTATTAGAGCCTGATCTATGCGTAGGTGCTTTGCACGGGTAGTACACATATGTTTATATGTGGGCAATGATGATCATGTTATTGCTTATTTCATGTATTTTGGATATTGGTGGCATAATGGTATGAAGCGGCCCAGACCAACCTTACATGTCATCGTACATGAGACCGGTTCCACGACTGGTATGCAACTAGTTTTGCATAAGTGGCTGGCGGGTGTCTGTCTCTCCTACTATAGTCAATATCTGATTTACAACGAGTTGCTAATAACTTGGTTATCCTCGCTATGGTTCATGTTCGTAGGTAAGACCGGTTCTATCTCCGAAATCCCTAAGCCACGTAAAACTTGCAATTGATAAATTAGAGGCGTCTAGTTTAGATCGTTGCTAGGCTAGTGTCTTGATATGGTATTGTTGTAAGTAGATGTATGATAGATACTCTTACAACACACTTAACGTGTAAGTTCCGTAGACCTTGGCCTTACACACAAAGTAATGATAGAGATCATACCATGATGCAAATGATAGAGATCAAATGCATGGACCATATCATCTCACTTTACACATTAGATGATTGCATCTTATATTGCTAGTTTGGCGTTTTTGGTAGCATTGTAAGATGATCCCTCATTTAGATATCAAGATAAAATCTGTTCTTCCTTGAGTATGCACCATTCTATGGATCGTGTTTCGAGACATCACGTGATGATTGGATGTGCTCGAATCCGCGCTTTCATACAACGGGTGTAAGACAGTTTTACACACGTGAATACTAAGGTTCTTATTTGGCGAGCCTAGCATGTACAGACGTGGCCTCAGAACACGGACCGAAAGGTTAAGCATGAGTCATATAGTTGATATGATGCCCATATGGATGCTCGCCTTTGAAGCTATACGGCCGGAGTTTTTTAAAGCAAAACCATCTGAGAGTTTAACGACCAACTATACGGTCGGAATTTTTGCTCTGGTCATATAGTTGCGACTATATAGTCTCAGATAGCGAAAACAATTTCACAAAGATGATACAGAGAGTTTAACAACCAACTATACGGCGGGAGCTTCCTCTACGGTCGTATAGCTCCGCCCATATAGTTGGTAAAACCCCTCTAAATCTTCAGAAAAACACAAGGAATTCAAAGGCAGAATTTTCAAAAGTAAAAATTATGAAAACAAATCACTTATTTAGGTAAGAACACTTACCTTGCACTTACCATTGTTTATTCGGGGATGAAATGTTCCTCCCATAACAGAGACTTCTTCTCTTTTGGAGGAATTGACCTTAGTTCATTGAATAATTCCCGTAAACAAAAATCACCAGGACTAAAGTTCCTCTCAATAAGATTGGTGTCTTGCAGGGCAATCATGGACACTGCATCCAACATTTTTATTTATTGCCTCTGCATAATCTGCAACTCAAATTCTTGAAGTGAAAGAATCCAACGTATCAGTCTTGGATTATGGTCTTTCCTTTCAAGGATTTCTTTCAAGCCATCACGATCCATGTGAACTCTTACCTTTGCATCAACTATATAAGAATAAAATTTATCACAAGAGAAAATACAGCAAAAAGTTCATTTTCTTCCTTAGGGTAATTCTTTTGAGCACCATTGAGAGTTCTACTAGCATGATGTATAATATTAAATCTACGACCACTATGTTATCCTAGAGTTACTCCTACAACATCATCACTAGCTTCACATATTAAATCAAAGGTTATATCCTAGATAGGTGGTTTAATAATTGGAGCACGAGATAAAGCAAGTTTATCAAAGGCTTTAAGACATTTATCATAAAAATTAAATCTCATTCCCTTTTTCAAGAGTTTTGTCAAAGGTTTAGATGTTCCAGAGAAATTTCTAATGAACCTTCTATAAAAGCCCACATGACCAAGAAAACTTCTTATACCTTTAATATCCCTAGGTGGTGGCATTCTCTCTATTGCTTCAACCTTAGCTCTATCAACTTCAATTCCCTTACCTGGTACCTGGTGTCCAAGGACTATACCCTCTTTGATTATAAAATGGCATTTTTCCCAGTTTAGAACAAGATTAGTTTCTTCACAATGCTGCAAAACTCTTTTGAGATTATCCAAGAAACTAGTAAACGAAGTGCCATAGACAAAAAAGTCATCCATAAACACTTCCATTATAAGTTCGATAAAATCAGCAAAAATAGCAGTCATGCATCTTTGAAAAGTAGCTGGAGCATTACATAAACCAAAAAGCATACGTCGGTAAGCATGTAAACCATAAGGACTAATGAAAGTTAATTTAAGTTGGTCATTAGGATGAACATCTATTTGAGAGAAACCAGAGTATCCGTCCAAGTAGCAAAAATGAGTATGGTTTGCTAGCCTTTCTAAAGTTTGATCTATGAACGGTAATGGATAGTGATACTTCCTAGTCTCTTTGTTTAATTTCCTGAAGTCAATGCACATCCTATGCCCAACAACAGTTCTAGTAGGTATCAATTCATTGTTTTCATTAGGAACAACAGTAAAACCGCCTTTCTTAGGAACACAGTGAACAAAACTTACACATTCACTTTCTTTAACAGGATAAATTATACATGCGTCCAATAGGCATATAATTTATTTTCTTACCAGTTCTTTCATTTTAGGATTTAGTCTTGTATTGAATTCTGCAACTGGTTTAGCACCTTCTTCCATGAATATTCGATGGACAGCCATCATGGGACTAATACCCTTCAAGTCATCCATTGAGTACCCATAGGCCTGGTGATGCTCCTTTAGTATCCTCATGAGTTCTTCTTCTTCTCCTGAAAGTTTAGCACTAATAATAACAAGGAAATTATTGGTATCATCTAAAAACCTGTATTTAAGATTTTCTGGTAGAGTCTTCAACTCTGGGGGTGGTAATTCCTCGTCCCCTCTCTTTTCTGGCTCTTCAAAAGCCTCATCGGTGGAGGTCCCAAAACGGGAAGTGAATCGAATTCATTTTCTAGTTCTCCCAGGTACTTGTCCTCCATAACTATTTCTTCATAATTTGGATCCTCATCTATTTCTCCTTCTTGATTACTAAAGAAAAGAGCTGTCATTTCCTCAATAGTTCTCTCTTCTTCTTCTTGTATTTGTGGAGGCCTGTCTTTAAATTTGGAAAAATGGAATTTATTTTCTGTTCCCCCAAACTTAAGAGACACAATCTCCTTCTTGAAGTTAACATAGGCACCTATATCACCCAAAAATTTCCTTCCAAATATAATTGGGCAAAGAGTGTCAACTGGCATATCAATAACGAAAAAATCAATAGGAAAGTTTTTATTGCCAATTGTGATAGTTGCATCTTCAACTACTCCCATTGGAATTCTCAGATTTTTATTGGCTAACATAATTGTCATATCAGTATTTTCAATTATAGGCGGTTCTATTTCTTATTTTATTTCTAAGTAGAAATCATAAGATATAACATTAACTTTGGTGTCAAGATCACATAAGCCATAATGAGAGTTTTCTTTAAATATGCAGGGAAGAATAGGCTTACCCACATCTTTTACCTTTGTTTTACCTTCAACCAATATGGAAGTCTCTTCATAAAGTTCAACTATGTTACAATGTGAGTACATGGCCATAATTTCTTCCTTGGTTACCTCTTCATCTTTGGTTTCTTCCAGATGTTCCACGACTTCTGGCATGCTTTCCTCTTCCCTCTTTGCCTGTACTGCTTTGACCTGTTCATATTCGAAAATATGCTTTTTGTGCAGTGTTAGGGAAAGGCACTTCATATATTGGTTCTAAGGAGGCTAGTGTTTCTTTAACTTCTATTTTCTTTTCTGGCTCGGGTGGTGGATCATACTTGACTGGACCCTCCTTTGGTGCTTTAATATGTTTTGTATAAGCTTTAACAACTTGCAACACAAGATCGAAATCTAAATAGATTTCTTTAGATAGTTCTTTAATGTGGCTTTTTTTATTATAGTCATGACTACAACCATGCTCTATTTCTACGCCTCCTTCAATTCCTAGACCAAAATTCCATGAAACTCTATGATCACGAATTCTATTAAGTAAAGCCCAAGCTTTAGGTATAGGAAGATTCATAAAGGCTCCTTCCGCGGATGAGTCTAGTTCAATTTTATTAGGTTCAATTAAACCGCCATAGAAGATATGTAGTAAATACCATTCAGGCAAATCATGATGAGGACATGGTCATAGTAAATCTTTAAATCTAATATAAGCTCTTACTAGTCCTTCATTAGAACAATTCTTCCAAGTCATTATAAGATGCTTGATTCTAAAAGATTTTGATAATGGATAATATTTTGATACAAATTCACAGGCTAGATTATCCCAAGTAGTAGTGGCTTCAGGGGGTAGAGATCTATACCATGAGAGAGTTGTACTTGTCAAAGTTTGACAAAAAGTTTAACCCTTACCTCATCAGCAGGATATCCTATCAATAGAAAAGTGCCACATAAATCTTTGAAACATGCAATATGCTCATATGGATCAGGATCTTCTTCATGTCTAGTAAATTGCTTCTTATGTAGAATACTAAGTAGTAGAGGATTTATTTCAAACCCCCTTGTCTTCTCATTGGAGTTGTTTCTTTTATAAATATCACAGGGCTTCCCAAAGTAGTTGAGTGGGCTAGCACTAGTCATATGTTCAAACTCCATCATGTCGGTAGAAACCTGTAACTCAAAACAAAATTTAGCAAGACAAAAATAAATTTAGCTCCCCGATAACGGCGCTAGAAAATAGCTTGATGACTACAAGTGCACAGATCGTTTGTAGCTAGTTTCGAAATAAAGATATCGATCCCACATGGAGCAGGAGTCTGAAGTCTAATAACTCTTGAAATAAATATTATGAAAGAAATGCTAGATAAAGTTCTAAGTCACAAGATAAAATGCAAGTATTGTGTAAAAAGGTGTTTTTGGGTTTTGGGTATAAGAGAAATAACAAAGTAAAGTAAACAAGTGAGTACAGAAAGTAAGTATCGCGTATGTAAGAGAGATTGGAACTGCAGTAGGGAAAAAGCATTCTTAGGGAGTAGCGGATACACCACTAGTATTGTAAAGATCTAAGACAAAGATTATCATCATGAACATTCTCAACTATGTACATGTGGGAGGAACTCCGTATTTGGACGAATAGGCAGCAACCGCTGCTCACATCATCCTCATAACCACAGTAGTTAGCAATCGACGTCAATCGAATTAATGTGCTATTAAGGGACGTAATCCTGTAGGATGTATCCCATGGCATGGATAGTGTTCTCTGAGTTTCCTCGGTTTCCCAAGTTGATACGTAAGCGGTGCCAATAACTTTATAGTCATTGTAAGTGCTAGCACATCTCCGTCTACCAACAAGTAGTTTCCTCCATCAAGTCCCCACGAGATGCAAATATTGAGAGGTCGACTTCTCTTAACATCAAGATGTAGAAAATCTAACACATGGTCTCATCGATGAATATCATAATAGACTTTACCTTATTTCAATCTCATACTAGGGTTTCTCCATCTCCCCAAGAACTAACGATCTACTCAGACATGGAGGCAATCAACATCATGGCAATGGTAATGGAAACAATCATAGATGAATAGTACTTGTATAAATCCACAATGAGTATAGGAATTACAACAAGATCTAGATAAGATGTAGATGGGATGGATGGAGATGGTGGTGATGCAGCGGTGAATGATGAAGATCGATGCCTTAGCCTCCCGGATCTACGCAGGGCAAAGATGGATCCCTTGTGGATGAGTTCCCCCTCCAGATGCCTTCCGGAGGTGAGGTTTCTGCGATATCTGGGTGTTCTGTATGTCGTCCCTTCGAACCAATTGCTCGGGGTGAAACTATTTGACGAGGCGGAGGCGGCACCAACTATACGGCCGAAGCTATACGACCAGAAAATTTGCTCCACCCGTATAGTTGGTCATTGAACTCTCTGCCTCCCTTGTTCGCTTCTGGTTTTCTTCTATTATTATTAATATTTTCCAAATAAGTGATTTACGCTGTTTTTTACTCCTTTTCTCCACAGTACAACTGCTCCAAGAATTGTATCCATTGGATCCATCATCTGTCCTGATCCTGGTGAAAACAGACATAAAATATACGCCTGAACTCCATAAAATACCAAGATCCTACGTCTACAATGCAAAATAATAATGTAAAACATTATGCAAATATGCACTCATCGGCCGCATGCATCAAAGTACGATTCTTCCTTTCAGCAACACCATTTTGTCGAGGGGTGTAAGGAGTTGAATATTGATGCTTTATCCCCTCATCACTAAGAAACTCATCCAACATGTAGTTCTTGAACTCGGTGGCATTGTCACTTCGAATGGTGAGAATAGTAGCAATGTGTTTTTGTTGAACTTGATTGGCAAAGTCGATGACGGTTTGTTGAGTCTCGCTTTTGAACTTGAAGAAGTAGACCCAAGTGTATCTCGAGAAGTCATCAACAATCACCAAACAATACTTCTTTCCCCCAAGACTATCATGAGAATGAGGCCCAAAGAGATCCATGTGAAGAAGCTCCAAGCACCGTTTGGTGATTATTTGATTGAGGATCTTATGAGGCTTCTCATGCATCTTGCCTTCAATACAAGCCCTGCATACACAATCTTTGGCAAAGGAAATGTCTTTTAGTCCAAGGATGTGGCCCCCCATGTAGAGACTTTGCAAAGCCTTCATGTTTACATGGGTTAGGCGCCGATGCCATAACCAGCCCACATCGGCTTTCGCATAGAGACATATAGCATGTGTAGAGGTCTTTCCGGATAAATCCACCACATACAAGTCATGCTCTACGTATCCAACGAAATCCACCATGAGAGTCTTGCTTCACATGAGGACCACCGAATGCTCATTAAAGAAGGACGAAAGACCCATAATGGCTAAAGCATGAATAGAAAGGAGATTGTAACCAAGGGTTTTGACAAGCATGACATTAACCAAGGATACATCCAGGGTTACTACCACCTTACCAAAACCCAATACCTGAGAACTTGTTTTATCACCATAGGATACCATAGTATTGGCAAAATTAGGCCTAATCTCCGACATGATAGACTTATTTCCGTTCATATGGCTTGTAGCTCCACTATCAAGCACCCATTTTGCACCACCGGAAGCAAAGTCCTACAAGAAAATCAAGCATTGGTTTTAGGTCCCCATTTTGCAACGGGTCCCCTTTTGTTAGTCACAAGGGTCTTAGGTACCCAAATAGTCCAATGATAATCATGAGTGTAAGATGTGCCAATGTATTTTGCATAAGAAAGACCATCAAAATATTTGCAAAGAATGTAAGAAGGGTTGTTCTTCCCGGCAAAGTTATCACTTTGCACAAAGGTAGAAGCATGTGAGGATCCTTGAGCAAAGCTCTTGCTCTTCTTCTTTTTCTTATTCCTCTTCCTGTTCTTCTTCTTTTTGTCAACTTGCCCTTTTGCAAGTTGATCTTTCAACACCTTGTTCTCCTCAACAAAATTCACATGCTTGCAACAAGGGTTAGAAGAACAAGGCAAATGTACAATAGGTGTAGCGGAAGACCTTGAATGTTCATTATTCAATTGAGTTTCAATCATGAGCCTCAAAGAGACTTGAGAATTTACTATCCAAGGCATGATGTTCCTCCTTGAGTTTCTCAAAGTCCTTAAGACATTCATGACTAACACCAAACTCAACCTTTTCATTTTTAAGGACATTCAATGAAGCAAGAGCATGATCTCATTCTTTAGAAAGTTGCGATATGATGGCATTATGGTCATCTACAAGTTTATCCACACTTTCCTCAAGAGTTATTCTCATGTTATGTTCATCTTCAAGGGATAGAGATAGAGAGGCAATTTCATCGGCGGCCTCTCTCTCATTTTTACCTAGCATGTCAATTGCCTCTTCATTCTCATCTAGCATTTCCCTAGCATGGTAAAGTTGGTTTACAAGGGTTTCAAAGCACATTCTAGTATCATTATCTAGATGCTCCATGGAGTCGCACATGCTTACTATCCTCTAGACCATCTAGATCATGCAAAAGAAGTTCATTTGTGGGAGACTTGGAAGTGGGTGTTACCTCGGTGGACTTGGCCATGAGACACTTTTGGTTGCGGTTGGTGATGTTCTCATTCGGTGAGTCAAAGAGAGATACCCGTGGGGTATAAGTAGCAATAGCGGCAACTCCCATGATCTCTCCACCTTGACCTTCACTCTCATCATCATCATCCGCGCCCGAGAAGTACTCTTCATGGACCACCATTGCCCTCTCCTTGTTTGGAGAGTTCTTGTTGTGGAAGTTCTTGTTCAAGGGGTGAGGAGGTCTTCGCTTGCTCTTGTGAATAAGATGGCCTCCATTGTCTTCTCTATTCTCGAAAGGGCATTGGGCCACAAAGTGACTCTTGTCGTTGCAATTGTAGCAAGATCTTGCCTTTGGAGCCTTCATGGTTGAGTTGAATCTTGGGTTGTCCCTTGACCTTTACTTCATGACCGGTTTGTTCCAAAATGCCCTTGATGCGAGAGCCAAGTGCTCACTGAAGGCATATTTGATGTCCTCTTGATACAACTCGCTATTGTCTTCATCTTCATCAACTTTCACCACTTGAGCCTTCAAGGTTAGGTTCAACTTTTGAGACCCGTATGCACGAGCATGAGCGAACTCCACATTCTTCTTGGCAATAGTCATGGAAATAACTCCACTCAACACATCTTGAGAGGACATGATGTGGTAGTTGTTTCTACCCTTGATGGAGTTGAGTTTTTGCTCCTCAAAGGGAAGGAGGGCTTGAACAAACTTCCTCTTCATGAACTTGTCATAAACATAGGTAGAACCAATGTCTCTCATAGTACAACAAAGAACCTTGAGACAACTATACATGTCTTCGGGTGTCTCATCATCTTGCATTGCAAAGCCATCAGACTCACTGTTGACTTCATCAAACTTGGAGCTTTGAATGCTAGCATTCCTGACATACAAGTCGGTGAGATGATCCCAAGCTTCTTTGGCGGTGGAGAATTGGTGAACGTGAGAAAATTCCTTGGGAGTCAATGCCTTCTAGATCATGCCCAAAGCGGTGGCATTGAGCTGCTTGTCCACGACCTCGGCCTGGGTCAACTTCTTTGCATCATATGGGGAAAACCTTCTTCCTCATCAATTCAATAGAAGAGCTAGAAATGTGAGATTGCATTAGATATTGCCAATTGGTGAAGTTAGAAGTATCTAGCATGGGGGTGCTCCTTGAGGTATGATATGCGGCATGGGAATAGGTGGGTCCGGAGTGTACTTCAATGGTGGTGGTACCGCCGAGTAGTCCTTTCCCTCGTCTCCCTCTTTGGAGTAGGAGTCACCTAGTCCCTCGGTTCTCTCGCTTGGGAGCTTGGTGGTTTGAGCCACAAAGTCTAAACCCAAGTGTTTTGGGGTAGCCGCGGGACTCACCCCGGGGGCGACCACTTGCACGGTAGAGGGAGGGGCTTCGGCGGCTTGAGATGCATCATGAGGGGTTTCTTGCATGGGATTAGGCTTAAGGGATTGCAAGAGGGTCATTATTTCCTCAAACTTGGTCATCATGGATGTCTCCAATTGATTGAGGTTATCCATGGAGGCCAAGTTCTTGGTGGTTGCACCCACATTCCCATCTTCGTCGGCCATTGTCTCTTCGGCGGTTAAGCCCGAAGTAAGAGCCGAGGCTCTAATACCAGTTGAAAGGCCCAACTTTGGTCGACTAGAGGGGGTGAATAGGAGACTACCAATTTTTATTGTTTTCTTCCAATTTTAGGCTTTGCACAAAGTAAAGTTCACGAGAGATGCAACTAGATGAACAACCTATATGGAAAACGATACAACAAGTAAACAAGACGGCAATTGCAAGTAGTAAAGGAGAGAAATAGATAAACTGGCAAGGGGCATGGAGATGTAATTCCCGTAGTTCACTTACAAGGAAGCTACGTCTACATTGGAGAGATGTTGGGGCCACACAAGGTCACCCGAGCGCCACAAAGGCCCCACCTTCTTCTCCGGTGAGCACCACCACAAAGCGGCCTCACAATCCACTAACCGGTGACCTTGAAGGCGCCAACCGAAACCTTCACAACAAGGTTGAGGGGAGACTCCACAACTCAATTGGAGGCCCTCAACGACACCATGAAGCTTCACAACGATTGCCCCAGCTCCGAGGATGCCCTACACCATCTAGGGTTCCAAGAACCCAAGAGTAATAAGATCCACTAAGGATGGGTGGGGGAAATCACGATTCCTTTGGTGGAAGTGTAGATCTAGGTCACCTCTCCCAATCCTCAAAAGATCAAGAGGTTTGAGTGGGTAGGGAGAGAGATCTAGGCAAGTCAAGCTCTTCTAATAATGGAGGAGAGATGAATGGAGAGGAGGAAGAAGAGGGCCTTAAATAGGCCTCTTCCAAACGGTCAGATTCTGCCCCTCCCCGACACCACCGGTACTACCGATGGCGGGCCGGTAGTTCTGGCGAGCGGCTCCCAGTGGTCCACAGGCGTTCCACGGAACGGTCAGATTTGACAGTTCGGCGGGCCCCACAAACTGACTAGTACTACCGGTCCTAGTTCCGATCCAACTACCGATAAAAGGACACTTTGATACAGAGAAGTATTTGAACTGATTTGCTAGTTACCAGAACTTAGAGCAGAACTTGGGTCGGAACTACCGGGCCGCTAGGTGCTGACCGGTACTACGGGAGCTAGGGCTGGTCAGCGCTGGCCGGAAGTTCCAGTCCAAACAGACCAAAACTTCTGGTCAATACTACCGGGGCTAATTCCGACACTAATTCTGTCAAATAGGTACATCGATACAGAAGTATTCCTGAATTGATTTCGACTTTACCGGAATTAGGGCCAGAACCGCGGCCGGTACTACCGCTCAATCAGCTCCCAAAAACACCTCTAGTGGTACTATCGGCGCATGTCTGGTACTACCGGTCAGGGCAGAAACCACACGACCTCCTCAAGGATCTCTCTCTCTCACACACACACAGGAAAACTAGGAAGGCTATGGACGTGCTAATATGGTCTGTGCATGAAATAGTGATTTCCCACAACCTTCCAAGGTGGGCCCCCTCTTGATAGTACGGTATCTTATACCAAAGATAAGAGAAAGTGCAAATAATAGCCACCGTCTTCAAGCTCCTTCTAGAGAGAAGTCCACCAACTAAAATGTCAGTAACTAAAATCTACAACTTAGACACACGGTTAAACCAAAAATGAAGTTATCATCAACACCAAGATACATGGAGAAAACAATATCCTTTCACCAGTCACCACTCAAGATGGAACTTCGACCGTACATTTCATAAAATCCATAGTATTTCGCTTCGGCGTGCTAAACAACATCATCATGGACAATGGAACTAATTTTACCTCCAATCAGTTTAAAGAATATTTCCAAGAGATGGGCATCAAGATAAGCTACACCTCATTAGCTCACCCGCAAACCAATGGACAAGTAGAAAAAGGCTAGTAACTGCTAGCCTCAAGAAAAGCTTGCTAGCACCACTCAACGGAGCAAAAGGAGCATGGATTGATGATTTACCATCTGTTTTGTAGAGTTTACGAACTACCCCAAATAATTCAACACAAGAAACACCTTTCTTTCTGGTTCACGGTGCTGAAGCCGTCCTTCTAGTCGAAGTTTCACATGAATCTCCAAGAGTAGTTGCATATGATGAAGACAAATCAAGAGAAGCACTTGAAGATAATGTCGATGCACTCAATGAAGCTCGAGATGAAGCCCTACAAAGAGCCACCATATATCAGCAAAACTTGCGCAACTATCATAGTCGATGATTACGACCTAGGTCCTTCGAAGTAGGGGACCTAGTTCTTTGAATCAAGAAAGATGGCCACTGAAAACTGGAATCACCTTGGGAAGGACCCTACATCGTTACAGAAGTTATTCCTGGAGAATCGTATCATCTACAAGACAAGAAGATAGGAGTCCAGTATTCTAATCCATGGAACGTTGCACAACTATGATGCTTTTATGCTTAAGAGATCTTATGTTTACTTATAAATTCAATAAGGCCTATGGCCCGGCTTTTAAAGCCAAAATACTTCGTCCTACGGCTAGACAACAATCCGAAAATAATGTATCCACGGTTACGCCATATATGTATAAAGATAAGTTCTTCATACCTTCAGTTTCCGTTCATATAAACTCAAAAGGATGTTTTATATGTTTGCTTGATTTAACATCAGTTATGAGCCTATGTTCAGATACAGGCATCCGAACATAGCCTCGGGGACTACTCCCATCGGGAGAGCTGTCGCGTACCCGATAGAAATATTATGCAGGCCAAGTAAAAGACAATCATCGCCTAAATACTTGTGAGTTTTACATTTATGTATCCTCCGAAGGTTACTCCCATCGGGATGGGAGCTTTCATGAAGTATCAAAATATATTGCAAAATTCAGAAATAGTAGCAGCCCAGCAGGACAACCGACAAAATATATAAATCTCAGATCGCAGCTAAATGCAACAAAACTCCGAATGCCGTGTTCAGAAACATGAAGGTAAGACCCCAGGATTCATCCTATGTGGCCTGATAATCACACAAGAATGTGCTCTTTTAGTATTATACTCGTATCTATGATACGATGGAAAATCCCGACGGACACGTTGGGTACCCGATAAAATAAAACTGGAATTCAGTATTCGATAAGACCTCAGCGGCCCGAACTGAGTTACGCCAGTAATAAATTCTGAGTTCAGGCCTGAGGACTTGAATTTGATGTAGGACAACCTTGCTTTTTCCTAGAGGCAATTAAATAATTCCCAATCTGTCGAATGCATCAGGATCATTGTACCAAGTTCCTATAAAACTTAAAAACAATGAAAACAAAGAAAAAGAACTAAACATTTTCTTGAGACTTAACCCGAATCTACGGTTAGGGTAAAGTCTCAGGGGCTACTGACATAGGTATGATTATTCGGGTCCCTATGATTTGCTACCTAGGTCTTGCAGAAAGGCTTACGACCCATGAAGAGTCAAGATGAAGATCCAAAGGAGCAACTAACAAAGATTATAGTTATATTAGGAAAGAGGAACAAAGACTGACATCGAGTTGGTGTACTAATCATGTAACCTATCCGAATACGGCTTTGAGACCCGACCTATTATATATAGGACGGAAGAAGCCTAGGAAGAGCACCGAATAATCCCCAAGTGATTTGTAACATTGCGATTCTCTCAATATTCAGGCAACTTTGATTCCATTGTTTCCTGACATCCGACGAAATTCCAGTATTCTCTTTTCTGCAAAACCCTAAGTGCTTCTTTATGGATATTGCCGATATCATCCCTCGCCAATACCCGTTGACGAATTACGGTGAGAGATTCACTCACCATCTAGGAGTTAAGTTGGAATAACTACCGATGATAAATTATGGCTGGCGAGAATGTGTAAGAGAAACCCAGGAAAATAAATTACTACTGACAAATTACCTTGGGCGAGTATGCACCGTCAAGGAGTTATCATAGGGTAACTACATACGGGAAATTACCGATGGAAAATTACGTGGAAAAATTATCGTCGTAGTATGGAAAAAAAGACAATGGAGGTAAGACCAGCGTAAAAATTACTGGCAGTTTCTAGCGACAAAGAATATGTATGTCAAAAAATTGCGTTGAAATCTGATGTAGGTTAAAAGGTTCAGTAAAATTTATCGTCACACACTGTTAAGGAAAGGCCATTGGAAAATGACATGTGAGAAGTTAAGCAACATCGAAACTTATTATCGTGTAAGAATAAGTCAAAAATTTATTGGTGGAGTTGTAGTTGTTTTCAAAATCACTGTGTAAAATTACAGTAGAACGATGTGTCGCGACTCTATTGACTAAAAATAGACATCTACAGTGCACCGTTCGATCGGAAATCGAAGGCAAGGAACGCATCATGCACTGTTCATCGCAGTACACATGAGATGCGGAGCGTTGTGAAGACCTAAAATCGTTCTCCCTTAAAGAAGGTAGTAAAGTGCACCGTTGATCGGAAATCGAAGGCAAGGAACGCATCATGCACTATTCATCGCAGTACACATGAGACGCGGAGCGCCGTGAAGACCTAAAATCGTTCTCCCTTAAAGAAGGTAGTAAAGTAGTGTCACAACTCACTGACAAACAAGGAAGGACCCTCCTTCAACAAAAAGGAAGTACACGTTTGGCAGTAAAGTATTTTCTAAGTATTTACAAGATACTATTAGAGCATCTCTAATAGTTTGTGCATTTTGTGGTAGCAGTTTTGCTGGATGCGGTTTACCAGCTACCGTATTTTGCAGCATCGGCTGCTCCAGCGGCTAACGCGAAATGCCGCACAGCTGCAGCACCACCACCCCTTATTTCACAACGTATATGATCATAAATGAATAAAAAATCTGATATTTAACCACACATCATAAACAAACTATGGATAACCATGAGATCCACATAGCATAAATATTACATAGTTCAGAGCATAACTAACGACGAAAGTTCATAGTATAAAACACAATAGTTCATAGTTCCGAGCATAAACTTAAAGTTTATCACTCCTCGTTATCATTGTTGGTGTTGCTTGGATCAACTTCCACATTGGCATCTCTTACATTGTTGGTGTTGCCACCCATTTCCACCACCACCACTTGGGTTTATGCATTCACTCCTGTGAAACACGCTGACCATTTTTGACAGTCGGTGGATATAGTGGACCATCGATGATGAATAAAAACGGTGGTTTTTTAGTGTCATGTGTGTTCCGAGCATTGAAGAACTCCTTCATCCTCTCTCAATATGTGTCCTTCGGCTGCTTTGTGCCCACAGCCGGATCGGGACCAACTTTTTTCCATGCCAAGATGATAATGAGGTCTTCGGCGTTGGTGTAGTTTGCCGTTTGTCGTGGCACCGAGTCAACAAAACCCACCACCATCTCATCTAGATGTTCTTCATAATATTCTTGTGACGGTGTCTCTTGTGAACCCACAAAATCTTGATGCGACGTCACATTCATGCTCTCCAAAAATGATTCATCGTCCAAACTACGAAAATCATAGTAGAAATCTCCATGCATTTGCTACAACCCGCCGTTACAATTCATGTACGAATGATGTATGAAAGATAGAGGACGGACGGACGGGGTGATACCTTTGTGACGTTCCGTCGAACACGTCATGTGCGGGCGGCGGGACGAAAGTTTGTTGCAGATTCTCTATCGCGAGTGCTGATGGAGGGACGAACGACGACATCATCTCCTCGGCGGCCGTGGTACTAGCCTTCCCACAACTGCACACGACCTTCAGCTTCTTCACCCTTCTGCCGACAGCTGCGGTCGACTGCCGCTTTGAGGCGGCGTTGGAGCCCGCAGGTGGCTTCCTACCCTTCGTTGTGGGCTCGGCGGCGACATCCTGGCTCTGATTCGATGCGGCGGCGATCGGCCGGGGCTAGACGGAGGTCGCGCAACGGGAGGGCAGCAACATAGGGGTTGACAGAGCCGTAGCAGTCGCTGCCGATGGTGGGGGAGCTGTCGAATCACTGGCAGGAGGCGCGGAAGGGTCTGCTTCCCTGGCAACCGTTGCTATGTTAAAATCGAGAAAGTAGCGCGTACTCACTCTGTTTAAAATATAAGATGTTTTAGCTTTTGTGAAACGACGGAAACGGATGAAGTACGCGGGTATGTTGCTTTGGCATCTTAGAAGTAATGTGCTAAATCTTTTGGCCTATGTAAGATTTCAGATTTTACCTAAATCTCAAAATGCATGTGTGTGGAAGCACATATGTGTGGTTGTCCACGTTGGTGGCGAGAGGAGTGAGAAAAGTTTTATCTGACATGAAAAGTTGAAAGAGAGTTGCACCACCTCATAGGGTGGACTGTTTTATCACTTGGGAAGTGAGTGAAAAGATAAGTGATACACGCGTCTCCTCGTCCACCGCTCGCTCATCGTGTCACGCCGAGCTTATTTTTGCTGCTCAGGAATACTTTTGCAGTTATCGGCGAATGAGAGAGCAGGTCCCCAGAACCATTTGTCTTTATGATCTTGTATGGGAAAGGACGAATAATGTTATCGAGAAGCGTGATCGTCATCATAGCTCGACACCAAGTCAGGTGTGGCTACATTTCACCGTATCCATCGTCAACTCTCCGGTGCAACCATGGCTGCTCCATCTACAAACGATCGGTACATGTGTTGTGCTCCTGATTAGTGTTTAAACTGTTGGAGTTATGCCCGAGAGGCAATAATAAAAAGTGGTTATTATTATATCTTTGTGTTTATGATGAATTTTTACATCCCATGCTATAATTATATTATTAGGAAACACTAATACATGTGTGTTTTGTAAACATAAAAGAGTCCCTAGTAAGTCTCTTGTTGAACTAGCTTATTGATTAATTGATAATGATGGTTTCCTGATCATGGACATTGGATGTGATTAATAACAAGGTTATATCATTAGGAGAATGATGTGATGGACACACACCCATAGTAAGCGTAGCATAAGATCAAGTCATTAAGTTCGTATTGCTATAAGATTTTAAAAATGCATAGTAACCTAATCCTTCGACCATGAGGTTGTGTTAATCACCATCACCGGATGGGTACTTTGATAACATCAAACACCGCTTCGTAACTGGGTGGTTATAAAGGTGTCATTGGGTATTCTGAAAGTATGTGTTGAAGCGCATGGACCAAGATTGGGATTTGTCCATCCATATGACGGATAGATATGCTCTAGGCCCTCTCGGTGGAATGTCATCTAGTTAGCTTGCAAGCATGTGACTGGGTCACAAGGGATGACATAACATGGAACGAGTAAAGAGTACTTATCAGTAACGAGGTAGAACTAGGTATGGAGATACCAACGATCAAACCTCGGATAAGTATAGTATCGCGTGACAAAGGGAATTGGTTTCGTATGTTAATGGTTCTATCGATCACGAAGTCATCGTTGAGTATGTGGGAACCGTTATGGATCTCTAGATCCCGCTGATGGTTATTAATCGGAGAGGTGTCTCCATCATGTCTGCATATTCACGAACCGTAGGGTGACACACTTAAGGTTCGAAGTTGTTTTAAGTAGATATGGAATGTGCGTTGGAGACCGAATGTTGTTCGGAGTCTCGGATTGGATCCGGGACATCACGAGGAGATCTGGAATTGTCCGGAGAATAAGATTCATATATTGGAGATCGTTTTCTAAGTTAGGAAATGTTCTGGAGTATTTGTATGGGGATTCTAGAAGGTTTCGGAATGTTCCGGAAGGTTCTAGAAGATTTCTTGGAGTTTGCTTGAAAACCAAGAAAGGATCAAGGAATCCTTGTGGGGCAAGACAAGGAGTAGTAGGGGAGGAGGACTCCTCCCTCCCCCCCCCTCCCAATCCGCCGGCCAAGGAAGGAGGGGAGTCCTACTAGGACTCCCCCTCCCATGGCGCCTCCCTCCTTTAAATAGAGGGGTGGAGGCGCCACCCCTTGCCCCCTCCACTCTTGCCCTAGCCGCCTCTCTCCTCCTCCTTTCTTCTGCTCAGGCTTAGGCGAAGCCCTGTAGAACTCTCTACTCTACCACCACCACCACGCCGTCGTGCTGCTGGGATTCCGTGGAGAAGATCTACTACCTCCGCTACTCGCTGGAACGAGGAGAGGAAGGTCTACTTTGACTCTGCACATGTGACCGACTGCGGAAGCACTGCCGGAACGCAGCGCCAGAAGGATCATCCACTCGATCTTGAGATCGGCAAGTGATCGACTACATCAACCACGAGATCCAATCTCGTAACGCTTTCGGATCTACAAGGGTTAGTACAGATCTATCTCGTTGCACATGTCTAATAGATTAGATCTTGGCTTTTATCTAGATTAGATCTGGGTTTTGTTCGTTCTTGTGGTAGAAATTTTTTGTTTTCCCTGCTACGAACCCATCAGTGGTATCATAGCCGTTTCTATGCGTAGATCTGTTGCACGAGTAGAACACAATGGTGTTGTGGGCGTTGGTGCTCGTGTCGTCTTTTGATGTGTGTACTTTGCATCTTGCGGTATGGTGGGATGAAGCGGCTCGGGCTAACCTTACATGTCATCGCACATGAGACTTGCTCCATGCTTGACGTGTAACTTGCTTTGCACAAGTGGCTTTGCGGGTGTCTGTCTCTCCCACCATAGTATAGATCCAATTTACACTTTGCACTTGATAACACTTGTATCAACGTTGTGGTTTAGTTTCGTAGGTAAGATCCATTCTTATTCGAAAGCCCCAAACCACGTAAAACATGCAAAGAAAATTAGAGGCGTCTAACTTGTTTTTGTAGGGGTTTTGTGATGTGATATGGCCATCATGTGATTGTGATTATATTTGATGTATGCAATGATCCTTGTTGTAATATGGCAACCGGCAGGAGCCTAATGGTTGTCTTTAATTCTGTTAAGACCTGCGTGTCTATTCATCTTGTAATATCTTTATTCCAAGTAGTTGTAATAGTTGCTAGTGATGATGGACAACCATGAAGCGGCGCCACTGACCTTGACGCAATGCTGGTGATGATGGAGATCATGTCCGTGCTTTGGAGATGGAGATCAAAGGCATAAGAAGAAAGGGCCATATCATATCACACTAATTATGAATTGCATGTGATGTTAATCCTTTATGCATCTTGTATTGCTTAGATCACGACGGTAGCATTATAAGATGATCCCTCTCACTAAATATCAAGTAATAAAGTGTTCACCCTTAGTTGGCACCATTGCTAAGACTCGTCGTTTCGAAGCATCTCGTGATGATCGGATGTGATAGATTCTACGTGTGCATACAACGGGTGCAAGCCAGATTTGCACATGCAGAAACTAAGGTTAATCTTGACAAGCCTAGCATGTACAGACATGGTCTCGGAACACGGAATATCGAAAGGTAGAGCATGAGTCATATAAATGATATGATGAACATGAAGATTGTTCGTCGATGAAACTACATCTTCTCTCGTGAAGATCGGACTTGGTGTAGTGGATTTGGTTCGTGTAATCACTAAGACAACGTGAGGGATGTTGTTTTGAGTGGGAGTTCACCTAGTTAATTTAAGAATTAAATTTGAACTCAATTTATCATAAACTTAGTCTAAACTACTTGCAAATTGTTGTAGATTATGGCGAACCTCCCCATCAATTTCAATGCGTTCCTAGAAAAAGAAAAGCTTAAGAACAATGGAAGCAACTTCACGGACTGGTTCCGTGGACTGAAGATCGTCCTCAGGGCTGGTCAGTTGACCTATGTGCTCGAAGCACCGCTGGGTGACCCACCTGCAGAAGATGCCACCGATGACGTAAAGAATGTTTACGCCACTCGGAAAAATCACTACTCCACAGTTCAGTGTGCCATCCTGTACGGTTTAGAAGCGGAGCTTCAGAAGCTCTTTGAGCACCACGACCCATTCGAGATCATTAAGGAGCTCAGGCTTATTTTTGAGACTCACGTGGCCGTGGAGAGCTATGAGGCCTCCGAAAAGTTCTTTAACTGTAAGATGGAAGAGGGTAGCTCCGTTAGCGAGCACGTGCTCACCATGTCTGGGCACGCAAACAAGATCCAAGAGTTGGGGATAACGATTCCTAATGAGTTAGGGATTTACCATGTCCTCCAATCACTGCCACCAAGTTACAAGAACTTTGTGATGAACTACAACATGCACTACATGAACAAGACGTTGCCTGAACTATCGTCCATGCTGAAAACTGCTGAAGTGGAGATCAACAAGGAGCACCAAGTGTTGATGGTCAATATGACCACCAATTTCAAGAAACAGGGCAAGCCTAAGAACAAGGGTAACTTCAAGAAGGACGGCAAGAAAGCTGCCGCACCTGCTAAGAAGCCCAAGGCTGGTCCTAAACCTGAAACTGAATGCTTCTACTGCAAGGGTGCTGGTCACTGGAAGCGTAACTGCCCCAAGTACCTGGCGGATCTGAAGAACGGCAACATCAAGAAGAAAGGTATATTCGATATACGTGTTATTGATGTGTATCTTACTAGTAATCGTAGTAGTGCCTGGGTATTTGATACTGGTTCGGTTGCTCATATTTGTAACTCGAAACAGAAGCTACGGAATAAATGAAGACTGGCGAGAGACGAGGTGACGATGCACGTTGGAAATGGCTCCAAGGTTGATGTGATCGCCGTCGGCACGCTTCCTCTACATCTACCTTCGGGATTAGTTTTAAATTTGAATAATTTTTATTTGGTGTCTGCGTTAAGCATGAACATTATATCTGGATCTTGTTTATTGCGAGACGGTTACTCTTTTAAGTCTGAGAATAAAGGTTGTTCGATTTATATGAGTAATATCTTTTATGGTAATGCACCTAAGATGAATGGTTTGTTCTTATTGAATCTCGATAGTAGTGATACACATGTTCACAGCATAGATGCTAAACGAATAAAATTGAATGATAATTCTACATACATGTGGCACTATCGTCTTGGTCACATTGGAGTGAAGCGTATGAAGAAACTCCATTCTGATGGACTTCTTGAATCACTTGATTTTGAATCACTTGAAAGATGCGAAGCATGTCTAATGGGAAAAATGACTAAGACTCATTCTCTGGAATAATGGAGCGAGCTACAGACTTATTGGAAATAATACATACCGATGTGTGCGGTCCAATGAGTGTAGCATCGCGTGGGGGATATCGTTATGTTCTCACTTTCACGGATGACTTAAGTAGATATGGGTATGTCTACTTTATGAAACATAAGTCCGAAACTTTCAAGAAGTTTAAGGAATTTCAAAGTGAAGTGGAAAATCATCGTAACAAGAAGATTAAGTTTCTGCGTTCTAACCGCGGAGGTGAATATCTGAGTTATGAGTTTGGCATGCATTTAAATAAATGTGGAATACTTTCGCAATTGACACCGCCGGGAACACCACAGCGTAATGGTGTGTCCGAACATCGTAATCGAACTCTCTTAGATATGGTTCGGTCTATGATGTCTCTTACAGATTTACCGCTATCGTTTTGGGGCTATGCATTAGAGACAGCCGCATTCACTTTAAATAGGGCACCATCTAAATCCGTTGAAACGACACCGTACGAATTGTGGTTTGGTAAGAAACCTAAGTTGTCGTTCCTTAAAGTTTGGGGTTGCGAAGCGTATGTAAAGAAGTTACAACCAGATAAGCTTGAACCCAAAGCGGAGAAATGCGTCTTCATAGGATACCCTAAAGAAACAATTGGGTATACCTTCTATCATAGATCCGAAGGCAAAGTTTTCGTTGCCAAGAATGGATCCTTTCTTGAGAAGGAGTTTCTCTCGAAGGAAGTGACTGGAAGGAAAGTAGAACTCGACGAGGTTATTGAACCTTCTCTCGGAGTTGAGAGTAGCGCAGCACCGGAAGATGTTTTTGTGCCGCCTGCACCAATTGGAGAGGAAGCTAATGATGTTGATCATGAACTTCGTGTGAAGTTACTACTGAACCTCGCAGGTCAACGAGGGTTCGTACCACTCCTGATTGGTATGACTCTGCCTTGAACGTCATGTTGGTGGACAACACTGATGACCCTGTGACGTATGAAGAAGCTATGGTAAGCCCAGATTCCGACAAATGGCTAGAAGCCATGAAATCCGAAATGGGATCCATGTACGAAAATCAAGTATGGACTTTGGTGGACTTACCGAATGGCCGTAAGATTATCGAGAACAAATGGATTTTCAAAAAAAAAACAGATGCTGATGGTAATGTTACTGTCTATAAAGCTCGACTTGTCGTGAAAGGGTTCCGACAAATTCAAGGAGTTGACTACGATGAGACATTCTCACCAGTAGCGAAGCTAAAGACTGTGAGGATTTTGTTAGCAATTGCTGCATATTTCGATTATGAGATTTGGCAGATGGATGTCAAAACGGCGTTCCTTAATGGAGACATTGAGGAAGAGTTGTATATGGTACAACCCAAGGGTTTTGTTGATCCTAAAGATGTTGACAAGGTATGCAAACTTCAGCGCTCCATTTATGGACTGAAGCAAGCATCCCAGAGTTGGAATCAATGTTTTGATAAAGTAATCAAAAACTTTGGATTTATACAAACTTATGGAGAAGCTTGTATTTACAAGAAAGTGAGTGGGAGCTCTGTAGCATTCCTAGTACTATATGTAGATGACATATTGTTGATTGGGAATGATATAGAACTTCTTAATAGTGTCAAAGCCTATTTGAATAATAGTTTTTCAATGAAGGATCTTGGCGAAGCAGCATATATTCTAGGCATCAAGATTTATAGAGATAGATCAAGACGCCTAATAGCGCTTTCACAAAGTACATACTTGGACAAAGTTCTAAAGAAGTTTAGAATGGAAGAGAGCAAGAAAGGGTTCGTGCCCATGTTGTCAGGTAAGACCTTGAGTAAGACTCAAAGTCCAGCTACGACAGAAGATAGAGAGAAAATGAATAATATTTCCTATGCCCCGGACATAGGTTCTATCATGTATGCCATGTTGTGTACAAGACCGGATATAGCACATGCTGTTAGTTTGACTAGCAGATATCAAAGTGATCCTGGAATGGAGCACTGGACAGCGGTCAAGAATATCCTAAAGTACCTAAATAGGACTAAGGATATGGTTCTTTCTTATGGAGGTGATGAACAGCTTGTTGTAAACGGTTACACTGATGCTAGTTGGAACACCGATCCAGATGACTCGAAGTCACAGTCTAGGTACGTATTTATTTTGAATGGTGCTGCAGTGAGCTGGAGGAGTGCCAAGCAAAGCGTTGTGGCGAAATCTTCAACAGAATCAGAATACATAGCTGCTTCGGAGGCTGCACAAGAAGCCATATGGATGAAGGAGTTCATTACTGAACTTGGCGTGGTTCCTAGTGCGTTGGACCCGATGGACATCTACTGTGACAACACAGGTGCCATAGCTAATGCACAGGAGCCAAGGTCACATAGCAAGCTGAAGCACATCAAGCTACGTTTCCATGCTATTCGCGAGTATGTCCAAGATGGTGACATAAAGATTTGCAAAGTACACACTGATCTGAATGTGGCAGATCCGTTGACTAAACCTCTCCCTAGGGCAAAGCATGACCAACACCAGAACGCCATGGGTGTTAGGTATATTACCATGTAATCTAGATTATTGACTCTAATGCAAGTGGGAGACTGTTGGAGATATGCCCAAGAGGCAATAATAAAAGTGGTTATTATTATATCTTTGTGTTTATGATGAATGTTTACATCCCATGCTATAATTGTATTATAAGGAAACACTAATACATGTGTATTTTGTAAACATAAAAGAGTCCCTAGTAAGTCTCTTGTTGAACTAGCTTGTTGATTAATTGATAATCATGGTTTCCAGATCATGGACATTGGATGTGATTAATAACAAGGTTATATCATTAGGAGAATGATGTGATGGACACACACCCATAGTAAGCGTAGCATAAGATCAAGTCATTAAGTTCGTATTGTTATAAGCTTTTAAAAATGCATAGTAACCTAATCCTTCGACCATGAGGTTGTGTTAATCACCATCACCGGATGGGTACTTTGATAACATCAAACACCGCTTCGTAACTGGGTGGTTATAAAGGTGTCATTGGGTATTCTGAAAGTATGTGTTGAAGCGCATGGACCAAGATTGGGATTTGTCCATCCATATGACGGATAGATATGCTCTGGGCCCTCTCGGTGGAATGTCATCTAGTTAGCTTGCAAGAATGTGACTGGGTCACAAGGGATGACATAACATGGAACGAGTAAAGAGTACTTATCAGTAACGAGGTAGAACTAGGTATGGAGATACCGACGATCAAACCTCGGATAAGAATAGTATCGCGTGACAAAGGGAATTGGTTTCGTATGTTAATGGTTCTATCGACCACGAAGTCATCATTGAGTATGTGGGAACCATTATGGATCTCCAGATCCCGCTGATGGTTATTGATCAGAGAGGTGTCTCCATTATGTCTGCATATTCACGAACCGTAGGGTGACACACTTAAGGTTCGAAGTTGTTTTAAGTAGATATGGAATGTGCGTTGGAGACCGAATGTTGTTCGGAGTCTCGGATTAGATCCGGGACATCACGAGGAGATCCGGAATTGTCCGGAGAATAAGATTCATATATTGGGGATCATTTTCTAAGTTAGGAAATGTTCCGGAGTATTTGTATGGGGATTCTAGAAGGTTTCAGAATGTTCCGGAAGGTTCTAGAAGATTTCTTGGAGTTTGCTTGAAAACCAAGAAAGGATCAAGGAATCCTTGTGGGGCAAGACAAGGAGTAGTGGGGGAGGAGGACTCCTCCCCCCCTCCCAATCCGCCGGCCAAGGAAGGAGGGGAGTCCTACTAGGACTCCCCCTCCCATGGCGCCTCCCTCCTTTAAATAGAGGGGTGGAGGCGCCACCCCCTTGCCCCCTCCACTCTTGCCCTAGCCGCCTCTCTCCTCCTCCTTTCTTCTGCTCAGGCTTAGGCAAAGCCCTGCAGAACTCTCTACTCCACCACCACCACGCCGTCGTGCTGCTGGGATTCCGTGGAGAAGATCTACTACCTCCGCTGCTCGCTGGAACGAGGAGAGGAAGGTCTACTTTGACTCCACACGTGTGACCGACTGCGGAAGCGCTGCCGGAACGCGGCGCCGGAAGGATCGTCCACTCGATCTTGAGATCGGCAAGTGATCGACTACATCAACCACGAGATCCAATCTCGTAACGCTTTCGGATCTACAAGGGTTAGTACAGATCTATCTCGTTGCACATGTCTAATAGATCAGATCTTGGCTTTTATCTAGATTAGATCTGGGTTTTGTTCGTTCTTGCGGTAGAAATTTTTTGTTTTCCCTGCTACGAACCCATCATAAACATGTTTTGAGAGTACATGGTTTTCTACTACATATTTTTGTTCATCATGTTGTTAAACGTATCTAGTATGTTTGAGTTACATGTGGTAGTTTTTGGTTTTGGCATGCTTTATATTCTAGAATTAATAATGAAAATATTGCATAATTATCCAACAATCAAAAATAGTATTTATATGCAATTTCCTAAGTAATCCCCCCCCCCCCCCGAACTTATGCAGTGCACTGAAGCCAGACAAGGTTATCAGAGTGCAGTTTAAGAGCTAGCAGGCTAAGACCCAACCTTGGCTTGCCGCTCTAAAAGTATTCTAGGGTAGTAAAGGCAAACTCAAAGGAGCTATATCGGAAGATGATCAGAACAAGTTTGAGGAAGCCAATACTATCTTCCTAGGATGCGTTCTGAGTGTTCTTGATAATCGTCGGTGTGATGTGTACATGCACATAACAAACAGAAAAGAGCTATGAGAGGCACCGAACAAGAAGTTCGATGCAACAAATGGAGGTAGTGAACTTATATCAAGGAGAGCTTCCCTGACTACAAGATGGTGAATGGCCGTTCTGTAGTCGAACAAGCTCATAAGTTACAATGCATTAGCAGATAGCTATAACTCCTTAAGTGTACCTTACCCGACAAATTTTTAGTTGGGTGCATTATTGCAAAGTTGCCTCCTTCATAGAGAAACTTCGCCACCACACTCAAACATAAGAGACAGGAGATACCGGTTGAAAACCTGATAAGATTTTTTGGTGTTGATGAGAAGGCTCGGGCTAAGGATACTAACGAGAAAGGGGTGAGAGTTAGTCTAGCGCCAACATGGTGCGGAAGAAACCCTACGGTAAGAACAAAGAGAACAACAAGCCCGCGTTCAATAAGCATGTGAAGACTACTACCTTTAAGATGAAGTTGAACAAGGTTGAGCTAGGTTGCTTTATCTATGGAGAGCTCAGCCACTTTTTAAGGACTATTCAGAACATGCAGATCACAGAGGCAAAAGGGGCAAGATTATCAATGTTGCAACCGCTAGCAACACCGATGGATATGGTAAATTATGTTCTTTCGGTACTTTAATCTTTATGTTGGTGGATCGATACGGGTGCTAATGTTCATGTGTGTGGAGACATCTCTATGTTCACTAATTACCAAGGCGAACATGATTCTTCCGTCCTAATGGGGATGAGTGTGGCGCCCCGCCAAAACCACTACTAG
Source organism: Avena eriantha (assembly GCA_910589775.1). Taxonomy (NCBI): domain Eukaryota; kingdom Viridiplantae; phylum Streptophyta; class Magnoliopsida; order Poales; family Poaceae; genus Avena; species Avena eriantha. The sequence continues at coordinate 302,658,305 of OU342743.1, forward strand.
AAAATCGCGTTGTTTTTGTGCATTGCATCGCCATGACCGCATGCTCATGTCATCATGCCACCTTGCATTTGAGCATCGTCATGTCTTCTTAAATTTGTTTTCATAAAACTATTTTTTAAAAAGTCTGTTTTTGTTTTCTAAACGCCCCGTTATTATTTCAAACCAAAACCCAGGTCTGTCCGGATGTATTTTGTTTTGTCTACCAACGAATTTCAAAAGCCCCGTTTTAAATAATAAAGCTTTTATTTTATTTTTGGAGGCAGCCTGCCAGGCCCGAAAGCCCGGCCGGCCACCTCCAAACCCTAAATCTAGTCCCACCCAAACCCTACCTACCCCACATCCCTTCAACCAGCCCCTAGCTAACCAGACCCGACCCGCCCCACCTAACCCTATCCCCCCACACACGCGACGCACACATCGCACGCACAGCTCCCACCGCCGCCACGCCTGCCCCTAGGCCCCACCATCCAGCTCTCCCCCACCCGCGCTCGACCATCCCCGACTCCCATCGCCAGGCACCGGCACGCGCCGCGTCTTCTCCCCGATGCCCCGCCCCTTCCTCCCCCAGGACGCCGCCGCCGGTCTCCACCCTGACGTCTAGGCCACCACACCGACCCCGCTCCATCTCGCCTACCCCCCACCTTTTCCTCCTCCCCGCCGCCGCCTCAATCCCTCGACTTCCTCCTAGGCAGACGCCGCCGCCACCGCGGCCTTCCTCCTCCTCCTCTCCACCGACGTCGAGGCCGCCCTCTCCTCCGGCCGGCTCGCCCCTTCCCCGGCCTTCCTCCTCCCTCTCCCTCGGGCTCTCCCCACCCCACCGCGCGCCTCCGCCTTTCCTTCTCCGGCCGCCGCTCGGCCGCCCTCGCCATCGCCCGCGTCGCCGCCTCTTCGGCCTCCCGCGCGGCCGCCGCCACCATCCTCCTCGTCGGCCTCTTCCTCTCCCACGCCACGCTCGCCCGTCTGCGCCGGGCCCCTCCCTCTCCGCCGCCAGCACTCTGGCCCCGGAGGTCACCTCCCCCTGCGAGTCGTCTCCGGCCGTCTTCCAGCGCGTCGCCGACCCGCTTCTCCTCGTCGTCGACCCCCGCCGTCGCTCAGCTCGAGGCCCCCGCCGCCGCCTTCCTCGGCCCGACCGCGTCGCCGAAGACTCCCTCTGCCGCTGCCGCCATGCCCACCTCCGAAGCGCCCGTCTCTCCTTCGCCCGCACCCTGCTAGCCGCTGTCAGCTGCTGCGCGTGTGTCCGCCTGTTTCGGCTAGTGCTCAGCTCCCATGTAAAGTGCCTGCCTGGGGTGCGCATACAGGACAGTGGTAGGTTCGGTTGTATAGTGAGTCCTCTGTTGCTATTCTACAAGCACGCTTGTGTTCTTGTGTCTCTGTTTGTTCGGGTACCAATGTCGATTTAAGATCTCCACGAGTTCGAGCCCAAGATCGACCACGAGTGAGTTGTGCAAGGACTAGCGACAAGGACTTCCTTTGGTCTGGGGCGACAAGAACGGCAAGTGGTGGCGCAACCCCAAGTATCCTGGCCAAGAACGTGCGGGTGTCAAGCTCTTCATCATGGGACGCCAGGTTCGCCGACCCCGGACCCGGAGAGTCCCTGAACACCAAGATCTACCGGCGCCGAACCCAAGACCTCCACGAATGCGACAAGTTCTTCTTCCCGGCTGCGATGCCCGAGAACCCGAAACGACAAGGCCTCCATCCCGGACGCCAAGGTCGTCGGCACAGATACGCCAAGTACTTCCTCGCGGACGCCAAGTACTTCATCCCAGATGCCAAGACCGACTCGATGGCGCGGGCCCGACAAGATCTTCGCGACGACAAGATCGACACCGACCAGGGCGAATCTGATGCGCCCTCGACGCCAAACCAAGTCCTTCTTCCCGGATGCGACAAGATCTACCTCCATTGTCCGAGAACGTTCCCTCCAAAGACCGATCCCGTCGAATCGAACCTCGCCCCCCGTCGAACCATGTCGAGCCCCGAACCCCTCGGAGCCCAAGTTCTCCGAACCCTAATGTGATTCCCTATCCGAGACCCCTTTATTTTATAATATGACGTTATCACTTGTTGCATATTAATTGCTCATCTCGCATGCATATCATAATCATGCCGGATCTTCTGCCGTAGTATTAAATATTGCATCCGGTGTTTCTTCTAGTGTTGCTTCTTCGCGGATTAGGCCGATGAGTTGATGCGAGTATCGACAAGTTCTCCGGATATGGTCCTTCGACAGTGTTTCCCAGGCGAGCATCTCTTCCCCTTCTACCTATTTTGCATTTATAGTCTTTATTTCCTCCTGTTGATCTATTGCTATCCGTGTCGCGATGCTTTAGTTCCCGTATACCAGTTATATCCCGAGCAGCCTCTAAATTGCCTTGGACACCTCCTATTACCTGTGTTTGGTAGATAGCTAGCCTTGCGAGTCGTAGTTGCTTGCTCAGGTGCGATCTTGTGTTGTCGAGTACCACAGTTGTTGGAATGATGGCAGATGTTTATTTGTGGAGATGCTTATCGGTGGAGATGATCATGACTTTAAATACAACTATTAAAATGCTAGATATAACTAATGCAGAGACATCGGTGGGAAATAGATGTTATTTGGTTCTTCCATGCTCACTTGTGTCCCGTAGGACCCCGAGTACTTGATACCTGTTCCTTGATTTTTCGCACTATCCACATCCGGGAGGCCTTATGGACCCCCCTGAGCCAGAGCTTGATTCATTTCTATTTCTTGGGGCCACAAAGTAGTTTGGGGCTTTATTACTATCCTGTACCTATGCCATGTTACTGCTTTATTTACGATTGTGCGTGGAGCACCTGTACTGTTTAGGATCGTGACACGTTTTCGCGGTATCGACAAGCCCAGTCACATTTTCGGGTTCCCAGTCGTTTATAGCCGTCCACACAAACCCTGGGTCCGTTCCGGAGCCGGCCAACTTCGTTGCGGGTAGCTTAGTTGGGTGGCCCCCTGAAATATTTCTGAATCCTGTGATCGCTTTGTCGTGAATGCCTCGTTGGGTTTTGAGTTGGTTTTTCCGAGGTTGATCGAGTGTGTGTTGCTATTTGTGCACCCCTGCAGGGTAAAACTTTCTGAAAGCCGTGTCCGCGGTTATGGACGACTTGGAGCACAGTATCTCGATCATAGACAAGCATAACTAAAGTAGTGCTATAAATTTGACTTAATATGTGACTAGTAATCAGCTCAAGTACAACGGAATGGATATTAAAACTGCCAACAACTGGTGTATCTTGGTTGTATCGTGTTCTGATATACCTGACTAGTAAGTAATACAACTCCAATGGAATGTGATAAAAGTGTCAACAACTGTTGGGTTTGGGATTCCTCAGGACAATTATATCTGACTAGTAACTGTTCCAACTACAACGAGATATTAACTAAAACTGGCCACTACTTATGCTCTCAGGATGACACCTAATATCTATATCTGATTAGTAACTGTTGCAACTATAATGGAATGAGTAAAACTGCCAACCGTGTGAGTTCCTCGGTCTGACTTCCTCGTCTGGTCTCGAGGGGGAAATACCAGGATGGGATTGTTTGGTGTTAGCTTCAGGTTGGGTCCGAATAGGTCTTTCTTATTCCTCTCTGATAACCCCCAGTTGTATCGAGTCTCTATAGGTTGTTAAGTGCCGCTGCGTTGCCGCTTCAGCTCACCATACCTATGTAGGCGAGAGCCGCCGAATTCTAGCCTCGCCGTGTACTGGCCTCAGTACTGACGCTCCTCTTTTTCCTTTGCCCTTTGTCGGCACCCCTTTTGTTTTAGCAGGTTTGAGATCGACGTCGTTAGCAGGGTTACCCTTCCGGCTTGGCCTGGGCAGGGTTATGGACACCAGTGGTTATTCTTCAGGACTCTTAGCCCCATTTGCATCTTGTCCGTAGTCGGACGCTCTATCGCTTTCAAGGTGATTTGGATCTTTGTATTGTATATCTGTATTCTTGACTTGATGAGTCGCTATTGTATATATATCTGTTCTGTGGGTCCCATCGAGGACTGTTGTGTAATGTTATTACTTCGTTTTCCACCCGCACGAAAGTGCCTGGTGGGCGTCCTTGAATCGTTTCTAAGCGGGTTTGGCGGAAAGGGCTAAAACTTGCATAGGGCCAATTTGAGGGTGTTACAGAGTGGTATCAGAGCTCAGCAGTGGCGATACCCCACAAGTCCAGCCTGTAGGATAACCTAGCTAACGGCCAAAGTAGAGTGTCGAAACTATTTTCGCAAAATCGGTTGGAAAGATCTGATTAGGTCTGATTTTACTCCTTACCCCTCTGCTGTTCTCCTCTTACCTCTGCGTGTTTTGAATCTGCTCTCTTATCTTCCCTTTGAGTCCAGGAATTCTCGTGGTTGAGTTTCCGTCGTACCTTTAGGGTTTCGCTTCCTCCTTTGGTAACGGTGTTTCTACCTCCGGTCTTCGTGCTATCTGAGGAATCCTTCCTATGTTGGACTTCTCTTTGTTCCTTGTTGTGTATTCCGGTGTTTTCCGACGCGACGACATCTTCTCCGCCAGATCCAATGCAGAGTGTGCCTCACTCCTTGTTTCTGAATCTCGTTTGTCGAGATCTTCAGTCTGAACTCCGAGAGTTGGTAGCATAATTCTCCTATTCATGTGCAAAGTAATGCTTTGAGTGCGGGATGGAGTAGCTACATACCACTACTTTTATCATTCGCTTTGTACATTGAATCGGTGGATCAAGCAATTTTACTCCGTCCACGGAAGTTAGAGGTGGCTTTATTTGTTGATACCTCTACCTTAGCCCTTTGGCCCCGGAGTGTTCTCTCGACGATCACGGACAAGGACCTCTTGTTAGTGGTGTCGCGAGGATCTACACGAAGCGCGAAGTTTCAGATCGCCGACCTTCTTTCCGGTACCATGAGGCGGATCTCGAGGGCGAGATCCATTGTTAGTGGTGTCGAATTGTGGTGCCCCGCCAAAACCACTACTAGAAAATCGCGTTGTTTTTGTGCATTGCATCGCCATGACCGCATGCTCATGTCATCATGCCACCTTGCATTTGAGCATCGTCATGTCTTCTTGCATTTGTTTGCATAAAACTATTTTTTTTAAAGTCTGTTTTTGTTTTCTAAATGCCCCGTTATTATTTCAAACCAAAACCCAGGTCTGTCCGGATGTATTTTGTTTTGTCTACCAACGAATTTCAAAAGCCCCGTTTTAAATAATAAAACTTTTATTTTATTTTTGGAGGCAGCCCGCCAGGCCCGAAAGCCCGGCCGGCCACCTCCAAACCCTAAATCTAGTCCCACCCAAACCCTACCTACCCCACATCCCTTCAACCAGCCCCTAGCTAACCAAACCCGACCCGCCCCACCTAACCCTATCCCCCCACACACGCGACGCACACATCGCACGCACAGCTCCCACCGCCGCCACGCCTGCCCCTGGGCCCCACCATCCAGCTCTCCCCCACCCGCGCTCGACCATCCCCGACTCCCATCGCCAGGCACCGGCCCGCGCCGCGTCTTCTCCCCGATGCCCCGCCCCTTCCTCCCCAGGACGCCGCCGCCGGTCTCCACCCCGACGCCTAGGCCACCACACCGACCCCGCTCCATCTCGCCTACCCCCCACCTTTTCCTCCTCCCCGCCGCCGCCTCAATCCCTCGACTTCCTCCCAGGCAGACGCCGCCGCCACCGCGGCCTTCCTCCTCCTCCTCTCCACCGACGTCGAGGCCGCCCTCTCCTCCGGCCGGCTCGCCCCTTCCCCGGCCTTCCTCCTCCCTCTCCCTCGGGCTCTCCCCACCCCACCGCGCGCCTCCGCCTTTCCTTCTCCGGCCGCCGCTCGGCCGCCCTCGCCATCGCCCGCGTCGCCTCCTCTTCGGCCTCCCGCGCGGCCGCCGCCACCATCCTCCTCGTCGGCCTCTTCCTCTCCCATGCCCCGCTCGCCCGTCTGCGTCGGGCCCCTCCCTCTCCGCCGCCAGCACTCCGGCCCCGGAGGTCACCTCCCCCTGCGAGTCGTCTCCGGCCGTCTTCCAGCGCGTCGCCGGCCCGCTTCTCCTCGTCATCGACCCCCGTCGTCGCTCAGCTCGCAGGCCCCCGCCGCCGCCTTCCTCGGCCTGGCCGCGTCGCCGCAGACTCCCTCTGCCGCTGCCGCCATGCCCACCTCCGCGGCGCCCGTCTCTCCTTCGCCCGCACCCTGCTAGCCGCTGTCAGCTGCTGCGTGTGTGTCCGCCCGTTTCGGCTAGTGCTCAGCTCCCATGTAAAGTGCCTGCCTGGGGTGCGCATACAGGACAGTGGTAGGTTCGGTTGTATAGTGAGTCCTCTGTTGCTATTCTACAAGCACGCTTGTGTTCTTGTGTCTCTGTTTGTTCGGGTACCAATGCCCATTTAAGATCTCCACGAGTTCGAGCCCAAGATCGACCACGAGTGAGTTGTGCAAGGACTAGCGACAAGGACTTCCTTTGGTCTGGGGCGACAAGAACGGCAAGTGGTGGCGCGACCCCAAGTATCCTGGCCAAGAACGTGCGGGTGTCAAGCTCTTCATCATGGGACGCCAGGTTCGCCGACCCCGGACCCGGAGAGTCCCTGGACACCAAGATCTACCAGCGCCGAACCCAAGACCTCCACGAATGCGACAAGTTCTTCTTCCCGGCTGCGATGCCCGAGAACCCGAAACGACAAGGCCTCCATCCCGGACGCCAAGGTCGTCGGCACAGATACGCCAAGTACTTCCTCGAGGACGCCAAGTACTTCATCCCAGATGCCAAGACCGACTCGATGGCGCGGGCCCGACAAGATCTTCGCGACGACAAGATCGACACCGACCAGGGCGAATCTGATGCGCCCTCGACGCCAAACCAAGTCCTTCTTCCCGGATGCGACAAGATCTACCTCCATTGTCCGAGAACGTTCCCTCCGAAGACCGATCCCGTCGAATCGAACCTCGCCCCCCGTCGAACCATGTCGAGCCCCGAACCCCTCGGAGCCCAAGTTCGCCGAACCCTAATGTGATTCCCTATCCGAGACCCCTTTATTTTATAATATGACGTTATCACTTGTTGCATATTAATTGCTCATCTCGCATGCATATCATAATCATGCCGGATCTTCTGCCGTAGTATTAAATATTGCATCCGGTGTTTCTTCTAGTGTTGCTTCTTCGCGGATTAGGCCAATGAGTTGATGCGAGTATCGACAAGTTCTCCGGATATGGTCCTTCGACAGTGTTTCCCAGGCGAGCATCTCTTCCCCTTCTACCTATTTTGCATTTATAGTCTTTATTTCCTCCTGTTGATCTATTGCTATCCGTGTCGCGATGCTTTAGTTCCCGTATACCAGTTATATCCCGAGCAGCCTCTAAATTGCCTTGGACACCTCCTATTACCTGTGTTTGGTAGATAGCTGGCCTTGCGAGTCGTAGTTGCTTGCTCAGGTGCGATCTTGTGTTGTCGAGTACCACAGTTGTTGGAATGATGGCAGATGTTTATTTGTGGAGATGCTTATAGGTGGAGATGATCATGACTTTAAATACAACTATTAAAATGCTAGATATAACTAATGCAGAGACATCGGTGGGCAATAGATGTTATTTGGTTCTTCCACGCTCACTTGTGTCCCGTAGGACCCCGAGTACTTGATACCTGTTCCTTGATTTTTCGCACTATCCACATCCGGGAGGCCTTATGGACCCCCCTGAGCCAGAGCTTGATTCATTTCTATTTCTTGGGGCCACAAAGTAGTTTGGGGCTTTATTACTATCCTGTACCTATGCCATGTTACTGCTTTATTTACGATTGTGTGTGGAGCACCTGTACTGTTTAGGATCGTGACACGTTTTCGCGGTATCGACAAGCCCAGTCACATTTTCGGGTTCCCAGTCGTTTATAGCCGTCCACACAAACCCTGGGTCCGTTCCGGAGCCGGCCAACTTCGTTGCGGGTAGCTTAGTTGGGTGGCCCCCTGAAATATTTCTGAATCCTGTGATCGCTTTGTCGTGAATGCCTCGTTGGGTTTTGAGTTGGTTTTTCCGAGGTTGATCGAGTGTGTGTTGCTATTTGTGCACCCCTGCAGGGTAAAACTTTCTGAAAGCCGTGTCCGCGGTTATGGACGACTTGGAGCACAGTATCTCGATCATAGACAAGCATAACTAAAGTAGTGCTATAAATTTGACTTAATATGTGACTAGTAATCAGATCAAGTACAACGGAATGGATATTAAAACTGCCAACAACTGGTGTATCTTGGTTGTATCGTGTTCTGATATACCTGACTAGTAAGTAATACAACTCCAATGGAATGTGATAAAAGTGTCAACAACTGTTGGGTTTGGGATTCCTCAGGACAATTATATCTGACTAGTAACTGTTCCAACTACAACGAGATATTAACTAAAACTGGCCACTACTTATGCTCTCAGGATGACACCTAATATCTATATCTGATTAGTAACTGCTGCAACTATAATGGAATGAGTAAAACTGCCAACCGTGTGAGTTCCTCGGTCTGACTTCCTCGTTTGGTCTCGAGGGGGAAATACCAGGATGGGATTGTTTAGTGTTAGCTTCAGGTTGGGTCCGAATAGGTATTTCTTATTCCTCTCTGATAACCGCCAGTTGTATCGAGTCTCTATAGGTTGTTAAGTGCCGCTGCGTTGCCGCTTCAGCTCACCATACCTATGTAGGCGAGAGCCGCCGAATTCTAGCCTCGCCGTGTACTGGCCTCAGTACTGACGCTCCTCTTTTTCCTTTGCCCTTTGTCGGCACCCCTTTTGTTTTAGCAGGTTTGAGATCGACGTCGTTAGCAGGGTTACCCTTCCGGCTTGGCCTGGGCAGGGTTATGGACACCAGTGGTTATTCTTCAGGACTCTTAGCCCCATTTGCATCTTGTCCGTAGTCGGACGCTCTATCGCTTTCAAGGTGATTTGGATCTTTGTATTATATATCTGTATTCTTGACTCGATGAGTCGTTATTGTATATATATCTGTTCTGTGGGTCCCATCGAGGACTGTTGTGTAATGTTATTACTTCGTTTTCCACCCGCACGAAAGTGCCTGGTGGGCGTCCTTGAATCGTTTCTAAGCGGGTTTGGCGAAAAGGGCTAAAACTTGCATAGGGCCGATTTGAGCGTGTTACAATGAGTCATATAATTCTATTCATGGTACTGGCATGGTGGATGTGAAGTCACTTCGGAAAAGATCATGAAACTTAGGAACATGCAACGGGACCTTACTATAAACAAGAATCTCGTTAGTGGAGAGATATGTGTAAGGGTGTCTTAGATTCTAAGAAAGTCTTGTTTCCAAGGATGGACTATTTATTGGTAAAGGATGTGGGAATGTGAGGCAGGTAATAAATCTTCCATTTTCTACGAGAGATTTTTACTCGCTTGTCTATTCACAAAGGAGAAACGACATTCATCCAATTGTATTCACGTTATCTAGTAAGAATGTTTATCTGATTGTATTAACCTTTTCTGTCCGCAAAAGAAAATAAAAACAGATTCATCTGACTCACGGCGATGGCTTGATTAGATTATCACCAGCTTGATTTGTAACTCCAGCACCTTGTGCAGTACAGAAACTGCATGCTCCGATGTTGCCAACAAATCACCCTCCATGAGTTTGCATCGAACAGAAGAACGTTCCAATGTTCCATGCACTTTCCAGGTAAGTTTCAGAAACAAGCATATACGTATGCATTGCTAGATCATACAAAGGTTTTTTACTAACATCTTCAAGTTACAATCTGTATCTACTCTCTCCGTTTTAAAAGATGTTTTAGCTTTGTGAAAGGAGTGTATTGTAGACTCTAGATGAACCTAGATATTAAAAGAGGTCTAGATACACTTGATTCATAAAGCTAAAACATCTTATATTTTAAAACGGAGGGAGTAGCAAACAATCATCTCCATGATCAAAACACATGCATACCTAAGGCATGTTCGGTTCATTATCGCACTCCTGTCGTTTGGTCGCAACAAAAGGAGTAAATTTGCCAACCTAGGTGTGGCGAAGTAGGGTAGCCAACCAAACACGCCTCTAACGTTTCAAAGGAAAAAAAAATACTCCCTCCGACCCATATTAGTTGACATGAATTTGTCTAGATTCGGATGTATCTAGACATGTTACAGTACTCAATACATTCGAATCTAGAAAAATCCAAGTCAACTAATATGAGTCAGAGGGAGTAGAACAATTAGTTTACATCAGGACACTAGACCTCTGAAACTTAGACTTGGTGTAAGTGACCTTCCATCCATTGTTTGCAGTCTTTGCTTCAGATGGAACACCTCAACCTGGCAAAGTAAATGTCAACAGCAGTCTTGCAGTTGCACGGTCACAGATGCAAATGCAAGCAAAATTGGAAAGCAGCCTGAAAAGCCATGAAAAATGGGAGCTGCCGCTGGCTAATTTTTGTATTAATCAGGATGAACCTGGAAGATCGACACTTCCAAAATGTATGTGGAGCTAGAACGCCCTCGCTCACTCTCCTGCTAGAATTCCACAGGTCGAGTGCAACTCCCGTGTAGGAGAAAACCAGGTCAGTAGAACAGCAACCCGTAAACACTAGCAGATGGAGACATCATAGGGATAGTTTCCTGCGTTCTGGTTCTCATCCATGACGGCCTTCAAAAAGGCCACTTCAAGCTCCAGCCACACATTGTCAGCATGGAAAGTGTTTGAGGCACTGTTTGAATCCTACCACCTCCTTCCACGTCTCACTGGCCTCTTCTCTAGCTCTTCTTTGCTATCAATAACAAGTGAGAAGTTCTTCTCTGCTTCGCCTTTGCTTGCCATTGCAGCTGAAAGTTTCTCTTCCAACGCCATGTTTCTCCTGACAAGGTTTGCAATTTTTCTATCATGCTGATGGTTCATGGCTGACAAACTACTACCCTCTTTGCTTTAGCACCAGCATCTGGAGAATGACATGCATCACTCCGCTGCTTTTGGTTTGCGAAGGATGGTAGCTCAGAACAATCGTCAACATCCTTATACTTGTCATCATCGATTGGCTTCCTCCTCCAGACGGAACTGCCTATGGAGTGATGAGCTGCTCAGATTCGAGTTCTGCAGCAGTGAATATGGAAGCAATTTTTCTCCCAGATGAGCTTTCCACTGTTGTCGCGAGACTACGCCTTGCTACTGAACTAGAGTACACAGGTTCACAGTTGTTGAGGTGATCCACAAGTTCCTTTGAGCTAGGAGGAGAGTCCTCATACATTACGGGTTCTGCATCGCCAGCTGAAACAATGCTCATTTTGCAGCACTACTAGAACTTCTTTGTTTTGACATTAGCACTACTAAGGACTTGGACCTTCAGAAACACAACATACATTCAATTCAGGAAGTAGCTTCATGAAAAAAGTTTCCAAGTGTTTTTTAAGAATATGAAAAAACAACAGAACTATACTTTGAAGCAAATATCAGAAATTCCCCTTGCAACAAAAGAAGAAAAAATGAAGTCTAAAACTCCAAATGCTAAAGTAGGCTGTTCTTTTACTTACAAAAATAGTATTTCGCCTTATCAGATGGTTCTTTTTTGTTTCCTCTAAACAAAACAAGAACACTCTTATACGAAAGAACCATGTTGAAACCCTGTGTGAGTTGCATCTCCAATGGCTCAGCAACTAGAAAAATGACTTGAATGACACGATCTTGAATAGGATTTTGAATAACGTTAAGGGATGGAATAAGTATTCCTGGTGTTAACCCTAACCAATTCTTACCTCTTCTACACAAAAAGCAGCTTTTAAAGTTAGCATGGCTCACAATCCCCTCAAAGCATGCTCCAATGGCAACCACCTTTGGAAAAACCTGCACATGTTTTCCAATCACAGCAGGTAAACAGTAACTAGCTTTGATGAGGCAGTGCCCCGAAACAAATAAACCTATGACAGGGTGAAAAAAGACACGAGGAATGTTATACATATGTGAATGCATGCTGCTTATCTCTGGAACAATCAAGGAAACATCCCTCGAGTAAACGGCTGGACTTACTCAACAATTGCTTCAGACCTGTCACTTATGATGGCTTCTCAAGCAGACCCTGTTACTCGGGAAGGGAAAAGGAGAAAAAAGAAAAAGGAAAAATAGTGAATGCCATGACATAAAAAGACATTTATTTCAGGCAAACTGGGTGAGAACTGAGCAGTAGGCAAGATAACAAATAAATTCTACGGAACATTTATTTCACTAGAAGTAAACAAGTGAAATTATTTGTAACATAGGGATCAATTAAGCTGCTGAACTCTCTGAATAATCAGGTACAAGTTACGCACAATGTGAATTGTACGCAGAAAAATAGCAGTTACTTGATGCAAACTAACTCAATCAGAATAATTTACAGTATTGTAGGGAAGAAACATCTTTGCACCATTGGACCAGCCAAAGCATGCCAACTGAAACATAGCATAGGCTATAGTTTATCTCTTTTATAATGGACTTTACTTGTGTATGGATAAGCAGGCACTCCCTTGAATCTTTGATTCACACCGCAGAATCAGCTCCAACTCCTCACGAGCCTGCAACGACAAATATATGGTTGGTTTCAACCTCACTGTACCAAATCACCTTACAGTCTCCAGTGTTACATTTCAAAGTTTCTCCAAGGAGGAAATCTTCATCAATTAAGTTTAATGAGGAATACATTTTTAGAGATCAGACGAGCAAACGGTTCAGCACTGTAGTTCTCCAAAAATCTCCATATCCTGCAAACAAAACTCCTAAATCAGAAAGGAGATAACAAACACCAGTTCAGTTATGCATCCATTGGTTGAGTAGACTACTGAATGGTATGGCAGCTCAGGTAAACACTGTTGTTAACATCAGATGGCAGACTCCACTAAAGCCCCATCTCCTTCAGGTCCATGTTGCCCATTAATGTCGGACACAGTAGAGCACATCTCTTCCTTGCCTTTCTGCTTCGATGCAGGTAACGAAACATATGCTGAGCATTTATCTGTAGAAGATGTGCCGGTTTAATCAGCAAGCCGCTGTTCTTCCTGGATAACTAGATCTGCTTCTTCTGGTGAAGCATTTCGCAGCCTAACTTCAGTGTCATGCTTGATTCCTTCAGAGTCTGAACCAGCTTCTGACTGATTAAGCTTCTTATCAGGAAAGCTCTCCTTATAAATTTCCTTTTTATCTGAAGACAAGGGATCATCAAGAGAACTACTGTATTTCCCAGCACTAGCACCCTCTTCTAATTTTTTCGATTCGTGTTGGTCAATAGCATCCTTATGGTATTTTCCCCCGGAATGCCTTGAGCTTCTATGGGACTGAGAAGATGAATGACGAGAACTTTTATCTTTAGAATGTTTTGATACATCTCTGTATTTTCCGTCTTTACAAGAAGGATCATCTCTGTCATACTTCTTGCTATCTGTCTTCATCTTAGTATTCCTACTTGTGTCAAGGTTCTCGATATTATCATCATCTCCCAAGCTTCTCTTCTTAGATTTTGACCTCGGAGAGTCCACATCAAATTTATCTCCTGCCATCCCAGCACCATCCTCAATACTGTCTTCATTCTTCCTCTTATCATATTCCAAGGCCGCGTCATGACTAGATTTCTTGTGATTATCATTATCACTGTTCACCATTTCATCTTCAGATACAGATGAACTTATTTTATGAGCAACAACAGAAGCATCCACATTCTTATTTTCCACTGGGTCCTTTACAGACCTTTCACCTTTGCCACCTGTACTACCTCTGTCAGATCTTTTCTTGTCATCCTGCATCTCAGATTTTTTTACATCCTTCTTATCACTGCTACGATGCTTTCTCTCTTGTGATCTGGATCTTGAATGCCTGCTACGATGAGAAGAACGCTGGTCACGTGTTGGTGATGATTTGATTCCCTTATGATGTTGTGGTGACCTTGAACCAGCATGAGCTGACCTTCTTGATTTGGATGGGCTTAAACTCTCTTCCCTTCGCCGCTTTGGTGACTGAGAATCAGCTCTCGATGACTTCGTATACCTCGGGCTTATACTTCTACTCCTGTTCCTTCCAGAACTAGATGAATAATGATCACGAGATCGGTTACTCTCTCTTCTCCCAGACCTGCTATACTTGTCCCTATCATCCTTATATGACCGGTCATTGCCAAACTTTGAGTAGTGGTAAGATCTTGACGGAGATCGTGATCGGTGCCCCCGGGAATATCTGACTGGTGGAGAGTAAGAGCGGTCCCGCCTACTCCGACGGTACTTGATTGGTGATCTTGACCGAGATTTGGACCTACGAGAAGGGGGTGATGGCGATCTGTAAATTAAATAATGAACTGGTCAGGGTTCCTTCTGCAATTAAACCAACAGAGGTGATGCTGTTGTTAGTTCCTACTCTGAGATCTCTCCTTCTATTTCACATGTTCCTCAAAACCACAGATGCATAAATAGAAATGGTGATATATATATGCCAGATAACCAACATCATCTGAAGCTAAAGCTATCTCTTCAAAATAAAGTATGTGTTTCTATCACTTAAATAAAGCATGTATTGCTAATAACAAGTTCCAAATCCCTTTCACCAACCAATAAGTAACAGAACTGTCCAAGTAAAAACAACAAAACAGACAATGACTGATATGGTGCCACTAGTTGATCGTATTGAAAGAAGTATGGCTATCACATATGCCCTGTTATCTTATGGCGGAAATTCGATCCACGTTGCTGTTCAGTCCTCAATAGCAATTTACATGCTTGGAACCTTGGAGTTTCAACCTAAGCTCATAGAATACATTGACAAAATCAGAAGAGGTTTATGGAGTAAGAAAACAGATCAGAGAGACAAGTGTAATTCATTGGCAGCTTGCAGCATGGTTTGAAAACAAAAACAGAAAGGAGGGCTTGGGATTTTAGATCTTAAGGTTCAAAATCAGGCTCTTCTAAAATAATTGCACATATTCTACAACAAAAAAGATATACGGTGGGTAAACCTTATATGGTCATCATACTAACAAAATTCATTACCGCATGCATTGGACGCGTGTGGATCGTTCTGGTGGAAACCTATCATGAAACTTTCTCCCATATACAGAGGTATTACCACGTGTTCAGTGGCCCCCCGGACATCTGTTTTATTTTGTAAGGACGATTGGAACAATGGCTTGATGCTTAACAAATACCCATGTCTATCTTCTTATATAAAAACTAAAGATGTTTCTGTGGCTGACTCTACTGAGCCTGGGAATATTTTTCAATTCCCACTATCACCTGAAGCCTTTCGGGATTAGAATCGATTCAGAATATTACCATTAACCAGATTGATGAAGAGCTGCAAAGTGACAAATGGTCATACACATGGGGATCCAAGTATACCCCAAAGAAATTCTATAACTTTTGCTTCAGGCAACTATCTGCTCCCTCGCCATACACATGGATTTGGAAATCGAAATTACGGCCAAAGTGTAAAGTCTTTGCCTAGTTACTTTGGGCTAACCGGTTGAATACAAGAAATTGTTTGAAAAAAAGGCACTATGACATTGGTCAGGCTTTCAGCTGTGCTCTTTGTTCCACTGGGGAAGAAGAAACCATTAATTTCTTTTTTTTCACATGCCCTTTTAGTCAGAGCTGCTGACAGACTCAATATTAATTGGAGACAAGACCTGAATAGGATAGAGGCAATTATTCAAGCCACAGATTCCTTCCAGAGACCTTTATTTTTTGAAATATTTATTATTGCAGCTTGGGGAATCTGTAAGAAAAGAAACAACTTCATCTTTAAGAGAGTTAGACCATCTAGAATAGCTTGGCAAGGTAGAGTTAGAGTTGATCAGTCCTTTATGTTTAAGGTGCCTGAAAACCAAGCGGACTATACATTTCTCTTGTAGACTTTATTTTAAAAAAATTATCATGTAATCTGAGGTAATTAAACTGTATTATTAATGTATTACCCCAGTAGGAGCCTCTCCTACTGTTTCATTGTCCACAACAAAACATGCTTCTAATCTCATGTCAATGTATATAAGTAGACCACAAAACAGGAACACGATCTATCTGTTACCTATATAGGAAATACCTAGAAAGATGACAAGGACTCAAGTATTACCTTGGCTTCTCTTTGGCATCCTTTTCTTCCACAGTTTCCCCACCAAAGCCCTCTGCTTTAAGCTTCCTGCTTATCTCAGCAGCCCGTGCTGCTGCTGCTTCAGTGGCATTTTTCATAGTAGCTGCACGTAAAGCAGTCTGCTGAGCTGCTATTGACGTCTGCATAATCAGTGCCTGCTGGAACTGCAACTGTTGCAACTGAACAGCTTGCTGCATCATCATAGGCAGATTGCTATTTGCCGAAGTAGCCTTCTGAGGAAGAGATTTAGCCATCTCAACATTCAACGGGCAACCACCAACATCCACGTCACTGAGCGCCAACGCTGCAGTTGCTTCTTCCGGTTTGGTGTACTCCACATAAGCAGTATGCTTCGAGTCTGCGATGGTACAGTCAACAACTTTGCCGACATACCCAAACATCTGCTTAAGATGCTCCACTGTAAGCAGTGGGCTCAGGTTGCTAATCTGAACAGTTTTCTTCAGAGTCTCAGCTTTCTCGGCTTCCGTCGGACCTACAAGGACGCAGCATCATGAATGTGAGGTAGGAAAACAATGTCCCAAGTGCATGAACCAATTCAGAAGAGCAGAACATTAAGGCAGTGTAATGCAGGCTTGCAACCTAACATGTCTACTTTACTGATTCTAATTCGTTAAAAATTGGCAGGTGTTGTTACCTGGAGCCTGCGTTGTGGCTTTGGAATCGGCTTGCATCTTAGCAGCGTGTCCCTGAAGTGCCTGGGACGCCATGATGGCCTGCGCGGCTGCCATGGCTGCGGCAGAGGGCGCCATTGGAGCGTGGCCGAGCGTACTGACAGAGGTAGTGGCAGTCATGACGGACATGAGCAGCTGCTGCGGCGGGTGGCTGAACCTGCAGTCCGTCCCCTTTGTGCACTTCCCGTTGATGTGTTCCCGGCATATCTCGCCCAGCGAAGCCCCGACGCCCGGGAGGACGACCCCGCCGGATGCACCGGGGATGAGGCCGAGCAGGCTGGGGAAGGCGCCGGACATGGAGCTGGCGTAGTTGGGCATGTTTGGCATGGTCTGGTTGACCACGTTGGGGTAGGCGGAGGAGGTGGTGGTGGGGAAGGCTGTGGTCGTGGGGAAGGCTGTGGTGGTGGGGAAGGTTGTGGTGGTGACGGCGCTGAAGAAGACGGGGAAGGGGCTGCCCATGATGGGGGCGCCGTCGAGGTCGACGTGGACCATGTAGTTGCCGCGCCTGGGCACGGCGTAGGTGACGGCATAGGAGCCGTCGCCGTTGTCCCTGACGACGGCGACAACGTCCAGGTCGGAGTCGACGGCGACCGCGGGGCGGACGCGAACGCGCACGAGGGCCCCACCGGAGGGGACCCGGCGCCCGTCGCGGTCCTTGCCGACGACGGTGAAGATGGCCGGCGCGGCTGCGGAGCCGCCTGCGATGCCGGGGCCTGCGGCGGAGGACTTGGAGGGATCGACGGGTCCGGGCGGGGCGCGGGGGCGGTCGTCGTCGTCGTCGTCGGAATCGGAGTTTTGGGAGCCGGCGTGGAGGGCGGGGTTGGCGAGAGAGGAGCAGGAGGGCGCGTGGTGGGGGCCGGGGTCCTGGGGAGGCTGGTCGGCGTGGGCGGAGGCGGAGAGGGCCCTGAAGGTAGCGTCAAAGGCGGCCTTGGCAGCGGCGCTGGTGTCAGCCTCGGACTTGAGCTTGGCCTCCTCGGCCTGGCGCACCCAGATGGGCTTGGGCGCCGCCATGGGAGGGAGGGAGGAGATCCGCGACGGCTGGTGGTGGTGCTGAGGTGAGCTAGCTAGGATTTGGCGTCGCGGAGAGGAGAAAAGGATGGAGCCGAGATTGATTTGGTTTTTCCTTATGAGATGGAATGGAATTTCCGTTAACACACTGAAATATTAGGCTTCGAAAACCATGGTATTTTAGAACTTAGCTTTAGCTTTCAGTGACTATGAGAAGCAAAGGCATCATCCTTGGCCCTTTATTTCACTATTTCAGATCCAACTTACTAGATTGATCTAGATTCATAGCTAAAAAATCCAAGTGTTCAGGAAAATTGAAAAAAATCTAGCAAATCACAAATGTTCCATTGTACATTCTGAAAAAAATCCATTCCACTTAGATGAGTATCTTGTAAGTAAATAGGTATTTCATGAATTGAAACATAAAAAGTTATTTAATCACGATTCACTTCTCCAAATGGATTGATTTTTTTAAAAATATATAACTAAACACTTACAATTTATTCGGTTATTTAAAAAATAGAACACTTTTGAAAAATTTAGCTACGAACTAGGTCAATCTAGTACGTGCAATTTGTAATGGTTGGCTCAGGATGGTGACTTTGCCTCGGTGACTTTGCTTCTTAAAGTCATTGAACCTGAGTACGGTATTTTAATACCAGCACTAGGCGTCTTGGTCAGAAAACTACAAAATATCAGTTGTCGACGGAGCCATGAGATGTACTTAAGTGAGTGAATCTCGCTTGTTCGATCATCGCAACAAAAATACCTCGTGTGTAACACTTTTTGGGTGTATGCAACAAACGTTTGCAACTTTTTCCTAGTAAAGTTCAGTGAAAAACATTGCAAACATTTCAAATATGCCCATGTAGTAAAGAGAAAAACATATGCAACAAATATTACATTCATTTGGGTTTAGCAAAACATCAAAAAGGGTGTCACCATTTGCAACATATTAAACATACACATGTAGAAAGAAGCAAAAACATGTGCAACAAATCTCTAATTTGGTTGCAGCAAACCGCAAAAGATGTCATCGTTTGGAACAAAAAACCAACGCATCTAGCATATGTCCTCAACTCGTCTAACAATACAGAAACACGTTTGCAAACATTTTGAGAAAACACTTTGTAGCATTTTAAACCTATGTGCATAACAAAAAACAAGAAGAGTTTCCACCAAATCCCAATACTAACAAAAACTAAATTCTCCATGTCAAACATCAAACATCAACTCATGGCATGTGACTCCTCGGCCATGGAACCATCTCGCTGAAGCCCGTGAAGTCGTCGAATCTTCCTATAGAACCTCCTACAATGGAGGACTCGATGGAGAGCGGTTGGTGCCGCTGGATTGCGCCTCATCGATGGTAGCGGGGAGAGCTTCCTCTAGCGACTCCGTGTAGTGGCACCATTCATCTTCCTTCACGCACTCCACAGCGGGCGACTCCACGACTAATCGACCACTTGCTTTCATAGCGGTTGTTGTATCTCAATAGAAAGCATGAGAGAGAACGTGGCAGAGAAGAGAGAACATGGGAAGAGAAAACGAGTGGTCTGGAGCCCTCCTCGGCTGGAGAGGATATCATGCATGTGACTCAGCGTGAGCGCCAACTGATGTGTCGGCCGGTCGGTAATTAACACTTTCAATATTTCAATGTCTGGTAAGAGATTATGTATTGTTTGGTAAAACCATGTTGTTCGGAAAAGGAGGTCCAAACCATGAAAATATCTCATTTTCTAGAATACCATGATTTTGAAACTGTGGCATTTTAGTGTACGTAAACACCACAAAGTTTTAAAATCAAAAATTTTCCGGAGGCTATGATATTTCAAGAATACTTCAAAATACTTTGTATCCAAACGAAGGCCTTAGAGAAAGTACAATAAGGGGCTCACAACATGCTTAAGTGACACTTCCGTCTATGTGAAAAAATGAGACATGCAAAAAATGGGGGAATAAGCTCTCATGTAAGAACCCACCTATATATAGACGATCATATGCAAATAAAACAAACGTGAAGAAATAGGTAGAGAGAAGTAATAATTTAATAGCCAACCCCATGCCTACATTTATGTGAGTGACCACAAGTGATGGCTAATTCGCTATACATTAACATGGCAGCTGCATATACTATTATCTAAAAGTCTGAGATAAAGCAAGGCCTCTCAGGCCATCTGCAGCCGCGAAGGCTCACTGCTGCCCCTGGCGTGTGGGCCCATGTCGGTCACGGGCACGGTTGCATGCTCGCACCCCCCCAAATCCAGTCCTGCATCTTTGCTTTTCTTCCTCCCGAGCTCGTAGTCTATGGTTTCTGCCCGCTGCCTCTCCTTCATTCACCCATCTTATCCTCTCCCTTCTTCTGGCTGTGGACATCGATTTCGGCAGTGGGCAACGCAGTGGATTCATGGCGGTAGGTGGGTATGCAGGGAGGGCCTCCGCCCCTATCTTTCGGCCAGTCTTCTGCCATCTCCGTCGGCAGATGCGCGGGGGCGCTGAGCGGGAGGATCCGTGCATCTACTCCCTCTCGCACCTCCTTGCCCACCCGTTCTCAAGATCCTGAGTCACCTCAAGATGCCCCACCGTCCGGAAGTGAGATACTGACAGCCATATGATCTTCTACTCCATTCGCCCTCCTCTGTGCTGCTCCCTCGCTGCCGTCGGATGACGCCGCCAACAAAGTCCGGCCGGCAGACGCGGCGGCAAGGCTCTCCCGTCAAGGGTGCGGTGGTCTTTGGCTGTTGTGGAACGACGGAGCGGCGGAATCAATCAGTGCGCCGGAGCAGCGTCTTCAGCTCTGCATCTTTCTGCTAGGCGGGATTGAAAAATGGCCAGCAACCTCGGCCTGGATCGAGCACAACGTAGTGTTTCCAAGCTGATCTGTGTGGTGTTTGATGCCAGCGGATCCGGGACAAGTGCTAAAACACGGACAAGGAATAGAAGAACAAGCTACGTTGGAGGTGCTGCTGATAGGTACCTATTGGCTTCTTTTTTCTGCCGCTTCTTTTATGAGAGGTTGTGTTTTTGTATTAGTATTCTTGCAGTAGACTGATGTGATATATACGTTTTAGGTCTGCCGGAGAATTTAGCCTATGTATGTCAAGGTCTACTGCATATACTGTTGTGGCGTATGTGTTTCAAAACCTTTTTGTGCCTTGTGGTGTGTCACATTTCTAAGTCTATTGCTGCTGAGTTTCGCCTTTGATTCTGCATGTTTGTACTATCGATATATTACGATGCCTCTTTTGTTTCTTGCCTATGATGCTATTTCTTTGCTTTTTTCTACATTGCTCTCCATATTCATATATTTGGTACTGCTTCAATCGTTAGTTGAGCATCTTTCTATATCTCTAAATTAGTAAGTAAAAAGTATGAGAGTAATAGATTTTAATTCAGTGCAGCGTTTTGAGCGAGAAATACATATCTTAGATTGATACAACATGTCACGCATTTTTTTACGAGGAGAGCTCTCATAATGCATCGACTAGAAAATGTTTTTTCAATTATTGTTATGTTTTCCATAAGGCATTGTTGTTTGAATGATTGTTTATGTGAACAATACACGCTCATTGTTTGTTCAATAGATGTCTACATGGTCTCACCATCAAACAAATGGTGGCGATCACTCGGTTCGGATCAGAGAATATATTCGAGGAAATATAAGTAGATCTAAAATAATGATAAAGAAAGTGATGTAAATGTGCTGCAGCTTTACCTTGAATAAAAAGTCAATTGGTTTGGACTGTTACGAATTTATGTATAATAACATAAAGGGAAGATAGACTGAGCTATACTTGCAAAATGGTCAATTAAATACATCTTGATTAATTTTCTGTATACAATGTTGCTATTGTATCCTGAATGAGTGTGGAAAAGCTCATGTATTGGCTGTTTTTTCCCTATAGACTGTTATGAATTTTATAATTTGATGTATCCGGGTTGATGGCTGCTACTTTCTTTGGAATTTTATCGTCATTATCTATCTTGTATGGATTTAGTTTTTTCTTCTAGGATAGTTGAGTTATGTTATGGGAATACATGGTACTGTAGGTGTTTCTTATTAAATTTGTTGCTTGCTTCCTTTACAAAGGGTTGTCAATGAAAACTGGTATGCTAATGGAATATGCTATATTTGTAGATAGATGGTGGATCTCACTGGTTGTCTGATGGTGTGTGTTTGTTTACCATCTGTTTTTTAACTGAGAGAAAGTTTATGATATTGGTATCTATTTGTGTGCAGGTTGGTAGGTTCTGTTTACCCAATTGAGCTTATGATGGAAACGGGCCGGTGGTTTGAACCAAGTGAGATCAAGGTTGTCACTATACCAGAGCTGTTAGACATGAATCTGTATGCCGCCATGGTATGCTTGCTGTATGGTCCTGCTTTCTTGGGTTCAGCTTCTATGAATGCTAACAGGTTTTTTGCAGGGAAAGAGGTTCAGGTGTAAGGTTATGAACGATGGCTTGTAGCGTAACCGGGGACGGTGGTATTTGTCTTGTGATACTTATAATAGCAAGGCATATGAGGAAGGTTCAGCGTACAGGTGCGCCAATGAGAAGTGCAGTAACAAGAGTTCGGCTCCAAGGTTGGTTTGGACTGCGGTGTATTTATCTTTTTTGTTTCTTCTGGCATGTATCTTAGGTAATAGAAGGGTTTTGTTTTTTCTGTTTCTTACCAGGCTTTGTCTTCCGATCGTGGCTTCTAGATATGGGGCCTCTGTGGAGATGGTTCTCTGGTGATTTGGATTTGGATTTCTGTTTTTGGTAGAGGTTTGTCTTGAGAGGTGCCGATACCACCTAATTTCTCTCTAAACTATGGTTCTGCAACTCTTACTGATAAGTAGCATGATGCGCTGGTGTTGCGACTCTTTAGTGATCTTTATAACTGATCACCAGTTTTTGTATGTATGATTGTCGAGTTCGGCAATATTTGGTGCATTTGGTGGGTTGTTTTCACGGGCTGGTAGGGTGTTGAATTGAGTTCTGTCAGCAGTTGGCAACACATTGATAAATTGAGGTAAGTGTCTTTTTTATCTAATCAAGATTTAGAAATATTAAATCTCAGTGTCCATAATCTATCAGTGAAATAGGTAAACATTTGGCTAATTTCTTTGCTTGTCAGATCATTGGAGCATATGTTTGGAAATCTTTGATCTGCACACGAAATCAACGACAGCTGAATAGCAACAAAGTATTGCTTGCATGCCAGTACAATGCAGGCTACCTGGTTTTAGTTCAGTAGCAAACGACATGTGAAGAGGCCTCACAAATTTTAGCTTTTTATTGCCTAACGTAGCTGGAATCGTATTTCTTAACTTTGTTTCGGTGTGAACTTTAGGATTTATAATGAGTATGATGTTATTCCCTAGGTTACAATTAGTACAACATACCGATAGGAAAAACGTCGAATCAGTGCTCCCGCTGCCGCACTGGATGCAGTGGAAGAGCAGAAAATAATAGCAGCTACAAAGAAAGAGAGTACACTCTTGATACGATTGAAAGGCGGTTTGTATATGTCGCACATCATTGATTCCAGGAAATATCAGAGTAAAGATAGTAGGTAGCCTAGAACATATTACATGGTTCTGATTTCGTCATCATGGGATTTCCTTAACACGCAGATGGTTATTATTTGCTGATGCAGCTTCATAAGAACTTTAGGCCTGTTTTTCATCTGCTTGAGACACCGTCTGATACAAGTAATAAAATTAACGGAAGTATTGATGTTAAAGAAGCTACAATGATAAATAAGATGATGCTGGGAAAATGCAAACAGTTAAATATTGATGCTTATGCTTATTATACTACTCCCTCCGCTTTTAAAATATAAGATGTTTTAGCTTTATGAAAAGAGTGTATCTAAACCATTTTTAATGACTAGATTCATTCCAACGCTACATGGACCTACACACTAAAAGGGGTCTAGATATACTTCTTACACAAAGCTAAAACATCTTATATTTTAAAACGGAGGGAGTACAACATTACAGGTTCATTTAGACTACAGATGCTAAAGCTTCTAGCAAGCTTAACTAGACTAGACTTATGTATGACGCTGGTGCTACACAGCCAGCCATCACACTAATATTTCTCCACCATCTTCTCAAATTTTCCAATCCCATCGAGAAGTACAACCTCGATGATCTCATGAGGTCAATCAGTGTCACGATAGGTTAGCAGATTGCATGTGTGATTGACTGCTTCGAGCGTATGACGCCATCCCTTTGCGAGAGCTTCCACTTTTGCTTTCAGCATCTGGATTTCTTCTTCCGCGTGGCGCCACCCGATGCAAGTGTTAGAGCCGACAGCATTGAAATGACGCTTATCCAGCCAACTCGGATCTTTTGTCTCGAAGCCGTAGTTTCTTTCCAGTCGGCGGATCATGAACTCTGCTGCTTTTCTTCAGCTTTTTCCAGTTCGATATTCCTGGAAGCTTGAGCTGAACTCCTTATTCAGCTTCACATGGATCTGGTGGTCGGGGACAGACACATGGATTTCGCTGTAGAAACCGCCATATCTGAACCAAGTGTCAAACACATGACTAAATGCAGGTAGTCCTCTCAGAACTTCCTCCAGTATAACCTTGCATGAAACCTCCAGATTGCGTGCATCCTCTGCAGGAGAAAAAAGGCATCAAATGAATAAGAAAACCGAAGAGGGGATGAACTAGCTGCAGATAGAAACACGCTAATGGTTGCATCGCCGACACGAAAGGAGCAGATCGGAAAAAACTTACTAATAGGAGGGAAGCGAGGGAGGGGCATAACATCCAGGCGTGCGGCATCTTCCGCCACTTCAGAGCTCCATACATCCATGTAATCATGGTAGTCCAATGTCACCTCCATCTCTGCTATCCGCTAGAGTGTGCAGCAATGCAGCGTTACCACTAGATGAGACATGTAAAATCAGAAAAATCAGTTAAGCTAGAATTTTGGAGGCTTCTGTTTATATTGACGCAGTTTGCAGAGACACCATTTTCTGATTTAGTACATTTTTTAACTGCTTTTTGGAGTAAGAGATAAATAGATATCTGAATATTTGGAAGAGTTTTTCTTTTGGATTTTTTTTGTATGCCCCTTTTTTTCTAAGTGAACGATCATATATTTCACCGTTTCTTCTTATCTTGATTGTCTTATGTCGATGATTTTAGATAGCTCTTAAGCGGTTTTATGCAATTTATGGTGTTAGGCAACGAGAAAGAAACTTTCCTCAGTCCTCTTTTTTCTAACAGTGAATCAGTATGGCATGAAAGTGGACTAAGTAGGCTACATATAACAGGTGACGTATTATTAATTTATTTTCGCTTTTATGCAGTATTTTAGTTTTGTATTTTTTGTATATCTATTACATGTATTTCTATGTTAGAAAATATTAAGTAGGTGTTCACGTGAGGAATAGGTCTATAATTCCTTGATTCTTTTTGAACATCGGAAAATCTCTAAATATTTTAGCGATTGTCGCCAAGGCCCGGCCACCTTCGGGACCTAGAGTCGATTACATCTTTGGGCAGACGCCAGAGAAAATCAGGAGATTGCATCGGCAATCGGGGTCATGAAGATCGGCATCAGGCTTTCGTCATTGCCACCTTTCTTCTGTGTCTGACACAGAGGTAACATATAGGATGAGCTATATCTCTTTGACACCATTTCCTGCTGCCGTTGTGTAAGGAGACCGATTGATGTGAAGGAGGCGAGAAAAAGTCTAGATGCCATGAGGGCATCACCTATGTATGTAGAAAAACTTGTCAATAAGATCGGTCCCATATACTACACCATAACTAATTGATTGCACCATAATGTATGTAGATAAACTTGTACATAAGTTAGGACCCACAGGTAAGAGCTAACAACACACATTCTTGTGACGGAAATTAGTTTTATATTACTACGTATACTAGATATTATTATTTAGTGGTTGTGAAATACCCATAAGCTTTTTTGCCTTGTGAACAACATCCACTATGTATATGACTAGCTCTTAAGGTGCACTTTTTGGCTTATGGTGTGATTTTTCGCACATAGTGGATGCCTTCAAGAGAGCAGAAATATGTGAATGGATAGGGCGTAACATATGGAGATTTGTTCGCTTCTGGACAGGAATCCATGATCCCGGTGTTAATGTAGGCCCGACGTACCCCTGTTTTGCTTGCTCAAAGGTACCCCTCGACGATCTTCTTGTGGATATTCCTGTCTTTAGTCTTGGAGCCGCCACCCTGAGGTACGGATATAAACGGATGTTAAAGATGTTGTGACAAGCATGTGCTTGCAGGAGAAGGTTCAGTGCTGAACATCAGCATTTCCGCGAAAAACAAATAAAATATCAGCTCCGTACCACAACACGCACCACCACAATATGCAAAAAAGCAAAGCAGACAGTGCAGCGAAGCGCGCGAACCCGTCTAGTACTATTAAGTGTTATACGTCTAGCAATAAGTGTCAGATCACATACATCTCATATGGATAAGATAGAAAATTAGAGAATGAATCACCTTCTCTCTATTAGCAATCAATGTTTATGTACTTGTATAACTCATTGTTTAGCAATTAATTATCAATGGTGTTTATGTGCTCCTATATAAGTAAAGTAAAACTAAGAGACGACATATTGGCATATTGTACGAAGAGAAAAATGTCCACAAATTCACTTTTGATTCCGGGTGCATATGCACCTAAAGTACATAGTTTGAATCGTTAAGAAAACTTAAGAAAAAATCTGCCAGTGCATCTTGAAATTATTTGGTTGCATAAAGTTTTAGCAAAAATAAAATAAAAACTCCCTCTGATCCGAATTAATTGATTTGCATTTGTCTAGATTCGGATGTATCTAACACTAAAGTATGTCTAAATACATCTGAATTTAGACAAATACGAATCAATTAATTTGATCGGAGAGAGTAGTGTTTTGTGTAAAAAGACAAAAAAAAGACTAGTGATAAGCCTTATATTAATACGAAATTTTGTCTTTTTACACCGGCCACGCAAAATGTCATTTTTTCGTGAAACGAATTTGTGGGCACCTAAAATGTGAAGTTGTACTTGCGGTATTTTTTTGCATTTTTGAAATTTCAGAATTATTTTAAAATATTCTAAAATATATTGCAAGACATGCCAAAATCATGCACATCATCCGGTTGAACATTTTGGGATTCATGTACCAACCACACATCAAATGTCACCAAAGCGACTGTAATATTGTTAGTAGTCGTCGCTAAGTGGTCCAATGACATATTTATATTTTTTATTACTTTTAGGATACTTTGTACTGTTGTTGATGATTCGGAATTTCGTAAGAATTAACCATTGTTGCAACCTGTGTGGTGTGAGACGGCAACTCAAGACATCAAAGCACGGCCCATTTCATGGCTTGGACAATTGCCAGAGGGGGTGTTAATGGTGTTTTCGATTTGAGAGTGGGAGTTAGTTGTGTGGAGTGGTGTTTGGAGTATGTCTTTGCCATTGTCTTTTGAGACCTTGGTAGACAAATGCTTGTAAAAAAATCTCTATTCTATAAAAGTATGATACGCCTAGGAGTACTCGAGAAAAAAACTAGAGCGGCCCCCACCTTTCCCTTCCCTTCCCTAGCCTTGCCACCGCCAGAAGTAGCCGGTGGGCAAGACTCCGCGGCCGCCAAGGAAGGTGGAGTTCTGAACGTGAGGTGACGACCTCGCGGGGGGATGGCGACGTCGACCTGGCAAAGCTGGTGGTCGTCGGTGTTGTAGGACCTGCTCCTTAGCTGCGTTGGTGGCGAGGCGATGGCGAGCGGGGGTGGTGTTGAGGTCGCCCCATTGGATTTCCACCATTGGATCTAAAGTTTCTCCTCCTCCCTACCATGATCATCTCATCCCCATGTCACTGGACCTATTCCGATGGTGGTCGGAGTGTCTATAGGCGGGTCTCTAGACTGGGAAAACCCTTGGTCGACGATGCTAGCCACGATGTCGATGACACTGTAGGTGTCGACCTCCTTCTTAAAGGCGACATTGAGGTATACTCCACATCCATATCTTGCTAATCTCAGGTGAAAGCCCAAAATCTTCGGCTTGGGCGGCGGCGACACCTCGACGTTGTTCCATCCATGGAGGTGTCACCTTGAGACTAGACGGTTTGTAGACCAGTTTGGTGATGGCTGGTAGGAGAATTGAGTTGTCTTATGCCACCTGCACGGTTGGGAGGCAATGGTATGTGAGGGACCAACACATGTTTTTTTGGAATGGGGAGCATAGCCCCGCCCTCTGCATCAAGTGATGCACACAGCCTTTCATTTGTTGGAAAGTTTAGTTATAGTACTTATTACAATCACGGATCAGTTAGGGTTGAGGCATGAATCAACCAACAAAAAATGAAAAGCAACAAAAACCTATTCATTTTGAAGTCTACTAATATGTCGCCATCCAGTAGCCTGGAAATAGAAGTCCTGAGCAACCGTCAACAGTCGGTTGCATCCAATAACCATAGGCTCCCGCTGATCCACCGAGAGCAAGTGACACCATAGTTGTATCTAGTGCACAGCGAGTCGAATAACCTGTAAAAAATTAGTACTCGATTACTTGTTAAAGATAATACTATTCCGACATGTCCAAATAGACCAACATAAAGCTGAAACCCCAACACGGATTCTAGCCTTATTCCTTTTATCAATTCCATTCAACCAGTTACCAAACATATTAATAATGCTAGTTGGAGGAGTCATATTATAAGTAAAGTTTACTATTCGCCATATAATTTTTGCAAACGGACACGAGATAAAGAGATGTTCTATAGACTCCATTGAGTCACAAAAACAACACTTTTGACACCCATTCCAATTGCGTTTTGCAAGATTATCTTTAGTTAAAAAGACTTTCTCATTAAGGAACCACATACATATTTTTATTTTCAACAGATTTTTTAGCTTCCATAAGTATGTTCGTAAAAATCTAGTATAACCATTCATAAGGTCAAGATACATTGATTTGACCGAAAATTCCCCTGTTGTAGTAAGTCTCCAAACAAAGAAATCCGGTGTTTAAGTTAACCATCAGAAGCTTTTGACATAAGTGCAACCAGTCATTCCACTTGTTGCCAGTTAAACCCCTTCTAAAAGCAATATTCAGCGGGATTTGATTTAGCACACTTGCCACTAGAACATTTGTTTTCTTTGGGAAATGTTATATAATGCAGCGTATTGATGGGATAAAGGTATGCTACCCAACCCAATATCCTCCCAAAACCTAACCATATTCCTATTCCCAACTTTGAAAAAACCTCTAATGAAGAACTCATCTTTAACATGCATGAGGCCTTTCTAGAACAGTGAATCCATAGGTTTAGCGGTCACCTGGGCTAATGTTTTATTACATAGGTATTTGTTTTGTAAAATTTCTTGCCACATCCCATCCTCAGTAAGTAGTTTGTAAAGCCATTTGCTCAACAAACATTTATTTTTTTAAATCAAGAACCTCAATTCCTAACCCACCTTGGTCCTTTGGGCGACATAATATATTCCATCTCGTTAATCTATACTTCTTTGTATCATCACTTTGTCAGAAAAATCTTGATCGATAAAAATCCAAACGTTTTAATACTCCTTTGGGTATTTCTAGGAACGATGATATAAACATCGGTAAGCTTGTCAACACAGAGTTGATAAGAACCAAACGATCTCTATAAGAGAGCAACTTGCCTTGCCCGCATCCTAGTTTAGACATAAGTCTACTCTCCACCGGATTCCATTCTGAATTTTTCAATTTTCTATGATGGATAGGTACTCCAAGGTACCGGAATGGCAAGGAACCAGACTCACATCCAAAAATCTGCTTGCACCGATGTTCCATGTCTTTCGCTTTTCTAAAACAGAAAATTTCACTTTTATGAAAGTTGATTTTTAAGCCAGATAACTACTCAAAGATACAAAGAATGTGTTTCATGTTAACGGCCTTGTGAAGGTCATGTTCCATGAAAATAATAGTATCATCAGCATATTGTAGGATGGATACCCCTCCGTCAACCAGATGAGGTATCAGACTCCCAACTTGGCCATCTTCTTTTGCTCTCGCGATAATTATCGCCAGCATATCTGCAACAATATTAAAAATGATTGGAGACAAAGGATCCCCTTGTCTCAATCCTTTTCCTGTTTGGAAAAAGTGGCCAATATCATCATTGACTCTAATTCCAATACTACCACCCTGTATAAAGTTTTTAATCCATTCACACCATATCAGATCAAAACCTTTCATAAGCGGTGCTTGTTGCAGAAATGGCCATTTAACTTTGTCATATGCCTTTTCAAAATCAATTTAAAAAATGACACCATCGAGTTTTTTCTGATGTAACTCATGTATGGTTTCGTGTAAAAAAACCACACATTCTAAAATATGGCGACCTGGCATGAATGCCATTTGAGATGGCTGAACCACCTTTTGGGAAACACTAGTTAAGCGATTCGTAGCAACTTTCGTGAATATCTTAAAGCTTACATTAAGTAGGCAAATCGGCCTATATTGTTGAATTTGCACCACATCTTCCTTCTTAGGTAAGAGAGTAATAACTCCAAAATTTAGTTTATACAATGGTAACTCTCCTGACTGAAGTTGTCTAAATAGAGACATCAAGTTAACTTTGATTGTCTCCCAATTGTTTTGATAAAACTCAGCCGGAAACCCATTTGATCCAGGAGCTTTATTATGTTCCATCTGAGAAATCGCCTCAAAACCATCTTCTTCAGTAAAATCAACTGTTAAGAGAGCATTCTCTTTGCCAGACAACTGTGGGATATCCTCCTTTTGACTCTCCATCATGGAGAAGCCATTATGATCAGGTTTTCCAAATAATTTTTTATAGTATTCCGTAATGTAAACTTTAAGATTATCTCCGCCTACAATGGTTCCTTCGTCCTGTTATAGTTGAAATATCTTTTTCTTCATATGCTTTCCATTCTCTATTAGGTGGAAATATTTCGTGTTATTCCCCCTTCCTGCACATGTTTTATCTTTGCTCTTTGGGCCCATTTAGTTTCATCATCTCTTCTAAGTTTAGATATCTTCTCATTTGCTTCTCTCAAAAAAAAATTCCTCTGTAGTCAAAGGTACGGATACGTCGTAATGTCTAATGTATCAATAATGTTCGAAAGTATTTCTTTTTATTTTTTATATTTTTCACTCAGGTTTTTAGCCCACCCTCTTAAAAAACGTCTAAGGTGTCTCATTTTATTTTGCCATCTCTGAATTGGTGAATCACCATTGGATACCGACTTCCATTCATTAGCCACCATCTCATAAAAACCATCATGACTGAACCATGACAATTTAAATGAAAATTTAGCCTTATTTCCTAGGTGGGAACGAGACCCCGAGTCAATTAAAAGGGGTGTATGATCAGACCCAGCCCTCGTTAGAGCCATAACTGTTACCAAGGGGAATTTCTGCTCCCATTCCACACTAACAAGAACACGGTCTAGCTTTTCATAAGTCAGAATATCTCTCCGATTAGCCCATGTATATTGTCTACCAGTGAGAGCACTTTCTCTGTTGGGGGGATACCCCCGGGTAGGGTCACGCCGGGGTATAAAGGCCGAGTTAGCCGAGGTTCGGCAAGGCCAAAGCGGATGCTGGCCGGGTCACCTCAAGGCAGGCCGAATCCCGGGGTAACCCGGACCAGGGGCGTCCGCCTAACTAAGTCTCGTCTGACTTAAGCAGTAAGTCGGAAATGCCTATTTAACTTGTATGCAGGAACGGGTGTGGCCGGATCAACTATGATCCGGGTCACATCTAGCTTCTAGGAGAAGGAAGGAATCTCGCTGGTCAAAAGGAGCCCCGGTACGCACTGCATGAGCGAAGCGGACAAGGGCAGGACCGCCGAGGCGTGGCCGACAAGGGTGACGACGCCCATGTCGGCTGATGCAGGCGCCCAAGAGGCTCACGTAGCCTCTGCATGTGTGACGCGGAGGAAAAGTAACCCGGTCAGCTTACTACTTTGGGAGAAGGCATATTCTCAGGAATATGCCTCCACGTATGCCCTAAGTGGAGACCTAGCCACCCCTATATAAGGAGGTCTAGGGCCTCAGTAGAAGGGTTCCGCTATTCTGGTTTGGTTGAGGGTTTTAGGGGTGAACTGTGTGTGAGAGTAAGAGAGCTTCTTCTTCCTCCTCTCGCCAATACATCTCTAGGAGCACTTGTAATCTTGGAAGTAAAGCAAATACAAACTTCTGTGTGAGGAATCACCTCATTATCCCTCTCTGGATTCCCCTAGCGTGTATTAGTCCCCACCTTTAGCCTATCCATGGCATCTGCCATGACACCACCACGACAGTTGGCGCCCACCGTGGGGCTAGCGGCGCTAGCAGGGGTCAAGATCCGGACGGGAAACTTCATCGGCACCGGCGAACGCATCGTCTCCGGGCTCGTTCAGTGCTTTGGAGCGCTGGACTTCGTCAGCGACAACGCTGGCTGCTTCGGCACGCGCCCACTTCCGCGCAACGGCCTCTTCATCAAGCTCGGCGCGCACAAGGTCTACGTTGCCGTCGATGTGTCATGTGTTCATCTGCGACACGTCGTCGAGGCAGGGGAGCCACCCCTTACCGTGGTCCGCGGGGCGCGTATCGCTCGCTCCCCGGACCATGCAGAAGTGATGATGACTGCACCTGGTGCGGGCGCAAGCAAGGATCCGACACCAGATCCGGAGGTAACGCCTAAGGCACCGAGGAAAGCTAGAGGTCCTCCACTAGAGAGGCCGGAGAATGTGTTGAGTGAAGCGATGGATAGCTTGGCAAACCCTGTAGTAGCAGCAGTAGATCTGGCTCGGGCACAGGCCGAGCTAGAGGAAACTAGATAAAAATACTAGAGGGTGCGAAAAAGATTGCCATGGCTCAGTAGTCGTTGAATATGACGATGCGTGAGTACGCAAAGGCAAACAAAGTTGATGCTGTAAAAGTGAAGGGGAGAAATCTCATGAGCGAAATGAACAGAGAAGGTGATACTGGAATTGAGGGATCAGAGAACTGTTTGTCCGTGGGGCTGCCGAGGTACAGTACCCCGGCAAAGAACCTAAGAGCAGCAGACGCAGCTGCATCCGAGTTAGAGGGTCTAACGGGTGAGGCCCGGCAAAGACAACAAGATAGGGTTAATGAGCTGGTTCGGATCGCGAACAGACAAAATGAGGAACTACTCAGAGCTAACCCGGAGAGGGCTGGGGCCTCCAAGATCGTTCATTCGGCGATCAGTAACCCGGAGAAATCCGCTGGAGCCGCATCGTCTCCTCATGGTGGACCAAGGAGAGAAGAGGTAGTAACCTCGGCCAGAAGAAACAAGCAGATCATCCCGTATGACCCAACACGGGCAGGGAAAGGAAAAGAAGCACAAAAAAATGATGATCGACAAAGTGTGAGCCGAGGTGAAGCTGGCCGGGGTAACCGCGACCAAGGCAATGCCGGTCAAGGGAATGCTGTCAACGGCAATGCCGGACAGCGAAACTCGGCGGGAGCAGGACAACCGCAGCAGCGGAATATACCAAGGCAAGAGCAAAGTGCCGGCCGAGGTATGCAACAGAGAGGTGCTCCACGAGAGCAAGACCGGTACAATGATGGAGATTCGAAAATGGCAAACGCGGGATACCCAAGGCCGGACTATCATGTGATAGGGTCAAGATTGGGAAGCAGGAATTTGATGCCGGATGATGCCAGGTTGAAACTGGATCGACTGTATAGGTCGGAACAAACCGAATGTCAAGGTCCATCGGGTCCAGCATGTTTCGGGCCCCGGATCATGAAGGAGCCACTGGTACCCAACTTCCAGTTACCCAGGGGCACGAAGACGTATGACGGCAGTACCAAGCCGGAGGATTGGTTGATAAACTATGCTATGGCCGTGAAAATTGCCACAGGCAACTTGAGATGGGCTGTACGATACGTACCCCAGATGTTGGAAGGGCCGGCAAGGGTATGGCTGAACAATTTGTTGGAGATATGCCCAAGAGGCAATAATAAAGTGGTTATTATTATATCTTTATGATAAATGTTTACATCCCATGCTATAATTGTATTATTAGGAAACACTAATACATGTGTGTTTTGTAAACATAAAAGAGTCCCTAGTAAGCCTCTTGTTAAACTAGCTTGTTGATTAGTTGATGATCATGGTTTCCTGATCATGGACATTAGATGTGATTAATAACAAGGTTATATCATTAGGAGAATGATGTGATGGACACACACCCATAGTAAGCGTAGCATAAGATCAAGTCATTAAGTTCGTATTGCTATAAGCTTTCAAATACATAGTAACCTAATCCTTTGACCATGAGGTTATGTTAATCACCATCACCGGATGGATACTTTGATGACATCAAACACCGCTTCGTAACTGGGTGGTTATAAAGGTGTCATTGGGTATTCTGAAAGTATGTGTTGAAGCGCATGAACCAAGATTGGGATTTGTCCATCCATATGACGGATAGATATGCTCTGGGCCCTCTCGGTGGAATGTCATCTAGTTAGCTTGCAAGCATGTGACTGGGTCACAAGGGATGACATATCACGGAACGAGTAAAGAGTACTTATCATTAACGAGGTAGAACTAGGTATGGAGATACTGACGATCAAACCTTAGATAAGTATAGTATCGCGAGACAAAGGGAATTGGTTTCATATGTAAATGGTTCTATCGATCACGAAGTCATCGTTGAGTATGTGGGAGCCATTATGGATCTCCAGGTCCCGCTAATGGTTATTGATAGGAGATGTGTCTCTGTCATGTCTACATATTCACGAACCGTAGGGTGACACACTTAAGGTTCAAAGTTGTTTTAAGTAGATATGGAATGTGCGTTGGAGACCGAATGTTGTTCGGAGTCACGGATTGGATCCGGGACATCACGAGGAGATCCAGAATTGTCCGGAGAATAAGATTCATATATTGGGGATCATTTTCTGAGTTAGGAAATGTTCCGGAGTATTTGTATGAGGGTTCTAGAAGGTTTCAGAATGTTCCGGAAGGTTCTGGAAGGTTTCTTGGAGTTTGCTTGAAAACCAAGGAAGGGATCAAGGAGTCCTTGTGGGGTAAGACAAGGATTCGTGGGGGGGAGGACTCCTCCCCCCACCTCCCAATCCACCGGCCATAGGAGGAAGGGGAGTCCTACAAGGACTCCTCCTCCCATGGCGCCTCCCCCCTTTAAATAGAGGGGCAGGGCCGCCCCCTCCTAGCCCTCCTCTATAACACCAAATCTCCACCACCTCTCTCCTCCTCCTTTCTTCTGCACAGGCATAGGCGAAGCCCTGCAGAATTCTCTACTCCACCACCACCACCACGCCGTCGTGCTGCTGGGATTCCGTGGAGAAGATCTACTACCTCCGCTGCTCGCTGGAACGAGGAGAGGAAGGTCTGCTTCGACTCCGCACGTGTGACCGACTGCGGAAGCGCTGCCGGAACGCGGCGCCGGAAGGATCGTCCACACGATCTTGAGATCGGCAAGTGATCGACTACATCAACCACGAGATCTAATCTCGTTAACGCTTTCGGATCTACGAGGGTTAGTTCCTATCTATCTCGTTGCACATGTCTAATAGATTAGATCTTGGCTTTTATCTAGATTAGATCTGGGTT
Organism: Avena eriantha; assembly: GCA_910589775.1. Taxonomy (NCBI): domain Eukaryota; kingdom Viridiplantae; phylum Streptophyta; class Magnoliopsida; order Poales; family Poaceae; genus Avena; species Avena eriantha. The sequence continues at coordinate 302,693,623 of OU342743.1, forward strand.
TTGTTTGTTCTTACGGTAGAATTTTTTTGTTTTACATGCTACGAACCCATCAGTGGTATCAGAGCCGTGTCTATGCGTAGATCTGTTGCACGAGTAGAACACACTGGTTTTGTGGGCGTTGGTGCTCGTGCCGTCTTTTGCTTTGTGTACTTTGCATCTTGCGGTATGGTGGGATGAAGCGGCTCGGGCTAACCTTACATGTCATCGCACATGAGACTTGCTCCACGCTTGATGTGTAACTTGCTTGGCGGGTGTCTGTCTCTCCCACCATAGTATAGATCCAATCTACACTTTGCACTTGATAACACTTGTATCAACGTTGTGGTTCATATTCGTAGGTAAGATCCGTTCTTATTCGAAAGCCCCAAGCCACGTAAAACATACAAAGAAGATTAGAGGCGTCTAACTCGTTTTTGCAGGGGTCTTGTGATGTGATATGGCCATTATGTGATTGTGATTATATTTGATGTATGCAATGATCCTTATTGTAATATGGCAACCGACAGGAGCCTAATGGTTGTCTTTAAATTTTGTTTAAGACCTGCGTGTCTATTCATCATGTAATAGCTTTATTCCAAGTAGTTGTAATAGTTGCTGTTGGTGATGGACAACCATGAAGCAGCGCCACGGACCTTGACGCCACGCTGGTGATGATGGAGATCATGTCCATGCTTTGGAGATGGAGATCAAAGGCACAAGAAGAAAGGCCATATCATATCACATATTATGAATTGCTTGTGATGTTAATCCTTTATGCATCTTGTATTGCTTAGATCGCGACGGTAGCATTATAAGATGATCCCTCTCACTAAATATCAAGTAATAAAGTGTTCGTCCTTAGTTGGCACTGTTGCTAAGACTCGTCGTTTCGAAGCATCTTGTGATGATCGGGTGTGATAGACTCTACGTGTGCATACAACGGGTGCAAACCAGATTTGCACATGCGGAAACTAAGGTTAACCTTGACGAGCCTAGCATGTACAGACATGGTCTCGGAACACGGAATACCGAAAGGTAAAGCATGAGTCATATGGATGATATGATGAACATGTTGATTGTTCGCCTTTAAAGCTACATCATCTCACGTGATGATTGGACTTGGTGTAGTGGATTTGGTTCGTGTAATCACTAAAACAACTCGAGGGATGTTGTTTTGAGTGCGAGTTCATTTGTAATTTGGATTAGTCGAACTCAATTTATCATAAACACAATCAAAGTGAATTTACGTAGTTTGTTGTAGTCACTGGCATCCGTTCACCACCTTACGCTTAGTTATAGTTGAGATAGTGGAACTATAAAAATTCTGGATATTTACTTTACGAACTGGTATCGTATTGTTTTGAATGTCAATTTAAAGTTTATAAGTCCTATTGCAAACTTTCAGCAAACTCTATTTGCTCCATGAAGTTTAATAAGTGGTATTAAATCAAGAGTAACAATTCCAATGTTAGTATCTAATGTATCATGTTTGCCTCCATGATTCTTGATACTCAAAAGATTGTTTTTAATATCAAGTTTATCTAAAGAGCTGAAAGCAATGTTTCAGAAACCATCATATGTGAAAGGTATTGCGATATCTAAAACAATGTGTTGGTTACAACATGATAGAGTATACGTCCTCATATTTGATGAGAATTTGTGAAGGTTGGAGACGCTAGTCGTCCTAATCCTCCAAAGGTTTTGAAAAAGAAACATTATACTCGCAATTCACCTTTATAAGCTATAGCAGCTTGATCATGAAAGTTGTCATGATAAGGATGAATAGAAGATGTAAGTAAAATGTTTACTACACTAAAAGATTACTAAAGAATGGATTTTTGAAAGAACACCAAACATTTGATGATGGTGATCCACCTCAAAGTGCAAGTCCAAAGGTATTAGTGGTTGACTATATACGCTTTGTACCATGTGTCATGTTGATGACACCACTATTGATGTTGATAGATTCTTTTAAAAGAAAAGGAATTGCTGAAAGAGAATCTATAAAATATTTGGCAGAAAATAAAAGGTTGGAGATGTCCAACTTAGGCATATAGAAGATATACATGTTATGGTTGTATTCCTTGCTTGTTAAACAATGTGGTTCTCCGGTATTGAATACCGAATTGGTTGGTATGAAGTGTCATACAGGACAACACAATTCATGAACTGCAATGGCCTAAGTAACTAGCAAGAGAAAATGTGATGATGTTCATCGAAACAAACAAAGGGTTGTTGTGTTGCTCGTTAACATCAAAGCTTGCCTTCAAGATTTGTTTCAATAATTGTTATTTTGATCAGGTATTATGACGATAAAAGGTTGTTCAAATAATTACCGTATTCCATAATAGATGGATAATATACAAGTCTGGTAGGAGAAATAACGACCATAAAACTAATGCTAAAATGTCGCAAGACAAATGATTGAAAAATCACTTGTGAAGTGACATCGCCGTTTAAATTATATTGAAAGGGATACATGAAGAAACTCCATGTTGATGGATTTTGGAGTCTTTGATTTGGATCAAATGACGCTTGTGATACTTTCCTAGAGATAATTAAAACTCCGTTCGTAGGCCAAAAGAGGAACGGACGACTAACTGATTGGAATTTGTACATATTGATGTATATAGTCCATTATGTGTAGTCGTGGGCGATGGATTTCAACTTCATATGCTTTCTCCGAAGATTTGAGTGAGTATATGTATATACTTACTCAATAAGGAAGAAGTATGAAACATTTGAAAAATGTTCAAAGACTTTCAAGATGAAGTGGAAAATCATTGTAACAAGAAAATAAAAGAGTTTATGATTGGATCATAAAGAAAGATGTTTGAGTTACAAGTTTAGCAAAACACCTAAGATTTGAGGAATCGTTCCATGGATTTGCATTTCCCAAAACACCATAGGAGTATGGAGTGTTCAAGATATGTAATGAAACCTTGTTTGACATGGTAAGATCAAAGGGGTCATTTATAAAACTGTCATTATATATTAAAGATTAAAGCTTTAGTGACTACTGCTTTTACACTGAAAAGAGCTCCATTGTGATCCGTTGAAATGACACCATCTGAGTTATGGTTTGGGATAAAACCCGAATTGTCTTTTCTTAAATTTTGGTATGCTATGCATAAGTAAAATGTTTACAACCAAAGTCGAATAAGCACGTCTTTGTAGGTTATCCCAAAGAATTTGTTGGGAATTTCTCCATAACACCGAGGACAAAAGAGTTTGTTACTTGGAACGTCAAGTTTCTTGAGAAGGAATTTTTCGTGAAAAGTTAAGTGGGAGGACAATAGAACTTTGATAAGGTTGTTGAACCTTAGCTATATGTGCCAAGTAGCGCAGCGCCGGAAAGTGTCCCGGTGACGGCCATAATGCTCATGGCTCTCGTGATTACAAAAGGTGTGATCTCGGAGATTAGAGTTCCTATAGAACCGTGTGGGTCGGTAAGAATCAAATAGTAAGATTTGATAAGCAAGTCGTTATTGTTTTGACAATGATGAACTGACTACATGCAAATAAGCGATGATGGGCCCTGACTCCATAAAATGACTAGAAGTCATGGAATCCGTGATAGCTTCCATACACGAGAAATCAAGTTTCTGAACTTTGAAGACCCTCCGCAAAGGCGTGAAGCCTATCGGTCGTGTTTGGATCTATAAAGAAATAGACATGGATGTTTCAAATCTATGAAATAGTCGACATGTCGGAAAGAGTTTACGACAATGTTCAAGGAATTGACTATGATAAGATTTGATCTTTCATAGCGATATTTAGTCTGGACGGATTAATGTAGCAACCACTACATATATTTTGGTATATGGTAGTTGAACAAACAAAACAAGTTCTTCTAATAGAATGGTTACCTAGGACGTGTACATGACACGATCCAAAGGGTTTTGTTAATTCAAAGGATGCTAAGAGAGTATGCAAAACTTCAATGGTTGAAGTAAGCATAGCGGAGTTGGAATCTTCACCATGATGAAACTGTTAAAAGAGTTTAAATTCATCGGAGATGATGAAGATGCTTGCATTTGCAAGAAATTAAGTGGGAGCGCTGAGACATATTTCTAATACATTATGTAAAGGACATATTCTTGATTAGAAATGATGTATCTTTTATTGACAACAGGTTAAGAATTTCATTTTGATGAAAGACTTAGGCATAACCCAAGAATTAGGCATCAATGTCTATATGGATAGATTGAGGCGCTAATATGGTTTTGCCAAATGTACATAGATAAGATGTTGAATGAGTTCAATATGGAAACAACAAGAAAGGTTCTTGACGCACGGAAAGGACTGAATCAAGATTCAAGTGTGTTGACACGAGATTCTAGTGTTTTGACACTTGGTGAAATCACAAGAATATTTTGATCAATCATTCTTTGAGATGTACACATCCAGATATGTCCTATGCTCTAAATGTTATGAGCATATACCAGAATGATTCATAAGATGATCAGTGGACAATAGTAAAAATATTCTTATGAGCTTTGGAAGAACTAAGAATATATCATGTATAAGTGACAAATCGTTAAAGGTAGTTCATTATAAAGTGTTACATTGATACTAGTTTTGTCACAAGATGCAAATTAAGTTTATCTCAATTTAAACTATGGGTGGCACAATGTAATGGAAAGGAAGTTCCATAACGGATTTGGTTGAAATACCAAAGTTAAAACATTGTGGCAGATACTACAACAAAAAGGCTAAGTATATAACTGCTATAGTAGCAGCAAAGGAGGGCATTTGTGTTAAGTAGTTTGTTATCAAACTAGGTGTGGTTCAAAGTGGGCTAATACTATGAAGATATATTGTGTGACAATAATATCAACATATTTTGAGCCGAAGGAACTGAAGGTCTCACCAAAGGACCAAATTTATACAATGCCATCTCATTGGAGAATGAGTAAAGCATAGAGACGCAAGGACATGCAAATACACACGGACCTAGAAGTGTCAGATCCGAAGATTATGTTTACCACTAGCAATTGTGTCTATACAACACCAGAAAGCCATAGGTGTTGAATGCACAAGTTTTTAACTAGATTATTGACTCTAGTGCAAGTGGGAGACTGTTGGAGATATGCCCAAGAGGCAATAATAAAGTGGTTATTATTATATCTTTATGATAAATGTTTACATCCCATGCTATAATTGTATTATTAGGAAACACTAATACATGTGTGTTTTGTAAACATAAAAGAGTCCCTAGTAAGCCTCTTGTTAAACTAGCTTGTTGATTAGTTGATGATCATGGTTTCCTGATCATGGACATTAGATGTGATTAATAACAAGGTTATATCATTAGGAGAATGATGTGATGGACACACACCCATAGTAAGCGTAGCATAAGATCAAGTCATTAAGTTCGTATTGCTATAAGCTTTCAAATACATAGTAACCTAATCCTTTGACCATGAGGTTTTGTTAATCACCATCACCGGATGGATACTTTGATGACATCAAACACCGCTTCGTAACTGGGTGGTTATAAAGGTGTCATTGGGTATTCTGAAAGTATGTGTTGAAGCGCATGAACCAAGATTGGGATTTTTCCATCCATATGACGGATAGATATGCTCTGGGCCCTCTCGGTGGAATGTCATCTAGTTAGCTTGCAAGCATGTGACTGGGTCACAAGGGATGACATATCACGGAACGAGTAAAGAGTACTTATCAGTAACGAGGTAGAACTAGGTATGGAGATACTGACGATCAAACCTTAGATAAGTATAGTATCGCGAGACAAAGGGAATTGGTTTCATATGTAAATGGTTCTATCGATCACGAAGTCATCGTTGAGTATGTGGGAGCCATTATGGATCTCCAGGTCCCGCTAATGGTTATTGATAGGAGATGTGTCTCTGTCATGTCTACATATTCACGAACCGTAGGGTGACACACTTAAGGTTCGAAGTTGTTTTAAGTAGATATGGAATGTGTGTTGGAGACCGAATGTTGTTCGGAGTCACGGATTGGATCCGGGACATCACGAGGAGATCCGGAATTGTCCGGAGAATAAGATTCATATATTGGGGATCATTTTCTGAGTTAGGAAATGTTCCGGAGTATTTGTATGAGGGTTCTAGAAGGTTTCAGAATGTTCCGGAAGGTTCTGGAAGGTTTCTTGGAGTTTGCTTGAAAACCAAGGAAGGGATCAAGGAGTCCTTGTGGGGTAAGACAAGGATTCGTGGGGGGGGGGGGAGGACTCCTCCCCCCACCTCCCAATCCGCCGGCCATAGGAGGGAGGGGAGTCCTACAAGGACTCCCCCTCCCATGGCGCCTCCCCCTTTAAATAGAGGGGCAGGGGCTCCCCCTCCTAGCCCTCCTCTATAACACCAAATCTCCGCGGCCTCTCTCCTCCTCCTTTCTTCTACACAGGCATAGGCGAAGCCCTGCAGAATTCTCTACTCCACCACCACCACCACGCCGTCGTGCTGCTGGGATTCCGTGGAGAAGATCTACTACCTCCGCTGCTCGCTGGAACGAGGAGAGGAAGGTCTGCTTCGACTCCGCACGTGTGACCGACTGCGGAAGCGCTGCCGGAACGCGGCGCCGGAAGGATCGTCCACACGATCTTGAGATCGGCAAGTGATCGACTACATCAACCACGAGATCTAATCTCGTTAACGCTTTCGGATCTACGAGGGTTAGTTCCTATCTATCTCGTTGCACATGTCTAATAGATTAGATCTTGGCTTTTATCTAGATTAGATCTGGGTTTTGTTCGTTCTTGCGGTAGAAATTTTTTGTTTTACATGCTACGAACCCATCACAATTTGCCACCCGGAAGCATTAACTACTGGATAGATTTCGATGAGATGTTCATCAGCAATTTTTCAAGTACGTATCAGAGGCCAAATAGGCCACAGACCCTAGCTATGTGCAAGCAAAGACCAAATGAGACAGACCGGGAGTTTTTAACCCGGTGGTGTACCATGAGAAACTCATGTGAGGGCGTGATAGAATCACAGGCCATAGCATGGTTTGCCTAAGGGTGCAGATATGCAAGCGAACTGTGGCAAAAGTTGCAAAGGAAAATGCTAACCACGTTGGCAGAGATGATCCAGATTGCAGATTCGTATGGTCTGGGTGATCCGACTCAACCTAGGCTCGCGTCGAACGAGTCAAACGATGAGTACTACCAGAGAGATGGAGCCGGGTCATCCCTGAGAAATGACTACAGAGGGAAAAGAAGAGATGACAGACCGGATCATCGATACGGTTCGCAACAAGTTGCGGCTGTGAATCAAGATCAGCTCGGAGCAGGGGCAGTCAACGCCAGAAAACTGGAGGGCAATGGACTCCGAGAAACGATGGCAAGAAAACTTGGACGACAGAGCAAAAGAAATAGTGGCAAGAAAAGAAGGACCATCCGAGGTATACTTATGAGTCGATGTTGGAACAGCCGTGTAAGTTTCACACGCCAAATCCGAGCAACCCAGCGGGTCATACAATGAGGCAATGTGAGTGGATGCGCAAGATTGAACAAGGTGGTTCGGGGAATGCTCAGGCACCCCGGAATGATCAGCCTCAGCAGGAGTTACCCCGGCAGCAATTGCTCTCCGGAGCGAACACGCAACAACTAATGTTGCCTCCCCCTCTGCCGAGGTATGATAACAATGAGAGAAGGGATGCGGTGCATCAGGTGGAAAATCAGCATCAGCCGGATCAGAGGTACCCCGAAAATGAGGGGAGGAATGAGTACAGAGAGCATCATCAGAGTTACTGCGTATTCACCACTGAGGAAATAGATAGAAAGAGCTTGCAGCACCGACATATGGAGGTGAATGCGGTAATGCCTGCAGTGACGAGGTATATGCCTTGGTCTGACCAAGAAATCACCTGGAGCATTAAGGATCATCCCAAGCTTATGCCAAGCCCTGGTTCGTATGCGTTGGTGCTGGATCCGACATTCATTGGGCCTAGCATTAATGTAAGATTCTCAAAGGTACCGATCGACAATGGCAGTAGCATTAACATCATGTATGCGGACACAATGCGCAAGTTGGGTATCTCGGAGAACATGCTACAAGCCACGAGGACAACTTTCCATGGCATTGTGCCCGGCATTTCTTGCGAGCCCATAGGCAAGGTCCGGGTTGACGTATTGTTCGGCACGAGAGATAACTGCCGAACCAAAAATTTGGAGTTCGAGGTGGTGAACTTGGAAAGTGCGTACCACGCGTTACTCGGAAGGCCAACGCTGAACAAGTTCATGGCAAGCTGTCACATTAGTTACTTGAAGATGAAATTGCCCGGGCCAAACGGAGTGATTACCATTGCTGGGGATTTCCGACGTTCCATGGAATGTGCGTCGGTCGGGTCTAACTTAGCGGAGTCACTTGTGATTGAGCAGGAGAAAAGGAAGATTCAAGAGGTGGCGGCATTGGCTCAGTCCACGCAGCAGTATATGCCGGTGCTGAGTAACCCGCATGGAAGTGTCTCCTTCCAAGCCGATATGTTCCTAGAGCGCACCGTAACAATTGGTGCCGGGTTAAGTGATAAATAGGAAAGCGAGCTCGTCAGCTTCCTCCGTGAGAATCGGAACATTTTTGCTTGGTCCACACAGGACTTGCAAGGTGTTCCGAGGGAGTTGGCCGATCACTCTTTGAATGTGAGACCCGGAGCAAAGCCGGTGAAGCAGCCTCTCTGCCGCTTCGCCGAAGATAGGAGGAAAGTCATCGGAGATGAGATAGCTCGGTTACTAGCTGCAGGATTTATCATGGAGGTTCTTTACCCGGATTGGCTGTCAAATCCGGTGCTGGTGGAGAAGAAGAAGGACGATCCGAATGTGGCGGTGGTTTGGTGAATGTGTATCGATTACACGAACCTGAACAAGGCGTGTCCAAAAGATCCATTTCCACTGCCAAGGATAGATCAGGTCATAGACTCAACTGCTGGATGTGAATTGTTGTCATTCATTGATGCATATTCTGGTTTCCACCAGATACCTCTGAATCCGGATGATCAAATAAAGACTGCATTTATTACCCCGTATGGGGCTTATTGCTATCGCACCATGCCGTTTGGTTTACGTAATGCAGGGGCAACGTACCAAAGATGTATGCAAAAATGTTTGCACGACCAAATTTATCAAAATGTACAAGTGTACGTGGATGATGTGGTTATCAAGACCAAGGAAAGGAAAACGCTCCTTGACGATATCAGGCAAACGTTTGCGAACCTAAGAAGGTTCCGGATGAAACTTAACCCGGAAAAATGTACCTTCGGTGTCCCGACTGGGAAATTACTTGGTTTTCTTGTCTCTAGCCGAGGTATCGAGGTTAATCCAACTAAAATTCGGGCCATCGAACGAATGGAACTGCCGAAGTGTCTCAACGATGTCCAGAAGTTCACGGGTTGCCTGGCATCGTTAAGTCGGTTTGTATGTCGGTTGGGGGAAAAGGCATTGCCTCTTTACCAACTCATGAAAAGTCGGATAAGTTCGTTTGGACGCCGCAGGCCAATGAAGCCTTTGCCCACTTGAAGAAGATGTTAGCCACTGCACCAGTGTTAGCCTCACCACTATCAAAGGAGCCAATGTTGCTCTATATAGCCGCAACCAACCGAGTTGTAAGTGCAGTGATAGTGGTGGAGCGCGACGAGGAAGGTAAGTCGGTGCAAAGGCCGGCATATTACCTGAGTGAGGTACTATCAGCCTCAAAGCAGAACTACCCACACTATCAAAAAGTGGCGTATGGCATGTACATGGCAGCTAAGAAGCTGAAGCACTACTTTGAGGAACATCCCATCAGGGTCATATGTGAGGCCCCCATATCCGAGATAATGAGTAACAAGGATGCGAGTGGAAGAATTGCAAAATGGGCAATTGAACTAGCTCCTTATGCGCCACAATATGACAGAAGAGAGGCAATCAAGTCTCAAGCTGTGGCAGACTTTTTTGTGGACTGGTCCGAGGTGCAATACGAAGCGCCATTGCCAGATCCGAACTATTGGCGAATGCACTTTGATGGATCAAAAACGAAAACGAGGCTAGGTGCCGGAGTTGTACTTACCTCGCCAAAGAAGGACCAGCTGAAATACGTGCTGCAGATCCATTTCGCGGCATCAAACAATGTCGCTGAGTACGAAGCACTTGTGCACGGGCTCAAGGTGGCAAAAGAGTTTGGGATACGTCGGATCATATGCCTTGGCGACTCGGATTTGGTGGTACAGCAAGTGTCGGGACTATGGGACGCCCTTGATCCAAACATGGCACTGTACAGATTTCATGTGCAGAAGATATCTGGTTACTTTGAGGGATGCGAATTTCACCATGTACCCCGGGTGGAAAATGAGGCTGCTGACATGCTGTCGAAGCTCGGGTCGACCCGACAAGCAATTCCACCGGGTGTAGCATTAGAGCACCTCAGGAAACCATCCATCAGACCGTCCCCAGAAACCGACTCAATTTATGTCCCGGAGGACACGGAATCCGGAGCTGTGCCCATGGACATTGACACGGGAGGTGGCGCACGAAACCCGGGGGCTGCCTCGGCGAACCCGGGGACTGCTACGCAAGACCCGGGGACTGCTCAGCCTGATCCGGTTGAAGTTATGCCGGTGGATATGATGGAAATTGATGAGAATGTGTTCCCTGTGTGAGCGATACCAGCTTGGGCACTACCTATATTTCAATTCCTGAAAGATGGAACGTTACCCACTGAGGAAGTGTTGTCCAGGCAAACACAGAGGAGGGCAAAGGCGTATACGATCATCAATTCCGAACTATACAAAAGGAGTGTGACCAATGTCCTCCAGCGTTGCGTTGACCCGGAAGAAGGGCTTGACATCCTCCGAGATATACATCAAGGGGAGTGTGGGCATCATGTCTCGTCCCGAGCCTTGGTGGCAAAAGCTTTCCGGCATGGATTCTACTGGCCAAGTGCCTTAGAGCAAGCAGAAGATCTGGTGAGAAAATGCAATGGTTATCAGAGGTATGCTACCAAGACACATATGCCAATGTCGGAACTCAAGACCATACCAATTACATGGCCATTTGCCATATGGTGCTTGGATATGGTTGGTCCGTTCAAACCAACAAGGGGAAATATGACTCACATTTTGGTCATGGTGGAAAATTTACGAAGTGGATTGAAGTGAAGCCTATAAGAAAGTGTGAGGGAGCTACGGCCGTAATGTTTCTCAAGGACATCATCTTGAGGTACGGTTATCCTCACAGTATCATAACTGATAATGGCACGAATTTTGCGGAAGGAGCATTTGCGCATTTCTGCCGGGATAAGAAGATCCGACTGGACGTAGCCTCAGTAGCCCATTCCGCATCGAACGGACAGGTGGAAAGATCCAACTGATTAGTATTATCCAGGATAAAACCCCGGCTCATTGAGCCGCTGCAAAGATCAGCGGGGTGCTGGATAGAAGAGCTACCATTGGTACTGTGGAGTTTAAGAACAACTCTGAATCGATCAACAGGCTATACGCCGTTTTTTCTGGTATATGGGGCAGAAGCTGTATTACCAGCCGACATAGAGCATGATTCGGCTAGGGTCACCCAATACACAGAAGCCCAAGTGCAAGAAGCCCGGCAAAATGATGTTGATCTGCTGGAAGAAGCGAGAGAACTGGCATTGTCTAGATCCGCCATATATCAGCAAAATCTCCGACGCTATCATAGCCGGAAAGTAAGCCCCCGAGTCTTTCGGGAAGGCGATCTGGTGCTCCGGTTGGTACAACGTACTACTGGCATGCATAAATTATCCCCCCATGGGAAGGGCCGTTCATCGTGAGCAAAGCATTGCACAATGATTCTTATTATCTTATAGATGCAAAGCCACAGGAAAAGAACAAGGCGGACAGGTCCGGCGAGGAATCTAAGCGTCCACGGAATATAGCTCTACTTCGTCCTTTCTACACTTAGCAAAGAAGTGTATATATCCGAGTCTTCTCATGTGTCGGTATGTATGCCGGCAATGAGCTAATCAATGAAATGTTGGCACCTCGAGCAGTAACTCGGGGACTGCCTTAATAATATTTGTTTTTTTGTGCGTTAGCTGGAATAAGTTGTTCTACTTAACTCGGATTAGTAATGTGTGAGCACCAAGAACCCAACTGTTCGACTTGCTGCTATCCAACAAGAATTGGCTTCATGGCAAGCAAGAGAACAAGTTTGGAATTGCGAAGCACACAAAAAACGACTAAGGAAAAGAACTTAATCGAGCCGACGTTTGTTTTTGGACTAACCTTGTATTTACTTTCAAATTATTATGCTGTTCTATTTTTGAGCTAAGCCTAAAAGTTTCCCAGTATTGTTAAGACAAGTTTTGAAGCTCGGATTCGTAAGTCGTAAAATCGAATCAAGGTAGACACGAGCCGAGCCAAAAGATTGAACGAACAAGAAAAAGAAACTGGGGGACTACGCCCAAGTTAATCCCGCATAGGACCTTAGTAGCAAAATATCACATGTATCTGGGATACAATTCCACCCGGTATACCGGGGATCTGATAAATTTTCAAGTTTTTTCGCTCAAGGAGCAGCAGGAGGAGGAAGTTCGGCGTCATCTTCGCCGTCTTCGATATCCGAGGCGTCATCCTCTCCATCACCGTCTGACATATGAAGTAACTCGGAGAAGTATGTCAGATAAGGGAAGGAACTTACGTGATATATGGCTAAGGATCCGGGTCAGCTCCCTGGTATAGTCATCACGCCTTTTGCGAAGCTGCGCAAGCTCAGCATTCGCCAACCCAAGCTGGATGTCGGACTCCTTGAGTAGATCCTGGTCCTTGGCGATCTGGAGAGTGAGGCGCTCGCGCTCTTTTGAGAAATACTGGCCAACCTTTTGGAGCTCGGACTGGTGCTGGACTTTCATTTTCTCCATCTTGGCCTTGAGCCTAGCGATGTCATCGTCCTTGGTCCGGAGGAGGGTGAGCTCATCATCTTTCTTCTTAAGCTCGGCTTGATGCTGCCCTGCTTGTTCGAGAAAATGCAGCACCATATCAGGCACGGGCACACTATCTTCAAGAGATGCTGAAATAGTGTGTTGACCCGGCAGAGCCGAGGTATGAATGTTTGCCGAGCCAAGGAGAAAAGGAGATGGAAAGCACAGTAAGGTCGGACAAAAACGACTTACCCTTGATCTGCTCCAGGTTCTTCCGCATAATCTTGTTCTCAGCCTCCACCCCAGTTGCGGAAACCGAATGATGAGATTAGTTCGGCAGAGGAAGATGAAGAAAAACGGAGCAGTGCCAAGGGAGAAATTCACCCCTTTTATCGTGTTCCGCGAGAAGTGCAGCTTGCTTTGCGCGTAGCATCTTGTGAGTATCTAGGAGACGCTGGAATTCAGCACTCCGGCGATTGGTGGTCACCTGAAAAGAGTGCAAAAACATAAATTAGCTTGGTGCATATTCGAAGTGTACGAAATCCGGGCCAAGTGGAACTTAACCCGGCTCTAGGTGTGTGCATATTCAAAGTGTACAAGATCCGGGCCAAGTGGAACTTAACCCGGCTCTAGGTGTGTGCATATTCGAAGTGTACAAGACCCGGGCCCAGCGGAACTTAACCCGGCTCTAGGTGTGTGCATATTCGAAGTGTACAAGATCCAGGCCAAGTGGAACTTAACCCGACTCTAGGTGTGTGCATATTCGAAGTTATCTCGGAGCTGCGTTAGTTTTCTAAGGAGCATCCGGCCGAGTAACAAGTTACTCCCCCGGAGGCTCGGGGACTAGTGGTTATATCATCATTATCTATAGCATGTAAAGGGGAAGCGACGTACCTCCATCATCCGACCCGCGAGGTTGATTGCCTTAGCGGCTGTGTTCATTTGGGTGGAAAATTCGGCGGGGCCAAACCTCTCCTGGAGATCATCGTCATGGACGAACTCTGCCTTATTCTAGTTATTGACGAATTCAATCAACATCGGAGGGTACCGCTCGTCGGTGGGCATATGGGGCGCCACCAAGCCCTTCGCATGCGCCTCCTTCCTCTCAACCAAGGCAAGGGCTGGGCTGGTGTGCAAAACCATTTGTTGTGCATCGGTTGGCTCGGCAGGGGCGTCCTTCGCTGCTGGAGCTTTCTTGGGAAGCATGGATACGAGGGTACGCTGCCCAGCCTCGACGAATGCTGCCTTAGTAGCGTCAGGAGCCTTTTTTCCCTTTGGCTACTGGGAAGAGGAAGTGGTTGCAGCGGATTTTCCTTTACGAACTGCTGGGGTATTTCCTTGCCGAGATTGAGAAGACTCGGACGAGGCGGAGGAGCTCGGCGCTGGAGCTCTAGGTGTTGGACTTGGTGCCGCTGCTGATGTTCTTGCCGCCGGAGTTGGTGCTGGTGCCGGGGTTGGTGTTGGTGCTGGTTTGGTTGCTGGTACTGGAGCCGGTGCTGGTGCCGAGGTAGTCTCAGTAGCTGCTGGTTGCGGCGAAGCCGAAGTTGTGGATGCCGCCGCCTCGGCTGGGCCGGTCTCCCCTGCTCCGAGGTTAGCCCCCTCTTGATGAGGTGGAATAGAACCCGGAGCAGCCGCAGAACCCTCTGGAATAGGGCTCAGCGGGCGTGACTCATCGTCATGAGGAGGAGAAGGGCTAGGTCGGAGCGGCGAAGAGATGCTAGATCCACTCTGAGGGACCTCCACCGCAGCCCCGCCGAATCAAATAGTGTCAAAAAAGAGACTACAACAATGCAATGAAGAACAAGTTGTAGAGGGAAAAAGACTTACGCATCCGAGGTTTGGGGCTCCTTTGGTTTCCGAGCCCTTCGTGCTGGGGCCTTGCCTGCTGGCTTGGAGGCAGTCTTGTCTCCAGACTTCTTTCGCCTTTTGGCGGGCTGAGAAGGTCCGGAGGAGGAACTTGATGCAGCTCCACGCTTCTTCTTCGGCGCTACCGGAACAGGTTCGCCCGTAGCAAGGGGAGGGTCCTCGTGGATATGCTCACCGGGATTAGCTGATGCCGGAAAAGCATAAGAAAGGGGGACAACGTCAATAGGTTCCATCACCTCGACAACTGAGTCATCTTCATCATCGGGCCAATCTCTAATAGAAGAGGGTTTACCGGTGGGTCGCTTCGTAGCGTCGGTCATCGGGAGGAACATCTCCTGGTCCGGCTCTTCCTCGTCCGGGGTCTCCTAGTCGAGCGCCCACTTAAGGGTCGGATCGGTGCCGTCCTCGAGGGTCTGCTGAAGGAATAGTTGAGGAAAAGAATGAACAACAGAGTCAAAAATGCAACAATGACCAACATAAAATTAAATCCGGAGTAAGTTAGCGCCACGAATTACCGCGGGAGGAAGCCTATCACGACAATAATGCTCAATTCCTCACGTCCACTCAACGGAGAAGTCCTTGTGGGTGGTGAAGAGAGCCTTGACCCGACGATAGATCTCCGTGTTGCTCAACTCGAAGGATGAGGTCCAGTTGGGGTCGCGGCCGAAGCTCATGTGACACACCTTGTGAGTGCGCTTCTGGAGGGGGGATATCCGGTTGCGCACGAACGTGATCATAGCGTCCTCATTGCGCAACCCGAGCTTCTTCAGCTCCGCGAACCTCTTGTTGACCTGGTTGGCCAAGGCCGTGGGCTTCTTGGGGACAACATCCCACAATTCCGGGTTAGGTGGACCCGGAGCATAGGGAAGCAGCCGGATCAAGTCTTCGGTGCCCGTATTCCGGACATAAAAGAAAGTCCGGGCCCATCCTTTGCAGGAGTCTAGCCCGGTGACTCGGGGGAAAACGGAAAACCTCCGGGGTGAGATGGACGCAGCTCCGAACTGAGTGAGCTGCTTGTCCTTTGGATCTAGCTCTACGTTCGGAATGACATTACGACGAAGGCCGAAAAACCGGATCCATAGCTCCTTCGTGGGCCATAGTCCGGCATAGCCTTCGATCGTAGAAGCGAAAGTGGAAAGAGAAGTAATAGCGTTGGCAGGAAGGTGGTGTGGCTGGAGTTCGTAGGTGTTTAGCCAGTCCCAGAATAAATCGCTGACTGGCAAACCGAACCCCCGCTGGAAGTGGGACAAGAACACAACATACTCACCTGGATTGGGTGAGGGGGCTAATTCGGCGGAGGCGAGACGCGCAGCGACGCCAGCGGGAATGCGTCTGGTGCGGTAGAGCCAGTCCAGGTTGTCTTGGCAGACCCAAGACCCGGCCCACGCACCACGGTCCGCCGTCGCGGTGTCCTCCATTTCTTGCTCGGCGACAACGAGCTCCTCCTCCATCATCTGGTGTTCGCTGCCCTCGCTGGCGCTAGCGGCGGCGGGGGGCAAAGGTCTAAATTGGCAGCGACCCGTGGTGAGGGAGGTGCGTAGCGGTGGCGGTGACGCAGAGGTGTGGGGAAGCAGTGCGGCGGCGGCGCTGCTACTTAGAAGCACTGGCGGCGGCGCGGTCGCGGGGAAGAATAAGAAGAGGAAGAGCTAGGGGCAAAGGGACACGGAAGGGGGAAAAATCCTAAGGGGTGCGCCCCTCACCTATTTAACCACTCCCTCAAGGGGAAAGTGGGATCACGTCCTGCGAATATGCCACACGATGTGGCCGTGTATAGCTCACGTCGGCCAATCAGCAGGGAGCCACACGGAAGGCCACAGGGTGGGATTGATCCCATGACATGACGCATTGATGCGGTAAACGAGGAGGCAGGCGTGACGTGACCCGCGCAATGATAACTGACAATTACTGCGGCGGTTGCTACAGCTGGCCCTTAAAATGAGGCAACCTAATGATTAGCCTCCACGTGGGTTAGCGTACGAGAGAAGGAAAGAAGACCCGGACGAAACCATGGTAACCCGGCCAGCAAGTTAACACTTGGAATGTGCAGAGGGAAAGTAAAACCATGAGGTCCGAGTTGAAGTGGTAACCCGGCCGGCAAGTGAAAACTTGGAACGTGCGAAGGGAACGTAAATCCATATAATCCGAGATAAGGAGGTAACTCGGAAATAGCGTCCAAAGCACAAATATAATTGAACCTGATGTGGCCTTAGCAGCCAAGGCAGCTAAGACCGCACCAGCTTCGGGGACTAATGTTGGGGGATACCCCCGGGTAGGGTCACGCCGGGGTATAAAGGCCGAGTTAGCCGAGGTTCAGCAAGGCCAAAGCGGATGCTGGCCGGGTCACCTCAAGGCAGGCTGAATCACGGGGTAACCCGGACCAGGGGCGTCCGCCTAACTAAGTCTCGTCCGACTTAAGCAGTAAGTCGGAAATGCCTATTTAACTTGTATGTAGGAACGGGTGTGGCCGGATAAACTATGATCCGGGTCACATCTAGCTTCTAGGAGAAGGAAGGAATCTCGCTGGTCAAAAGGAGCCCCGGTACGCACTGCATGAGCGAAGCGGACAAGGGCAGGACCACCGAGGCGTGGCCGACAAGGGTGACGACGCCCATGTCGGCTGACGCAGGCGCCACAGAGGCTCACGTAGCCTCTACATGTGTGACGCGGGGGAAAAGTAACCCGGTCGGCTTACTACTTTGGGAGAAGGCATATTCTCAGGAATATGCCTTCACGTATGCCCTAAGTGGAGACCTAGCCACCCCTATATAAGGAGGGCTAAGGCCTCAGTAGAAGGGTTCCGCTATTCTGATTTGGTTGAGGGTTTTTATGGGTGAACTGTGTGTGAGAGTAAGAGAGCTTCTTCTTCCTCCTCTCGCCAATACAGCTCTAGGAGCACTTGTAATCTTGGAAGTAAAGCAAATACAAACTTCTGTGTGAGGAATCACCTCATTATCCCTCCCTGGATTTCCCTAGCGTGTATTAGTCCCCACCTTTAGCCTATCCATGGCATCTGCCGTGACACCACTACGACATTCTCTAAGGTCTAAACTTTCAATGATCGCATTAAACACGAAAGGCCAATGAGGATTAAACTTATCGTTATTTTTATCTTCTTGTCTATGCATACTATTGAAATCGCCTCCTACCAACAGAGGAAGTGGTTCAGCTTCACACGTTCTAACTAGTTCCGATAAGAATTCTGATTTGTGTGCGTCCTGCGCGGCTCCATATACCGGTACAAATACTCATTCAAAACCATCTTTTTTATTTCTCATATGCATCTTAACACAATAGTCCCTTGTCTCTATTTTGTTCACTTTCAATGTTTCCCTATTAATCCCTACTAAAATGTCCCCCGACCGCCCATGTGGCGGTAGGCAAAACCAGGCAAATTCCCTATTAGGTGCAAGTTGTTTTAGGAAAGGGATAGTAAAGTTGGACCTCCCTGACTCCAACAACGCTATAAAGTCTAGTAGAAACTCTCTTATTGACTCCTGGACAAAATTGTGTTTTCTAAAGTCTCGAAACCCCTCACTATTCCATGACATACCCCTCAAACCATCCATTTTAATATTTTTTGTTCTTAATTCTTACTCTAGTGATCCTCCGTACATTTGTTGTATCATACGACTTATGTCTTCTTGTCCGTCACACCTTTACTATTAGTTCAACTTGTTCAAGACATTCTTCTGACGACTCAACCTCGTCCTCTACTAAGTCCTCACACAAATTGGATACCCGTAACACCAACAGATGGTGCACCAGGATTAGCATTAATATTATTACCAACCTACTCGTTTTTCTGTAAAATGGTTAAGGCTCGGTTAACATTGCTGTCCCTAATTAATTTAGCTGCAGCCACCCTAGTATTATTTGTGTCTCCCAGGCCAATCCGCAAGATACTCGCTTTATAAATAATTTCTGCATCCGAAAACGATAGTATATAAGGTAATGTACATCATAGAGCTCGACAAGTGTACCTGCACACACAATATTCCTTAGGAACCATACATAAAATATATCTCACTTATTCACCACTTCAAAGTTTATTGGTTCCTCTAGTTTAGTACTCCCTCTTTCCCAAAATATAAGGCGTCTAAAGATTAGTCAAAAGTCAAATCTTTCTAACTTTGACTAGATATTTAAAAAAAATCTACATCTACAATATTAAATGGACATATTAGTAAAATTTACTCTACGGTGAATCTATTGATATTGATTTAGTATTGTAAAGGTTCCTATTTTTGTATATAAACTTGGTCAAACTTAGAAAACGTTGACTTTTGATTAATCCTTAGGCGTATTATATTTTGGGATGGAGGGAGAAGTTCCCAAATACCTTTCTCTAATCATCATTTCACTTAGCAACGAATAGAGTAGACTATTTTTAAACACTGTTTGGATACGAAGTAATTGGGTAGAGTGACAACATATTGTGAATTCAAGTCAACTAATATGGGTCGGAGGGAGTACAATAAGCATGTCCCAAAAACACTTGCAGGTTATCGCCCGGTCTTCTGCACCGACGTCTTGGCAACCACGGGCCACATCATATGTCCACAGTATTACCGTCACATACATGCTTAATTACTCCATGTAGCAAATCATTTGAAATACCCTGCTCTGCTTCACCTTCTAGGATAGAACAGTTGGACGTAATACCTGGCTTTCATAACGAATCCAGATTAGTATTTTTGACAAAGAGAGCTTTGTAACTCAATAGTTCATATCAAGACAATACATCTAATTGTATTAGAACGATACATCCAATCGAGTTAAGATGTTTTAGCTTTGTGAAAGGAGTGTATGTAGACGTTTTTAGTGTATAGGTTTATTTAGATTTGAAGTGAACCTATACACTAAAATGAGTCTAGATACACTCTTTTTACAAAACTAAAACATCTTATATTTTAAAACGAAAGAAGTAGTATATAACATAAAGGACGATAAGGCATCATAAGGTGACAGAGGACCAACAAGTAGATTACGCCGCCATTTCTATTGGAGTAAAACCTCCTTGGCTTCTCGCTCCAGTTGAGAACATGCCCCCATGAAGAGTTCGTTATGATCAATTGCAAGTGGCTCCAGGTAGCCAATGTGTGCATGAGTAGATGAGCTGCAACGTTGAGGAGATTTCTTTTATCATAAACAACATCATTCCTGTAGAGCCACAATGACCAATATAAGGTTGTCGCTCACACGAGGTTATTTTTTATAATATGATGAAACTCTCCGTAACAAATTGTTGAACATGTTTGCAACATACCGTGATTGATGTAAATTTGTTGCAACCTGAATAATAGACCAGGACCCACCAGCAAATTTACATTTAAAATAGATGCTTAATTGTTTCATTTTGATGAAAATTATTTTTTGTACAAGCATTCCAATTCTTCTTTGATGGATTGTCCTTTGTCAAGATGACACCCCGTTTTTCTTATCTTTATATATCTTATCTTTCAACTTTCCTTATTATATTAGCAGGCACTTCCACTTGGACTAGCGCCTGGTATATTGACCTTACCCTTGTTTACTGCCTCCACCCTTATTTTGCCAACATAGTAAAATTAAAGTTATAAAGATCATTATCCTAAATAATCTTCTTTCTTTGATATGGTAAAGCTTCTCTCAACTAATCCAATGAAATTTACGGTATTTTTATTGTTGTTCCCACAAGAAACAACTAAATATACTACTAGTTTCACTATTAAATAACTCATAGATGGTACTTTTTTGGGACGACACAAGACAAAAGTATCAGCAAAAGTTTTTTCAACATATAGAGTATGCACAGCTACTAACAAGGGCTGCAGACGAGTTTATGCCATGGCAAAACAAATTATGGCACTAAATTGCGTCGTGCTAGCTGTCCACCACTACCGACTTCCGATATGCCTTAGGTACACGAACCGGGGAAATAATCATTCCGCCGTGGAAATGCAATGTTGATTGTGGGTCCGGCGTGGGAGACTAGTAAGCGTGTCTCACTAACGGGCGAACCCCTTAGAACCCAAGGCATTGCCATTTGAATATTAGAAGGAAACCCTCCTCACCACGATCGTACTTTCTCCCTCGTGTACTTTCTTCAACCTCTTTTTTTTCTCTCTCCACGAATCTTTAGCGAGCGGCAGGAATTGGACGAGAATTTAGGACGGAGCGCTATCTTTCCTTCTATACAAAAGATGTTGGTACATGCGGTTGTTTTTTCAATCTCATTGGTGTTGGATTTAAAATTTGGGGTTTTCTTCCTGTTTTTTCATCTAAATTTTGTGATTTCTTGATCCCACACATACACATTTGCTACTTTATTTTGAAGTTAGCATATCCATGACCCAAACTAGGTCGTGGAACATGACAAGATCATGGCTTGTGAATGCCTTAACCTCCTCATCGCAGGGCGAAACGTGGCCTACGACTAGAACTTTGCACACGACACCGGCCACAAGTTTCTTGTGTGCGGCCGTGAGAACGAAGCCGCATGTTGTTTCCACCAGTTTGTTTGACCATACCACCCACCACAGCCCTGTCAATTGTTGCACGAGCTGTGGTGGGGCGAGATTGAGAAAAACCAACGAAGGAGGGAGGCCGAATACCCCGAACACCTGCAACCCAAGAAGTGCAGTCTGAGACGAATGATAACATGAAATTGACGAGGGATTTGTGTGCTAAATTGTCCTCCATGGTGCAAGCCATTAGGGATAGGTTAGAAAACCTTGTTAATAATGTAGTTATAGTTGATTAGCTAGCTAATATTAGTTCGTACTAATTAAACTTGTAGTAGATCGAGTAATCTATGGTATTCTTTTGGTGGCTTCTTCATGTTGAACAAATGTAATACCACGATAGATCGTGCCATTTACATGTGTATTGATATCCCCATGTATATATGAAATGTTAGTGTTTAATGATTATATAGACTGTTAATCAAATATAATGTTAATAAAACATAATGTTGAGAAATATATGACAAGTTTGATTTTCCCAAAAATTGATAACGCAAAGGTTGACGTAGTTAAGACTTATAGTTCTTTCCCCTTCAACCTACATAGGTCGCTCTCAATCTTATTTGAAAAATCCCCAATGATAAGGCAAAGGTGTACTCTATAATTTAATTATTTCCTCATTTCATTGTCCATGTAATATTTATGTGACCCAAATTATCTAGCTTCTCAGTTCATTATCTACGTGGTGCCACATTTCGATGAGGGTTCCTGCGGCTATAAGGAGTAGGCCGAATATTTTAGTCTTCATTTAACTCTGTATATCCGAGGGATATTCTCATTGAGGTAAAAAATGTATCCATACCTTAATCTTCCATTCTAGTTCTTTACAATTTCATGACTATCGAACTAGCTACACCAGCTATGATGAACAACAATAGTAACAAATTCATTCGGTATCAACAATATGTGCCCTCTACCATGGGTGGCAACTTGTTTTCATTTTACAACTCTATCAACACAAGACACATATACTTGAGAAAGTATACTCCCTTCGGTATATGTTTGACAATGATCCCTAGCGGATATTTTTCCGATGCAAATATCTGATGGCTATTTTTGTTGCAGTGATAGCACGAGCGTGACGATTAGACGTGTGACTCGGCGTTCATAATTGTTAGGCCCCGCATGTTCAGTTGCAGTGTTTATTTGTTGGGGTTACGTGTCTGAAAACAATAATTTTTCCTACGCTAAGAACCTTAATGCTAGGATCTATCTATTAGTAATACAGTAATGGGAGGGCTTTTCGAAAACTTACCTTTACGAAAAGCTTTGTCACTTGGGAGTGTTGGCGATGTAGTCGTACCGACGCCTACCTCGGGGTCATGTTGAGCTCCAACGACTCCGGTGGCTCTGACAACTCCTAGTGTCGCAGGTGCAGTGCCTTCAAGGAGTCACACACGTCCGGTGCTTGACGATGACTCCCGCTCCTCCGATCCATCGGAGGTTGCGGAAGTAGACCTCCTGGATTCGAATCCTGCAGTGCAACGGTGCTCCGCGGTGAAGAACTCTCCGTTCGTGTAGTCTAGACTTGGGACCATGGTCATGGGAGAGAGAGGGGAGAGAGAGAGAGGCGGCTAGAGGCTTTCCTCAAAGAGAGGGAACTGATACGTCGTAAACGTATCTATATGTTTGATGCTCCATGCTTATTTAGTATCTACTTTCTTATGTTTTATCCACACTTTGGGCTATTTTTATATATTTTCTAGAACTAACCTATTAACAAGATGTCACAGTGCCATTTGCCTGTTTTCTGCTGTTTTTGGTTTCAGAAAAGCTGGAAAAGAAATATTCTCGGAATTGGACCAGACAAAAGCCAAAGTCATTTTTTACCAGAAGACTCACGGAGCCAGAAGACGAGACGGAGAGGGGCCACGAGGTGGCCACACCACCTGGTGACGCGGGCCAGCCCAGGCCACGCCAGGGGGTGGTGTGGGCCCCTCGGGTGCCCAGTGACCTTGCCTCTTCGCCTATAAAAGCCTCCCAGGACGAAAACCCTAAATAAAAGAGCAGAATTCCACGAAAATTTCCGGAGCATCGTCGCCACCGAAGAGGAGATTCAGGGGACAGAAGTCTCTGTCCCGGCACCCTGCCGGGACGGGGAAGTGCCCCCGGAGCCATCTCCATCGACTCCACTGCCATCTTCATCGTCGTTGCTGACTTCCATGATGAGAAGGGAGTAGTTCTCTCTCGAGGCTAAGGGCTCTACCGGTAGCTATGTGTTCATCTCTCTCTATGCGTGATCTTATGAGATCATGAGCTTTATAATCTATAGATCTATTCTGCTACTCAAGTGCTTTAATTAATCTCTGCTTATCCCCACTTGTGTGAAGTTGATAGTGTGCACACCGTGTGGCACTTTGGCTAAGGTTACATAAATACTTATCATGAGTATAATTTGAGTTGGATGTCTCTATGATATTGTGGTGTTTGTTGGAACCATCTAGCGCTCAAGGTGACAGTGAGGGGTTATCTAGATGGGGAATGTGAACTTTAAGGTGTGCTGTTATAGCCCTACATCGTCCAACCGGAGAGTAGTTTAGGGTAGCATAATGAAGAGAAGATATTTATATGAGAGTGTCCACTAGTGAAAGTATGATCCCTAGACCTTGTTTCTAAGCATTGAAACACCGTTTACAATCAGTCCTATTACATGTTTGCTTGCTGCCACTCTTATTTCAGATTGCAATTACCACTTATAATCATCCATATTACTTGTATTTCACTATCTGTTCGCCGAACTAGTGCACCTATACACCTGACAAGTGTATTGGGTGTGTTGGGGACACAAGAGACTTCTTGTATCTTGATTGCAGGGTTGCTTGAGAGGGATACCTTTGACCACTTCCTCCCTGAGTTCGATAAACCTTGGGTGATCCACTTAAGGGAAACTTGTTGTTCTACAAACATCTGCACTTGGAAGCCCAACACTGCCTACAAGAATAGAAGCGTTCGTAGACATCAAGCTATTTTCTGGCGTCATTGCCAGGGAGTTAAGGTAAAAGGTACTCACATCCTCTGGCTGCTAAGCTATCTTCTAGTGCGGTTGCTGGTGTGTGAGTGCTCGAAGTTATTTCCTTTAGATTCTGCAATTATATCTTTTGTTTCTTGTTTTTATTTTCACTAGTTAGGCTTAATGGAAAACAACAACAAAATTAGAGAGCTTTATAGTATTTATCTTGAGTTAGGACATGAAGTGTTTGAAGAGAAAATTAAAAAACCTATGGAACTTTATTTGCGTGCTAATAGCAATGTTATTAGTATGAATTCTTTGAACACCATTATTGCTAATGCTATGGAAAAGTCTAAGCTTGGGGAAGCTAGTTTTGATGAGCATGATATTTTAATTCCCCAAGCATGGAGGAGAAAATTTACTTTGATGATATTATGCCTCCAATATATGATGATTACAATGATGAATATGATATTTTCAGTCCACCTACTATTGAGGAGAAAATTAATTATGATTACAATATGCCTCCTATATTTGATGATTATGGTGATGAGAATAATAATGATAGCTATTTTGTTGATTTTGCTCCCACTACAATTAATAAGAATGACTATGTTTATGTGGAGAGTATTAATTCTTTTATGCATATGGCTCATGATAAGAATGTTTTATGTGATAGTTATATTGTTAATTTTATTCACGGTGCTACTGAAAGTTATTATGAGAGAGGGAAACATGGTTTTATGTATCTCAACAATATTAAGTTTCCCCTCTTTATGTTGAAATTTTTGAAGTTGCACTTGTTGTGCTTTCCTATGCTTGTTGCTTTGTGCTTTCATGACTTGTTTCTTTACAAGATTATTTTTCATAGGAAGTGGGTTAGACTTAAATGTGTTTTGAATTTTCTTCTTAATGCTCTCTTTTACTTCAATTGATATTTCTTATGTGAGCATCATCGAAATTATCATGCCTATCTCAAAGGCGTTAAAGAAAAGCACTTATTGGGAGATAACCCAAATTTTTATTCAGTAAGTTTTTGTTTTGTTGAGTCTTCGAAGTTATTGCCTCAGTAATAACCTCTCCTTATCCTTTTTGTTTGGTTTTTGTGCCAAGAATAACCTCTAATGGTGGGAAGTAAGACTTGGGAAAGTTGTTGTCCTGAAATAGATTTTTGTGTTTCGCTGTAAAAATTCGTGAAAAATATCTGTACGTAGGATTGAGCTGTAATTTTTTTGCTTCTGCCCTAGGTTTTTATCCAACTTTTGTTAGTTTATCTCTTTGATTTGAGCAACATAAAGTCTTTGGAAAAATATGTTTTTACCTGTTGTTCTGTTTTGACAGATTTCTGCCATTATTTGCATTTGCCTCTTAATCTCTTTCTCTTTGAGTTCTCTTTGATCACTTGAACTTTTAAAAGGAATTGCTACGGTAGCTTGTGTTTTAATGGAACTTTTAATTGTGTTGAAACTAAACCTAAAGACTTATTATCTTGAATACACTAATGTTGCTAATGAAGATTGTGTGAAGTTTTGTATGAAGGAAATTTTAAAGTGTAGGGAAGAACAATGTGATAAGATGAAGTATGGACAAAAGCTCAAGCTTGGGATGCCACCCGTGTCACCCCAATAAATATTCAAGAAGTACAAGTGTCAAAGCTTTGGGATGCCCAAGGCATCCCCTTCTTCATCAATAAAAATCTCGGATTTTCTTTCAAACACTTCATTTTATTGTTTCATGCACATATTGTGTTGATCTTGGAGCGTCTTCGTATTTGTTTTTAGTTTTCTTTTGCTTTCTTTTCTGAAATAAGTTGGTTGGAACCTAACACACTTCTTTTGGAGAGACACACACCTCGTTATTCATTTCCTAGAACACTCTAGTTTTCACTCTTATTATTCTGTGAGTGTTCTCCTTTGCTAGCACTGCGTTTAGCTTTAGTTTTCGATTGGTGTTGGAAAAGAGTAGGAAAATTCATGCTTATAAGTGGTATAAAAGGAGCTTGTTTTTGACTGTGGCCTAGACTTTATCATGTCATGTTTGATATTGCTTTCACTTTATGCTTAGTATTTATTGTTGTAGCATGACTTGTTACAAACAATTGAGATTGCTTAAAGTTCCTTGAAAGAATCATGCGTTGTTTTAGCATATAAAAGCATAATATTGTGGTATTCTACTTTGATGCTTTATTTGGGTTGACTTGTCGCATGCTCACACCATGTTAAGACTATACCAAGTCACCATAGCTTCTAGGATCATTTAGTTTTCGACTTGTAATATCACTTTATGCTTTAATTGATAATGTTTTGACGCTTTGCATGATTATGGCCATTATTGCTCTGTTAGTTGGTCGCTCCCAGTCTTTTGCTAGCCTCCACATGTACCAAGTATGAGTTCCACTCATGCATCCAACTCCAAATAAAAGCAAGTTATTCTAAAGAGTCCACCATACCTACCTATTAGCATTTCCTATTCCAAGTATATTCATATTTTTATCTACCTAATACATTGCAAATGTATCTATAATTTTTGATGTTCCATGCTTGGTTTTATCCACTTTCTTGTGTTTTGTCCATAGTTTAGAGTACTTTTCATATGATTTCTTGGACTAACCTATTAACAAGAGCCACAGTGCCAGCTGCCTGTTTTCTGCTGTTTTTGGTTCCAGGAAAGTCAGAAAATGAATATTCTCGAAATTGGACGGGACAAAAACCAAAGTGCCTATTTTTTCGGAAGTCATCAGATGCCAGAATACGAGACAGAGAAGGGCTGGGGGCCGGCCACACCACCTGGCAGTGCGGCCAGACCTGGCCCGCGCCAGGGGTGGTCTGGCCGACCCCAGCACCCCCTCAGCCTCTCCTTCTGCCTATAAGATCCCCTCGAGATGAAAACCCTAAGTACCCGATCAAAAATCCACGGAAGAGTCTGTAGCCCCGTCATCTCCATCCCTAGATCGGGAGGGATCTGAAGCTCTTCCCGGCACCCTGCCAGAGAGGGGATTTCACCCTGGAGGCCTTCTTCATCACCATGCAAGCCTCCGGTGTGGTGCGTGAGTAGTTCCTTGGACTACGGATCCATGTAGTAGCTAGATGGCTGGTTCTCCTCCTTTGTGCTTTCATGTCTAGATCTTGCGAGCTCCGTTCATGATCAAGATCATCTATTTGTAATTCTGCATGTTGTGTTTGCGGGGATCCGATGGATATTGAAATGCTATTTCAGATTGATTATTGATTCTATCATGTCTTTGTTATTTGAGATCTTGCATGCTTTCCGTTGTTAGTAGCTATCTTGGCCAAGTAGATGCTAGCAACTCCAAGAGTTAGTATTTATGCTCGATAGTGGGTTCATGCCTCTGGTAATCTGGGGAAGTGACAGAAATCTCTAAGGTACTAGATGTGATGTTGCTACTAGGGAGAAAAAAACAATCCTTTGTTCATAGAACAATCGTATTGTTTACTTTACACGCAGTTCGTAAAGCAATAATCTGTTGCTTGCAACTTAATACTGGAGGGGGTTCGGATGATAACCTGAAGATGGATTATTAGTCATAGATGCAGTTGGATGGCGGTCTATGTATAATGTTGTAATGCCCAATCAAGTTCCAAAGGAGTCAAGATGATTAGTATATGCATGTATTGCTTTCTCGATGTTTGTCAATTGCCCCGCTGTAATTTGTTCACCCAACATGCTATCTATATTAACGAGAGCCACCTCTAGTGAAATATGGATCCCGGTCCTTTCTTTACATACAATATATAAACTGTTTATTGCTTTGTGTTTACTTTCTGCAAACTATTACTTCCTTCCATTCGATACGTTTAATCCTTTGTTTTCAGCAAAACACGGTGAGATTGACAACCTCATCGCAAGTTGGGGACAGAGTTCTGTGATTGTGTTGTGCGGGTCTCCACGTTGCTACTAGCACCGGTAGTGCGCCCTGCCAAGGCTTAGCTAGCAACACCTTTGGGGTGTTTCCTTGCTCCTACTGGTTCGATTAAACCTTGGTTTCATAACTGAGGGAAACTTGCTACTGTGCTCATCATACCTTCCTCTTGGGGTTCCCAACGAGCTCTACATCAACACTGAGCCATCAAGCATTTTTTTGGCGCCGTTGCCGGGGAGTCAAGGACATCTTCACAAGGGGAGTCCCTCATAACCAATCTCTTTACTTTGTTATTTTTGTTTTGCTTTGTTTGCTTGCTTCTTTATCAAAAACACACAAAAAATAGTTTTACTAGTTTGCTTTCTTATTTGAAAACACAAAA
Organism: Avena eriantha; assembly: GCA_910589775.1. NCBI lineage: Eukaryota > Viridiplantae > Streptophyta > Magnoliopsida > Poales > Poaceae > Avena > Avena eriantha. The sequence goes on from OU342743.1 coordinate 302,722,034, forward strand.
AAATGACTACTCTTGAAAACACTAAGTTGTGTGACTTCACTAGCACCAACAACAATGATTTTATGAGCACACCTATTGATCCACCTGTGCCTGAAGATACTTTCTTTGAGATAAAACCTACTTTGCTCAATCTTGTTATGAGAGAACAATTTTCTGGTATTGGTAATGAAGATGCTGCTGCCCATCTAAATAAGTTTGTTGAACTTTGTGAGATGCAAAAGCATAGGGATGTAGATGGTGATATTATTAAGCCGAAAATTGTTTCCTTTCTCTTTGAGAGGAAAAGCTGAAGAATAGTTGAATTCCTTAACTAGGAATATTATTGATTCTTGGACTAATTGCAAAGATGCTTTTATTGGAAATTACTATCCTCCTGCTAAGATTATATCTACGAGAAGTGAAATAATGAAGTTTAAAGAATCTGATAATGAACATGTTGCTCAAGCTTGGGAAAGAATGAAATCTTTGGTAAAGAATTGTCCCACTCATGGACTGACTGCTTGGATGATCATCCAAACTTTTTATGCATGATTGAACTATTCTTCAAGAAACCTATTGGATTCTGTTGCTGGAGGTACCTTTATGACCATTACTTTGGGTGCTGCAACAAAACTTATGGACAATATGATGGTTAATTATTCTGAATGGCATACTGAGAGAGCTCCACAAGGTAAGAAGGTAAATTATGTTGAGGAAACCCCCTCCTTTAGTGATAAAGTTGATATTATTATGTCTATGCTTGTTAATGGGAAAGCCCATATTGATCCAAATAATGTTCCTTTAGCCTCTTTGGTTGCTCAAAAAGAGCAAGTTGATGTGAACTTCATAAGAAATAACAATTTTGGCAATAATGCTTATAGGAATAATTTTGGTAACAATAATTATAAGCCATATCCTCCCAAAAATGGTAATGCTTATGGAATTTCCTACAACAATAATAGGAGTGCTCCCTCTGAACTTGAAGCTATGCTTAAAGACTTTATTAGTAAGCAAACTGCTTTCAATAAAACTATTGAGGAAAAACTCTCTAATGCTGAAAGAAATATAGCATCTTTGGCTGAAGCACAATCTTCTTTGAATAAAATGGCTGCTAAACCTGAAACTAATGATAATCCCTTTGCAGATACTAATGCTATACAAGTAAGAATTGATGAAAATGTTAGACTATTAGCTGAATTACATGCAAAGTGGGAAAGAGAAGATAAAATTGCTAGAAACATTAGTGATTCTACTATCACCACTAGTAGTGTTGAGGCTAGTAATAGTTCTACCACTCTGGATGATAAATTTGATTTTGATCTTGATGGTTGCAATATCTCTGAAGTTATTAAGTTCCTACAAAAGCTTGCTAAAAGTCCTAATGCTAGTGCTATGAACATGGCCTTTACAAAACACATTATTGATGCTCTCATAAAGATTAAAGAAGAAAAGATGAAACATAAAGCTTCTATTCCTATAAAACAAGAAGATGGTTGGGAACCCATCATTAATATGAAAGTGAATGACTTTAATTTCAAAGCTTTATGTGATCTTGATAGTAGTGTTTCTATTATGCCTAGAAGGATCTATGATATGCTTGATTTGCCTCCACTTGAAGATTGTTATTTGAATGTCCCACTTGATGATAATGCTAAAAAGAAACTCATGGGGAGTCTTAATGATGTACTTATTATGGTTAACAATGCCTATGTCCCCGTTGATTTCTATGTTTTGGATGTTGAATGCAATGCTTCTTGTCCTATTACTTTGGGAAGACCTTTTCTTAGAACTGTTGGTGCCATTATTGATATGAAAGAAGGCACCATTAAATATCAACTCCCACTCAAGAAAGGTATAGAACACTTCCCCAAGAAGAGAGAGAAGATTTATTTTGCTTCTCCTATGAAAACAAAATTTGGTCTTAATGCTTCTTCATTTGAGAACACTTGATTATTTTTCTTGCTTCTTATGCCTAACTTAAAGGCGTTAAAGAAAAGTACTTATTGGGAGATAACCCAATTTTTTTGATGAGTATTGGAAGTTATTACTTCAGTAATAACCACTCCTTATCCTTTTTATTTGCTTTTTGTGCCAAGAGTAAACCTCTAATGAGAGAGAAGTAATGATTGGGAAATTTACTGTCCCGAAACAGATTACTGTGCTTCACCGTAAAAATTCGTGTAAAATATCTGAACATCTTTTTGAGGCTTGAATTTTTGTGCTTCTGCCCAGGTTGTTATCTAACTTTCGTTAGTTCAACACTTTTTGATTTGAGCAACAGAAGGTCTTCGAAAAAATTCGTCTTTACCTGCTGGTCTGTTTTGACAGATTTCTGCCATTTTCTGCATTTGCTTCTTGTTGGTTCCTTTTTGAGTTCTTTTGGGGAATTGAGCTTTTTGAGGGAAGTGCTTCAATAGCTAGTGTTCTAATGGAAGTTTATTGGTGTTAGAACTGAACCTTAAGACTTATTTATCTTGAGTGCACTAATGTTGCTAATAAAGATTGTGTGAAGTTTTGTATGAAGGGAAAATTTCAGGTGTATGGAAGGAATGAGTAATGAGATGAAGGATGGACTAAATCTCAAGCTTGGGGATGCCACGCGTGTCACCCCAGGAAATATCCAAGAAGTACAAATGTCAAAGCTTGGGGATGCCCTAGGAATCCCCCTCTTCATCAATAAAAATCCCAGGTTTCTTCCAAACGCTTCATTTTTATTGTTTCATGCACGGTTGTGTTGTTCTTGGAGCGTCTTCTTTTTCATTTTTGTTTTGGTTTTTTGTTTGCTTTGGTTTTCTTAGTTTTCTGAATAAATTGGTTGGACCCCCTCTTTCATACATTGGTTTTCAAATAGTTTGGTTTGGTTTGGAAAAGAGTAGGAAAGTTCATTCTTATGTGGTAAAAAGAGCTCGTTTTTGATTGTGGCCTATTGTCATGCCATGCTTGATATTATTCTGGCTTTATGCTTAGTATTATTTGATGTAGCATGACTTGTTATAAACAATTGAGATTGCTTAATGTGCCTTGGATGAATCATGCGTTGTTTTAGCATATTAAAGCATAGTATAGTGGTATTCTCCTTTGATGCTTTATTTGGGTTGACTTGGCACATGCTCACACCATGTTATGACTATCCAAAGTCACCATAGCCTTTATGATCCTTTAGTTTTAAACTTGTAGTATCACTTTATGCTTTGATCAATGATGTTTTGTCGCTCTGCATGATTATGGCCATTATTGCTCTCTTAGTTTGTCGCTCCCAGTCTTTTGCTAGCCTCCACAACCAAGTATGAGTTCTACTCATGCATCCAACTCCCTAAACCAAGTTATTCCAAAGAGTCCACCATACCTACCTACTAGCTTATGCTATTCCAAGTATATTCATGTTTTTGTTTACCTTCCAAATTAAACTTGCTATGAGAAAACTAGTGATTAAAGCTCTCACAAACTTGATGGCACACTTTAATTTTTTGCATCTAATAAACTTGAACCATTGGGTCCTTGTTTGTTGCGTATATGCTTGCGCTTTATAAGTTGAAATTAACAAAACCATGTATCATGGGGAACGCTTTCAACATTGCACTTGTACTTTGTACCCCGTTGATATCATGTTCTTTTGCTTATGGATCCCGACGGTGTGAAATAAAAGTGGAACTTGTAAGATCATGGAGTTTGTATGTGTGTTAGAGAAACGCTTGGGCCGTTAGCCTAAGCCATGCCTAATCATAGTGGAAACTTGTAGCATCACCATAATGAGCACTCTATGAAGCATCCTCAATAAAAACCTATGCAAATATCAAATAAAAAGATCGCTGAGATGCCCATTGTCTGCTTGCCTTGTCATTTTGATTATGGGATAGCTCCTGTATCATGTGCAAGGGGTACCCTGTTGGCGGTTCTTTATGATACACATGTACTTACAATGACAAGAGCTTACTCGTGACTAAAGTTGAGTAGCATGAGGTTCGGTCTTCGTAAGTAAGGGGCATGAGATTTCGGTTTATAACTTATCAAGCATATCCTCTTAGTTGTGTCACTTTAACCTTAATCACCTTAAAGATGCTTATGATAGGGGCAATGAGAGCTGAAAGCTATAAGTACCATAATTTTTGGAAGCTCTTTATGATACTTGAATCCCTACTTTCTTTTATGAAGGCCTTTCTTCCACCATTATATTGAGTCTCCACCTTCTATATTTATGCACCTACTCTGAGAGCATAGTGGCCATTCTTAGTTCTATGTGCATTGTCCCAAGACTAGTTGACTGATGCATAACTTGATAGTGCTTGTTTTAAACTATTTGTATCTAGTCACTCTTATGAACTTTGAAGGTATCCTATGCATTTATATTTGCTACTCTATGAGGGACAAGCTGAATACTATTATGCTATGTTTTCTTTATGTGAAACAAACAAACATCTTGCAAAGCATTGTTATTCATGAATCTTTTGTTTGTGCCTTTTCATGTTGCATCATAGTTTCTTGGTCTTATTGCTAGAACTTTGTCTTTCATGTTATGATTGAAGTACTATGATCCCAGCTTTGAATGTTTTACAAATACTTTAATCAAGTCTTTGATGGTGCATCTCACCTCAAAAATTATTCTTTCTTTTTATCACTTACCTACTCGAGGACGAGCGGGAGTTAAGCTTGGGGATGTTGATACATTGCAAATGTATCTATAATTTTTGATGTTCCATGCTTGGTTTTATCCACTTTCTTGTGTTTTGTCCATACTTTGGAGTACTTTTCATATGATTTCTTGGACTAACCTATTAACAAGAGCCACAGTGCCAGCTGCTTGTTTTCTGCTGTTTTTGGTTCCAGGAAAGTCAGAAAATGAATATTCTCGGAATTGGACGGGACAAAAGCCAAAGTGCCTATTTTTCCGGAAGTCGTCAGATGCCAGAATACGAGACGGAGAAGGGCTGGGGGCCAGCCACACCACCTGGCCGCGCGGCCAGGCCTAGCCCATGCCAGTGGGTGGTTTGGCCGACCCCAGGACCCCCTCGGCCTCTCCTTCCGCCTATAAGATGCCCTCGGGATGAAAACCCTAAGTACCCGATCTAAAATCCACGGAAGAGTCTATAGCCACCGTCATCTCCATCCCTAGATCGGGAGGGATTTGAAGCTCTTCCCGGCACCCTGCTGGAGAGGGGATTTCACCCTGGAGGCCTTCTTCATCACCATGCAAGCCTCTGGTGTGATGCGTGATTAGTTCATCCTTGGACTACGGATCCATGTAGTAGCTAGATGGCTGGTTCTCCTCCTTTGTGCTTTCATGTCTAGATCTTGTGAGCTCCGTTCATGATTAAGATCATCTATTTGTAATTCTGCATGTTGTGTTTGCGGGGATCCGATGGATATTGAGATGCTATTTCAGATTGATTATTGATTCTATCATGTCTTTGTTATTTGTGATCTTGCATGCTTTCCGTTGTTAGTAGCTATCTTGGCCAAGTAGATGCTAGCAACTCCAAGAGTTAGTATTTATGCTCGATAGTGGGTTCATGCTTCTGGTAATCTGGGGAAGTGACAGAAATCTCTAAGGTACTAGATGTGATGTTGCTACTAGGGAGAAAACAACAATCCTTTGTTCATAGAACTATTGTATTGTTTACATTACACACAATTCGTAAAGCAATAATCTGTTGCTTACAACTTAATACTGGAGGGGCTTCGGATGATAACCTAAAGGTGGATTATTAGTCATAGATGCAGTTGGATGGCGGTATATGTATAATGTTGTAATGCCCAATCAAGTTCCAAAGGAGTCAAGATGATTAGTATATGCATGTATTTCTTTCTCGATGTTTGCCAATTGCCCCGCTGTAATTTGTTCACCCAACATGTTATCTATATTAACGAGAGCCACCTCTAGTGAACTATGGATCCCGGTCCTTTCTTTACATAAAATCTATAAACTGTTTACTGCTTTGTGTTTACTTTCTACAAACTATTACTTCCTTCCATTCGATACGTTTAATCCTTTGTTTTCAGCAAAACACGGTGAGATTGACAACCTCATCGCAAGTTGGGGACAAAGTTCTGTGGTTGTGTTGTGCAGGTCTCCACGTTGCTACTAGCACCGGTAGTGCGCCCTGCCAAGGCTCAGCTAGCAACACCTTTGGGGTGTTTCCTTGCTCCTACTGGTTCGATTAAACCTTGGTTTCATAACTGAGCGAAACTTGCGGCTGTGCTCATCATACCTTCCTCTTGGGGTTCCCAACAAGCTCTACATCAACACTGAGCCAACACTACCTTCCAAATTAAACTTGTTATGTGAAAATTAGTGATTAAAGCTCTCACAAACTTGATGGCACACTTTACTTTTCTTGCACTTAATAAACTTGAACCATTGTGCCCATCTATGTTGCGTATATGCTTGCGTTTTGTAAGTTGTGAATTAGCAGAACCATGTTATCATGGGGAATGCTTTCAACATTGCACTTTATTTAGTTGATATCATGTTCTTTTGCTTATGGATTCCGACAGTGTGAAATGAAAGGGGAGCTTGTAAGGCTCATGGAGTTCGTATATGTGTTAGAGAAACGCCTGGGCGGATTGTCTAAGCAATGCCTAATCATGGTGGAAACCTGCAGCGTAACCATAGTGAGAAATCTATGAAACATCCTCAATAAAAAGAGAAAAAAAGAAGAAGAAAACCTATGAAAATAGGAAAAAAAGAGACCCTATGCAAATAGGAAATAAAAGGATTGTTGAGATGCTCATTGTCTGCTTGCCTTGTCATTTTAATATGGTGAATCTTCCATATCATCGGGAAAGGGGTACCCCATTGGCGGTTCTCTATGATACACATGTATTTACAATGACAAGAACTTACTTGTGACTAAAGTTGAGTAGCATGAGGAACGGTACTCGTAAGTAAGGGGCATGAGATTTTCAACTTATAACTTGTCAAGCATATCCTCATATTTGTTCACTTTAACCTTAATCACCTAAAGATGCTTATGATAGGGGCAATGAGAGCTGAAAGCTAATAAGTACAATAATTTTTGGAAGCTCTTTATGAGACTTGGATCCCTACTTCCTTCTATGAAGGGCCTTTCTTTTAATTTTATGTTGAGTCTCCATCTTCTATCTTTATGCACCTATTCAGAGAGCATAGTGATCATTCTTAGTTTAATGTGCATTGTCCCAAAACTTGTTGATTGATTCATAACTTTGATATTGCTTGTTCTTAAACTATCTGTATCTAGTCACCCTTATGAACTTTGAAGGTGTCCTATGCATTTATGTGCTACATCATGAGGGACAAACTGAATACCATTGTCATTATGTTTTCTATATGTGAAATAGACAAACGTCTTTCAAAGCATTGTTATTCATGAATCTTTTGTTTGTACCTTTTCATGTTACAACATAGTTGCTATGTCTTATTGTTAGAACTATATATTTCATGTCTATGTTAGAGTACTATGACCCCAACTATCAATGTTTTCCAAATACCTTGATCAAGATTGTGATGGTGCATGTCACCTCAAAAATTATTCTTTTTTATCACTTGCCTACTCGAGGACGAATATGAGTTAAGCTTGGGGATGTTGATACGTCGTAAACGTATCTATAATTTTTTATGCTCCATGCTTGTTTAGTATCTACTTTCTTATGTTTTGTCCACACTTTGGTGTATTTTTATACATTTTCTGGAACTAACCTATTAACAAGATGCCAAAGTGTCAGTTTCATGTTTTCTACTGTTTTTGGTTTCAGAAAACCTGGAAAAGAAATATTCTCGGAATTGGACCAGACAAAAGCCAAAGTTAATATTTTACCAGAAGACTCACGGAGCCAGAAGACGAGACAGAGAGGGGCCACGAGGTGGCCACACCACCTGGTGGCGCGGGCCAGCCTAGGCCATGCCAAGGGGTGGTGTGGACCCCTCGAGCGCCCACCGACCTTGCCTCTTCGCCTATAAAAGCCTCTCGGGACGAAAACCCTAAATTCAAGAGAAGAATTCCACGAAAAGTATCGGAGCACCGCCGCCACCGAAGAGGAGATTCGGAGGACAGAAGTCTCTATTCCGGTACCCTGCCAGGACGGGGAAGTGCCCCCAGAGCCATCTCCATTGACTCCACCGCCATCTCCATCACCGTTGTTGACTCCCATGATGAGGAGGAAGTAGTTCTCTTTCGAGGCTAAGGGCTCTACCGGTAGCTATGTGTTCATCTATCTCTCTCTATGCGTGATCTTAAGAGATCATGAGCTTTGTAATCTATAAATCTATTCTGCTACTCAAGTGCTTTAATTAATATCTACTTATCCCCACGTGTGTGAAGTTGACATTGTGCACACCGTGTGGCACTTTGGCTAAGGTTACATAAATAATTATCATGAGTATAATTTGAGTTGGATGTCTCTATGAGATTGTGGTGTTTGTTGGAACCATCTAGCGCTCAAGGTGATAGTGAGGGGTTATCTATATGGGAATGCAAACTTCAAGGTGTGCTGTTATAGCCCTACGTCGTCCAACTGGAGAGTAGTTCGGGGTAGCATAATGAAGAGAAGATATTTATATGATAGTGTCCACTAGTGAAAGTATGATCCCTAGGCCTTGTTTCTAAGCATTGAAACACCGTTTACAATCAGTCATGTTACATGTTTGCTTGCTGCCACTCTTATTTTAGATTGCAATTGCCACTTATAATCATCCATATTACTTGTATTTCACTATGTCTTCGCTGAACTAGTGCACCTATACACCTGACAAGTGTATTGGGTGTGTTGGGGACACAAAAGACTTCTTGTATCTTGATTGCAGGGTTGCTTGAGAGGGATACCTTTGACCACTTCCTCCCGGAGTTCGATAAACCTTGGGTGATCCACTTAAGGGAAACTTGCTACTATTCTACAAACCTCTACACTTGGAGGACCAACACTGTCTACAAGAATAGAAGCGTGCGTAGACATCAGGAACCTTTTATTATTTTATTGTATTTAATTTGCTCCATATGGCTCTCAATATAGGGGGAAGGGGACCCCAAATCTCTTTAGCCAAGTCATGTGGGACTAAACAAAGGAGAGGAGAGAGGAGGGCTGGCCACTGTCGGCCGTGGCCCATATGGGCCCCACACGGGTCCCAAGGCCCAGCGGGCCACCTCCTCCCTCTCCTCCCTTTTGGTCCTTCCCTCATGGGCCCTTCCCCTTAGAGAATTTGGCCCAATAGAGAATTTGACCTTTTAATTCCTTTTTATTTTATCAAATAACTATGAATAAATGATTAAATCAATATTTAACATATATTCACATATTATTTAATTCATGTGGCTATGAAACTCCTTCCATCCCACACCGGACCTTCCCGGAATCCTTCCGGTTTCTCTCTCTCTTTTCTTTAGTGATTCCGATGATACCAAAACAGTCTCTGAGCTTCGTCAAGCCCTTAAGCGTTCTACCCTACGGTTTGGGAACACTTCATACATGGTTGAGACCCCTCTTGGACAAATGATCATCAGTGGGACCTGGATGCCCATAATGACCCATGTGCATTCCATGAAATCTTTGTCGTTGAACCATCAACGATGTGTCCTATTCCTTTTGCCTCTTCGATACTTGCATTGTCTGAGATCTAATCAGTAACATCACCATGTCAAGTTCAATCTTGTTACCAACAAATTCTACTTCACTCATTTCGACAAGTGATACCCCTGTGACCTAGTCACACGCTGCGTAGATTATGGATATAACTTCTCCGAGTGGGCCTAGAGTATCTTACCGTCACACGGATGGAAAAATCCCGCCCTTGCCACATACGCCTCTACATTCCCATTTGATGTACCTGTAACACACCTTATGATTACTGTTTCACTGAGTGACGTTTGATGCGAACAAGGCACTCTCGGGTGACAGTGATTAGATACGGTCTCACTTCTGAGGAACAATACACCTCATTTCCTAAGTATCATAACTTGGACTATGTGACATGATTGTGTTACGATGCTTAGATTGGGTACGCTCATCATATCATTCTCCCAATGAGATGACTCCATTGTCAACTGGCCTAAATGCCACATGATCAGGAAACCTCGATCATCCGTTGACCAATGAACTAGTGACTAGAGATTCACCGGGAACTCCTGGTGGTTTACATATCACACGTGCATTGACGTTTCATATCAATACAGTTATAGAATGATATGAAACCCAATTATAAACTTTGTGAAATATGATAATAATCCATATTATTATTTGTCTCTAGGGCATATTTTCAATAGTCTCCCACTTACACTAGAGAACAAATAAACTATCTGCATTTGTTTACCAATCACTGACACCACACAACTTGGCACTTCTGATCATGCTTGCTCATGGAAGAAGTTGAGTCTAGGGTCTAGACTTTACATCCCCTCATATCCGTTGCAACTTACTAATGTCACCTTAATTGACATTAATATTTTATCATCATTGATAACATCTCGTATATGTATAGTGGTTATGGTAGTAGAGTGAGGTCTTTGATTCCATAAGCTAGTAGTGACGTTAGATCAGTCAATGCGAACTTTCTCATGGGAATTGTGCTATGGAACTCACTCCGTGAGAAGATGAACTTCCCTAGCTACAACATTTATACATAATGCTAAGTAGTATTGATACGTCCAAAACGTATCTACTTTCCCGAACACTTTTGCTATTGTTTATCCTCTAAACTTGTGTGATTCGGATGCAACTAACACGGACTGACGTTGTTTTCAGCAGAATTGCCCTGGTGTCTACTTTTTGTGCAGAAAATCAACTATCAGGAAAAATCCCGGAAAATATGCCGAAAATCCTATTTCACCAGAAGACTCCCGGAGCCAGAATACGAGACGGAGGGGGGCTGGGCCCAGGCCACACCACCTTGCCGTGCGGGTAAGCCTAGAAAGCACCAGGGGGTGGTCTGGCCGCCCCAGACTCCCCCTCGGTCTCCCAATTCTCCTATAAGATGCCTTCTGACCTAAAAACTCAGGGGGGTCGATGTTTTTCCACAAGGAGTTCCGCTCCGCCGCCACCACCAGATTCCACGAAACAGCACCAGAAACTATGTTCTGGCACCCTGCCGGGACGGGGAATTGGAGGATATCATCGCCATCATCATCACCCTCGCTTCTCCATCGACCATCCATGTTTCCCCCATCTATGAGTGAGTAATCCCCCGCTGTAGGCTATGGGGATGGTAGGGATTGGATGAGATCGTTCATGTAATGGCATCGGATTGTTAGGGCATGGTGCCTAGTATTTTTCATTAGTGCTTTATGACTTTGTTGCGACTTGTTATGCTTAATGCTTGTCACTAGGGCCCGAGTGCCATGATTTCAGATCTGAACATGTTATTGATTCATTATGATAGTATTGTTTATGGTCTTATCTACAAGTTGTATACACACGTTGTTGTCCAGAACCAATGGCCCCGAAGTGACAGAAATCGGGATAACCGGAGGGAATGGCTTTGATGTGAGGATCACATGTGTTCACGGAGTGTTAATGCTTTGCTCCGGTGCTCTATTAAAAGGAGCACCTTAATTGCCAGTAGTTCCCTTGAGGCCCCGCTGCAAATGGGCTGGCAGGACAAAAGATGTTGTGCAAGTTCTCATTGCGAGCACGTATGACTCTATATGGAACACATGCCTAGGATTATCTAGTACTTGGATGCTTTATCTTATTTATCTGCAATTCCCTATGCTCTGATTGCTATGTGAATTGTCTTGTCCATGCAACGCCCGTCCATCCATCCCAATGTCTACCGCACTCGAATCCTACTATTTACTGCTATTGTTATTGCTGTCTTTACTTTACTATTGCTGTTACTTTACTATTCCTACTACAAAACTGTTACTACTGATAAACTGGTGTGAGCAAGATTGTTTCCAGGTGCAGCTGAATTGACAACTCAGTTGTTAAGGCTTATAAATATTCTTTGGCTCCCCTTGTGTCGAATCAATAAATTGGGTTTCACTTCCCTCGAAAATACTGCGATACACCCCCTATACTTGTGGTTCATCAAGACTATTTTCTAGCACCGTTGCCGGGGAGCATAGCTTTATTTATCAAGTTCACTTGGATTCTCTATTGTTCGCTGCTATCCATCCATCATGGGTAAGTCTCATGATGGCAAGGTTCCTATTTTACCATCGACTACAAGAAGAGGTACGGATCTGAACACCTCTGTTGCTCTTGATTCACGATCTGTTATGAGTAAGCTCATTACACCACCACATACACATGTTACACACACTGCTACTACTGCTGAATCTTAAACTCCTGATGCTTATGATGCTGCTTCTACTGTGCTTGATAAGAGTGGTTCCTTAGGTTCTTTCCTAGATGCTACGATTGCTACAACTATAGCTGGAAATACCGAAACTCCTAATGAAGACACTACTACACCTGTTAGTTCACCTGAGTCTAGGGAGAGTTATGACATTGAAGATGGTTATGTTGAGATGACCGATGAATTTATAAAAGAATGTAAAAACACCCATGATAGGAGCGCTGCTAAGAGTTTCCTTGAGAGGCGTACTATTAGACCCAAATTGTCTCCTATTGCTGAGTTTGCTGCTTCCCTCATAAACATTATAGATAAAGATTATGATTTCTCTCTCGATCTATCTTACATAGCTATTGTTGAGAAAGAACCTTTTTGTGGGACCAAGAATGAAAGTGTGGTATCACATATGAATGATCTTTCTACCATGAGTGGCTTGTTTTCTGATGATATTAAGATGCGTACTTACTTTGTTGCTAAGAGTTTCCCCTTTTCACTGAAAGGAGAAGCTAAAACTTGGTTTAGTAATTTACCTCCTGGATCTATTGATAGCCCTGAATTCTTGATTAGTACTTTCCTGCAGAAATATTTTCCTCCTAGTGCTAGACATGCTATTTTGCAGGAACTTTTTGATTTTAAACAGGGAGAAAAAGAGATATTGCCCGAATCTTGGGCAAGGTTTTGTGCTTTGGTTCATGCACAGGCTAGAAGTCCATTACCTAAGAATGAGCTTCTTGATATATTTTATAATGGACTAACCGAAGAATCTAGGACATACCTAGATAGTTATGCTGATTGTGTTTTCAGGAATAGGACTCCCAAGGAAGCTGAGGAATTAATGGCTAAAATAAGGAAGAACTACGAGGATTGGAATCCTCCTGAACAAGCTACACCTGAAGTAATTGTACCTAAACCTACTATACCAGTGCCTATTCCAACATCAAATAAGAGGGGAGTTATTGAATTAAATGATGAAGTGATGAAGGAAGCTAAGAAATGTCTTAAGGAGAAGGGAATTAAAGCTACAGATGTCAAGAATTTACCTCCTATGGAAGAATTATGTAAGCCTATTCCCTACTCATCCACTATCGAGGTACACTCTCTCCAACACTTTGATGAAGGTGATATCCCTTACTCTAAACCTCCTGATCAATGCTTAGAAGAATTCGATATCTTTATTGTTAAGCAAAATAATTTTAATAAAAGTGTGCAAAATCATCTAATGGAGAACACTAGAGATATTGTTGAGTTGAAAGATATTGTGGAAAGAACCTCTAATGATGTTAAAATGATTGTTAAACATTTTCAAATGGTTCAAACAAAAATAGACCAACTCGTTAAAGTGCAAAAAGACTTGCTAGTTAATGCTGCTAAAGAAAAACATGCTTATGAAATTAGAACTAGAAGTGGTGCTGCTACCCACGATCCTCTTTATCCTGAGGGGCTTCCCAAAAGAATTGAGCAGGATTCTCAACAAGCTAAAAATAGTGGCTCTACTTGTAAGAAAAGGAAAAAGAAACATAAAACTGTTGTAGAACCTTCTGAACTTGCTATAGACCCTAATAGTATATCTATCTCTGATGCTGAAACTGAAAGTGGTAATGAAGAAAATGAAGTTCCTAATGAAGAAAAGTTGAAGAAGAACCTGAAAACCACACTAAGAATACTAAATACACTAAAGAAGATTTTATTGCTAAGAAACATGGTAGTGAAAGAGAATCTTGGGTCCAAAAACCTATGCCTTTCCCTCATAAGAAACACAAGTCAAAGGAAGATGAACACTATAATAAGTTTTGTGAGTGGATGAAACCTTTATTCCTGCAAATTCCTTTGACTGATGCTATTAAATTGCCTCCTTACTCAAAGTATATGAAGGATATTGTCTCGAATAAAAGGAAGATCCCTAATGAAGAAATTTCTACTTTGCTTGCTAATTATTCCTTCAATGGTAAAGTTCCTAAGAAACTTGGAGACCCAGGGATTCCAACTATCCCATGCTCTATTAAGAATAGTTATGTTAGAACTGCCTTGTGTGATTTGGGAGCTGGAGTTAGTGTTATGCCTTTATCTCTCTATAAGAGGCTTCAACTAGAAAAGTTAATACCAACTGATATATCTTTGCAAATGGCTGATAAATCTACCACTATTCCTATTGGTATATGTGAGGATGTACCTATTCAAGTGGCTCATAATTTCTTGATATTAACTGATTTTGTTGTGCTTGAAATGCCTGAAGATGGTAATATGTCTATTATTCTTGGGAGACCTTTTCTTAATACTGCAGGAGCTATTATTAATTGTAATCAAGGAAAGGTAACATTCAATGTTAATGACAAGGAACATACTGTCTATTTCCCCAAGAAGATTGAAAGGACTTATGGTTTGAATTCAATTGAACATGTTGAGGGGCCTTCTTCATCACCATGCAAGCCTCTGGTGTGATGCATGAGTAGTTCATCCTTGGACTACGGATCCATGTAGTAGCTAGATGGCTGGTTCTCCTCCTTTGTGCTTTCATGTTTAGATCTTGTGAGCTCCGTTCATGATCAAGATCATCTATTTGTAATTCTGCATGTTGTGTTTGCGGGGATCCTATGGATATTGAGATGATATTTCAAATTGATTATTGATTCTATCATGTCTTTGTTATTTGAGATCTTGCATGCTTTCCGTTGTTAGTAGCTATCTTGGCCAAGTAGATGCTAGCAATTCCAAGAGTTAGTATTTATGCTTGATAGTGGGTTCATGCCTCTGGTAATCTAGGGAAGTGACAGAAATCTCTAAGGTACTAGATGTGATGTTGCTACTAGGGAGAAAACAACAATCCTTTGTTCATAGAACAATCGTATTGTTTACTTTACATGCAGTTCGTAAAACAATAATCTATTGCTTGCAACTTAATACTGGAGGGGGTTCAGATGATAACCTGAAGGTGGATTATTAGTCATAGATGCAGTTGGATGGCGGTGTATGTATTATGTTGTAATGCCCAATCAAGTCTCAAAGGAGTCAAGATGATTAGTATATGCATGTATTGCTTTCTCGGTGTTTGTCAATTGCCCCTCTGTAATTTGTTCACCCAGCATGTTATCTATCTTAAGGAGAGCCACCTCTAGTGAACTATGGATCTCGGTCCTTTCTTTTACATACAATCTACAACTGTTTACTTCTTTGTGTTTACTTTCTGCAAACTATTACTTCTTTCCATTTGATACGTTTAATCCTTTGTTTTCTGCAAAACACGGTGAGATTGACAACCTCATCGCAAGTTGGGGACAAAGTTCTGTGGTTGTGTTGTGCAGGTCTCCACGTTGCTACTAGCACCGGTAGTGCGCCCTGCCAAAGCTCAGCTAGTAACACATTTGGGGTGTTTCCTTGCTCCTACTGGTTCGATTAAACCTTTGTTTCATAACTGAGGGAAACTTGCTGCTGTGCTCATCATACCTTCCTCTTGGGGTTCCCAACGAGCTCTACATCAACACCGCCCTCAAGCATATTTCTGGGCGCCGTGCATTGAGCCATCAAGCGATTTTCCGGCACCGTTGCCGGGGAGTCAAGGACATCTTCATAAGGGGAGTCCCTCATAACCAATCTCTTTAATTTGTTGTTTTTGTTTTTCTTAGTTTCTTTTTGCTTTGTTTGCTTGTTTTGATTCTTCAAAAACCCAAAAAATTAGTTTTACTTGTATGCTTTCTTATTTGAAAACCCAAAAAATGACTTCACTAGCACCAACAACAATGATTTTATGAGCACACCTATTGCTCCACATGTTCCTGAAGCCACTTTCTTTGAGATAAAACCTGCTTTGCTCAATCTTGTTATGAGAGAACAATTTTCTGGTATTGGTAATGAAGATGCTGCTTCGCATCTAAATAACTTTGTTGAACTTTGTGAGATGCAAAAGCATAGGGATATATATGGTGATATTATTAAGCTGAAATTGTTTCCTTTCTCTTTGAGAGGAAAAGCTAAAGAATGGTTGAATTCCTTAACTAGGAATTGTATTAATTCTTGGACTAAATGCAAAGATACTTTTATTGGAAAATACTATCCTCCTGCTAAGATTATATCCATGAGAAGTGAAATAATGAAGTTTAAAGAATCTGATAATGAAGATGTTGCTCAAGCTTGGGAAAGAATGAAATCTTTGGTAAAGAATTGTCCCACTCATGGACTGACTGCTTGGATGATCATCCAAACTTTTTATGCAGGATTGAACTATTCTTCAAGGAACCTATTGGATTCTGCTGCTGGAGGTACCTTTACGACCATCACTTTGGGTGCTGCAACAAAACTTTTGGACAATATGATGGTTAATTATTCTGAATGGCATACTGAGAGAGCTCCACAAGGTAAGAAGGTAAATTCTGTTGAGGAAACCTCCTCCTTGAGTGATAAGATTGATATTATTATGTCTATGCTTGTTAATGGGAAAGCCCATATTGATCCAAACAATGTTCCTTTAACCTCTTTGGTTGCTCAAGAACAGCAAGTTGATGTGTACTTCATAAGAAATAACAATTTTGGAAACAATGCTTATGGTAATAATGCTTATAGGAACAATTTTGGTAACAACAATTATAAGCCATATCCTCCCAACAATGGTAATGCTTATGGAAATTCTTACAACAATAATTGGAGTGCTCCCTCTGAACTTGAAGTTATGCTTAAAGAGTTTATTAGTAAACAAACTGCTTTCAATAAAACTATTGAGGAAAAACTCTCTAATGCTGAAAGAAATATAGCATCTTTGGCTAAAGCTCAATCTTCTGTGAATAAAATGGCTGCTAAACCTAAAACTAATGATAATCCCTTTGCAGCTACTAATGCTATACAAGTAAGAATTGATGAAAATGTTAGACTATTAGCTGAATTACATGCTAAGTGGGAAAGAGAAGATTAAATTGCTAGAAACATTAGTGATTCTACTATCACCACCAGTAGTGTTGAGGCTAGTAATAGTTCTACTACTCTGGATGATAAATTTGATTTTGATCTTGATGGTTGCAATATCTCTGAAGTTATTAAGTTCCTACAAAAGCTTGCTAAAAGTCCTAATGCTAGTGCTATGAACATGGCCTTTACAAAACACATTATTGATGCTCTCATAAAGATTAAAGAAGAAAAGATGAAACATAAAGCTTCTATTCCTATAAAACAAGAAGATGGTTGGGAACCCATCATTAATATGAAAGTGAATGACTTTAATTTCAAAGCTTTATGTGATCTTGATAGTAGTGTTTCTATTATGCCTAGAAGGATCTATGATATGCTTGATTTGCCTCCACTTGAAGATTGTTATTTGAATGTCCCACTTGATGATAATGCTAAAAAGAAACTCATGGGGAGTCTTAATGATGTTCTTATTATGGTTAACAATTCCAATGTCCCTATTGATTTCTATGTTTTGGATGTTGAATACAATGCTTCTTGTCCTATTACTTTGGGAATACCTTTTCTTAGAACTGTTGGTGCCATCATTGATATGAAAGAAGGCAGCATTAAATATCAACTCCCACTCAAGAAAGATATAGACGACTTCCCTAAAAAGAGAGAAAAGATTTCTTTTGCTTCTCCTATGAAAACAAAATTTGGGCTTAATGCTTCTTCATTTGAGAACACTTGATTCTTTCTTTGCTTCTTATGCCTAATTTAAAGGCGTTAAAGAAAAGTACTTATTGGGAGATAACCCAAAAGTTTTAGATGAGTCTTGGAAGTTATTACCTCTGTAATAACCTCTCCTTATCCTTTTTATTTGCTTTTTGTGCCAAGAGTAACCTCTAATGAGAGAGAAGTAATTATTGTGAAAGTTGTTGTCCCGAAACAGATTTCTGTGCTTCACCGTAAAAATTCGTGAGAGAGATCTGTATGTCGGATTGAGCTGTCATGTTTTGTGCTTCTGACGCAGGTTGTTATCTAACTTTCGTTAGTTCAATATTTTTTGATTTGAGAAACAGAAGGTCTTCGAAAAAATTCGTCTTTACCTGCTGGTCTGTTTTGACAGATTTCTGCCATTTTCTGCATTTGCTTCTTGTTAGTTCCTTCTTGGGTTCTTTTGGCGAATTGAGCTATTTGAGGGAAGTGCTACAGTAGCTATTGTTCTAATGGAAGTTTATTTGGTGTTAGAACTGAACCTTAAGACTTATTTATCTTAAGTGCACTAATGTTGCTAATGAGATTGTGTGAAGTTTTGTATGAAGGAAAAATTTCAGGTGTATGGAAGGAATGAGTAATGAGATGAAGAATGTACTAAAGCTCAAGCTTGGGGATGCCACGCGTGCCACCCCAAGAAATATCCAAGAAGTACAAGCGTCAAAGCTTGGGGATGCCCAAGGCATCCCCTTCTTCATAAATAAAAATCCCAGGTTTCTTCCAAACGCTTCATTTTTATTGTTTCATGCACAATTGTGTTTTTCTTGGAGCGTCTTCTTTTTCGTTTTCGTTTTGCTTTTGTTTGCTTAGTTTTCTGAATAAATTGGTTGGACCCCCTCTTTCATACATTGGTTTGCAAATAGTTTGGTTTGGCTTAGAAAAGAGTAGGAAAGTTCATGCTTATGTGGTAAAAAGAGCTCGTTTTTGATTGTGGCATATGCTTTGTCATGCCATGCTTGATATTGTTTTGGCTTTATGCTTAGTATTATTTGCTGTAGCATGACTTGTTATACACAATTGAGATTGCCTAATGTGCCTTGGATGAATCATGCATTGTTTTAGCATATTAAAGCATAGTATAGTGGTATTCTCCTTTGATGCTTTATTTGGGTTGACTTGGCACATGCTCACACCATGTTATGACTATCTCAAGTCACCATAGCCTTTATGATCCTTTAGTCTTCAACTTGTAGTATCACTTTATGCTTTGATCAATGATGTTTTGTCGCTCTGCATGATTATGGCCATTATTGCTCTCTTGGTTTGTCGCTCCCAGTCTTTTGCTAGCCTCCACAACAAAGTATGAGTTCCACTCATGCATCCAACTCCCTAAACCAAGTTATGCCAAAGAATCCACCATACCTACCTACTAGCTTATGCTATTCCAAGTATATTCATGCTTTTGTTTACCTTCCAAACTAAACTTGTTATGAGAAAACTAGTGATTAAAGCTCTCACGAACTTGATGGCACCCTTTATTTTACTTGCCCTTAATAAACTTGAACCATTGTGTCTTCTATGTTGTATATGCTTGCACTTATTTGTCGGGAATTAGCAGAACCATGCTTTCATGGGGAACGCTTTCAACATTGCACTTGGTACTTGTACCTAGTTGATATCATGCTCTTTTGTATATGGATGTCGTCGCTGTGAAATGAAAGGGGAGCTTGTAAGTCCATGGAGTTATGTATATGTGTTAGAGAAACGCCTGGGCCGCTGGTCTAATCCATGCTGACATGGTGGAAACCTGCAGCGTAACCATAATGAGCTGTCTATGAAGCATTCTTCTTATAAAAAAAAGAGTCCTATATTGAGAAAAAAAGAGAAAAGAGAAAAAAAGAGATTATGAAAAGAGGAAAGAGAGAAAAAGCACCATATTCCCATGGTAAATAAGAAGAATGCTGAGATGCTCGTTGTCTGCTTGCCTTGTCATTTTGATATGGGGATTCTTCTGTATCATCAGGCAAGGGGTACCCCATTGGCGGTTCTCTATGATACACATGTACTTACGATGACAAGAACTTACCGGTGACTAAACTTGAGTAGCATGAGGAGCGGCCCTCGTATACAAGGGACATGAGATTTCTGACTTATACTTCATCAAGTATGTACACCATAGTTTGTTCACTTTAACCTTAATCACTTCAAGATGCTTATGATAGGGGCAATGAGAGCTGAAAGCTATAAGTACCATAATTTTTGGAAGCTCTTTATGAGACTTGAATCCCTACTTCCTTTTACAAAGGCCTTTCTTCCACCATTATATTGAGTCTCCACCTTCTATCTTTATGCACTTACTTTGAGAGCATAGTGGCCATTCTTAGTTCTATGTGCATTGTCCCAAGACTAGTTGATTGATGCATACTTTGATATTGCTTGTTTTAAACTACTGTATCTAGTCACTCTTATGAATGTTGAAGGTGTCCTATGCATTTATATTTGGTCGTAATTACTATCTTGTTAGGTTCAGTTGTCATAGCTGTTCGGAATCCACAAACCATCCCGACCGACGGTCAGAATTTCTTTGAATATGTCCTTGAGTTTATTCGAGACTTGAGCAAAACTCAGATTGGAGAAGAATATGGTCCCTGGGTTCCCTTTATGAGGGACAAGCTGAATACTATTATGCTATGTTTTCTTTATGTGAAACAAACAAACGTCTTGCAAAGCATTGTTATTCATGAATATTTTGTTTGTGCCTTTTCATGTTGCTTCATAGTTTCTTTGCTTATTGCTAGAACTTTGTCTTTCATGCTATGATTGAAGTACTATGATCCCAGCTTTGAATGTTTTACAAATACTTTGATCAAGTCTTTGATGGTGCATGTCACCTCAAAAATTGTTCTTTCTTTTTATCACTTACCTACTCGAGGACGAGCAGGAGTTAAGCTTGGCGATGTTGATACATTGCAAATGTATCTATAATTTTTTATGTTCCATGCTTGGTTTTATCCACTTTCTTGTGTTTTGTTCCAACTTTGGAGTACTTTTCATATGATTTCTTGGACTAACCTATTAACAAGAGCCACAGTGCCAGCTG
This sequence comes from Avena eriantha, assembly GCA_910589775.1. Classification (NCBI taxonomy): domain Eukaryota; kingdom Viridiplantae; phylum Streptophyta; class Magnoliopsida; order Poales; family Poaceae; genus Avena; species Avena eriantha. Next base: position 302,742,964 of record OU342743.1, read on the forward strand.
CCTGTTTTCTGCTGTTTTTGGTTCCAAGAAAGTCAGAAAATGAATATTCTCGGAATTGGACGGGACAAAGCCAAAGTGCCTATTTTTCCAGAAGTGATCAAGTGCCAGAATACGAGACGGAGAAGGGCCAGGGAGCCACCACACCACCTGGCCGCGCGGCTAGGCCTAGCCCACGCCAGGGGGTGGTGTGGCCGCTCCCGGCACCCCCTCGGCCTCTCCTTCCGCCTATATATTGCCCTCAGGACAAAAACCCTAAGTACCCGATCAAAAATCCACGAAAGAGTCTGTAGTCGCCATCATCTCCATCCCTAGATCGGGAGGGATCTGAAGCTCCTCCCGCTACCCTGCCGGAGAGGGGAATTCACCCTGGAGGCCTTCTTCATCACCATGCAAGCCTCCGGTGTGATGCGTGAGTAGTTCATTCTTGGACTACGGATCCATGTAGTAGCTAGATGGCTGGTTCTCCTCCTTTGTGCTTTCATGTTTAGATCTTGTGAGCTCCGTTCATGATCAAGATCATCTATTTGTAATTCTGCATGTTATGTTTGCGGGGATCCGATGGATATTGAGATGCTATTTCAGATTGATTATTGATCCTATCATGTCTTTGTTATTTGAGATCTTGCATGCTTTCCGTTGTTAGTAGCTATCTTGGCCAAGTAGATGCTAGCAACTCCAAGAGTTAGTATTTATGCTCGATAGTGGGTTCATGCCTCTGGTAATCTAGGGAAGTGACAGAAATCTCTAAGGTACTAGATGTGCTGTTGCTACTAGGGAGAAAACAACAATCCTTTGTTCATAGAACAATCGTATTGTTTACTTTACACGCAGTTCGTAAAGCAATAATCTGTTGCTTGCAACTTAATACTGGAGGGGGTTCGGATGATAACCTGAAGGTGGATTATTAGTCATAGATGCAGTTGGATGGCGGTCTATGTATTATGTTGTAATGCCCAATCAAGTCTCAAAGGAGTCAAGATGATTAGTATATGCATGTATTGCTTTCTCGGTGTTTGTCAATTGCCCCGCTGTAATTTGTTCACCCAGCATGTTATCTATCTTAAGGAGAGCCACCTCTAGTGAACTATGGATCCCGGTCCTTTCTTTTACATACAATCTACAACTGTTTACTTCTTTGTGTTTACTTTCTACAAACTATTACTTCTTTCCATTCGATATGTTTAATCCTTTGTTTTCCGCAAAACACGGTGAGATTGACAACCTTATCGCAAGTTGGGGACAAAGTTTTGTGGTTGTGTTGTGCAGGTCTCCACGTTGCTACTAGCACCGGTAGTGCGCCCTGCCAAAGCTCAGCTAGTAACACCTTTGAGGTGTTTCCTTGCTCCTACTGGTTCGATTAAACCTTGGTTTCATAACTGAGGGAAACTTGCTGCTGTGCTCATCATACCTTCCTCGTGGGGTTCCCAACGAGCTCTACATCAACACCGCCATCAAGCATATTTCTGGGCACCGTGCATTGAGCCATCAGTAGGCTATGGGGATGGTAGGGATTGGATGAGATCATTCATGTAATGGCATCGGATTGTTAGGGCATGGTGCCTAGTATCTTTTATTAGTGCTGTATGACTTTGTTGCGACTTGTTATGCTTAATGCTTGTCACTAGGGCCCGAGTGCCATGATTTCAGATCTGAACATTTTATTGATTCATTATGATAGTATTGTTTATGGTCTTATCTGGAAGTTGTATACACACGTTGTTGTCTGAAACCAATGGACCCAAAGTGACAGAAATCGGGATAACCAGAGGGAATGGCTTTGATGTGAGGATTACATGTGTTCACGGAGTGTTAATGCTTTGCTCCGATGCTCTATTAAAAGGACCACCTTAATTTCCAGTAGTTCCCTTGAGGCCCCGCTGCAAACGGGCTGGCAGGACAAAAGATGTTGTGCAAGTTCTCATTGCGAGCACGTATGACTATATATGGAACACATGCCTAGGATTATCTAGTACTTGGATGCTTTATCTTATTTATCTGCAATTTCCCTATGCTCTCATTGCTATGTGAACTGTCTTGTCCATGCAACGCCCATCCATCCATCCCTATGCCTACCGCACTCGAATCCTACTGTTTACTGCTATTGTTATTGCTATCTTTACTTTACTACTGATGTTACTTTACTATTCCTACTACAAAACTATTACTACTGATAAACTGCTATGTTCGTCACAATGCTTCCTTTTCAAGGCAATATTTCAGTACAAAAATTTCCAATCTTCTAAGGTCAACATTTGTCCTCATAGCACAACACTTCACGCTTTTAGGCATATCATCCTTCATGAATTTGGAAACATGTCTACAATTCTCATTAGACACTATGGACAATCTTAGCTCATTGTTCAGTGATTTACATTTAATCACTTCTGAACTTGTTCTTCTTGACAAGAACTTGGATCATATTATGTTGAGTTCTTATCATGGTTTATAAGACAGAACCTATGTCAAAACATAGTGGACGTCGAACATACATTTCTTTCAACCATCGATGTTGAACTTAATGATATTCCTGATTTGAATGATCAAGGACCGTTCCTTCATCAAGTCCTATTCAGAAACTAATTCAGAATCTCCTTCAGGAATACATTCCAACATAATATCATATGACATCTCTTTCAACTCTTACCATTATAAATCAACATTTATGACTATTTGTGCATTTATTCTTAATGTGTCATATACACATATGAATCATGCCAAGCTCCCACTCAAATCCATGTCACCTACATATTTGAGTCTGAAACTTGCATTGCTCCCACTCAAAAATATGTCATTCACATATTAATTCAGGAAGACTCTATAACTCCCACTCAATTTTATGCAAATTCCATATCTTCTCAATATTTTGAATGACTTCAAAATCCCATGATCAATTATCAAATTGAGAATTTACGAGACTTTAGTACCTTACTAGTTTTTAAATGCACTAGTCTTTAGCACTTTCGAATCAAATTCATTTTAATTTGCCCAAAACATTGTTTGCGAAAAATCATGCTTTGTCTTCCACCGATTCCGTACAACCTCATGGTCCTATGGAAGAATCAAGTAACCCTTTTACTTAATAAGATTTAGTAACAATGTACTTTCTAATCTTATGTGAAATTTACTTCTAGGATTTCTCGTAATTTTAGTTTGCCATCAATTTCTTTGTAGTTTGTAGGTATGTCATATCCTGATAACATAACTGGTGATTCACAGATGTCTCCAGACAAGATGTAGGGCACGTTTGTGAATCCTACTTCATTTAGTAAAAGCATTAGTGAGAAAAACACAATGATCACTATCATTGATCCTTTCCTTTTATGTGAAGAGATGCGTTCTGGAACATGTTCTGTTGCCCTTCTCAATACTCTCATGTAGGGTCATCGACCTTCATCGTGCTCTCACTTTCTTCCACAAGCAACATTGTCTAGAATACACTTTCTCGAGAATGTACCAAACTTTCAGCAATACATGTATTGAATTCTTTTGGTTTCAGCCATGGACTTTATATTTCAAAGTTTCCAATAAATAATCTACAAGTACTTGTTCGTTGTTTCTTCGGTGATATCAAATAACTCCAAAGCTTTCACGATAATCCATATAAGATATGTTGCCTATCTCACGAATTTCAGATGGTTTACTTCATCCTAAATGAGTGTTTGCTATTTCCAACTAATGATCTTTACACTAAGACTACCACACTTTATCTAGCACCACATATTCACCCACTCAATATCAAATATCACACTGTGATGCTTTGCAATTCAACGCATCAAAATGCATTGCATTTCACAAGTTCTTATGCCAATCTTATAACGTCGAATTTCATTACTATCGATCCAATCGTAGTAACTTAATTCTCTTTTATTTTCAATACCCTTTGATGCTGAAATTCTTTGATCACATCAAATAGTTTCATGCTCATGTTTCATTTGGTGAACTCTTTTACTAAAATCAACAGTTACAAAATGATAATCACCACTTCATTGAAATATGATCCATCGAATATGTATTCTCTTTCAACAATTCATCAAACACTTTATATTTTATCATACATGGTGTTTTAGTTATCTTACCGAACTTGGGCATGATTTGTGTGTGACAAGAGATAAAATATCCACAAGTTTCACATACTATCAATATAACCTTTGAATTTTAAACAATGGTTTCATTCAAAATGAACATATCATTAAGTTAGATATTTTCAAGACATTTTAATGTTTTACAAATGTTCATACATTAATAATTAGTTTTACAACATGAATAATTCACACATAATTGAAAACATATGAACACGAATAGAAATCATTCATATAAGTTGAACAACTATTTTGTTACAAACTCATATGAATTATCGCCTCACGAGGTGCAAGACACACTAATAAGATTCACAATCCATCAATTACAATAATTATCCAAAAAATGATAAATTAAATGATAAATGTCAAGGGAGAGTGTCGTCGGCCATCATCATCATGCTCGCCATCAACACGCAACGTCACCTCCTCTCCAGCAAGCAGCTCTCATGTAGAAGGACATGTTTCATAAAACAGAACAAGTATCAGATACTTCAATACTACAATTATTAAACTTTATATCATATATACCTTTATCATCGATGACCTATCCGGAAATGGGTTCAACCTTCACATGTTTGAAATGTGATATGAACTCATGGAAATCCTGTGTTTCCCCATCACCTCTCATGATGCCGGTACGGACATGCCCTTGGTAGGTGGGAGGCAGCGACCATAGCAATACGCCTATCATAAAGGCATCCATCATCCAGTAGTCCATGAAATGAACCAGTCTTATGTATGCATCATGTATGCGCTCCAAGTGACTATCTAGACAAGTGTGTTCCTCCATCTTTATGGAAAGGAAATCTCCAAGCAGCTCGTGCTTCCACATGCGCATCTGGTCCACGAACTCCACTCTCAGCTGATCCACCATCACATATGGGTCCATATCACCCATGCACGGATGTAGTTCGTCGACCATTCTGTAGCGCATCACCACTTGAATGTAGGTGGACATCTCACGACGATAATAGCGGTCTCCCCACTGCTGTGGGTGTTGTAAATATGCCCTAGAAAAAAAATATAAGGATTATTATCATATTTCATAAAGTTTATGATTAAGTTTTATATCATGCTATAAGTATATTGAGAGGAAACATCAACACACATGTGATATATAAACAACCAGGGGTTCCCAGTGAAACTCTAGTCACTGGTTCATTGGTCAACAAATGATCAAGGTTTCCTGATCATGTGGCATTTATACCAGTTGCAAATGGAGTCAACTCATTCTAAGAATGAGATGATGAACCAATACCCAACCTAAACATCGTGACCCGATCATGTCATGAAGTTCAAGTTACGATGATTAGAATGGATCCTCGTAGACTATTCCTTAGACTGTGAGGCTATATCAATCACTATCTCCAGAGAGTGCTTAGATAGCATCAAGCGTCACTTGGTGATACAGTGATTATAAAGGTATGTTCAGGTACTCGGAGGAACCGTAGAGGCAATATATGTCAAGAGTGGGATTTTTTTGTCCACGTGATGGAAAGATACTCAAGGGCCCACTCGGAGAAGTTATATCCAATAGCTGCGCAGCGTGTGATTTGGTCACAGGGATATCACTTGTCCGAACGAGTCAAGTAGCATTGTTCGGTAACGAGATTGAACACGACATGGTGATGTCATTGATCAGATCTCGGGCAATGCAAGTATCGAGAGACAAAGGGAATAAGACACAACTGTCAGGTTCAAACGACGAAAGATCTTCGTGGAATGCATAGGGGTCACATGACCATCCAGGTCTCTCTGTCGATCATTGGTTCGGGAGTGTCCCGACCATGTATGGAGTGTTCCTGAACCGTGGGGTATCACTTTTAAGGGCTTGATGTTCTTAGAGAGTATTTATAGGATCGGTAGAATCACCGAAGAAGAGTAGAGAGAAAACCGGAAGGGTTTCGGTAAGTCCGGAGGATGTCCGGAGTGGAGGTGGAAGGTGTTCCATAGCCACGGAGATTGAATAATATGTGAATGAATGTTAAATATTTATTTAATCATTTATTCATAATTATTTAATAAAAGAGAAAATCAATTAAATGGTCAAAGGGCTTAATGGGCTAATTCCCGGAGGGGAAAGGGCCCAAGAGGAGACCACACCCCCAGGAGAGGCCTAGGGGGTGGCCGGCGGCCCTAGTGGGCCTGCCCCATGTGGGCCCATGGTGAAGGCTGGCCGGCGCCGCCTCCCCCCTCTCCCTCTCCTTTAGTCCCACCCCGGGACTTTGAGGGAGGTAGTACCTCCCCTCCCCCTATATATAGTGGGGGTATTTGGCCAGATAAAGACACACAATATTCAATAAAAGGTTTCCTCACTTTTTGGGAGACCTCCAATTGATACTATCTCTCTCTCTCTCTCTCTCCCTCTCTCTCTCTCTCTCTCTCTCTCTCTCTCTCTCTCTCTCTCTCTCTCTCTCTCTCTCTCTCTCTCTCTCTCGTGACCGTGGTCCCAAGTTCGGACTGCGCGAACGAGAGAAATCTTCACCGCAGAGTGCCGTCGCGTTGTGAGATTCGGATCCAGGAGCTCTACTTCCGCAACTACTGCTGGATTGGGGAAGCGGGATTCATCGTCAGGCACTGGACGTGTGTAACTCCCCGGAGGTGTCACACTTGAGGCACTCAAGTCGTTGGAGCTATAGGAGCACAAGGACTTTGTCATGACCTTGAGGTCGGCTTCGGCTCGTCTACATCAACCACGCTCTCTTGAGCATTGACAACGCTTTTCGTTCTTCAAGGGTAAGTTCACGAAAAGCCCCTCCCATTACTGTATTACTAATAGATAGGTCCTGGCAACATCAGGGGTTCAGGGGCGTGGGGTAAAAATTTATTGTTTTCATACGCGGAACCCCTATAGTGGTATCAGAGATAGATCTATGCATAGTAATGCTAGTATGGATAGAACACACGAGATGTAGCGTGTGGGCATTGATCTTTTAGTTTTTACCCTCCCACGTGTACTTCTGTATACCATAGTAATGCTTGATGAAGTGGCCCCCAACCGACTTTACGCGTTCATTCGCGAGACTGGTCCACACTTGACATATAGCTTGTACCGTATAAAGTGGCTTTGGGGGTGTCTGTCTCTCTCGCATTAGTTGGTATGCCATTTGCAACAGAGGGCCCTGAAAGGGGTATAATATAGACAACTACTTGATCATCGTTGTGGTGAAAGTTCGTAGGTAAGAACGGTTCTTGTGTGAAAGCCCATTCAACCACATAAAACATGCAAAGATAAAGTAGAGGCATCTAACTTTGTTTTGCAGGGGGCGTTGCTTTGTGATATGGTTATGGCAAAGGTAAAATGATTACCTTGTGTTACGAAGTAGTAGTAGATAGTCACGGAGGTGACAGACTACCACGCTAGAAAGACACCGGTACCCTGGTGTCTACGGCGCTGGAACCCTGGCACTAGAATTTGGTGACGACGGATAGAGATCACGACGTGAAGGACTATATCACATCACATTTACATTCAATGTTATTGTTTGTATATCTTATTGTGTGCTAGTATTAGATATTCGGCGATAGCCTAATAAGATGATCCCTGTTTAAAAATTACCAATGATTGTGTTCCCTCTTAGTGTGCACCACAAAGAAAGTTCTTCGGTATGAGGCTAGCCATGATGAGCGGGTGTCAGACATATCTACGTTCGCATACGGTGGGTGTAAGCCATGTTGCACAACGAATACACTAAGGTTGAGTTGGCGAGCCTAGAATGTAGCAGACATGGCCTCAGAACGCGGATGGTCGAAAGATCGAGCATGAGTCGCATGAATGATGTGACCAACGTTAAGCGTCCCCCCTAGAACCCACATTGATGGCCGTGATGATCGGGGGAGATGTGGGGAAAAGGGGTCGTGTTATCACTAGAACCCTTCAGGGGATAGGTGTTTCTGTGTGGAGTTATTATTAACTCATTTAATTATAAACTTAGTCTAAAATCATTTTGCAATTATAAATGTAGAAAATGATTCTCCCCAATGGTACCTTTCATGTTAATGATTGGTTAGAAGGAGAGAAGCTTAGGCTAGACGGATCAAACTTCTCTATATGGGTTGCGCGTCTCCACGTTCTCCTTAGCGAGAATAACATGGTCGACTATATACTCAACGAGATGGATTTGGATTAGCCCAGTGACCTAGAGACTCCAGAGCACCGGGGAGACCGCTATTACCGTCATGAGATGGCCTCCTTCATTTCAGTTACAATGCGTTTCGGAATGGTGGATGAGCCGTGTCAATACCCGGATTTTTAATCCCAGATGCCCGTTATGCCATACCTCGCAATCCTAGGATTACCATTTTTGCGAGACATAACGGATTGGATATCACAGTACATCATCCATTACAAACCATACATATGGTCTTACACAAATAAGGATCTCATGATCCAGTCTTAAAACAACAAGCAGCGGAAATAAAAGATAAGCGTAGTGGTGGGGTCCATCTTTAGGGGCACAGGCAATGCTGACAAAGGCAGATAGTCCTAGTTATCATAGCCGTCCTGCTAGCCATCAATGGTGGCTTGCCTTGTGAAGTGCAGTGGTTGAAGTTTTCTTCTTCTTCTCATTGGTAGAACTCCTCCTCCTCCTCGTAGACTTGATCGGTACTATCGTCTATAAATACATACGGAGTACACAATCACCAAACAATACTTAACTAGTCTAATTAGCACTCTAAGTCATATAGTTGATGATCTATTATCATCACAAGCATCACAAGTTTAATTCAATAGTTTCATCCTTTTTATTTTAGAAAAGTAATTTCAACTCATTGAAAAATTAACTAAGATTTAATATTCACCACTTCAAATATGGGATCATGTGGACACATGGCATCACCACATATTCTAACATGTGGGAATGGGTGTTAAGGGTTGTATCATAATTACTTTGGTTTAAGTTCATTACTTGATGATTTAAAGTGACTAGAAATCCCTATATAGCATTATTTTGGTACTAGTCCAAAGTCACTGCATGTAAACCTTAATATTATTACATATTCAGATAGGTATGGTGAAATGTGATTTTTGAGAGTTGGAATCAACTCAAAAGCTATCTTGGTTGATTTTATAAAAATGTTGCAAGGTGCAAATGCTTCTGTCTTATTATTTTTACTAGGAGAGATCTCTAACTCTAAGGTAATTAAATCCAACGGTCTTGGGTAGATCTTTTCCGTAGATTTCTAACAAAATTAGAATCACTCCATTTGGATTTGTAAAACTCTCTGAATTGAATTTCAAACTCAGAGACAGAACTAGGTTTAAACTAAAAAGAAAAATCCTAATTCAAACTAACTGGGTTGCGCGGGAAAGCTTAACGGGCCGACCCAGTGTCACTTCGCAGCATGGGGCTCAGCTGACAGGGGGTCCACCAGTTAGCGGCTCATAACGCGTGAAGCGGTACGGGGCGATGTGGGTCGTTGGATTAGAACTGGGATCGATGGCTGGGGATCGTCATCGATGACGGACCTGTCGCCGGCGAGCTCTAACCCTAGAAGCTTGGTGGGGGTGCATAGGGGGCGTACCAGGGCTCCAGCGACAATGGTGAGGCGGGCAAACAGACTGGTGGTCGACGACGAGCTCAGGGACGGTCGAGGCAGCTCCGGGGGTGGTCGCAATCAGCGGCGCCCTTCTCCTCCAGAGGCGGCATGCTCCGGTGTAATTCCGGCGAACGGCTGCTCCCCTTGCTCCGGCTAGAGGTGTGGGACGATCAGTGAGGTGAGGGGAGGTGAATGGTGTGCTGCAAATGGCTGGGGTGCCCTCCTTTTATAGGCTCGACGACGGGACAATGCTGCATGGCCAGGCGACGGTGGCGACATGGCTACGGGCTGCTAGTGGCATGGCTGCGGGCGGCGATCGACGCGCGGTCTCCTGGCGGTGCTCTAGGAATTTAATGCGGGCTTAGGGGTGGTGGCATACGGTCAGGCGGAGCTGGCGCTCTGAGCGGCAGAGACGGTGGCTTCGACGGCGAGCAGTGGCTGTGAGGCGTTGGACGGCGAATGGGGGTGTCTGGCGTGCTCCCTGGGTCATAGCAACGCAGTGGGCGCGGGCTGCGGTCGAGCGGCAGCTTGTGCACACATGTCGGGCGCGGCGCTCTGGCACGTGCTCGGCATGGCGCAGTCGCACTGGGCGCGGGGGTTTCTCGGTGGTCCACGGCTTGGCCTGGCTCGGGGAGGGGACAGTGGGTGGCGGTGAGGTGCTGGCTAGCTGCTAGACATGGCGAGAGAGGGGGAGGTGGTCTGCTGGGGTGGTGGCATGGTCGGCCGGCGAGTTGGTGCTCGGCTTGGCATGGCCATGCCACTAGGGGGTAGGGGATGGGGTAGTTAAGCCTTGGTTTGATCAAGAGGGGACAATGGGAGCAAATGGGTGTCAAATAGGAGACAAGTTTGGCCAGAACACTATTCAAAATAGTGAATTTGGTTTTGTTTGAAATCTGTCCACAAGGTGTTTGATGAAATGGCCGCATTAACTTTACTTTTGAATTTTGAAAATATTTTTGGTGGGTGTGTTAGTACTAAGCTTGAGACTCTGTGGATGCTTGGGTTTTGAAAATTGAGCTTGTTTGAGTGGTTTTTGAAATAGTGGGATCTTCCCATATGAAATAGGTTCAATTTTAAACTGTCATTTGAAATTAGTATTTGAATGTTTTTGGCAGATCACAAAGTGGGCATTGGTACCTCATTATGTGTACTAGCAAGGGGTGCAAAGATCCACATTTGTTTCTGTTAGGTTTTGAGTACTAGGAATAGCCAAAGTGGGCATGATAGTTAATTTGGCACAAATGACCATTCACTTCTTTTATTCATTTTGAGTTGTTTTTTCTTTGGGAAATGTTTGGGAATGATTTAGATGATGTTTATTTCACCTAAGAATCATTTTACAAGCAATGGATCTCAGAACCATGGTAATTCATATCAACTCCTATTCTAAATGCACATACACATGAATGCTTTCATATTTTGAAATGGAAAAGTTTTTGTTAACCCCAATTTTGGTGATTTGGATCTTAATAACCTTGGATTAAAGTTTTGGTATGTTACAAACCTTCCCCCCTTAAACGAAATCTCGTCCCGAGATTTACAAAGAAAACTAGGAACTAAAGAGATCTAGGAACTCTGTCCTAATGTAATATTCTTGGTCCCAAGTGGCTTCCTCCTCGGTATGGTTGCTCCACTGAATCTTGAGAAACTTGATACTCCTGGTCCTGGTGTTTCTGTAAGCTTCTTCTAAGATATGGATGGGCACTTCACGATACATCAGGTCATTGTTGATCTCCACAGCCCTATGATCGATGTTCTTGAAAACTTCAGTCTTTTCTGGCACTTCTAGGCATTTGCGAAGCAACGAGATATGGAACACATTGTGGATGGCTGACATCTCTTCAAGTAGTTCCAGCTGATATGATACTTCTCCTCGACGGTTCAGAATCTTGAAGGGCCCGATATATCTGGGGGCTAACTTTCCTTTCAGACTAAAGCGCTGGGTTCCTTTCAATGGTGAAATCTTGAGATAGACAAAATCTCCGACATTGAAAGTCAGGTCTCTCCTTCTCTTGTCAGCGTAACTCTTCTGTCTGGATTGGGTGGTCTTGAGGTGCTCACGGACTTTGTGAACCTTCTCTTCTGCTTCTCGGAGAATGTCGGGTCCAAAGATCTGACTCTCTCCTACTTGCGACCAATTCAAAGGGGTACGACACTTTCTTCCGTATAAGAATTAAAATGGTGCCATCTACAAACTAGCTTGATAACTGTTGTTATATGAGAATTCTGCGAAAGGCAGGCAGTCTTCCCATTTTGATCTATATTCTAACACACAAGCTCTTAACATATCCTCTAGGATCTGGTTGACTCTCTCAGTCTGTCCATCGGTTTGCGGGTGATAAGCGGTACTGAAGTTCAACTTGGTTCCCAATCCTTCCTGGACTTTCTACCAAAATCTCGAGGTAAACTGGGTTCCTCGATCTGATACTATGGTCTTGGGGGCTCCATGCAGACTAACAATCCTAGCAATATATAGCTCTGCTAGCTTCGAACTCTAGTAGGTAGTCTTGACAGGTATAAAGTGAGCTACCTTGGACAGTCTATCCACTATGACCCAGATTGAGTCATTTCCCCTACTAGAAGTAGGCAAACTGGTGATAAAGTCCATTCCAACGGAATCCCATTTCCATTCCGGAATCTGTAGTGGTTGCAACAGTCCTGCAGGTCTCTGATGCTCTGCTTTCACTCGTTGACAGATGTCACACTTGGCGATGTAGCCGCCGATTTCTCTCTTCATCTTGTGCCACCAAAATTGCTCTTTCAAATCCTGATACATCTTCGTTCCTCCGGGGTGGATAGAATAGAGAGTATCATGAGCTTCCTTCATGATAACTTGCTTCAGCTCCGAATCTGCGGGCACACAGATACGTCCTTTGTACCACATAACTCCTTCTTTGTCTTCAGTGAATCCAGGTACTTTTCCTGTACCAATACGACGTTTGATTCCATCGATACTTTCATTCCCCTTCTGGGCATCCTTGATTTGGCTAATCAAAGTGGGTTGAAGTTCAATGCTAGCTAAGAATCCTTTGCTAACTAATTCAGTTCTGAACTGCTCCAACTCCTCATACAAATTTGGCTGCTTCTCCTTGATCATGGTGTTTAACCTACACGGCAATCTGCTAAGAGCATCCGCTACCACATTGGCTTTGCCGGGGTGATAGTGAATGTCAAGGTCATAATCCTTGATTAACTCTATCCATCTCCTTTGCCTCATATTCAGCTCCTTCTAAGTGAAAATATACTTCAAGCTCTTGTGATCTGAGTAAATCTCACAACGATTACCCATCAGATAATGATGCCATGTCTTCAATGCCAGCACTACGGCTGCTAGTTCAAGATCATGGGTCGGATAATTCTGCTCATGTTGCTTCAGTTGTCGAGACAGATACGCGATGACTTTGCCTTCTTGCATCAATACACATCCAAGACCAATCTTGGATGCATCACAGTATACATCAAACGGCTTCTTGATGTCTGGCATGATCAATATTGGGGCTGATATCAATATCCTCTTCAGCTCCTGGAAACAGGCTTCACATTTGTCTGTCCATTCCAACTTCTTGTCCTTCTTCAACAATTGGGTCATAGGTCTGGCGATGCTCGAAAATCCTTCTACGAACTTGCGGTAATATCCCGCTAATCCGAGAAATGCACGGACTTGGGTTTGAGTGGTCGGGGCTTCCCATTCTTTGACATCTTTTATCTTGGCGGGATCAACAGAGACTCCTCCGGTAGACATAATATGTCCTAGGAATCCTACTTCTTTCATCCAAAACTCACACTTGCTGAACTTGGCATATAACTGATGTTCTCTCAGGGTTTCTAGGATGATTCTCAGATGTTGCTCATGTTCTTCTTCTGACTTGGAGTAGATAAGGATGTCGTTGATAAACACAACTACAAACTTATCTAGGAAATTCATAAAGTTCTTATTCATGCGATTCATGAAATAAGCAGGGGCATTGGTTAATCCAAAAGACATAACCATATACTCGTATAAACCATAGCGAGTAGTAAAGGCGGTCTTTGGAATATCCAATTGCACGAATCTTAAGTTGGTGATAACCAGTCCTAAGATCAATCTTTGAGAATACCTAGGCTCCAGTCAGTTGATCAAATAGATCCTCTATCTTTGGCAAGGGGTACTTATTCTTGATGGTGACATCATTCAATTTTCTGTAATCTGTGCAAAAACGATTGCCTCCATCTTTCTTGTCGACGAATAACACTGGTGATCTCCATGGCGATGCACTTGGTTGAATCAAGCCTTTTGCTAACATAGCATCCAACTGCTTCTTCAGTTCCACTAACTCTAAGGGGTTCATGCTATAGGGTCTCTGGGCTATGGGTCCGGTTCCAGGGATTAGTTCGATAATGAACTCAATATCCCTATCCGGGGGCATACCTAGAAATTCGTCTGGGAATACGTCGGGGTATTCACAGACTACTCTGACCTGGTCAATGGTGGGCATGGCTACAATCTTGTTGCACTTGAATTGACGAGGTAAGGTTTCAGAGATATGCTCTACTATTTCTCCAGAACTACTGGTCATGGTGATGGCTTTCTTAGCACAGTCTATCAGTCCTTTATGCCTTGACATACAGTCCATACCTAGTACTACTTCCAATCCTTTGGTTCCAAGTAAAATTAGGTTGGCATAAAATTCTATCCCATGTATTCTGATAGGCACAGCTTTGCAAATTTTTCTAGCTTTGGTTGTTGAACCAGGGATTTTAACTATCAGACATGCTTCAAGTTGGTTGGGTGAATCTTACTAGTGCATGCAAATTCTTCGGTGACAAATGAATGCGATGCTCCGGAATCAAACAACATGCTTGCTAAAACTGAGTTGACAGAAAACATACCCAGCACTACGTCTGGCGCTTCTTGGGCTTCTTCTGCGTTCATGTGGAAGAGACGACCGTTGCGGTTGTGTAGGTTCCCTGGGGCAAATCTTCTTCCTGGTTGAACACGCGCTGCTGCTGAGCTAGGGAATTCACATTGGCATTGGCGGCAGTCTTCTTGGGACACTCATTGGAATAGTGACCCTTCACTCCACACTCAAAACAAGTGATCTGGGACTTGTCCTTGACTGCGACAGGCACAGCAGTGCTGCCAGTTCTGGGTGCAGTGCTGTTGTTGTTTTTGTTGTTCTTGGGAGGTGCACGGTTGAAATTGTTGGCATTGCCAGAGTTGTGATTGTTTCCTCCAGGCTTCACATTGCTTCCGCTATGGTTGGGGTAGCTTGGGCGAGACATTGGGGGTCGGTTGTTCCTTGGTGCATATCCCGGTGAGGGGTTGGGACGGTACTTCTGGTGACTATTGGATCTAGATTTTTGCATCATACGACGCTTGCGGTTGTCGTTTACCTGGTTAATCTTCCCTTCCATCTGAATGGCAGAGTCGACTAGCTCTTCGAGATCTTGAAAACGGATGTTGACGAGGACCATCTGCATCTCATCATGCTGTCCGTTCAAGAATCTCTCTTTTTTCTTAGCCTCCGTGTTGATCTCATCAGATGCATATCTGGCAAGTGATAGGAATCTGTCACGGTATTCTACCACAGTCAGTCTTCCTTGCTTCAATTTGCGAAATTCATCTCTCATCGTGTTGACTAGACCCTGTAGCACGTGGGTGCGGCTGAACTTGACTTTGACTGCTTCCCATGTCATCACATGACCATGGTTCATCAGGCGGATACTGTTCCACCAGTGTCTTACATCTCCTGCCAGATAGTGAGTGGCGAAGAGAACTTTCTTGTTGTTATCAACTCCTGCAACTTCTAAGTTGTTTTCCATGGTTTGTAACCAGTCGTCAACATCTAGTGGGTTTTCAGCTTGGTTAAAGATTGGGGGATTAGTGTTCTGAAAGTTTTTGAGTTTGGATCCATGGTGATCCTGGTTTCCATGTCCTTGGTTGTTTTGGGCCATCTGAGCTATCTGCTACAATGTTGCTAAGTTGGCTTGGCGCTCTACCCTGCTTGCTTCACGGTCTGCAACTAACATCTGCATTATCTGCAGCATTGGGTCTTGCGACGAGCTGCTCCCTCCTTGGTTTCCACGAGTCATCTGAAGATTGATATAGATATGAGGGTAAGAGGGAATTTTCTAAGGTTCAGGGTTTTGGTTTCAAAGCTAAAACTTTGAGTTTAACTCAGGTTTTGCCACTAACTTAATTTCATTCATGCAAGCAAACACACGATACAAAACAGACCACAACAATCAAAGGGAAAACAGATGGTTTGAAGAACCATTCTGCAAGCTACGATACAGTGGGACCGATACATCTCATGCTACGACAGTGCTCTAGTACATCTACTCATCGTCGATGAAGTCGGAGTCATCATCGTCAGTGTAGAAGTCCACAGTGTCCTCCTCTAGAAAGTCATCATCATTGCTGAGGTAAGAATCCATGTCCCCCTGGATGTCTTCACCCTCCTCTTCTTCCTCCTTTGCTGCAAGCTGAGCTTCCTGCTCCTTGATGGACTTCTCGAGGTCGGCCACCTTCTTGCGAAGACGGGCGATGGTGCGATCCTTCTTTGCACGCTCGTGGCGAAGAGACTGGCGATCCTGGACGAGCAGTGCGAAAGTCTGGGCCTTCTGGTCGCCAATGGCATGGTTCTGGTTGGCTAACTCTCTAGCATTGTCCAACTCCTTCTGACGGTCGTACAATAGGAAGTCGAGGTTCTCGACTTGGCGCTTCAGGGCTGGATGACTTCACATCTCCATCGGCATTCCCATGAAGTCACGTCTTGCATAGTGGGAAAAACGGGTTCCTTGGATTTGGTTGACGCTGAGGGCACGTAGACGTGCGAGAGCTTCATGTATTGCCCTGGCTAATCCATCTAGCCAATTGTTCTCTCTCAAGGAGAACTGAATTCTCCTAGAAGTTGGTGCTTCGATGCTTCCTCTAAGATCCGCGGTGACTAGCCACTGTAAGTCTCCTCCAGGGGGTCCTGGAAGTTGAGCTCCAAGAAACTCCGGATGTGGGTGTCCCAGTAACTCCGACAGTGACTCCAGATACCTCTCGAAGATTAGTTGCCCTCCGTTTCCCAACCGGTAGAACTTGTTGAACTGAAACTCCATCTACAAGAATTTAGGATGAGGAAGTTAGTGAAGTGATTAAGTGTGTCAAATTTTTAAGTAGTAATGTAAGAATTTCATGGCATATGAATTTTTGAGAGAAAGAATGAATTCCCAAGGATAAGAGAGGAAATAATTTTTCATAAATACTCACTTTGGTTTTGAAACTAAGTTTTTGTTTGGACGTCCATTCTAACTAGGGTCTCCTATGGTCAGGATGGCTCTGATACCAACTTGTCAACACCCGGATTTTTAATCCCAGATGCCCGTTATGCCATACCTCGCAATCCCAGAATTACCATTTTTGCGAGACATAATGGATTGGATATCACAGTCCATCATCCATTACAAACCATACATAACGTCTTACACAAATAAGGATCTCATGATCCAGTCTTAATACAACAAGCAGAGGAAATAAAACATAAGCGTAGCGGTGGGGTCCATCTTCAGGGGCATAGGCAATGCTGACGAAGGCAGATAGTCCTAGTTATCATAGCCGTCCTGCTGGCCATCATCTTAGTAGTCTCCTTCATAGTCTGGCCATGAGAATAGCCAGGGACAAAAGCCATGAGTACTCTTTAAGTACTCGCAAACTACCACTAACAAGTAGTATAGATTCTAAGTTAAAGTGCTAACTCTAAGTTAAACTATAAAGTTAAGTTTGAAACCTAAGCTGAGTTCAGAAGAAAAGAAAGATAAAATAAAATTCTAGAATCACTTAAGTTGGGAAGCTAGTGTCATAAACACAACCATATTGTGGTCAAGTCAAGGTTCATCATTTCATAAGTCATTTTGGAAAACATCTGACAACGAAACAGTATGGCCATTCCAACTGTCCATAACCGTGGACGCGACTATTCTAATAGTTTGACACTCTGTAGAGGTAGTACACTTTCACCACAAGATTTGATACATCTGTTAGGGATAACCCTGAATCATCATACTTAGTATGCAGATAATCAAACATAACCTTTCCTTTACACACCCTAGTATAAGCACCTCTCCTATGAGCATGGCCTCCCAACCATGACCATCTGTCATCTTGGCACTGCATAGGTGGACAACATTGAGAGGTAGCTCAGCCCAAACCTCTCCCGCGAGGGAACTAATACTAATGCATATAAACTTCCGGCTAAGCCTTACCCAATTCAGGTATTGTGGTTGTACGGTAAATTTGGAATGGTATCGCATCCGAATCCAACCATCAGTTTTATAAAAGGGTTAAGGCTCATGCCTCAACATTTTCAGCATCATAAACCATTTGTGTTTCTCAACACATGTCAAAACATCTCAATAGAATGACTCATCATCCTAAGGTTTTCATAATTCATTTTCACCAAGTGTTCCCATCTAAAGTGACTCAAGTTTTGATCTAGTTTTAATCTACCAAGTTAAGAGTGTTCACTAAGGTGGAAAAGATGGGATCAATCTCATGCCACCGAATGACATCTAAAGGATTCTATATAGGCCAAGTTTTATACTCTTTATGCTACCTTCTAAACAAGTAAAGAACTTTGGGTAAGTAAAGGAAGTAAAGCTTGGAAAGTAATACTTGGGGTAAGTAAATAATCAAAGTGGTATAAAAAAAACATGCCTAATGCATTTGCTTAGATTATCTAGCTTGCAAGGGTTATCTTGCATTGTTAATGGTGTCTTGCCTTGTGCAGTGCAGTGGTTGAAGTTTTCTTCTTCTCCTTGGTAGAACTCCTCCTCCTCGTAGACTTGATCGGTACTATCGTCTATAAATACATACGGAGTACACAATCACCAAACAGTACTTAACTACTCTAATTAGCACTCTAAGGCATATAGTTGATGATCTATTATCATCACAAGCATCACAAGTTTAATTCAATAGTTTCATCCTTTTTATTTTAGAAAAGTAATTTCTACTCATTGAAAAATTAACTAAGATTTAATATTCACCACTTCAAATATGGGATCATGTGGACACATGGCATCACCACATATTCTAACATGTGGGAATGGGTGTTAAGGGTTGTATCATAATTACTTTGGTTTAAGTTCATTACTTGATGATTTAAAGTGACTAGAAATCCCTATATAGCATTATTTTGGTACTAGTCCAAAGTCACTGCATGTAAACCTTAATATTATTACATATTCAGATAGGTATGGTGAAATGTGATTTTTGAGAGTTGGAATCAACTCAAAAGCTATCTTGGTTGATTTTATAAAAATGTTGCAAGGTGCAAATGCTTCTGTCTTATTATTTTTACTAGGAGAGATCTCTAACTCTAATTATATTAAATCCAATGGGCTTGGGTAGATATTTTCAGTAGCTTTCTAACAAAATTCGAATCACTCCATTTGGTTTTGTAAAACTCTCTGAATTGAATTTCAAACTCAAAGATAGAACTAGGTTTAAACTAAAAAGAAAAATCCTAATTCAAACTAACTGGGTTGCGCGGGAAAGCTTAACGGGCCGGCCCAGTGTCACTCCGCAGCGCGGGGCTCAGCTAACAGGGGGTCCACCAGTCAGCGGCTCATAAGGCGTGAAGCGGTACGGGGCAATGTGGGTCGTTGGATTAGAACTGGGATCGACGACTGGGGATCGTTGTCGACGACGGACCTGTTGCCGGTGAGCTCTAACCCTAGCGGCTCGGTGGGGGTGCATAGGGGGCGTACCAGGGCTCCAACGATGATGGTGAGGCGGGGAAACGGACTGGTGTTCGACGTCGTGCTCAGGGACGGTCGAGGCAGCTCCAGGGGTGGTCGGAATCAGCGGCGCCCTTCTCCTCTAGAGGCGGCCTGCTCCGGTGCAATTCCGGCAAACGGCTGCTCCCCTTGCTCTAGCTAGAGGTGTGGGACGATTAGTGAGGTGAGGGGAGGTGAATGGTGTGCTGCAAATGGCTGGGGGTTCCTTCCTTTTATAGGCTCGACAACAGGACAGTGCGGCATGGCCAGGTGACGGTGGCAACATGGCTATGGGCTGCTAGCGGCATGGCTGCGGGCGGCGATCGACGCGCGGTCTCCTGGCGGTGCTCTAGGAAATTAATGCAGGCTTAGGGGCGGTGGTATGCGGTAGGGCAGAGCTGGCACTCTAAGCGGCAGAGACGGTGGCTTCGACGGCGAGCGGTGGCTGTGAGGCGTTGGACGGCAAATGGGGGTGTCTGGCGTGCTCCCTGGGTCATGGCAACGCGGTGGGCGCGGGCTGCGGTCGAGCGGCAGCTTGTGCACACATGTCGGGCGCGGCGCTCTGGCGCATGCTCGACATGGCGCAGTCACACTGGGCGCGGGGGTTTCTCGGTGGTCCATGGCTTGGCCTGGCTCGGGGAGGGGACAGTGGGTGGCGGTGAGGTGCTGGCTAGCTGCTAGACATGCGAGAGAGGGGGAGGTGGTCTGCTGGGGTGGTGGCATGGTCGGCCGGCGAGTTGGTGCTCGGCTTGGCATGGCCATGCCACTAGGGGGTAGGGGATGGGGTAGTTAAGCCTTGGTTTGATCAAGAGGGGACAATGGGAGCAAATGGGTGTCAAATAGGAGACAAGTGTGGCCAGAACACTATGCAAAATAGTGAATTTGGTTTTGTTTGAAATCTGTCCACAAGGTGTTTGATGAAATGGCCGCATGAACTTTACTTTTGAATTTTGAAAATATTTTTGGTGGGTGTGTTAGTACTAAGCTTGAGACTCTGTGGATGCTTGGGTTTTGAAAATTGAGCTTGTTTGAGTGGTTTTTGAAATAGTGGGATCTTCCCATATGAAATAGATTCAAATTTAAACTGTCATTTGAAATTAGTATTTGAATGTTTTTGGCAGATCACAAAGTGGGCATTGGTACCTCATTATGTGTACTAGCAAGGGGTGCAAAGATCCACATTTGTTTCTGTTAGGTTTTGAGTACTAGGAATAGCCAAAGTGGGCATGATAGTTAATTTGGCACAAATGACCATTCACTTCTTTTATTCATTTTGAGTTGTTTTTCTTTGGGAAATGTTTGGGAATGATTTAGATGATGTTTATTTCACCTAAGAATCATTTTACAAGCAATGGATCTCACAACCATGGTAATTCATATCAACTCCTATTCTAAATGCACATACACATGAATGCTTTCATATTTTGAAATGGAAAAGTTTTTGTTAACCCCAATTTTGGTGATTTGGATCTTAATAACCTTGGATTAACGTTTTGGGATGTTACAAGCTGTGGCCTGTCGTGGGTAATGTCGGCCCTCGTACCGTAATGCTACAGCTTAGGACACATTTCGTGAAACAAGAACGCATATGGGAGCATGAGCTGATGGGAGATTTCCTCTCCATTAAGATGGAGGAGAACTCTTCACTTGACGACCACTTGGTGCACATGTATGATGCGTACATGAGGCCTGCATACATCGTGGATAGCTGGATGATGGGCTCTTTTGCAAATGTCGTTGTGCTACAGTCGCTGCCACCAAGCTTCCAAGCACAACTTAGGACTTGCATTATGAGAGGCGACACGGAAACACAGGATTTCCATAGGTCCATATCACATCTCAGGGATGTGATGGTTGAACCCATTGTTGCTGAGGTCATCAATGACAAAGGTATATATTTGATATACAATTTTATAAATGTTATAATCTTGCAAACACATTTGCAGCGTTAAGTTTATTTGATACTTGTTCTGTTTTGTTGAAAACAGGTCCTTTTGCATAGAGGTGCTTGCTGGAGAGGAGGTGACGTTGTGTGTTGATGGAGAGCATGATGATGATGGCCAACAACACTCTCCCTCAACATTTATCACTTATTTTATGTTTATGATGATTATTGTAATCAAAAGATTGTGAACTTCTTTAGTGTGTCTCACACTTTGTGAGACGGTTATTCATATAAGCTTGTAACAAACAATTGTTCCACTTTTATGAACAATTTCTATTCGTGTTCATATCTTGTTCGATTATGTGTGAATTATCCTGGTTTTGAAACTAATTGATAATGCATGAACATTTTTAAAATATTGAAATGCCTTGAAAAATACCTAACTTAATGATATGTTCATTAATGAATTCAACCATTGTTTAAATTCAAAGTTATCTCGATAATATGTGAAAGACACTTGTATTCTTGTCACATATGAATCTTTCCTAAGTTGGGCAAAATAACTTGAACACCGTGTATTACTTGAATACAAAGTGTTTGATGAATTGTTGAAGAGAATACATATTCGATGTATTGTAGTTGAACAAAATGGTGATTATCATTATATGATTGCTTAAATCTGTAAAGAAGTTTACCAAAGGAAACATGAGTATGGAATTATTTGATATAATAAATTTGTTTCATCAACAAAGGGTATTAAAGATAAAAGAGAATCTAATTACTATGATTTGATCAATAGTAATGAAATTTCACATTATAAGATTGGCATAAAAGAGAATTGTGGAATGCAAAGCGTTTTGAAACGTCAAAATGCAAAGCATCACAATGTGATATTAGATATCAAAGTGGGTGAATAGATGACGCCAAATAAATCGTTGTAGTGTAGATGTGGAGACCATTAGTTAGAAATAGTTAGCACTCAATTAGAACATATAGTGAACCATCTTGATTCATGAGATCGGCTCCTTATCAAGTATGGATCATCGTAAAACTTTTGGGGTTATTCAATATAACCAAAACAATAGCGAATAAGTCCTTGTAGAGTATTCATTGGAAAACTTTGAATACGAAATCCATAGCTGAAGCCAAAAGAGAAGAAAAACTTGTATTGCTTGGATTTTGGTGCATTCTTGAGAAAGTTCACATTCAGTGATATTTCTCGATTATGAAGCTTTTGGAAGATAGTGTGAAACATGATGAGGATTCAAAACCCAGCATTAGAGTGTTGAGAAGCGCAACAGAAAGTGTTCCTGAACGATTCTCTTCACAAAGGAAAGAATTAATGATAATGATCATTGTGTTTCCCCACTGGTGTTTTCACTACATAAAGTAGGATTCAAAATGCATCCCATATCTTGTATGGAGACATTTGTGAATAATTTGTCATGATTACTAGAATATGACATACCTATGAACTACTAAGGAAATAATGGTAAGCTAATGATATGAGAAATCCCAAAGAAAAAATCCCTTGAGATTAGAAAGCAATTCGTTGCTGAATCTTACAAGTAAATGGGTTACTTGAATTTTCCCAAATGACTGCGAAGCCATAGTGGAAAAGGGGGTGAATGACAAAAGCACAATTTGTCAAGTATTGGACAAATTCAAATTAATTCAAATGAATATGATTCAAGTGTGCTGAATGTCTAGTGGATTTAAAACTAGTAAAAGTACTAGTATCTCATAGTAAATGTCCAAGTTTGATATTTGAAATCGTTCAAAATAGTGAGTGTATATGCAATTTGCATGAAATTGAGTGGGATCTATAAAAGTCTTCCTAAAACAATATGTGAATGACATATTTTTGAGTGGGAGCAATATAAGTCTCAAATTCAAATATGTAGGAACATACTTTGAGTAAGAGTAGTGACTCATACCCAAATATGTTGGGAACATATTTTGAGTGGGAGCTTAAAGGAGTGATTCTTAAGTGTGTGTACGACACATTAAGAATAAAAGCGCAAGTACCAATAAATAATGATTTATAGGGAGTAGAAGTTGATAATAAGTATATTATGTAGTATTCCTTAAGGAATTCTGAAAAGAGTTTCAGAATAGAAGATAGCTAAGAAAGAGGTAACAACTATAGAAAGACTTAATTTTTTTGTGTTTTTTTAATAAAGAAAGCAAACTAGTACAACTAATTTTTTTTGTGTTTTTGATGAAGAAACAAGCAAACAAAGCAAAAATAAACTAAGCAAAAAAAATAAAACAAAGTAAAGAGATTGGTTATGAGGGACTCCCCTTGTGAAGATGTCCTTGACTCCCCGGCAACGGCGCCAGAAAAAGGCTTGATGATCGGCTCAACACGTCGATCTTGTTGGGGAGCCCCAAGAGGAAGGTATGATGAGCACATCAGCAAGTTTTCCCTCAGTTATGAAACCAAGGTTATCGAACCAGTAGGGCCAAGGAAACACCTCCAAGGTGTTGTTGCCAACTTGGAATCCTGCACAACACAACCACAGAACTTTGCCCCCAACTTACAGTGAGGTTGTCAATCTGAACCCCCTCTAGTATTAAGTTGCAAGCAATAGATAATTGCATTACACATTGCGTGTAAAGTAAACAATACGATTGTTCTATGAACAAAGGATTATTGTTTTCTCCCTAGTTGCAACAGCACATCTAGTACCTTAGAGATTTCTGTCACTTCCCCAGATTACTAGAGGCATGAACCTACTATCGAGCATAAATACTCCCTCTTGGAGTTGCTAGAATCTACTCGGCCAAGATATCTACTAACAAAGGAGAGCATGCAAGATCACAAATAACAAAGACACGATAGAATCAATAATCAATCTAAAATAGCATCTCAATATCCATCGGATCCCCGCAAACACAACATGTATGATTACAAATAGATGATCTTAATCATGAACGAAGCTCACACGATCTAAAAATGGTAGCACAAAGGAGAAGAACCAACCATCTAGCTACTACATGGACCCGTAGTCCAAGGATGAACTACTCACGCATCACACCGGAGGCTTGCATGGTGATGAAGAAGGCCTCCAGGGTGAATTCTCCCCTCCGGCAGGGTGCCAGGAAGAGCTTCAGATCCCTCCCAATCTAGGGATGGAGATGACGGCGGCTACAGACTCTTTCGTGGAATATTGATTGGGCCCTTAGGGTTTTTGAGTCGGAGGCATCTTATAGGCGAAAGAGGAGGCCGAGGGGGTGCCCTAGGTGGCCACACCACCCCCTGGTGCGGGCCAGGCCTGGCCGCGCGGCCAGGTGGTGTGGCGGCCCTCTGGCCCCTCTCCGTCTCATATTCTGGCTCCGTTTCCCCCTCGGTGAAATAATGACTTTGGCTTTTGTCCAGTCCAATTCCAAGAATATTCATTTTTCGACTTTCCTGGAACCAAAAATAGTAGAAAACAGGCAGCTGGCACTGTGGCATCTTGTTAATAGGTTAGTCCAATAAAGTGTATAAAAAGTACTCCAAAGTGTGGACAAAACATAAGAAAGTAGATAAAAACCAAGCATGGAACATCAAAAATTATAGATACGTTTGCAATGTATCAACATCCCCAAGCTTAACTCCTGCTCGTCCTCGAGTAGGTAAGTGATAAAAAGAAAGAATAATTTTTTAGGTGACATGCACCATCATAAACTTGATCAAAGTATTTGTAAAACATTGATAGTTGGGATCATAGTACTTCAACATAGCATGAAAGATAAAGTTCTAACAATAAGACATAGCAACTATGTTGTAACATGAAAAGGCACAAACAAAAGATTCATGAATAACAATGCTTTGCAAGATGTTTGTTTGTTTCACATAAAGAAAACATAGCATAGTGTCATTCAGCTTGTCCCTCGTAGAGTAGCAAACATAAATGCATAGGACACCTTCAAAGTTTATAAGGGTGACTAGATACCAATAGTTTAAGAACAAGCAATATCAAAGTTATGCATCAGTCAACAAGTCTTGGGACAATGCACATAGAACTAAGAATGGCCACTATGCTTTCTCAATAGGTGCATAAAGATAGAAGGTGGAGAATCAACATAAAAGTAAAAGAAAGGCCTTCATAGAAGGAAGCAGGGATTCAAGTTTCATAAAGAGCTTCCAAAAATTATGGTACTTATTAGCTTTCAGCTCTCATTGCCCCTATCATAAGCATCTTGAAGTGAATAAGGTTGAAGTGAACAAACTATGGAGTATATGCTTGACAAAGTATAAGTTGGAAATCTCATGTCCCTTGAATACGAGGGTCGCTCCTCATGCTACTCAAGTTTAGTTACCGGTAAGTTCTTGTCATAGTAAGTACATGTGTATCATAGAGAACCGCCAACGGGGTACCCCTTGCCCGATGATACGGAAGAATCCCCATATGAAAATGACAAGGCAAGCAGACAATGAGCATCTCAGCAATCTTCTTATTTACCATGGGAAAATGTTGCTTTTCCTCTCTTTCCTCTTTTCTCATCTTTTCTTCTTTCTCTTTTTTCTCAATATCTATCTCTTTTTAATAAGAAGAATGCTTCTTAGACAGCTCATTATGGTTACACTGCAGGTTTCCACCATGATTAGGCATGGATTAGACGGGCAGCCCAGGCATTTCTCTAACACACATACATAACTCCATGGACTTACAAGCTCCCCTTTCATTTCACACCGATGACATCCATAGACAAAAGAGCATGATATCAACTAGGTACAAAGTACAAGTGCAATGTTGAAAGCGTTCCCCATGACAACATGGTTCTGCTAATCCCGAACATATAAGTGCAAGCATATACAACATAGACAACACAATAGTTCAAGTTTATTAAGGGCAATAAAAGTAAAGTGTGCCATCAAGTTTGTGAGAGCTTTAATCACTAGTTTTCTCATAACAAGTTTAATTCGGAAGGTAGATAAAAACATGAATATACTTGGAATACAAAATGCTAATAGGTAGGTATGGTGGACTCTTTGGAATAACTTGGTTTTATTTGGAGTTGGATGCATGAGTGGAACTCATACTTGGTTATGGAGGCTAGCAAAAGACTGGGAGCGACCAACTAAGAGAGCGATAATGGCCATAATCATGCAAAGCGACAAAACATCATTAATTAAAGCATAAATTGATATTACAAG
This sequence comes from Avena eriantha, assembly GCA_910589775.1. Taxonomy (NCBI): domain Eukaryota; kingdom Viridiplantae; phylum Streptophyta; class Magnoliopsida; order Poales; family Poaceae; genus Avena; species Avena eriantha. The sequence continues at coordinate 302,769,362 of OU342743.1, forward strand.
TCGAAAACTAAAGGATCATAAAGGCTATGGTGACTTGGGATAGTCATAACATGGTGTGAGCATGCGCCAAGTCAACCCAAATAAAGCATCAAAGGAGAATACCACAATACTATGCTTTAATATGCTAAAACAATGCATGATTCTTTAAAGGCACATTAAGCAATCTCAATTGTTTATAACATGTCATGCTACAGCAAAAATCACTAAGCATAAAGCCAAAACAATATCAAGCATGACATGATATGCCACAGTCAAAAACAAGCTCTCTTTACCACTTAAGCATGAACTTTCTTACTCTTTTCCAATCCAAACCAAACTATTTGAAAACTAATGTATGAAAGAGGGGGTCCAACCAATTTATTCAAGCAAACTAAGAAAACCAAGCAAACGAAAAATGAAAACGAAGTCTCTCCAAGAACAACACAACTGTGCATGAAACAATAAAAATGAAGTGTTTGGAAGAAACCTGGGATTTTTATTGATGAAGAAGGGGATGCCTTAGGCACCCCAAGCTTTGATGCTTGTACTTATTGGATATTTATTGGGATGACACGTGTGGCATCCCCAAGTTTGAGCTTTAGTCCATTCTTCATCTCATTACATCATTCTCTCCATACACCTCAAAATTTTCCTTCATACAAAACTTCACACAATCTTTATTAGCAACATTAGTGCACTCAAGATAATAAGTCTTTGGGTTAAGTTTCAATACCAGTAAAACTTCCATTAAAACACAAGCTACTGTAGGACTTCCCTCAAAAAGCTCAATTCCCCAAAGAGAACTCAAAAAGGAATCAACAAGAAGCAAATGCAAATAATGGCAGAAATCTGTCAAAACAGGACCAGCAAGTAAAAACCATTTTTTTGAAGACCTTATGTTCCTCAAATCGAAAAGTGTTGAACTAACAAAAGTTAGATAACAACCTGTGGCAGAAGAAAAAATATTCACGCCTCAAAACGACATATAGAGATTTTACACGAATTTTTACAGTGAAGCGCAGAAATCTGTTTCGGGACAACAACTTTCCCAAGCATCACTTCTCTCTCATTAGAGGTTACTCTTGGCACAAAAAGCAAATAAAAAGGATAAGGAGAGGTTATTACAGAGGTAATAACTTCCAAGACTCATCTAATTTTTTTGGGTTATCTCCCAATAAGTACTTTTCTGTAACGCCTTTAAGTCATGCATAAGAAGCAAGAAAAAGAATCAAGTGTTCTCAAATGAAGAAGTATTAAGATTGATACCACAAATATCTTCAACAAGGCACGGTATCTCATCCAAATAAGTTCTAGAGGATCCTTTCTCAATGCTTTTAGGTTCACTAATTTCATCAAACGGGTTTTTAGGAACAATCCAATTAAGATTCTTCTCTATGGCTTCGTGCATTGCTACACGTTTGAAAGGTATTGGTATCTTAATTTCCTCCCCATTAGGTTCAGTTTTGTTCATCTTTTCTCGTGTACCAATAACATCTACACACGAGCCTAGCATATTAAAACATTCAAAGACTTTTCTAGCTTCTTTGGCAACATCATAGAATTCCTTAAGCAAAGTTTCCAGAATAAAATCTCTCTTTTTAGGGTCCTCAATTTCCTTAAGTTTAAGAAACATTACTTCAATTAAGGGGTGAAGGTTAATAAACCTAGCTTCCAACATGTGAACTAAAGAAGCTACATCAATTTCATAATTTGGAGCAAGTTCTGCAAGGGATCTATCCTCAATATCCTCATGCTTACTAACATGATTAAAGAACTCTTCAATATTATCTTTTCCAATTATAGAGCCACTACCTATTGAAAGATCTTTCAGGGTGAATTTCGGGATCAACATGGTGAGCTAAGAAAGAGGTAACAACTGTAGAAAGACTTAATTTTTTGTGTTTTTTTAATAAAGAAAGCAAACTAGTAGAACTAAAAATTTTGTGTTTTTGATGAAGAAACAAGCAAATAAAGCAAAAATAAACTAAGCAAAACAAATAAAACAAAGTAAAGAGATTGGTTATGAGGGACTCCCCTTGTGAAGATGTCCTTGACTCCCCGGCAACGGCACCAGAAAAAGGCTTGATGATCGGCTCAACACGTCGATCTTGTTGGGGAACCCCAAGAGGAAGGTATGATGAGCACATCAGCAAGTTTTCCCTCAGTTATGAAACCAAGGTTATCGAACCAGTAGGACCAAGGAAACACCTCCAAGGTGTTGTTGCCAACTTGGAATCCTGCACAGCACAACCATAGAACTTTGCCCCAACTTACAATGAGGTTGTCAATCTCACCGGTTTTGCTCAAAACAAAGGATTAAATGTATTGTGTGGAAGAAAGTAAAATCTTGCAGAGAGTAAACAGAAAACAGTAAACAGTTGTAGATTGATGGTAAAAGAAAGGACCGGGTCCATAGTTCAGTAGTGGTGGCTCTCCTTAAGATAGATGACATGTTGGGTGAACAAATTATAGCGGGGCAATTGACAAACATCGAGAAAGCATACGTGCATATACTAATCATCTTGACTCCTATGAGATTTGATTGGGCATTACAACATTATACATAGACCGTAATCCAACTGCATCTATGACTAATAATCCACCTTCAGGTTATCAATCTGAACCCCCTCCAGTATTAAGTTGCAAGCAACATATAATTGCATTATGCATTGCGTGTAAAGTAAACAATACGATTGTTCTATGAACAAATGATTGTTGTTTTCTCCCTAGTAGCAACAACACATTCATACGTCCATTTTGCATCACTATTCTATGTCATGATTTACTGTTATTCATTGATATATTTCATATTAAGAGATGATACTTATGTAATTTCACCTGTTTTTTCCATGGTTGATGACTTTTGGAGCATGGACCACTGCAGTCAGGATTTTGATGGAAAAGGTGCTGTTTGGAGGCAAAATTCGCGAAGATCAGAAAATCCGGGAAAATATACGGAAAATCCTATTTTTCCAGAAGACGAAGGCTGCCAGAAGGAGGAGTAGAGATGGGCCACAGGGGGCCCACACCACCCCTTGGCACGGGCCACCCTAGGCTGCGCCACCAGGTGGTGTGGCCGCCCTGGCCCACCTCTGGCTCTCCCCTCTGGCGTATATATTCCTCCCGAAACCCTAAGACTCAGGAAGCGACCACAGAAAGATTATGCCGCCTCTACGGGGTAGAAAACACCGAGAGAGAAAGATCTCTCTGGCAGACAGATTTCTGCCAGGGGAATTCCTTCCTAGAGAGGGGAGATCGTCGCCATCAACACCACCATCAAGCTGGACTTCATCGGGATCATCATCATCACCACCATCATCACCATCAGCACCATCATCACCATCTCCATATTGTTGTAACAATTGCGTTGAATCTTGCATAATTCTTAGGGGAAACTTTCCCCATGTTGATTACTCTTTGTAGTTGATGCTATTGAGTGAACCATTGAATTATTGTTTATGTTCAGATTGTTATACATCATTATTCCATCTCTGATCATGATCCATATGATGTCTTGTGAGTAGTTTGTTTTGTTCTTGAGGACATGGGAGAAGTCATGTTGTTAGTAGTGGAATTGTGTTGAGAAATATTTAATAGTTTGATATTTAAGTTGTGGTGTACTTCTTCTAGTGGTGTCATGTGAATGTCGACTACATGACACTTCACCTATATGGGCCTAAGGGAATGCATTGTGTATTTGGCTACTAATCGTAGGGGTTACCGGAGTGACAGAAACCTGAACCCCCGTTAGGAAACCATTGCACAAGGGACGTAAGGGTCTTAGAGTTTAAAGCTGTGGTTAGGTTTTTAGCTTCATTACTTTCTTGTACTTACGGATGTTTGCAAGGGGTATAATCACAAGTATGTATTAGTCCTAGGAAGGTCGGTACATTAGCATAGGTTTACCCACGCAACACTTAGCAAGCTAAAGAAGATTAATCAACTATATGAAGCGAAAGCACTTGACAGTCTTCCCATGTGTCCTCGAGAACGTTTGGTCATCTTAAGAAATACAACTGGCTTGTCCTTTGCTGCATAAAGGATTAGGCCACCTGCTGCATTTATTCCTACTATATTTTATTTACTCATACTTTATTTACTTGCTTCATCAAAAAAACTCTAAAAATCTGTTTGCTAAGTATTTGTAGAGAATTCCTGATCCATACCACTAGCCAGCACCTTTTGCTCCTCGTTGGGTTCGACACTCTTACTTATCGAAAATACTACAATACACCCCCTATACTTGTGGGTCATCATACATCTAGTACCTTAGAGATTTCTGTCACTTCCCGAGATTACTAGAGGCATGAACCTACTATCGAGCATAAATACTCCCTCTTGGAGTTGCTAGCATCTACTCGGCCAAGATATCTACTAACAAAGGAGAGCATGCAAGATTACAAATAACAAAGACATGATAAAATTAATAATCAATATGAAATAGCATCTCAATATCCATCGGATCCCCGCAAACACAACATGTATGATTACAAATAGATGATCTTGATCATGAACGGAGCTCACACGATCTAAACATGGTAGCACAAAGGAGAAGAACCAACCGTCTAGCTACTACATGGGCCCGTAGTCCAAGGATGAACTACTCACGCATCACACCGGAGGCTTGCATGGTGATGAAGAAGGCCTCCAGGGTAAATTCTCCCCTCCGACAGGGTGCCAGGAAGAGCTTCAGATCCCTCCCGATCTAGGGATGGAGATGACGGAGGCTACAGACTCTTTCGTGGAATTTTGATCGGGCCTTTAGGGTTTTTGTGTCGGAGGCATGTTATAGGCGAAAGGGGAGGCCGAGGGGGTGCCCTAGGCGGCCACACCACCCCCTGGCGCGGGCTAGGCCTGGCCGCGCGACTAGGTGGTATGGCGGCCCTCTAGCACCTCTCCGTCTCGTATTATGGCTCCGTGTCCCCCTCGGTGAAATAATGACTTTGGCTTTTGTCCCGTCCAATTCCGAGAATATTCATTTTCCGACTTTCCTGGAACCAAAAACAGCAGAAAACAGGCAGCTGGCACTGTGACATCTTATTAATAGGTTAGTCCAAGAAAGTGTATAAAAAGTACTCCAAAGTGTGGACAAAACATAAGAAATTAGATAAAAACCAAGCATGGAACATAAAAAATTATAGATACGTTTGCAACGTATCACATACACAAAGATGTTATCACGTGATGATAAAGTATTAATGTCAATCAAGGTGACATTAATAAGTTGTAAAGGATTTGGGACTGTAAAGTACATGCCCAAGACTCAACCTCTTCTATGAGCAAGCATGTTCAGGGTACCGGGATATATGGTGCGAATGATTAAGAACAAATGCAGCTAGTTTATTTGTACTCTAGTGCAAGTGGGAGACTGTTAGAAATATGCCCTAGAGACAAATAATAATAAGGATTATTATCATATTTCATAAAGTTTATGATTAAGTTTTATATCATGATTTAACTGTATTAAGAGGAAACATCAATACACGTGTGATAACCCACAAGTATAGGGGATCATGTGTAGCCTTTTCGATAAGTAAGAGTGTCGAACCCAACGAGGAGCTAAAGGTAGGATAAATATTCTCTCAAGTTCTATCAACCACTGATACAACTCTACGCACACTAAATGTTTGCATTATCTAGGAAGTAAAACTAGAGCAACAATACGAGTAATAGAGATAGCTTTGCATGATAATAAATAACAAGAAAGCAAAGCTAGTTGCTGTAGCAATAAAATACACTAAACTAACAGAACCATGAGTGTGGAATATTGGTGGTAATTGTGGTGGCTTTGTCCAAGTTTAAATAGCGAATAGATCGGGTCCATTGTCTTCGATGCAGTTTTGTATGTGAGAGAAGCTAAATATACATGCGCTTCACTACTTGGAATTACATGTACTATATGATTGGATTGTTAGCAAACATCCTTAAGTACTAATCAATGCATTAAGGTTTCCCCAACCATAGCCTTAAGTTTAATGGTCCTCTTACTCCCATACGTGCAACGTTCCGGTTCGCGTCCTCAGGTTTCTGTCACTCCGACAGAACTTCCCCCTTCCTCTTACACATACTACAAACCCTATGATGTTTAATCTATATGCGCACAAATATAATGGACACCAAAGGACTATACCATATCAACATACAACTCTAATGAACCAAAGACGTTCAGCCATTCAATCTAAGAACAAAGAAACTACGCAAACATGACATAGATCATATGATTATAACTTATAGCATCAAACACCATGTTTACATAGGACGGTACAGATGTGTGTGGGAGGATGAACCACTGCATACTATGATGGAGATGGCGGTGAAGATGGTGAAGAGGGCGGCGGCGTCGGTGACGGCGCGGGGGACTCCTTCCCCGCCCCCGGTATCATGGGAGAGCACCGTCCCTTAGCCCCCTTCATTCATGGCTTCTTGGGAGCCCTCCCCCATGGAGATGGGATCCATGGGGGAGGCAAAAACGTGGCTTTGGTGGCTACAAATTTGTGGGTGGAGTTGCCCTTGGCGAATTAGGTTTCCTCTCTTTATATAGCTTCTCGGATTCCCGTCACCCCATCTTAGGCTGCAGTAAATCAGGCCTAAAAGGCCCGTTCGGACTCAGAATCAGCTAACTTTTATGTCTAGAACGTTAGTCGCGAAATTCTAAACAACTTTGTAGTTCAAGAGTTTTTTGTTTGACGCTGTCTTCGACCCGCAACATGACCATCTTCAAAAAGAGTTCTGAGACAGATTTCTGGAAAAATCCCAATTTGACTCCAACAAGGTTTCCACTTGTATTCTTGGTAATCCCTACACATCAAAGTGTAAAACAAGAACATTGTGAACTTTTGCAACTATTAGTAGATTTTTCCAAATAAATCATAAACTTTATACAAAAAGGAGTGTTAAAAGCATATTATTAGCATAAAACCATCAAAAATTATAGATACGTTATGGACGTATCAACATCCCCAAGCTTAGTTCCTGCTCGTCCTCGAGTAGGTAAACGATCAAAACAATATAATTTTTGATGTGACATGCAGACAACACAATCTTCCATTATTGTAAAAGCATTGATAGCTGGGATTAAGGTACTCTAAACATGAATCATGAAAGATAGAGTTCTAACAATAAGACATAGCAACTATGTTGTAAAATGAAAAGACACAAACAAAAGATTAATGAATAACAATGCATTGCAAGAATTTTGTTTGTTTCACATAAAGAAAGCATAATGAGAATGGTATTCAGCTTGTCCCTCATAGAGTAGCAAACATAAATGCATAGGACACCTTCAAAGTTCATAAGGGTGACTAGATACAAATAGTTTAAGAACAAGCAATATCAAAGTTATGCATCAATCAACAAGTCTTGGGACAATGCACATTAAACTAAGAATGGCCACTATGCTCTCTTAATAGGTGCATAAAGATATAAGATGGAGACTCAAAATAAAAGTAAAAGAAAGTCCTTCTTAGAAGGAAGCAGGGATTCAAGTCTCATAAAGAGCTTCCAAAAATTATGGTACTTATTAGCTTTCAGCTCTCATTGCCCCTATCATAAGCATCTTTAGATGATTAAGGTTAAAGTGACACAACTAAGAGGATATGCTTGACAAGTTATAAGTTGAAATCTCATGCCCCTTACTTATGAGTACCGAACCTCATGCTACTCAACTTCAGTCACAAGTAAGCTCTTGTCATTGTAAGTACATATGTATCATAGAGAACCGCCAATAGGGTACCCCTTGCACATGATACAGGAGCTATCCCATAATCAAAATGACAAGGCAAGCAGACAATGAGCATCTCAGCGATCTTTTTCTATTTGTATAGGTTTTTATTGAGGATGCTTCATAGAGTGCTCATTATGGTTATGTTGCAAGTTTCCACCATGATTAGGCATGTCTTAGGCTTGCGACCGAGGCATTTCTCTAACACACATACAAACTCCATGATCTTAAAAAATTCCCCCTTTATTTCACACCGCCGGGATCCATAAGCAAAAGAATCATGATATCAACGGAATATAAGTGCAATGTTGAAATCGTTCCCCATGATACATGGTTCTGCTAACTTCAACTTATAAAGCGCAAGCATATACTCAACAAAGATGGACACAATGGTTCAAGTTTATTAAGTGCAAGGAAATAAAGTGTGCCATCAAGTTCGTGAGAGCTTTAATCACTAATTTTCATATAACAAGTTTAATTCGGAAGGTAGATAAAAGCAAGAATATACTTGGAATAGCAAATACTAATAGGTAGGTATGGTGGACTCTTTGGAATAACTTGGTTTTATTTGGAGTTGGATGCATGAGTGGAACTCGTACTTGGTTATGGAGGCTAGCAAAAGACTGGGAGCGACCAACTAAAAGAGCAATAATGGCCATAATCATGAAAAGCGACAAAATATCATTAATTAAAGCATAAAGTGATATTACAAGTCGAAAACTAAAGGATCATAAAGGCTATGGTGACTTGGGATAGTCATAACATGGTGTGGGCATGCGCCAAGTCAATCCAAATAAAGCATCAAAGGAGAATACCACAATACTATGCTTTAATATGCTAAAACAATGCATGATTCTTTCAAGGCACATTAAGCAATCTCAATTTTTTATAACATGTCATGCTACAGCAAAAATCACTAATCATAAAGCCAAAACAATATCAAGCATGACATGACAAAGCATAGGCCACCGTAAAAAACAAGCTCCTTTTACCACTTAAGCATGATCTTTTCCTACTCTTTTCCAATCCAAACCACACTTATTTGAAAACTAATGTATGAAAGAGGGGATCCAACCAATTTATTCAAGCAAACTAAGCAAACCAAGCAAACTAAAACCAAAAACAAAAATGAAGATGCTCAAATAACAACACAACTGTGTATGAAACAATAAAAATGAAGTGTTTGGAAGAACCTGAGATTTTTATTGTTGAAAAAGGGGATGCCTTGGGCATCCCCAAGCTTTGACGCTTGTACTTCTTGGATATTTCTTGGGGTTACACGGGGTGGCATCCCCATGCTTGAGCTTTAGTCCATTCTTCATCTCATTACATCATTCTTTCCTTAACACCTGAAATTTTTCCTTCATACAAAACTTCACATAATCTTCATTAGCAACATTAGTGTACTCAAGATAATAAGTCTTTAGGTTCAGTTTCAACACTAATAAAACTTCCATTAAAACACAAGATACTTTAGCACTTTCCTTAAAAAGCTCAATTCCCCAAAGAGAACCCAAAAAGGAATCAACAAGAAGCAAATGCAAATAATGGCAGAAATCTGTCAAAACAGACCAGCAGATAGAAACCATTTTTTTAAAGACCTTCTATTGCTCAAATCGAAAAGTGTTGAACTAACGAAAGTTGGATAACAACCTGGGGCAGAAGCATAAACAATTACAGCTCAAACCGACGTATATATATTTTACACGAATTTTTACAGCGAAGCACAAAAATCTGTTTCGGGACAGCAACTTTCCCAAGCATTACTTCTCTCTCATTAGAGGTTACTCTTGGCACAAAAAGCAAATAAAAATGATAAGGAGAGGTTATTACTGAAGCAATAACTTTCAACACTCAACTAAAACTTTTGGGTTATCTCCCAATAAATACTGTTCTTTAATGCCTTTAAGTTAGGCATAGGATCAAGATTCAAGTATTTTCGAATGAATAAGCATTAAGATCAATACCAGAAATATATTTATTTTTCAAGGCTTCATGCATTCCTACAAGTTTTTAACTGAAAAGCTTCCATGGAAAGATTTGTTTTGGTTTCATAGGCATGAACACAAGTGTTCAAGGTCAACCCCCACTTAACCATTACTCATCTTTCCAATCACTTTCCTTTTTAAAAACGTTTTTAGGTAACAAGTACAACTTTTTTTTTGTAATTCGCATTCCCTATCCATACTAAGATAGAGAACAACTTAAAACTGAAAGTAAAACCTGCTTAGAGATAAAGCAAACAAGTGCACACAAGAATATTCACCCACACGCTATTGCTCCTGGGCAATGGCGCCAGAAAAGGTCTTGATAACCCACAAGTATAGGAGATCGTGTGTAGCCTTTTTGATAAGTAACAGTGTTGAACCCAACGAGGAGCTAAAGGTAGGATAAATATTCTCGCAAGTTCTATCAACCACTGATACAACTCTACGCACACTAAACGTTTGCATTATCTAGGAAGTAAAACTAGAGCAACAATACGAGTAATAGAGAGAGCTTTGCATGATAATAAATAACAAGAAAACAAAGCTAGTTGTTGCAGCAATAAAATACACTAAACTAAATGAACCATGAGTGTGGAATAGTGGTGGTAATTGTGGTGGCTTTGTCCAAGTTTAAATAGCGAATAGATCGGATTCATTGTCTTCGATGCAGTTTTCTATGTGGGAGAGGCTAAATATACATGCGCTTCACTACTTGGAATTACATGTACTGTATGATTGGATTGTTAGAAAACATCCGTAAGTACTAATCAATGCATTAAGGTTTCCCCAACCATAGCCTTAAGTTTAATGGTCCTCTTACTCCCATACGTGCAACGTTCCGGTTCGCGTCCTCAGGTTTCTGTCACTCCGACAGAACTTCCCCCTTCCTCTTACACATACTACAAATCCTATGATGTTTAATCCATACACGCACAAATATACTGGACACCAAAGGACTGTACCATATCAACATACAACTCTAATGAACCAAAGACGTTCAACCATTCAATCTAAGAACAAAGAAACTACGCAAACATGACATAGATCATAGGATTATAACTTATAGCATCAAACACCATGTTTACATAGGACGGTTCAGAGGTGTGTGGGAGGATGAACCACTGCATACTAGGAGGATTAGATGATGGATATGGCGGTGAAGATGGTGAAGAGGGCGGCGACGGCGGCGATGGCGCGGGGACTCCTTCCCCGCCGTCGGTATCATGGGGCAGCACCGCCCCTTAGCCCCCTTCCTTCATGGCTTCTTGGGAGCCCTTCCCCATGGAGATGGGATCCATGGGGGAGGCAAAAATGTGGCTTTGGTGGCTGCAAATTCGTGGGTGAGATGCCCTCCCTTTATATAGCTTCTCGGATTCCCGTCACCCCATATTAGGCTGCCGTAAATCGGGCCTAAAAGGCCCGTCCGGACTCTGAATCAGCTAACTTTTATGTCTAAAACATTTGTCGCAAAATTTTCAACAACTTTGTAGTTGAAGAGTTTTCCGTTTGACGTCGTCTTCGGCCCTGAAACGTGACCATCTTCAAAAAGAGTTCTGAGATAGATTTCTGGAAAAATCCTAATTTGACTCCAACAAGGTTTCCACTTGTATTCTTGGTAGTCCCTACACATCAAAGTGTAGAACAAGAACATTGTGCACTTTTGCAACTATTAGTTGGTTAGTCCAAATAAATCATAAACTTTATACAAAAAGCAGTGTCAAAAGCATATTATTAGCATAAAACCATCAAAAATTATAGATACGTTATGGACGTATCAACGTGTGATATAGAAACAACCAGAGGTTCCCAGTGAAACTCTAGTCACTGGTTCATTGGTCAACAGATGATCAAGGTTTCCTGATCATGTGGCATTTATGCTAGTTGGAAATGGAATCAACTCATTCGGAGAATGAGATGATGAACCAATACCCAACCTAAACATCGTGACCCGATCATGTCACGAAGTTCAAGTTACGATGATTAGAATGGATCCTCGTAGACTATTCCTTAGACCGTAAGGCTATATCAATCATTGTCTCCTGAGAGTGCTTAGATAGCATCAAGTGTCACTTGGTAATACAGTGATTATAAAGATGTGAGGTACTCAGAGGAACCATAGAGACAATATATGTCAAGAGCGGGATTTGTTCGTCCACGTGACGAAAAGATACTCAAGGGCCCACTCGGAGAAGTTATATCCAATAGCTGCACAACGTGTGATTTGATCACAGGGATATCACTTGTCGGAACGAGTCAAGTAGCATTGTTCGGTAACGAGATTGAACACGACATGGTGATGTCATTGATCAGATCTCGGGCAATGCAAGTATCGAGAGACAAAGGGAATAAGACACGACTGCCCCGTTTCAAACGACGAAAGATCTTCGTGGAATGCACAGGGGTCACATGGTCATCCAGGTCCCTCTGTCGATCATTGGTTCGGGAGTGTCCCGACCATGTCTGGAGTGTTCCCGAACCGTGGGGTATCACACTTAAGGGCTTGATGATGCTTAGAGAGTGTTTATAGGATCGGTAGAATCACGAGTAGAGAGAAAACTGGAAGGGTTTCGGTAAGTCCGGAGGATGTCCAGAGTGGAGATGGAAGGTGTTCCATAGCCATGTAGATTGAATAATATGTGAATGAATGTTAAATATTGATTTAATCATTTATTCATAATTATTTAATAAAAGAGAAAATCAATTAAATGGTCAAAGGGCTTAATGGGCCAATTCCTAGAGGGGAAAGGGCCCAAGAGGGGACCACACCCCTAGGAGAGGCCTAGGGGGTGGCCGGCGGCCCTAGTGGGCCTGCCCCACGTGGGGCCCATGGTGGGGGCTGGCTGGCGCACCTTCCCTCTCTCCCTCTCATTTAGTCCCACCCCGGATTTTGAGGGAGGTAGTACCTCCCCTCCCCTATATATAGTGGGGGTATTTGGCCAGATAAAGACACACAATATTCAATAAAAGGTTTCCTCACTTTTGGGGAGACCTCCAATTGATATTCTCTCTCTCTCGTGACCGTGGTCACAAGTTTGGACTGCGCGAACGAGAGACATCTTCACCGTGGAGCGCCATCGTGCTACGGGATTCGGATCCAGGAGATCTACTTCCACAACAACTGTTGGATCGGGTAAGTGGGAGTCATCGTCAGGCACCGGACGTGTGTAACTCCCCGCAAGGTATCACACTTGAGGCACTCAAGTCGATGGAGCCACAGGAGCGCAAGGACTTCATCATGACCTTGAGGTTGGCTTCGGCTCGTCTACATCAACCACGCTCTCCTGAGCGTTGACAACGCTTTTCGGTCTTCAAGGGTAAGTTCACGAAAATCCCCTCCCGTTACTGTATTACTAATAGGTAGGTCCTGGCAACATCAGGGGTTCAGTGGAACCCCTACCGTGGGGTCTCATAGAAATATGGATGATCCAAATCCATCGTGTAGCACATGTAGTCAACTACGTCGTTCTCACTAAGGAGGTCATTTAGACGCACATACCACTCAGGGAAGTTGGATCCATCTCGTTTGAGCTTTTCAACATCTACCCATTCATCTACCCCAAAAGAAGCTTCTCGGCGAACCATCTTGCTGCATTTAACGATTGCAAAGGATTTAGACTAAGTTCATAATTATGTGAGTTATAGAAAACTCCACTAAAACTATTATCCCCAAAAAGGTTTTATTAATTACACGATCCCTATTCATTACACTGCACCGATCGTCACGGTCGGTGATATAGTTGCAAAGGTGGACGTTTCAACGTCGATCACATCATTCATGTAATTCGTGCTTGATCTTTCAACCATCATGTGTTTCGAGGCCATGTTTTTATATGCTAGGCTCGTCAACTCAACCTTACGTGTATATCTGTGCAACATGTCTTACACCCACCGTATGCGAACGCAAATATGTCTAACACCCGATCGTCACGACATGCCTCATAACATAGAACTTTCTTGGTGGTGCACACTAATGGAGAACACTTTTATTGGTATTATGTTTTATGGATCATCTTATTTAGCCTACCATCGAGTATCTTATACTAGCACACAACAATCATATGTAAATGTGATGCGATATGGCCCTTCGTGATGTGATCTCCATCATGCGCCTCTAGTTCTGGCGCTAGGGTTCCGGTGCTATGGGCACCATTGTACCAGCGCCTCCGGCTTGTAGTCCACCATCAGGATGACCGTTACTACTACTTAGCATCAGAAAATAAACCGCTTTACCTTGACTATGACCATATCACAACGCAACGTCTCTGCAAAATAAAGTTAGATGCTTCTAGTCTATCTTTGCATGTTTTACATGGCTGTTAGGGCTTTCGCGCAAGAACCGTTCTTACCTACGAACTTCAACCACAACGTTGATTAAATAGTTGTCTATACTATACCCCTTTTGGGTCCGTCTGTTGCAAATGGCATACCAACTAATGCGAGAGAGACACACACACCCCAAGCCACTTTATACGGTGCAAGTCGTATGTCAAGCGTGGACCGGTCTCGCGAGTTAACACGTAAATTCGGTTGGGGCCGCTTCATCGAGCATTGATGTGGTATGCACAAGTATATGTGGGAGGGTAACAACTATAAAATCAACGCCCACACGCTACAACTCGTGTTTTCTACCTGTACTAGCAATACTACGCATAAATCTAGCTCTGATACCACTATTGGAGTTACATGCCTAAAAACAATAATTTTTACTATGCCAAGAACCCTAATGTTAGGATCTACCTATTAGTAATGCAGTAACGGGAGGGGCTTTTCAAAAACTTACCTTTACGAAAAGCTTTGTTACTCGGGAGAGTGTTGGCGATGTAGTCGTACCGACGCCAACCTCGGGGTCGTGTTGAGATCCAACGACTCTGGTGCCGCAGGTGCAGCGCCTCTGAGGGAGTCACACACGTCTGGTGCTTGACGATGATTCCCGCTCCTTTGTTCCAGTAGAGGTTGCGGAAGTAGACCTTCTAGATCTGAATCCTACAGTGCGACGATGCTCCGCGGTGAAGAACTCCCCGTTCACGTAGTCAAGAATTGGGACCACGGTCACGTGAGAGAGAGAGGCAACTGGAGGATTTCCTTAAAGAGAGGGAACCTTTTATTATTTTATTGTATTTAATTTTCTCCATATGACTCTCAATATATAGGGGGAAGGGGACCGCAAATCTCTTTAGCCAAGGCATGTTGGACTAAACAAAGGAGAGGAGAGAGGGGGTTGGCCGCCGCCAGCCATGGCCCTTGTGGGGCCCACGTGGGGTCCCAAGGCCCAGCCAGCCACCTCCTCCTCCTCCCTTTTGGTCCTTCCCTCATGGACCCTCCCCCTTAGGGAATTTGACATTTTAATTCTTTTTATTTTATTAAATAATTATGAATAAATGATTAAATCAATATTTAACATATATTCACAGATCATTTAATTCCCGTGGCTATGGAACTCCTTCCATCCCACTCTGGACATCCTCCGGACCTTCCCGGAACCCTTCCGGTTTCTCTCTCTTTTCTTCGATGGTTCCGATGATACCAAAACGGTCTCCAAGCTTCGTCAAACCCTTAAGCATGCTACCCTACGGTTTGGGAACACTCCAAACATGGTCAAGACCCCTCTTGGACCAATGATCATCAGTGGAACCTGGATGCCCATAATGACCCATTTGCATTCCATGAAATCTTTGTCGTTGAACCATCAACGATGTGTCCTATTCCTTTTGCCTTCTCGATACTTGCATTTTCCGAGATCTGATCAGCAACATCACCATGTCAAGTTCAATCTTGTTACCGACAAATGTTGCTTAACTCGTTCCGACAAGTGATACCCCCGTGACCTAGTCACACGCTGTGCAGCTTATGGATATAACTTCTCCGAGTGGGCTCAGAGTATCTTTCTGTCACGCGGATGGAAAACTCCCGCTCTTGAAACATACGCCTCTACATGCCCCTTTGATATACCAGTAACACACCTTTATAATCACCGTTTCATCGGGTGACGTTTGATGCGAACAAGGCACTCTCGAGTGATAGTGTTTAGATACTGTCTCACAGTCTGAGGAACAAGACAACTCGTTTCCTAATTATCATAACTTTAACTATGTGACATGATCGTGTTACGATGCTTAGATTGGGTATGCTCACCATCTCATTCTCCCAATGAGATGACTCCATTGTCAACTGGCATAAATGCCACATGATCAGGAAACCTGGATCATCCGTTGACAAATGAAACAATGACTAGAGATTCACCGGGAACTCCTGGTTTTTTATATATCACACGTGCATTGACGTTTCCTATCAATATAGTTATAGCATGATATAAAACCTAATTATAAACTTTATTAAACATGATAATAATCCATATTATTATTTGTCTCTAGGGCATATTTCCAACCATCTACCACTTGCACTAGAGTATAAATAAACTAGTTGCATTTGTTTACCAATCATTAGTGCCACACAATTTGGCACTTCTGATTATGCTTGCTCATAGAAGAAGTAGAGTCTACGGTTTGGACTTTACAACCCCTCATATCCTTTGCAACTTACTAATGTCACCTTAACTGACATTAATATTTTATCATCATTTGATAACATTTCTTATATGTATAGTAGTTATGGCAGCAGAGTGAGGTCTTTGATTCCAGAAGCCAGCAGTGACGTTAGATCAGTCAATGCGAACTTTCTCATGGGTACTATTGAAAGAGCATGTGGGCCCCATATGTGGTTTTAGTAATTAATGACAATCTCTATGGACTAATGTTTGCATTGAGTTGCACTTGTAGGATTTGTCCATTGGTTTTGCTTGGACCATGTGTTGGTTTCAAGGTGGAAGAAATAAAGAGAAGCATTGTCCAAGGGCCTTAGGCCTTTTTAGAGTCATTTGAGTGATCATGGATCGATGAAGACGATGTCAAAGAAGAGGTTTACCCATGTGTATGGGGGAGCAAAGTTCAAGTCTTCATCTAGCAAGCACAAGGTAGAGGAATCAAGAAAGGTGTCCATCTTGAGAAGGACAAGATCGTCTACATCATGCTCAAGTGGATTGCTCAAGACAAAGGTATAATCTTGATAGGTTTTCCCTTTTGCCAGTCTCTTATTGGTAGTTGAGAGACCGAATTTAGGATAGATAAGTGTACTATCAAGAGGGGCTCTCGAGTGAGTAGCTCGATCATATCGTTCGGGGAGAGCTCAAACCATTGCATTCTTAGCATCATATTTCTTGGTTGTTTGTTGGATCTTATCCATGTTTGGTTCTAGAGCTTGTGTTCATTACAAGCTCTAGATCATCGAAATCAGATATCCCTTTTATATCTTATTGCGATTTTGTTCTTGGAGGCTTTTCGGATCCTCACCAAGTGAGGTATCTCACATTATAATACTTGATATATTCTCACTTGGTGATATCCAATATTTTTAACAAAATTGGTTTCAGGTCAATCGGAGTTTCCTAACTCAAGTTATTGCCATTTGTATTTTGCCCTTTATTTGATTTGAAAAGTAAAGGAAAAAGATTTTCGCTGGGCCAAGCGGTACGACCGGGCGTGGTACCGGGGGAGCCTGCTCGCATGGCCTCCATCCTCTGCTCGACCTGGCTGGGCTGGCTCATACTACTGGGCTAGCCAGCTTCGCCCGCCCAGCCTACAACGTCGCACCTCTCATGGACCGCGCTCCCTCACGCCCTCGCGCGTGCAGCCGCCCCGCTTCACCCGCTCGCTCCTAGCCTTCCTTCGCGCGCCGCTCGCCCTCCCCCGACCCTCTTTCCACGCGTTGCTTCGCTTGCTCGCTTCGTCGCCAGGGTGCCAACGCCCGCTTTGACTTCCTAGCTCGCTCGCCTTGCGTCGCTAGGCTGCCGGGCGGTAGTACCGACCCAATTCCGGTACTACCGACCGAGGCCAAAAATTGGCCCCAACGGACAATTTTCTAGCCCCACTATTTAAGCCCCCTCTCCTTTTTATTGGTTGCTTCTTCTCTCTCTTTTCTTCAAGCTTTGACCAATTGTCTTAACCCTCTTGAGCTTGATTTCTTTCTTCCCCTCCAATGATTCTTGCTAATATTTGAGAGGAAGATAGAGGATATCTAGATCTACATTTTGACCAAACCAAATCATCTTTTTGTGAGTGAATTTTTGGGATCTAGATCTTGGGGGATTTTGTGTTCTCCATTTGTTCTTCCTCTCTTATTCCCCCAATTGCTTTAGTAGCTTTGTTGGAATTTGAGAGTGAAGGATTGGAGCATCTTTGTGGTGTTCTTGCCATTTGCATTAGGTGCATCGGTTTGAGTTCTCCCCTGAGGATTTATTTGGTGAAATCAAGAAGATTGTCCCTCTTGGGTTCTTGAAACCCTGGACGGTTGTGTGGCCTTTGTGGCATGTCCTTGGGGCCTTTAATTAAGTTGTGAAGCTCTCCCCAAGATTGAGGTCTTGGTGGTGGTAATTGGGAGCCTCCAATTAAGTTGTGGAGATAGCCCCAATCTTGTATGGGTTTGGTGACCGCCCTCAAGTGCCCCATAGTGGAATGGGTGCTTGCCGCGTGGTGAGTGCTCGGGAGAATAGGGTAAGGCCTCTTGTTACGTTGGTGGTCTTAGTATGGCCCACCCCTCCAACGAGACGTACTTCCTTGTTGGGAGGAACTCGATAAATATCGTCGTCCCCGTATGCCTCGGTTATCTCTATACCCGACCTTTTTTACTTATGCACTTTACATTATGATAATCTTCGTGCTTGAAGTAATCTATCTTGCTATCACATTGTTGCTTGTCTTGCTTAGCATAAGTTGTTGGTGCACATAGGTGAACCTTAGTATATCTAGGCTTTGAGCTTGACCAAAGAAAACACTAGTTCTATTCTGCTATTGTTAAGCCCATCTCGTAAAAAAATTAAACCGCCTATTCACCCCCTCTAGACGACATCCGTGATCTTTCAACTGTGCTCTGGAACTCACTCCGTGAGAAGACGAACTTCCCTAGCCACAACATTTATACATAACACCAAGTAGTATCCATATACTTATATTTAAGTGAAGACATCAAAACAATAGTGCACATATGTGCAATTTTTTATGTTCATCCCCATGCTTCCTTTTCAAGGCAATATTTCAATGCAAAAGTTTCCAATCTTCTAAGGTCAACATTTGTCCTCATAGCACAACACTTTATGCTTTTAGGCATATCATCCTTCATGAATTTGGAAACATGTCTACGGTTCTCATTAGACACTGTGAACAATCTCGCACTAATTGGCCACATGAGATTTTTCAGTAATTCATTGGTCCATGGGCCTAAAGCCCATAAAAAAATCCAACATTTGTACAAACAGAAGAGAGAGCTACCCTTCAAGATAAGTTTCATAAACAGGCATAGGCACATTATTAGATCATACATAATTGCACGAACCAATCCATTTGGGTCTTTAGCAACATTCTTGAGGTTATAGTCTCTATGATGAAAACATATGGATACCTAAGGCATGTTTGGTTCATTACCGCACTTTGGACGGTTTGGTCGTCACAGTAAAAGTGAATTTGACAACTAGGTGTGGTGAAGTACGGTAGCCAACCAAACACGCCGTTAATGTTTCGATGGACAAATAGGCATGCTAACAATTAATTTACATCAGGATGCTAGACAAACTCATCACCATGGAAGACCTCTGGAACCTAGAGGTTTTGAGGTTTTCTTGGTGTAGGTGACCTTCCGTCCATTGTTTGCAGCCTTTGTTTCAGATGGAACACTTCAACCTGACAAAGTAAATGTCAACAGCAGTCTTGCAGTCACAGATGCAAATGCAAATAAAATTGGACATCAGCATGAAAAATCCTTATAAATGGGAACTGCCACAGGCTAAAATTTGTATTAAACAGAAAGAACCTGAAAGATCTGACACTTCCAAATTTTACCTGGAGCTGGAACGCCCTGGCACGCTCTCCTGCTAGAACTCCACGGGTCGAGTGCAGCTCCTGTATAGGAAGAAAACATGGTCAGTACTACAGCGAAAACGCTAGCAGATGGAGAGATCATAGTGATAGTTTCTTGCCTTCTGGTTCTCATCCATGACGGCCTTCAAAAAGGCCACTTCACGCTCCAGTCGCACATTGTCAGCATGGACAGTGTTTGAGGCACTGTTTGAATCTTCTTGTGCCAATTCTAACCCTATCACCTTCTCCTTCAGCGTCTCGACCTCCCTGTCCCTCTCAGCTAGCCTCTTCTCCAGCTCTTCTTTGCTGTCAATAACAAGAGATAAGTTCTTCTCTGCTTCGTCTTTGCTTGCCATTGCAGCTGAAAGTTTCTCTTCCAACGCCATGTTTCTCCTGACCAGGTTTGCAATTTTTGTATCATGCTGATGGTTAATGTCTGACGAACTTCTACCCAACCTATTCGCTTTAGCATCAGCCTCTGGAGAATGGTATGTGTCGTTCCGCTGCTTTTGGTTTCCAAAGGATGGTAGCTCAGAACAATTGTCAACATCCTTGTACTTGTCATCATCTATTGGCTTCTGCAGTTTCTGGGCCAGGCTGCATTCCTCCTCCTGACGGAACTGCCGGCGGAGTGATGAGCTTCCCATATTTGAGTTATGTAGCAGGGAATCAGGAAGCGATTTCCTCCCAGATGAGCTTTCCGCTGTTGTCGCGAGACTACGCCTTGCTACTGAATTAAAGTACAGAGGATCACAGTTGTTGAGGTGATCGGCAAGTTCCTTTGAGCTGGGAGGAGAGTCATCATACATTAAGGGTTCTGCATCAGGGGCAGACCGCCAACTGAAACCAAGTTCATTTTGCAGCACTACTAGGACTTCAACCTTCGAAAACAAAAAATAATTTCAATTCTCGAATAGTAGCTGGAGAAAGAAATATTTCAAGTGCTTTTTAGGCAAAATACGAAAAATAACAGTACAATGCTTTGCGGAAAATATCAGAAATACCCCTTGCAACCAAACAAGAAAGAATGAAGTCTAAAACTATAAATGCTAAAGTAGGCTGTTCTTTCACTTAAGAAGTGCTTACCTTATCAGATGGCTCCTTTTTGTTTCCTCCAAACGAAATAAGAACAATCTTATCCCTGTAGTACAAAGGAACCATGCTGAAACCCTGCATGAGTTGCAGCTTCAATTGTTCAGCAACAAGAATAAATGATAGCACCGGAATAACAGGAAAATGAATAGGATTTGCTGTTGGAGAGTCTGTTGTTTCCTCTGTCATGAGAACCAGACTGAAGTTGAAGATGAATTCTAATTCAGTGTGGATTACATCAGAGTAACTACAGCAATCCTGAATTTCCTAGTAAGGAGCATTCAACTCTATACAATATCCAGCATATAGAATATAACTCTAAGCAATCCAAAACTTTGGATTTCTCTAGATTTTGGGAAGGCTGAAGATGGTACAGTATCCACCTGCCAAGACCACTTGGATTCCATCAAAGATGATTTCCACTTACTTTCTTGGTAGTAATTGAGGAACTAGGAGGTACTACACAAACAGACCACTTGGATTCTAGGACATCGAATACCCAGGTTTCTGGATGACCTGAGAAAGTGAGAGAAGACTTCTTATTAGAAAAATGAGTCATGGTCCTAAATGAAGCAATTCTTCTAAGAAATAAACACACTTTTGGTAATGGCTTAGAAAGAAACTGAACTACCCATATTGCATATTTTATACGACTTAATGAATGAGTACATAGCATAACAAACTTACGCCTTTTCTTGCTTCCACCCCCTGCTATAAACCATTTAGCCCCACAGAGAGCTCCGCAGCAACCGGCTCGAGGTGATGGATGATGACCATGTGTTTTCACTCTTGACCATACCATCTGAGAAGATTGGATTTTTTTTCAGTAGGACGTTAACAAGAAAAAATAGTAGAAACCTGATCAAACTTACTGTTTCAAAGTCTAGAGCGTGAACATCATTTAGTGTCTTGGATTTTGACTGGCCTCCAAAAATCAAAAGAATTCTATCATCATAAAGTGCAGCCACATGATTCGATCTTGGAGAAGGTCCAGCACCTCTAAAACATGAACATGCAGTTATTAGCAGAACATAGCACAGCAAAGTAAGAGAACAATTCGAACATCAAAGAGCTTTCAATGCATGGACTGCTAATTAAACCACATTAGATTTGCAGATACCTATAGACAGGCATTGTGGACTAACCAAGTGACCACCTGACGAAACGTCTTTGCTTAGCTTTTGTTTTTGTGTAATGACATCAAACTTCTTAGTTCTAGAAAAGAATGACTTACTTATAGTTCAATGGAAGCCATGTTAAAGACTTCAGATCAAACATATGAAGGTCATGTAATTTCTTCCCTTTAGTATCCTCTCCCCCAAAGAGAATTAAAACAGGGCCTGCTCTAGTCACTGTATGGCCACTGCGAGCCACCTGAAATTAGCAATTGAGGATCAATCACTTGTCACCTTGCAACGAACAATTCAACAATTGTGTAAATCAATGTTTGAATATGTAACTGGAATGTCGCCCTTTGCTTCCATATGCAACCAGATCTCAGTTTCCGAATTGAATGTCCATACTGCAGTAAAATAAATGACGAAGTCCTGATTATTTCTGCTGGAAGTTTAATACTGAATCAGATAATAAAATAAATCTATCTGATTTTTCTGAGAATAAAATAGGACAATCTAACCTGATATCCGGTCAGAAGGTGGCTCGCTTTTCCCTCCGACAAGGATGACATTCTTGCCCCATGGAACCTGATTAAAAAAGATACATTAGTTTCTCATTCTAGTCATAGTTAAAACAAGCATTGTAAACACTGCAAGGTACCCCCTTCATTCAAAATAGGTTTTAGATACAGTCCTCTCCACATGCAACTTTGACCATTAATTTTTTACATGTACATCTTAAAATTACAAAAGTATATGTTTTGAAACTGATTTCCATTACTAATTCCATGGTACAATATTTTTCTAAAAAAAAATTAGTTGTCAAAGATAAGAAGCTTGATTTAATGCTTTCTAGGAAGTATTTGGAACAGAGGTAACGAGATTATTGAAAGGTGAAAGCCATGATGATTGTAACAACCTAGGCCATATTTGACTCAAAGCCAGCCCTCACCTATGACCACAGTCCACCGAAACACGTGTGTAGAACCTCACTTTGGATTTCGTGTTCATTTTGCCGAAATGTGCAGTGTTAACCCCGAAATGCAACAATTGGGCAAACAGGCATTGCATGCTACTATGCTAGTGCAACCCATTATAAAATATCAATGTGATACTAAGGGCTGCAGTTTTACAATTGAGAACATAATGAAAAGCATGGAATGTGAATAATCATTCTTTACCAACTCTTTATTTTGAGAACCTTTGCCTACTTCTGTTCCTTCAGCAAAGAGACTATGAGAGCATAACTTCCAGTAAATTTGTAAAGATAAGGTACAAGTCTAAGATAGCATGTAAGAAATCGAAGAATGGAACAGAGCAGTGAGAGAGCAATGAGCTCCAAGAAGCATACCAGACAATGACCTTTGCACGGTCGAAACTTCGGTGAACGTCCACCTGGTGATACACGAACTTTAGAAGCCACAGAATCCCATGTAAGTTTGTCTAAGCTCAGTATCTGAATCGTATATGAAAGATGATATCACGAGGTTAGCTCATAACTGATATAAGCCTATGCAACACAAAAAAAAAGAGCTCCTCATGCAACACAACATCAATTACCTTTGTATCATCGAGCAAATGGTGACCAGAATCACCACCAAAGACAATCATTTTGCTCCCAACCATGGCTGCTGCATGCTGTTTGAAATGGTGAGGACATGAGTGTGTTATAATCTATAAAAGCTTCAGTATAGAAACCAAATAATGATGAGAACATCACAACTTCCTTTACACTTGAAACAATTGCTAAGATGGTTAATTACATCAAAACGTGGGATCGGTTTATCCCCCTCTGTTGACAACACAGCCCAGTTCTCCGAGTTCTCAAATGCACGGTCATTGAGATCAAAAGTATCAGACGAGCAGCGCCAAGCAAGGTCATCAGCACGGCCACTCACTGACACAGCCACAAGCTCTTCTTCCTGAACAAACTGCAATAGGAAGTAACCGTTTAAATACATCAACAAAAAACAGAGTAAGAGAAAAAAGAACAGGTGAAATGAGTCAACAAGAATAGCTTACATTGGGATGACTGGGCCGCTTCGTAGGCCGAGCAGGACTCCGGGAACCATGGAAATGATCATGAAGATGACCCTTCAACCTACATAAATCACAAGGCAATGGAAAGGTAAGAGCACATTATTCAACCTTTTCTCTTGAGAAACAGGAATCCTACAGAAGAAAAGGAAGGATGAACACAAATTCACATAACAGTTCAACTTTTTTAGTATCTGCTCTTTGCTCGGGCCGAAATAATTTCTTGAGATGAAAAAAGACTATTTCTCTAACATAACTCATTAAAATCGTCTAAATGCGCAGGTCACACAACCAATGAAATCAGCAAACCTAACTAAGATACTAGTAAGAGGAAATCTGATGGAAATACATATCAATGAAGAACCAGAGGGCCAGTAATGACTAATGGTTAGGAGAAATATATCAGCGGAGCTAGATTTACGGGCCAAGATAGAAGGAATGGAACCAAAATTCACCTTCCCAGCTTAATCCGGCGACGAGAGAAACCGAACATCTTCGGCATTGCGACCTCTGGAGTTCCAAACCTTTTTTTTTTTGCAGAAACGGAAGGGCTGAATCCTACTAGCCTAAGCTCGCTCACCTGCAAACACGAAATGCTAGGGTTAGTCGAGGACGAAAAATATCATCATGTGGAAAAATACGGGGGAAAGGCAATCTTTTTTTCTTTCGAAAAAGATATTGCCGTTGGAACTCGGGAAAGAACAGCAAGACATCAAGAAATTCAGGAAAAAAAGGACAGAGACCTTGGGCGCACGGAAACCAACCAATAAACAAACTAGGGAACGACAAGACAGAGAAAAATATTCAGGTCTCCTGGATTGTGCCAAGAAGACACCGCATTTGTTTGAGTTGAGCCTCTCAAGAAACAAGAAGCACCATTATCGTGCATTGGCAGAGCCAAGAAGTAGACCGGCGCATAAAAGTAAGCGAATAAACAAATGAGAAGATTTAGAGAGAGAAACACAGATTACTACTTCCTCTTCATACCTGTTCTTCTTGGAGCGGAGCCGGAGCCGGAGGAGAGGGCAGCAGCAGGAAGAAAGAGCCGGAGGAGTGTAAATGGAGGGAGGCCCTGTAGGCAGCTACCGAGCGAGCGGCGGCGGCGACAGTGACATTGACCGAGACCTCTCGGGGCTTGTGAGAGCGAGAGTGGTGAGATGGGAAAATGGATGGGGGAGGGGGAGAAGCCTCTGAACTGGGCCTCCCTCCCTGGCTCAACTGTGTGGAAAGTTTTACAGGGGTTGTGTTGTGGACCTCGTGGTGTGGTGTGCCATGGCAGAGCAGCCATGGCAAAAGGTGATTCACTTTACTGTTACCATGCATGAGAGACGAAATTTACACTTTACAGCCTCCCTCCAAAAAAGATTTCTTCTTATTCTTGTGTTCATTGACTTTAGATGTCGAGTCAACCCTACTTTAGAGAAAAAAAGATGCTGATTTTCTAGTTTTCAAAGGCCGCATAAAAAATGTTTTTGCTTGGAACAAGGACACACGTGGTGCCTGGTTAATTACCTCAGTCACTGCAGACCCACTCACCCACGAGTGCCGTTGCTCAAACTTGCTCTGCTGTGGCATGCATGGGAGAAAGCCTGCGCTGCATCAGTCAATCACTGCCTCTGGCTCCCGTGGACCAAATTTTTCCTGGAATCAACTCAAAAAAAACACATACTCCATTTAAATGTGAATCCTTGACATGCAACGCTATCTCCACGGCTGGCCCAAACGGGTGACCGAAACGGTTCGTTTCTATCTGTTTGGGTCGAACCGCGGTTGTTTTGGGGTCGCGGTCCGGCCTATCCGGTCAGCCGCGCCTACCGGCGCGACCCATATGTCCGTGTCTGGCGTTTCTTTGGCGCCATCGCTGGCCAAGACTTTGCCAACGGCCAAACACTCAAATTCACAGGCAACAACACACGAACTGACCATCAAATAAATTGATAGACGTGTGCCATCGCCCTTTGGGCATCGCCAACAAGTGGCCAGTGGATCTCATATGTGCAATACACAATGTCCAAAAGAATGTCAGTTGGTCTACCCAAAAAGTTACCGTCGCCGTCGCCATTGTCGTTCAAGCATCGCGAGCCTAGATGGTCTGCTGCCTGCGCGCGACCCAAGCCCTGCGATCGGGGTCGGCGATGGTGTCCAGGTCATGACCTTGGCTTCAGCCTCCTTGGCCTTGGCCTCTGCCTCCGTCACGCTAGACCTGGCCTCGACCTCCTTTGGCTTCGGCCTTCATCGCCTTTGCCTTCGCCTCGATCTCCATTAGCCTGGCCTTGGCGTTAGCCTCATCCACCTCGATAGACCTCATCCAGACCTCGACAAAGGTCTTGGTGGTGGCCTCTTTCTCTTTGTGATGCGTCTCTTCCTTCTCGGTGATGGCCTCTTCCTTCTTCTCCAGGATCTTCTTCAAGGTCTCTTGGAATACCAAGGAATCAGCCTGGCGGGCGATGTCAGCCTTCGTAACCTTGTGGCCTCTAGGCTGGTGGGCACGGGCGCCTGTCGGGTTGGTGAAGCCTTCGTCAGTGTCGTCGTCTAGGTCGATGACACCGCCCGTGGAAGCATTGCTTATGCCCTTCTTCTTTTTGTCAAGTTCTTTCTAGAGGGCATAGCTAGTCTCCCATTTTTTGTAGTCCTTGATCAACATCCAACAATGGGACAATGTGAAGGCCTTGTTGTCATTCACCTTCTTGAAGTTCTCCATTGCTTTCATGACCTACACGTATGGATGCGAACAATGGCTCAATGCATATGCAAGACATCGACAAGGAAAGGAAGAGGTTTTACCATGTCAACCGGCAACAGGCCGCTTATTTTCCTTTTTGTCACCATCTCGTAGGAGCCTTAGAACTTGCTACACTCGGCATGGATGGTGCCCCATCGCTTGGAGAGAGAGATCATTTCGATCGCTATAGAAGGCATCCTTCCTGAATTTCCTATGCTCATGGAAGAACCTGTCCACCTTTTTCTAGTAGGCAAAGCCCTTTTGCTCGGCATCGTATAGTGGATCTTGCGAAACCTCCATCTATGCCCTGCATAGGATCTTGTCCTCATTGGTGGTGTAGCTCAAGGTTCGCTGGCTCAACTTCTTGTTGTTGACGAGCGACGTCGCAAGTGAAGCGGCCAGTGACGCGGTAGTGATCATGGCGTCCTCGCCATAGCCGTCCCCATAGCCGTCGCCACCCTCGTTGATCATGGCGTGCATGGCTTCCTCGGCATCGTTGGACACGAAATCTTACACCCAGTTTGGCCATGATAAAGAGACGGGAGCAGTGTCCTGGCAAAGGCAAAGAAATGTCGTGACCATACCGTGCCGTCGTCGGTCATCGGCGCATCGGGCATTTCGCCGAACAGTTGACTGGCGTCGGCATGTCCGCAGCGGAGATGGACCGCTGCTTCTTCGACGCCTCCGAGCTTGTGTCCACGGTCGTTGGAGTGTGGTTGAGGTCGATGATAGTCTCTCCCGCCTCCGACATCGTCGTGCGGGGATGAACGAACCGGGAGAGCGAGGCGACGTTCCTAGTATGGCCTCCGGGAGAAGGTGTGTGCGGGCCAACTGTCCTGGGCTAGCCGCAAGGAGTGAACGCGACAAAGATGGTAGAGGAAGTGTCGTCCATGGACAGGCTGGGGATAGCAACGCCGTTGACACCGAAGGCCACGGTGCCACCGAAAGCGGTGGTCATCGCCTCCTGCTTTATCATGTTCACAGCATGCTTGGTGGCATCCACTGCCAGCTCGTTGTGGTTGGCCCTGCTTTCCGCAGCAAGGAAGCGCTCGTTCTCCTCCCGACGCTCCTTGTCGAGCTTGGCTTGGGCGAGTAGAGCTCGCGCCGCAACCCGACGGCTAGCGCGCTTCTCCGTCTCAGTTTTCCGCTCCTCCGCTGTCATGTCCTTGGCAAGCTTCTTCGGCCGGCCGCACTTCTTGGCGGCGGGAACGCCAGAAGGCGCAACATCAACCATGGTGGCAGGATCCATCGCCTTTCCCGCCGCTCCCGCCAGTGGAAATTTGGGAGAGGTTTTTTGGAGGGAGAAGTGGAGTGGTATGTGTGCCACTAGTGGGAGGGACCGCCAAAGGTGATGGTCAAACACGGGAGGCTGCGCGCGTTGTTCGGGCCGACCCAACCGTTGCCCAAATTAGGTGCACAGATGGGTCGAGCCGGACGCGTCGGTCTAGATGGGTCGGGCCGCTAGAAGGCCACACACGCCCCGCATGTCTGCACAGACGCGTTCGGACGCGCCCGGGGCTCATGGGTTGGCCAGTGAATATGCCCTAACACTATTACCAGTAGACCTTGATTCTCACCTTCTTCCCCTTTGCAAAATTGAACTCTTGTTCCAGCCGATACGTAACCTGATCAATATGGTGTGATTGGGTATCCCTCCAAAACTTGGGAAACTGAAAACACAAGGACGACCACGATTGGTCAGTATATCTTCAGTTTGGAGCGCATAAAAGTGTATTGCTAATCCTGAATGTCATCTTCATGATCATTTCCAAGAATGTAGTGGCTGGTGATTAGATCATTTCCAAGAATGTAGTGGCTGGTGAATCACTGATCAAAAAGCAGATTTTGCACATCTAGGCTTGCCTATAATCTCTTTCCTGGTCAGTTGAACGATGAACGGGATCAATACCTATTTGAATTGAAGAACATTATGTAACACTTGTTTTTGAGTGGGGAAGGCCACCCTACTTCGAATTCAGTCAGTGGCCAGATGCACTGTAAGCAATTCAATCTAGTCCCACCTACTATGTAGTCAGCCCTGCCTAAGTATTGAAAAAATTAACCATTTGTATTTATCGTCGAGTCATCAAAGTCGTCAGAACAAATTCAGAGAGGCTCGGCTAGCCCGGTCACCCTATGCTACTAGCGCTTTCAAAGATGAAGCTCTCGTCTTTGGCACATACCTCCGGACTAGGTGTTCATTTCTAATAAGATCCGCTACAAAAATACCCCCATACTCGGTAAATTTTTGGGGCGGCATAACCGAAAAGAACCGGCAAAAGTTGGTTACGCGGCAGATGGGTTGTCGAAACACTATTTTGTGACGGCGTCCAATTAACCACCTTGGTAGGTCTAATACCGGCAGAAAATTATGCTGTCGTGCGTGGGAAGTGCAATGACGGATGATAATACCCTGGTACGTCAACAGGGGTATAATTGATTGCGACGCGGATTGGACATGCGTTTACATTGGTTCCCACAACGAAGACTAGTCAATTGCACGACCCTGACACGGCAAGCACGTCTCACTGACTTGTGTGGCCCACCACCGCCTAGGCTCGCGCATATATTACACCATCCACGTCTCCTCTGAACGCACTCTCTATTCTACTCCGTCCAGTACTCTTCCCAAATCCCTCTCTGAGAATCTTCAGCGGTTGGCAGCGGAGTGCGAGGAGATTCTCTAGGCGGCAGCGCGCGGAGTCAGCGAACAAATATGGCAAAAAGGTAAGGCATCATTCCTCTCCATGGCGGTGGCATTGTAGATGCCAATAATGGCAAACAGGTTTCTTGTATCTCTTTGATTGGTGTTTTCTTCTTCTCGGCCAGTTACACCGCCTTCACTCCGGAGCTACGGAGGGTCACGTGTCCCTCGAAGTTCCGGCCCGACGTACCCGACAAGTACAACGGGAAGACCAACCCAAAGGATTTCCTCTAGATTTACTACATGGCAGTGTAGGCGGCTAGGGCGATGAGCAGGTCATGACCAACTGGTTTCCCCTTGCCCTCAAAAGTGAGGCCCATGCCTGGCTCATCAACCTACCTGATGGCTCCATCAAATGGTGGGAGGATCTCTGTGGTCAGTTCGCCAGGGTCTTCTAGGGTGGGTTCAAGCACCCTGGTACAGTCAGTGACTTGCACAAGTTGTCCCAAAAGCCGGGGAAAGCTTGCGCAAGTTCACTCAACGATTCTGCCAGGTGTTGCATACTATTCCCAAGATCACCCCCGAAGCCATCGTGGCGGCGTACCACGTTGGTGTTCGGGACCCTCGCATGAGGGATAAGATGAGTACACGAGACCTGGATACCACCCCGGAGTTGTTCGTCTTGGCGGACAAGTGCGCTCAGGATAAAGAGGGGCGACTTTAGCCCGACGAAGCCATCGCCGAAGATGAAGACTCTACCAATTAAAAGAATCGCAAGCGCCCACCTATGAAGCAAGCCCTGGCGATTGAGCCAGAGCACAAGAAGACCAAGGCACCCGAGGTGGCCACTGCCGACACCAACGGTGGGCCATGGTGCCCCATCGCCATCCCATGCCCTGAAGAACTGTAGCCGGGTCAAATCCCTAGTGGAGATGTAGACCCATGGGGATTATTTCATATGCCTCAAGCCCGGGCATCGCATTAGGGACTGCCCGAGCGTCGTGACTGAAAGACACAAAAGGCGACCCGGGTGGATCAGGTGGGGCCCGTGACAACCGAACCTGACGGGATCACGTCCCGGGTCACGATAACGGACGGCGTCCCCCTAAAACCTACGGCGAAGATGACGACGGACCTTTCCAGGAGGCCCATACGGAGGCGTAAGCCGAGACTGTCCCGGACGGACCTAGGTTGCGGTCCTAGACCGCACCTAGGACCTTCACTCGTTACCACGGTGTGGCATTTCTCTTATGCGAAGGGAGATTTGTCCTGAGGTTAACGAGTGGAGCCGGGACACCCCTAGGAGACGGATCCGAGCTTCAGCGCCCCGCCATGCCCGAGATCCTCTTTTCCCTCGTCACCACGGCGTGACACTTCTCCTATGCGAAGGGGGGTTTGTCCCGTGGCTCAGGGGCTTAGCCGGGCTAGTCCCGGGAAGTGGACCAGGGCACCGGTGAACCCGCCGTGCCCGGGAAACTTATCTGTGACCATGACATGTCATCTCTCCTGAGCGAAGGGAGATTTGTATCATGGTCAATAGGAAAAAGTGACCACTTTATGAAGATAGGTCCGAGCTTCGGCACCTCGCCATGCCCAGAACCCTTGCCCGTTGCTACGGTGTGGCACTCCTCCTATGCGAAGGGAGATTTTTCCGGTCGTTCCCGGGGCCTTTACCCGTCGCCACATCGTGGCATTTGTCCTATGCGAAGGGAGATTTGTCCCATGGCCGTCGGGTAGAAAGAGCCGGGGAAATCCCTGAAGGAAGACCCGGGCTTCGGCACATTGCCACGCCTAGAACATGATGGCTATGAAAATAGCCATCTTTCTCCGCGTTTAAACCTCATTTTTAGTCATGCAATTGACAAGAAACTCTCTAGCTTTTCCACTAATGGCTAATTATTGCAAAGATATGTAAACCATTGCTTTGAATTGTGTTGTACAGGAAATCACGCTTTTAAGGTGAAATCTAGAGCCATAAATGAAGATTTTGAGGAAGTCTACACAACCAAGCAAACCTGGAGTCAATACGAGGCGCTAGATGCCATAACGACCATTGGTATGGGCAAGGCCCACCCATACCAGGTGGCAGTGGCTTTGTCTCGTTAAACCCTACGACTTTCGTGAAGGCGCCTATATATTTTGAGGTCCCATCCACCATGTAGAGGGTCGCCATTCTCAGATTGCGTCACAACACCACCAAAGGAAATCCACCACCATAGTTCATCCTCTCCCCCATCCATCCTCTTCATAGCCATAGCCATCACTTTGTACTTTAGATATCCTTGTGATTCGGCAACCATTGTAAGAATATTTGATTTCAATCTAAGTATTTTGCACAATGTTTTCTATCCTTGATCTTATTGTTATGAGTAACTAGTCTTCACGGACTACGGGTTGGGGTGAAACCTCGCAGCGATTATGTGCATCTAATCTATAGGAGCATTGTGTATTGTTTGAATAAGAGATTTGTATATTTGTCTCTTGTCTCGATCTTTGGGCTTGTAGGTACCCAAGACCCCCAAGATCGATAAAGGATTGAGGTGAGATACTTGGTTAGCGGTGATATCATAGGTAACCTAGTGACAGAAAGGGGAATACGGTCTTTGCTTAGCGATCCATTGGGGAACAACAACGACATCACTTTTTAAGGCTTTGATCTGTGTTTTCACTTAATAATAGTTTGTAGCCCGGTGCTTCGTGGTGCAAATGGTTGGATCAAAAGGCTATTGCTATGTGTGTGGCTCGTAGGGGCTTTAGTAAATTAGGATGTGCTGCCCACAAATTTATATCTATTAAAACATTACACATGACTGTGCTTATTATTATCTTTATCCCATATGATGTGCAGATGTAGGTGAATCTTCAACCCTGGCCTATCTCCATCCATTGAAATAACCCACGATATAAAGTAAACTAGAAAGGTCTGGTAAATAAAAGTAAAATGAACAAACAAAGTCTTGTAGACGGGTCCTTATTTAACTCCTTTAGCATTGTTTCCCAAGGTTTGATTAAACCTAGGTCTACCAGGGAAAAA
This sequence comes from Avena eriantha, assembly GCA_910589775.1. Taxonomy (NCBI): domain Eukaryota; kingdom Viridiplantae; phylum Streptophyta; class Magnoliopsida; order Poales; family Poaceae; genus Avena; species Avena eriantha. The sequence continues at coordinate 302,801,598 of OU342743.1, forward strand.
GCTACAATGCTGCATCCGTAAATCCGGATCGAAGGTATCAACCCTTTTTCTTGCACCGTAGCTAGGGAAGCAATTCGCTATCCTGGTGAGGTCACTAGAGACCTTATTTTTTGTTTTATTTTTGTTTGTAGTTTATTTCTTTTTATTAGTTTACTTTCTTGTTATCTATTTGAAAACCCAAAAAAATTAGTTACTTGTTTATTTGTTTCCCTTAAATGAAAAACACCAAAAAGAAAAGAGCCATGGCTCAAAAGAAACTTGGGGAGTATGCTACTCCTACTGATGATTTTATGCAATTCACCTATTACTCAGCCAGCTATTGATGCATAAGCCTATAAAATTAAGCCTAACCTTTTGAGTTTGGTTCAACATAACCAATTTGGAGGCTCATCTTTTGAGGATTCAGGATTGCACCTTAATACTTACTGAAATTTGCGACATCATGTGTAGTAAAGATGTTGACCCAAATGCGATTAAATTACGTTTTTCCCTTTCTCTCTAAGAGGAAAGGCTATGGATGTTGGCTTCACAACATAGAAAACAAAAAAAATCATACGATGGGAACTATTATACGCCAAGATCTATCTACTAAATACAAGCAACGGGTGGATATATATCCATAGAGAACATACCCTTGAAGACCAACAAAGCATTGTCAACGAAACTGATTTCGTAGTTGATGTCGTCGTACACTTGCCAATCTCAAGATCGTGATGAAGTCCAGCGAGTCCAGCAGGTCCAACACCAGCAAGTCCAGCAGGTCCAGCACCACCAAGTCTAGCACCGCAAAGCAGTGGTGCATCCGTGATCGCACACACGTCCGGTACCCCGATAACCTCCGTCCCTCTCTCTCCAGCGAAGTAGCGAAAGCAGCAACTCCTTTCCAGATAAAGCCACCGGGAACATGTATCTCGCTATCCAAGACCATGGGGAATAATTTCTAGACAGGGAGAGAGATCCTTCACGAGGAGGTGTGAGTGAGAAGGAGTAAGAGGGGCCTTTTATAGGAGGAGGGGGTACCCCTCCCCATGGCCGGCGCCCCATGGGGGTGACCCCTCACCTCCCCCATTCATGTGGTGGTAAACCCCTCCACATAAATTTGCCCCTTCACATTCTCTATTAAAGTCTCCACTTTAAATGCATTGAATTTCTCCAAATTTAATGATCTCTCATTTAATAAAACTCTTTTATTAATTTTATTAAGAATTTTTTATAATTACTTCAATTAACAAACATTCACATAAAACCCCCTGCAACATTTCAATATCACATGCAGAACCAGTTTCTGCAATTTCACCCGAAACAATTCCGGTTTCCATCAAAATGATTCCAACGCTTTCTTAAATATTTATCTAAAACATATTTGCTCCAAATGGTGTCGATATCCCTTAAGTGTGTCACCCTACGGTTCACGAATAATGCAGACATGATCGAGACCCCTCTCCGATCAATAATAAGCAGCGGGACATAGAGATCCGGACTGACTCCTACACATTCAACAATGACTTCTGTGATCGTGAGAACCTTTTACGCATGTAACTCAATCCCTTTGTCTCGTGATATATTACATGTCCGATATTCGATCATCGGTATCCCCATAACTAGTTTGATCTCATTACCGACATGCACTCTTTTCTCGTTCCTGTGATATAATATTCTAGTGATCTCATCACTTGCTTGCAAGCTAACTAATGCGATATCACCAAGAGGGCCCAGAGTATATCTATCCGTCATCGGGATGGAAAAATTCCACTCTTGATCCATGAGCCTCAACATAACACTTAAGGAGTATCTGAACCCACCTTTATAGTCACCCTGTTACGGTGTGGCATTTGATGTTATCAAGTTACTCTTCTAGTGTTAGCAATTAACATGATCTCATGGTCTAAGGATTAAGATTACTTCATAAGATGTTATAGCAATTTAAACACAATGACTTTGATTGTATTGCTATACTTCAGATGAATGTTCATCACATCATTCACCAATGTTGTGACCTCGTTATTAACAACATCCAATGTCCATGACCAGGAAACCTTGATCATCTTGTTAATCAACAAGCTAGTTTATAAGAGAGGCATAATTAGGAACCCTTTATTTGTTTATTAAATACACATGTATTAACTTTTCCAATTAATACAATTATAGTAAGTAAAATAAACTTGTATCATAAACATGGAATAAGATAATAAAAACTTTATTATTGCCTCTCGAGCATATTCCCTTCAAAGGATTGGTTGCTAGCTTTGCCTAAAGGCACTACTACATCTTGGGAGGAATTCACTACTCTCTTTATGACTAAGTTTTCCCTCCAGCTAAGACTATGCAACTAAGATCCAACATTACAAGTTTTAGACAAGACGACCGTGAGCCACTAGTGCTTGCTTGGGAAAGGATGAAAGAAGCCGTAATGAACTGTCCTAGTCATGGGATGGAACGATGGCTAATATTGCATTTATTTTATAATGGCCTTAACCCAATGTCTAAGTCTATGCTAGATACTGCCACAGGAGGAACTATCATGGGAAAGTAAGTGAGTGTTGCAAAGAAATTACTTGATGATATGCAAGACAACCATGCCAAATGGCATGTGGAAAGAACCTCAAAAAGGGTGAAATTCAATCACCGAGGTAAACAATGAAGAGCTTACTGTAAAGGTATATGAGTTACTCAACATAGTAAAGGGTAAGGAAGATACCCAAATTAATGCTATCACTACCGATGTTAATGATGTTAATGTTATAGCTTGTAATCCTTATAACCCTTCTTGGAAGAGTCAAAACTTTGGCTCAAATTTTCAAAAGCAATATTCTAATCCTGTAGGTGCTCCACATAATAATTATGATAACCACAATGGGGAAAATCATGGAAATCTCTCGTTAGAACATACTATTAGAACTTTCATGGAAGCTCAAACCGAGCAAAACAATATGCTTATTAAAATCACGGAGAACCATGAATCTAGTATTGGTAAATTGTATAACCATGCCATTGCAATTAGAAATGATGTGCAAGCTCTACAAGAAAGAACCAAGACCGTGGAGGCACAATTGGGCAAAGTAGCTGAGAGCCAAGCTCTCATACTTGCAAAATTCGCTGGAAAGCCCGAGCCAAATCTGGTAGAGTACCTCAAGATGATGACGACAGAAGTAAAAGAAGAAAAACTTGAAGAGGTGGAGTACAGCAACGCGCCAACACCGGAGTATACCGTGGAAGATTTGTTGAAGATGATCACCATAAGAAATCCTTGTATTGAACAAGGTAATGATGCTACATACCAACAATTTATAAAAGAAGTAGCATCTAAAGTTCGTGAACTAGAAATGGAGTATAAGAAACTAGCTGATAAGCTTCTAGATAAGTTAGATGATATATTTGAGCCCACTATTAAAGTTAAGATTAGTATTAATGAGATGCCTACACTTTGTGATCTTGGTGCAAGCGTCTCAACAATTTCCAAGAGTCTATTTGACAAGTTAAACTTGGGGCCATTTGCAACTACTGAAATGAGACTTTATCTTGCTGATTCAACCTATAAACAAGTTGTTGGGATAAAAGAAGACATATTTGTTGAAATTAAAGGATGTCTTGCTCTTATTGATCTTGTTACAGTAGACATGCCTGAAGATCCCATAGCACCTATAATTCTAGGTAGTCCCTTCCTAAGAACTATTAAAGCTTTGATTAATCTACATGAAGGGAATGTGAGAATAGGACTACATCTAGAGATCCTTTTATAGTCCACTTTCCTAGGAAGAAAAGGCCAAACATAATAATAATGAAGATGATATAATCACACTAAAGCCTAATTAATTTGGAGTGGGTGTTCCACTCGCAAAGCCTAAATAAACACCATCTGGGTCAAGCTAATTGACCTTAACTAGAAGCGCTTCATGGGAGGCAATCCATGTGAAATAAAAAATTCTTGTGTTAGTATTGTTTTGTTTTTGTTTTAATAAAGTGTGTTGAAGAAGTCCTTTGGAGAGAGGAGAAGAAAACAAGCTAATCCTCGATATCCTATATTTGCTAACACATGGCCTTAAAGTACTGTTTTTTATGAAGTCTATTTGTTGTTATTTTGTTGATTACTAAGATGTGCAAAGGCGTGTGAAGCTACTAACTCATCTCCACATGTTTTTAAGCTTCCAGGGCACATAATGACCACCAGTACGATCGGATCCCATTGTACCATGCGCCCGTACCACATTTCGGATCAAGAAAATAGATATTTTGATTTTTGCTGCAGGACACCGTGGCCGTAACAACCACTGGTACGACCAGAGGCAGCCGTACCGCCTGCACGTACTGTACCCCGAGTAAAACATCAAGTTTGAAGAAAAACATACGGACCGAATAGCAACCATTCATACGGGCGCGCGCGACTGTACGACACACCTGTATCGAGTGCACCGTCGGAAGGGGTCCTTCGACCCCAAGGTAGGACACCCGGTATGGGCAGGCTCCGGCTGTACCGCCCGCATGTACCGAGTATGCGGCCATGATTTCTACCCTAGGAAGAGGTAACCCTAAAATTTCCTAAACACAAATCTCTCTTTCTTCTACATCCAAACTCCAAACCACCTCCATTGGATCTTCAATTCTACTCGTTCTTTCTTTGATTCCTCGCACCCAATCGATCTATGGTATATTTCTCCTTCGATCCCTAGTTTATTTGCATCAAAACCTTTCTGAATCTTTCACCATTATCAATCTAGACTTAGGTCTTGTTTTTGAGAGCATGCTTACTTTTGTTTTTGGAGGAGTTTCTTTTGTAAGAAGTGTAGAGGGTCATTTGTTCTATGTTTCTAATGGACTAAATTTTTGATTAGCATTTTTCTTAGATGAACATGAGGAGTCGTGCATGTGTGATTGCTGCGGAACAAGCCGCACCACCTGTTGATACGCTAACCCCGGATTCATTTGGTATTGAGTTCACCGAGGAGTTTCAGCTCTACCATTTCAACCATCTCGAGCTCCGAGAAATCAAGTCCACCAAGTGGGCGTGTCCTTACTTCCTCAACCATCTGGGCATTCGTCGTGATTTTGACTTACTATGCAACAATGTTGGTTTATATGATTTTGTTTTGAGGATGAGGCCATGTACCGCCTCTTGACGCTTGAGATCCTCAGTACCTTGACGCATACGGTGTGCTCACACTATTGCCCCGAGGAATAAATGCCTAGAATTGATCGCATCAACTTCCGTCTTATGAACTGTGAGTATTTCTTGATGCTCGGCCAATGGGCTCACTACTTTGGGTTTGCCAACAACACCACCGACATATTCTCCACCGCCTTTGTTCTTGACCCATCACCCTTGGCTTACTTTAATAGAATGAGAATTCATGGGAGTACACCTAAGGGAAACCAAATTGATCGCCTTGTTGTTCACTATTTGTTCTGTGTTATTGCTAACACCTTGCAGACACATGGTGAGTTCACTAGAGTTATTGAGGAGGATGTGATGATCCTTGCTAGAGCTGCTATTCCTAACTGTAATTTAACGCCAAATTTGGATGCCCTTCTATTATTTTATCTTAAGCATCAAGATCTGCAGTCTCGTGGTTCCATATGCGGAGGAGGAGTCATAACCATTCTTACTCGTGCGCTTCACATCAACCTAGGTAATATCCAACCGTTGGCGGGAGGCCACCGTCTCAGTTTTTCTACTCTAAGAGCATGTGGTATGATTTCTAGAACTAATGGTAGATACTTCCTTGATATACCTGGAGAAGAACACTTGATCCCATCTCCTTTGCCTAATGGTTTGTTCTCTATCGAGGATGGAAGTTTGCATTATGACACATAGGTTAAGGCAAGTTTGCCCCAACAAGAAGAACCCGCAGGGTAAGAAGGAGAAGATGAAGAAGTAGAACAAGAAGTACCCGAACAAGATGAGCAATGATCCTGTCATTTTGCATCATCATGTTAGGACCTATATGGACTGTTTAGAATCATGTTTACCATGGTCCATCATTATTTATGCATATTTAGATGATTTACGGGACTTTCCTACAAAGTCCCTTTCATTGGTATTTAATTTCTAGGAGACAGAAAACCTCATTTTTCATGTTTTTGCTATTTTAGGACGTCAATAAATCAAAGGAAAATACATGATGAGTTTTTCACCTAGAGAATCAACTTGGGCCAAAGAATGAAGCGAGAGGATCCACGAGACCCGATATAGGCCAGGTGGAGTGCCCACCCCTAGGTGCGCCACCCATGCTCTTTCGGCCCTCGAGCGTCGTCTCGACTCCTCCTTTTTATAGACAGCTCCGTATCGCCAGAAAACCAACGCCATATTTTTCCCACGATTTACAGAGGTGGCGGCGGAGGCAAAAGTCCTCTCCTACTTTGGGAGGGGGCAGATCCTGCTGCTCCGGACCCTCTAGTGAGGGGGAAATCAACGCCATCGTCATCACCATTCCTCCTAGTCATAGGGGAGGCCTCTCCATCAACATATCCACCATCACCATCATAATCACCATCACCATCTCCAAGATCCATCTCGTTCCCCTCATAGTTTGGGATTGATTGAACCCCAAATATTGTTTTTAAGGGCTATTTACATGTTTGTGATTGGCATCATGTATTTATTTGGTGGAGAGATTATATTTTCCGATTGTGTTGTATCCCATATGCTACTGATACATATCATGTTTTCCACTTGTGAGTAGATCCCCATGTTCCTGAGGGCATATGATGAATTGGCTATGATTTCCATATAATATGCAATGAGTATGTGGTCCATTTTTTATCTTTTATATTGTTCTATGATGGTTTTATGCGAAGGTCGACTGTATATTACTTCACCTATATGGGCTCATAGGAGAATACTTTGATGCAATGATAAGGGTTGGAAGGGACGGAATTGAAAAAAACCGTTTTCCAATACTTTGAGTTGCATTGGAGGGATTATATGCCAGAGACCAATGAACTTATTGCTATGGTGGGACATTTATGTCTTAATGATTCTTAGATGTTCATGTGAATGGCTCTAGGACCCATCGTACATGGTGTACTTAGCTCATAGTTGTGGCTGCGCCTAATTAGGCTCCGCCCTAAGGGAATGAAACTTGATAACATATTCACCATATTGTGTAGAAATCTTTATGCTCAGTAAATCCATGCCACCCTCGGGGACGCTTGTCACATATAAGTTCACACACACATTTTAACTTGTCCTCTTGCTGCATAGAGGATTGGGATTTCTCTCATTGAGAGCATTTACTTATTGCTATTTACTTTCAGCACTTTGTATTCTTGCAAACTACAAACCCAAAACACCAAATCTACTGCATTTACTATTATTTTCTTTGTCAAATTTGCTAACCAATACCCTCAGATCCTCGTGGGTTTGACAACCTTTCTTTATTGAAAAGTACTACAATTGATCTCCTACACTTGGGAGCCATCAAGACACTTTTCTGGTGCCATTGCCGGGGAGCGTTGTGCTATTGGTAAGCTGTTTGGTAATGAAACTTGAAATCTGATTTTATCTTGTTACTGTTGTTTTATCATGGCTTTCTCAAATTATAAAGGATTCGAACTCACCCTATTTGAGTTCCTTCATGATAAATATAAAGAGAAGGTCGAGAAGCCTACTGAACTAGAAGTTGAATATCAAATGCCTATTGGTACTGTCGACATAGCTAAGGAGGTAACTTTTGTAGGTGATGGAAGCCAAACTGCTATGGGGAATTTATATGAAATTGAAGAACTATGTTCCCTATTTAGACTTGTAGGTATTCATGAGAATGAAGTAAGAAGGAAGCTATTAATTTTATCTTTATATGGTAAAGCTTGTGAATGGTATAGATCTCTAGATGATAAATATCGTCTTGATTGGGAAAATCTAAGAAAGGCTTTCTATCTTAAATATTATACTCCTAAAGAAGCTTATGATAATCGCTGCCATATTTATAACTTTTGGCCTCATAATGGAGAAAGGATTGCTCAAGCTTGGTGGAGATTAAAGGGTATTATTCATAGAAATCCTCGTCATGGTATTCTTGAAAGCATTATCTTAATAAACTTTTATGTGAGGTTGCCCCTGCATCATAGGGATTTCCTAGATAATTCTTCTGGAGGAAGTTTCACTAATACAACTCAAGAGGGAGCAACGGATTTATTGGAAACTATTTCTCAAAATAATGAAGCTTGGGATCTCGACAAAGATAATAAACCAGGTTTGGAATATGAATATTCATGTGTAGAGAATTTCTCTACTTCTATATTATTTGAGGAACTTAAGAACATGTTTGGCGTTGACCCTCATGTTTATTAGAAATTGCTAAATATTTTTCTACCATCTTAATGTTACAAACAAAGGATTTAATGTATTTCTTGAACCTCTTAAAAATTCTACATATGTTTCTAAAGTTGTGAAACAGGTTCATGAAGTCTCATCTCCTAAGATAGAAGAAATCTTTGAAGCTCCTCCTTATCTTAGCAAAGTGAAGGAAAATTTACTCACTACTATCACTAATAAGAGTGCTAGAAGATGTCATGAACCATATGAACAAATTCAAGTTCAACATCAAATTTTGGCTATGAAAGAATTGAACAAAGAAACAACTTGTGATGTTTATTTATGTGAAGATTCTACCAAGTTAATAAAAGGCAACACCACTAGAGTTGCGAAACCTAGCATATCATGTACTATTGGGACTTCATATTATCATGGACTTTGTGATATTGGAGCAAGTATAAGTGTGATTCCATATTCTCTATATCTTGAAATGAAGCCAGATATTGATCCCATCGACATGGAAGAGACAGGTATACCTATCCAACTTGCTAATAAAGAGTATATTTGTCCTCTTGGTATTGTTATAGATGTTGAAATGTTAATTGGAAAGATTAAATATCCTGTTGATTTCATTGTGCTTGGTTGCTCCCAAGATGCATTTTGTCTTGTTATATTTGGTAGACCTTTCCTACATACTGTTGGTGCTGAAATCAATTTGTTAAAAGAGAATGTATTCATTAAATTTTCTGGTGAAAGACTTGAGTTTAACTTTTCAAAGTTTACTGACAAACATTTAGAAAAAGAAAAACTCTCTAAAGATATAGTGGCAACTCTTGCTTCAGTGGTAGTTGCTTCATCGGGCACGATGGAATGATATGTGCTAAATCAAGAGGAACCATTTGATGATGAAGATAAAGAAGCTCTAGAACAAATACTATCTCAACAACCACAATAGCTGCAATTGCATATTCCACCTGATAAATCTAGGAGAACTACCACCACCAAAAGAAGATCCTAGTTTTGAACTTAAACCATTGTCTAAAGATATGAAATATGCATTCCTTGATGATAAGAAAATATATCCTGTTATTATTAGTGCTAACCTTTTAGATGATTATGAATCATAATTACTTGAAGTATTGAGAGCTCATAGGCCAGCCATTGGCTATTCACTTGATGATTTTAAAGGTATAAGCCCCGCTTGATGCATGCATAAGATTAACTTGGAAGAAGATGCAAAGCCTGGTGTTGACTATTAACACCGTCTTCATCCAATAATGAAATAAGTGGTAAGAAAAGAGGTAATCAAACTCATTGAGGCAGGTATTATTTACCCCATAGCTGATAGTAAATGGGTAAGTCATGTCTAATGTGTGCCTAAAAAGGGTGGAATCACCATGGTTCCAAATGATGAAAATGAACTTGTTTCTCAACATACTGTTATTGGTTATAGAATGTGCATTGATTATAGGAAACTTAATAAGGAAACTCGTAAATATCATTGTCATTTACCATTCATTGATCAAATGCTTGAAATATTATCCAAACACTCTCACTTTTGTTATTTATATGGTTATCCAGGTTTCTCATAGATTCCGGTAGACAAGGATGATCAAGAGAATACTACTTTCACATGTCCCTTTGGTACTTATGCTTATAGGAGAATGCCATTCGGTTTGTGCAATGCTCCCGCTGCTTTTCAAAGATGCATGAATGCTATATTTGCTGATTATATTGAGAAAATAATGGAAGTATTCATGGATGACTTTTCTGTGTATGGTACCTCTTTTGAAAACCGCTTGTTCAATCGTAACAAAGTTTTGCAGGTTGCAAGGACCAACACTTAGTCCTAAATTGGGAGAAGTGCCATTTCATGGTGATAGAAGGTGTTGTTCTTGGACACCGAGTTTTAGGTAGAGGCATTGAAGTGGACCGCACCAAGATAGAAGCCATAGAGAAGCTACCATATTTGAGGATATAAGAGGTATAAGAAGCTTTCTTAGTCATGTAGGTTTCTATAGAAGGTTTATCAAAGACTTTTCAAAAATATCCAAGCCTCTAACAAATCTTTGGCAAAAAGATGTTCCTTTATCTTTTAATGATGATTGTGTAGAGTCTTTTGATGTTTTAAAGAATGCTTTGATAAATGCTCCTATAATTCAACCTCCTAATTGGAATTTGCCATTTGAAATCATGTGTGATGCTAGTAAATATGCTGTAGGAGTTGTTTTAGGCCAAAGAGTTGATAAGAAACTAAATGTAATATATTATGCTAGTGAAACTCTTGATGGCACCCAAAGAAATTATGCTACAACTGAAAAAGAAAGAGTTCTTGGCTGTACTTTTTGCATGTGACAAGTTTAGACCTTACATTGTAGACTCTAAGGTAATAGTACACACCGATCATTCTGCTATTAAATACCTTATGAACAAAAAAAGATGCTAAGCCTAGACTTATAAGGTGGGTTCTTTTACTACAAGAATTTGACCTACATGTTGTAGATAGGAAAGGTGAGGACAACCCGGTAGCTGGGCATTTATCTAGAATGGAAAACATTCTGGTAGATGCTATTCCTATTAATGATAGCTTTGCAAATGAACAACTAGCAAACATTAATGTGTCTGCTGCTAGAGTAGCTTCACCATGGTTTCTGACTATGCTAATTTCATTGTTGGAAAAGTTATTCCACCGGATTTCACATACCAACAAAGAAAGAAATTCTTTTACGATCTTAGGCATTATTTTTGGGATGACTCGTTTCTTTATAAGAAAAGTGTAGATGGTATTATTAGACATTGTGTCCCTGAGTTTGAGCAACATGCTATCATAAGGGATTGTCATGACAACCCTTATGGAGGACATCATGCAGGAGACCGCACTGCTGCAAAGGTATTACAATCTGTTTTTTATTGGCCTACTTTATTTAAAGATTGTGCTAATTACGTTATAGCTTGTGACAAGTGCCAACGTGTTGCAAATATCGGTAAGAGAAATCAAATTCCTATGAATTATTCACTGCCTCTTGAACCATTTTATGTATGGGGATTTGACTTCATGGGACCATTTCCCCATCAAAAATAAAACATACTCATATTTTGGTTGTAGTGGATTATGTTACAAAGTGGGTTGAAGCAATTCCAACAAAAAGTGCAGACCATGCCAGAACAATGAAGATGCTTAAGGGCATCATCTTTCCCAGGTTTGGAGTACCTAGATTTTTAATTTCTGATGGTGGCTCTCATTTTTTTCACGGGGTATTTAGAAAAACTCTAGCTTAAATGGTGTTAATCGTAGAATTGCATCTCCATATCATTCTCAAACCAGTGGGAAAGTTGAACTAAGCAATGGGGAAATTAAACTCATATTGGAGAAGACAGTGAATAAAGGTAGGTCTGATTAGCCAACTAAAATTAATGATGCTTTACAGGCTTATAGAACTGCTTTTAAAATCCTATGGGCATGTATCCTTATAAAATGGTTTATGGAAAAACATGTCATCTTCTAGTAGAATTAGAACATAAAGCTAGATGGGCTATTAAACAACTCAACTTTGACTTTAAAACTGCTGTAGAGAAAAGAATTCTTCACTTAAGCTTGTTAGATGAATGGAGGAATGAAGCATATGAAAGTGCTAGACTATTTAAAGAGAAAGTAAAAATTTGGCATGACAAGAAAATAAAAGGAAAGGAATTCAAAGTAGGAAATCGAGTATTATTGTTCAACTCTCGTTTCAAGTTTTCTACAGGAAAGTTAGCTTCAAGGTGGCAGGGTCCATTAGTTGTACAAGAGGTGTATCGCTCCGAAGCCATTCGTCTTCATGGAGACTTCAACGGTAAACCTCATGTCATTAATGGACAATGTCTTAAATATTATATTGCATGACAAACATTTGCCGGAAGGGTGGAAGTAATGAATCTCCAAAGTCTAGAGGCCATAATTGCAAAAATTCATCCCTACCAAATACCAAAAATCACCAAAAGTCAAAAAGAGGTGCGTAATAATCTCGGAATATCTTCATATTTTAGGAAAGTCATTATTTTGGAAAATTAATGCGTGTCATGAAAGAATTGGACGAAACAGAGTCCCGAGGAGGGAAAGAGACCAGGTGGCGCGCCCACCCCTAGGCGCACCTCCTGAGGTATTTCCCTCTTCCGACGTCTGTTTCGCCTCCGTTTCTTCCTGAATGCTTTGTCTTACCCTAAAAACCATCTATATATACTCCTCTACGCCGATCTAATCTTGCATCGAGTCTTTTCAAGCGAGCTTTGTTTTGCCCCTATTTTTCAGATTTCTCTCTCTGCCAACACCTCCGCCATGTCTTTCGGAGACTCCTACCAGTGTTCCTCCATGGATGATGATGATGAACTTGAGGGCCTTAGCCCCAAGTCAATATGGAAGAGGAACCAGAAGAGGACGGACTACTTCGATGATGAAAGTATGTGCACGAGGATGATAAGGTGGAGGATCACGAGCTCATCACTAGCGCTGAGTACAAAGGGAGGCTCCGCCCAGCTCCCATACCTATCGCTGCGGTGAGACCGGTGCCGCCTCTAAAGAAGACTAGGCAAACTACTCGCATTAGCACCAGTGCGAAAACTCCAAGGCATTGCCTCGCTTCAAGAAATCCCATTGCTAATCTTAATCGCAGGGAATGCATGCATGCTCCAACAAAGGATCTTCCTAGAGAAGGGGATCAATATCCCCCGAAGAAGAGAGGAAGTGGATCGAGCCCCGAGTGGAAGCCTGACAAGGAGAACGTTGTAAAAAGGCTTTGGGAGGATTTTATAAAATCTTCTGGACAATTTCAACAACCTATGATCTCATGATGGGTGTGCTTAGTGACCTCCAGCGTCACCATATCCCTAAGGATCAAGAGAAGGAGAAGAAGTAGAGACATACCACACCAACTTAAGCTTGGGGGAGTTCCACCATACCTTATGCTTTTTAGTTATCATATTTGCATCTAGTTCGTAATCATTAGGAGGTTTTTGCTTGCATACATTAGGTATTGATTTTTCCCAGAGTATGAAGAGCTCTTAGAGCATTATCATGTATCCTTGGTTGAGTGGTTTTGAATAAAATATAAAGTATGGTGTCATCCATGATTCTCTTGTTTGGGATTTAAGGGTAACACTCATGCAGATGTGCACACCATATGTGAAAATTTCACTTATATATTGCCTTGAACTAAATTAACTTGAGCATGTTGGACAAGCATAGAATTACTCAACAAGCTGAACTTGCAAATAAGGAAAGATCATTGCAAGGGAAGCAACAGTTATAAAAGGGAACATTGTGAATTTGTGCTGAGATAGGGAGTCTTATAAAATAAATAGTTGGAAAGAGGAGAATGACAAGGGGACATGAGATACTCTTGTTCTACTTAGGAATCAACGAGTAAACTTAATGGTTGTCATGGGCAGTTCAATACATATGCTCTATGGAAAAGTGTTTGAAAAGTAGGCACCCGAAGATTCGGCTAGCCATGGAAACTGAAAGACAAAGGTTGTTTAGAGCATATGACATGATTGAAAGACCCATGAATAAGTTTTATACTAGTTACGAAGAGAGCAAGGCCGTTAATGGATGCCATGCAAAAAGTGGTGAAAGTTCTTGACAAAATAGTCATGTCTATATGGTTGTTTAAACAATTCTCTTTTCCACTATTTGTTTTATGAGAAACTTATCTTTATTGCAAAGGCATATCCAAAGGTTAAATTAAAATCTGGTAAAAATCCCTTGCAAGCTATTTCAAATAGAAAAGAGTATGATAAATTTGAGACTTGTTCAATTGTCCAACATTTAATGGTTAGTTTTTCATCAAAAGTAAGGGGTAAATGATAATGTCTATCTATGTAGCGCACATTTGCATGGTAGTTAGTTCATATTTATTTTGGACAAGTGAATATGCTTATGTTGATGATGCCATGCTCGTATTTTCTTGTAAACTATAAGCTCATTGATGCATGATCATGATCTATTCGCTTATTTGCTCGAGGACGAGCAAAAATTTAAGCTTGGAGGAGTTGATACTTGCATTTTGCATCATCATTTTTAGGACTTACACGCACTATTTAGAATCATGTTTACCATGATCCATCATTATTTATGCATATTTAGATGATTTACGGGACTTTCCTACAAAGTCCCTTTCATTGGTATTTAATTTGTAGGAGGCAGAAAACATCCTTTTCATGTTTTTGCTGTTTCAGGACCTTCTGGACGTCAATAAATTGAAAGAAAAATACCAGATGAGTTTTTCACCTGGAGAATCAACTTGGGCCAAAGAATAAAGCGAGAGGAGCCACGAGGCCCAAAATAGGCCAAGTGGCGCGCCCACCCCTAGGCACACCACCCATGCTTTTTCAGCCCTTGAGCGTCATCTCGGCTCCTACTTTTTATAGACGCCTCTTTATCGCCAGAAAACTGACGCCATATTTTTCCCACGATTTACATAGGCGACGACAGAGGCGAAAGTCCTCTCCTACTCCGGGAGGGGGCAGATCCTGCTGCACAGGAGCCTCGGGTGAGGGGGAAATCAACACCATCATCATCACCACTCCTCCTAGGCGTAGGGGAGGCCTCTCCGTCAACATCTCCACTAGAACCATCATCATCACCATCACCATGTCCAAGATCCATCTCATTCCCCTCATAGTTTGTGATTGATTGAACCCCGGATACTGTTTTAAGGGCTATTTACATGTTTGTGATTGGCATCTTGTATTTATTTGGTGGAGAGATTATATTTTCAGATTCTGTTGTATCCCATATGCTGCTGATCCATATCATGTGCGCCACTTGTGAGTAGATCCCCATGTTCCTGAGGGCATAGGATGAATTGGCTATGATTTCCATATAATATGCAATGAGTATTTGGTCTACTTTTTATCTTTTATATTGTTCTATGTTGGTTTTATGCGAACGTCGACTACATATTACTTCACCTATATGGGCTCATAGGAGAATACTTTGATGCAATGATAAGGGTTGGAAGGGACATAATTGACAGAAACCGTTTTCCAATACTTTGAGTTGCATTGGAGGGATTATATGTCGGGGACCAATGAACTTATTGCTATTGTGGGACATTTATGTCTTAATGATTCTTAGATGTTCATGTGAATGGCTCTAGGACCCATCATAAGTGGTGTATTTTGCTCATACTTTGGCTGCACCTAATTAGGCTCCGCCCTAAGGGAATGAAACTTGACAACATATTCACCATATTGTGTAGAAATCTTTATGCTAAGTAAATCGATGCCGCCCTTGAGAACGCTTGTCACATATAAGTTCACACACACATTTGAGATTGTCCTCTTGCTGCATAGAGGTTTAAATTGGGCTTTCTTTCATTGAGAGTATTTACTTATTGCTATTTACTTTTAGCACTTTATATTCTTGCAAACTACAAACCCAAAACACCAAATCTACTGCATTTACTATTATTTTCTTTGTCAAATTTTCTAACCAATACCCTCAGATCCTCATGGGTTTGACAACCTTTCTTTGTTGAAAAGTACTACAACTGACCTCCTACACTTGGGAGCCATCAAGAAGCCACCAAACTACTACACCACCTATGATGATATCTATGTTGTCGAAGGAAGCAGTCAAAACATGAGCAACCTCTCCATTAACCTTCGAGATGCTACTGCCAACCTCTCAACCTAGTTCGAAAATTAGAGCACCCAATGGAACTTGGGAGATTATCCACCACCACCACAATAAGCAAAAAAAGAGCTTGCAAAAGCGTGATCTTGGGGTTGTGTCCCCCGACATTTTTATTTGTGTAATAATGAGGTTGTACTCTAGCTCCATGTGAGATTCTGAAACACTCGTGTTGGTTTGTTCCAACACTTGTCTTTTTTCTTTATTTTTTGTTTTTCTTTTTTTATTTCCTTGCTTGGTCGCAAGTTCTTTTCTATTCTTTAATCCCCATCCTCACAAATACAAAAATATTTTCCCCTCTTTCCTTTTTCGCGGAATTGGATTTTCCTATTGCCTCTTTGCTTCAATATCATTATGAGAGTGATTTTAACTTGAGTTTTGAAGGAACACATCCCCATAAGGAAGAGAATCATGAAGTCACTCATGAGAGGTATGTCCTATGTCTCCCACTTTAGAAGTTTGAATTGTTTATATTAGTTCATTGATTTGCTAAGATGCTATGTTAGTGGGAGTAATTCAAAATAGTTAGAGTAAAGATTTTTATTTGCATGAGTAGTTAGTTGTGTAAGCTTTTGCTCTATTTCTTGTAGTTAACCGAGTCTTGCCTTGGAAATAATATTGCCAAACAAGTACAACAAGAAAAAGTCTCAAATTTATGACTTGATTGATGAATGATTGTCTTAAGAGTTTACCCTTGAAGATACTTAACCCCATAGATGTTTTGATAGACTTGATATCACTCTTGAAAAGGAGTTGTTTGATTGAGATGAAGTCTAGTGGTAATTGCGATCCATGCCAAAGCTAAGCCTTATGGATCAAATTGTGATAGTATTTAAAAAGTTCCGTGTTTTTGATGCACACATTTGGATGCCAACAACTCCGCTAGCCTACGAACGATCAATGGTACAACCCCTGATTTCGGCTATGAGTTGATGACATAGGTGGCACCTGTCATCGTAATGGGAAAAAGTATCGGTACTCTCGAAGGTTGTGCAAACCATTGTTTAAAAGAATCACTCAATGATCCTCGTTGAGAATTACCCGTGAAAAATGAAGATCCACATAACATGTCCTTGGCATGGTCTCATTACTACTCTATGAATTTTCTTGAAAAGCAATAAATGGAATAAAAGTGTTTTGATAGTCTTAATTTACTGATGTGGGTGTCAATAAGACACATCATTGTTATGCTACTTGGGACATGATCTCTCTTACTTAATCTTGCTATTATAAAAACATCCTAGTGTTCCTTTGCAAGGTGAGAGTTAACTAGAGGAATTGGATTGATTGTTACACTCCTAGTTATTCATAATTATATTAAACTCTACTTTAATTGTTTTGAGTTTAAAGCTTGTATAGTATTCTTGGCATCTCCCTAACTTCAATGAGATTTTCAAATGAAAGAAGTGTTGGACACATACGACTACCAACTATAAGTGAATTCATACTCTCATTGTTTTGATTTAAATGCTGAATTCTTTATGGTTTTGTTGTTTTCTTTCTCGAGGACGATCAAGGTTTGAGCTTTAGGGAAGTTGATGGCTAAGAAAATAGCCATCTTTCTCCATGTTTAAACCTCATTTCAGTCATGCAATTGACAAGAAACTCTCTAGCTTTGCCACTAATGACTAATTATTTAAAAGATATGCAAACCATTGCTTGAATTGTGTTGTGTAGGAAATCACACTTTTAAGGAAAAATATGGAGCCATAAATGAAGATTTTGAGGAAGGCTACATAGCCAAGCAAACATGGAATCAATAACAAGCACTAGAGGCCATAACGACCATTGGTACGGGCATGCCCTCCCATACGGCCTGCTCGTACCAGGTGGCAGCGACTCCGTCTTGTTAAATGCTACGAATTTCGTGAAGGCGCCTATATATTTTGAGGTCCCATCCGGTGTGCAGAGGGTCGCCGTTCTCAGATTGCATCACAACATCACCAAAGGAGATCCACCACCATAGTTCATCCTCTCCCCCATCCATCCTATTCATAGCCATAGCCATTACTTTGTACATTAGATCTCCTTGTGATTCGACGACCATTGTAAGAATATTTGATTTCAATCTAAGTATTTTGCATAATGTTTTCTATCCTTGATCTTATTGTTATGAGTGAGTAGTCCTCACGGGCTGCAGGCTGGGGTGAAACTTCGCAGCGATTATGTGCATCTAATCTGTGGGAGCATTGTGTATTGTCTGAATAAGAGATTTGTATCTTTGTTTCTTTGTCTCTTGTCTCGATCTTTGGACTTGTAGGTACCCAAGACCCCCAAGATCGATAAATTCTTGAGGTGAGATACTTGGTTAGCGACGATCTCATTGGAAACCCAGTGGCAGAAAGGGGAGTACGATCTTTGCTTAGTGATCCATTGGGGAACAACAACATCACTTCTTAAGGCTTTGATCTGTTTTTTCACTTAATAATTGTTTGTAGGATGGTGCTTCGTGGTGCAAATAGTTGGATCAAAAGGCTATTGCTATGCCTGTTGCTCACGGGGGCTTTAGTATATTAGGATGTGCTGCCCAATTTTTTTATCTCTATTAAAACATTACACATGACCGTGCTTATTATTATATTTATCCCATATAATGTGCAGCTACATGTGAATCTTCAACCCTGTCCTATCTCCATCCATTGAAATAACCTACGATATAAAGTAAACTAGAAAGGTCTGGTAAACAAAGGTAAAACAAACAAACAAAGTCTTGTAGACGTGTCCCTATTTAATTCCTTTAGCATTGTTTCCCAAGGTTTGATTAAACCTAGGTATACTAGAGAAGAATCTACTATACTGCATCCATGAATCCAGATCGAAGGTATCAGGACAACACCCACCATCTCCATGGCGTGGCATTTCTCCTATGCGAAGGGAGATTTGTTCCATGGATGAAGGGCATCAAAACCAGGACGATTTCGGGATACCAGCCTAGGTTTCGGTACATCGCCGCTCCTGGAACCTTCCCTCATCGCCACGGCGTAGCATTTCTCCTATGCAAAGGGAGATTTGTCCTATGGTCGAAGGGCTATAAGAACCAAGACAATCCCAAAAGACAAGCCTAGGGCGTCGGAACATCGCTGTCCCTGGGACCTTTATCCATCACCACAACGTGGTATTTATCCTATGCGAAGGGGGAATTTTCCCGTGGATGAAGGACCACCAGAAAACCGAGATCAAACCCAGAAGACAGACCCGGGCCTCGGCACTTCGTTGCACCTAGGCTGAATTCACACATCATCATGGTTCGACACCTCCTATGTGAAGGGAGGTTTTTCTCCGTGATTGAAGGAAATCCGAACTCAAGACGGGACTTAGTCCCACCTCGAGCTCCACAGACTGGCTGAGCCTGGGACGCGACTATGGGCTCACAATCTGTGGGGGTCTTGTGTGGCAGCCTATGCTGTCCACAAGCAGAACTGGAAATGTACCCGACCCAGGATCTTTATGGCGAATGCGACTACCATATCTAGGATCCCGAGAATGGTCGTTCCTTGTGAATTTCCCTCCCGACTAAAAGTTTTCCGGAAACGGAGGCTTGTGGGGAGCCGAGTGCTGTGGAAAGAGGAGGGACTCACGAGGGAGTCCCCGGGTATATTCCCGTGGCCCCGTTGATGGGGCCTCCTCTAGCCATTTGCGGAGTTGAGCGCTCTATGAGGCCAAGGACTCACGAGAGTGACCCCGTGTATATTGCCGCGTCCCCGTGGACGAGACCTTGGCTGACTAGTGCGGAGAACAAACCTGTCGACCCCATGGCTCTCTAGCGTATGACGCACTGGTACGATATTGGGCTCTACATGCCTAGAGAGTCTGCTGGAGGGGTCGGCAGTACTGGAGGACCTGGGTGACACATATACAGTGCCCGGGTCTAAGGCAACTGGAGCTCATGAACCTTCCTAGAAGTCTAGGGACCCATGAGGGTGAACCCGGGTATATTCCCGCAGACCTATGGACAGGGCCCATCTGACTAGACAACAAATATTATTCAAGAAACCCTAGGAAACTCTTGTTGAACTCGGGTGTCTGATTACAAAAGTAGCAAGAAATTTACACCAAAAATTACAAGAGGCCTAGTACAAACTACTGGCCATGGCATATGGCGGACTACCGCAAAAGCGCCGACTATCGTGGGAATGGCCACGATAGTCGCTACCATGGGCAGCGATTGATATAATCGGGGGCGAGAGCTGGTGGCCATCTACGGTGCGAGATGGGGGCGGATGCACATGGGTTTACCCAGGTTCGGCCCCTCGGAGGGTAAAGACCTACTCCTGCTAGATTAGATTGACGGAGAGCGAGTTACAGGGGTGACGAGCTCAGTGTCTAAGAAGCGAGTCACTCGAAGGGGTGTATGACGGAACGTAAGTACTCAAGGAACCCTAGGGAGGTTTATATAGAGGGTACCTTGCTAGGGTTTACAGTATACAACCGAACAAGATATGGATCCGGAGGCTTTTGACCTAATCCGACTGGGATTTAGCTACGCTTCTGGGCCTCCAAGCTCCAGTCACCGAGCCTCCTTCTTAGTCGCATTCCAGTCGCCATCCTGCAGGCCCACTCGCGAGGCCTTTGACCCATTCGGAACGTCCTGCTCGGCATATCCCCATTAGTAGTCCCCAAGGTCATCATTGATTCAATGCAGGTGTTTGTTTGGCAGTCAGAGTAGGCGAGTCCAATTTGGACGCCCAGTCGAATCGGTGATGGACTCTATCAAGAACGGAGGAAATTTTCCACCTGGTTTCTACTCGCGGCTTTGGCGAATGAATTCATGCTCGAATCGCTGCCCCCATCGATCGGACAGGGTGTACCCGCAGGCGACTCAAGTGGAAGAAGTTGGACCATCAGCTCGGTCAAAACTAGCCATTGGGTAATCCAACGGTAACTTTGATATAATTACCATGGGTAACGGCTACCCCGAGATTGGCGGGTAGCATTTCTTTATAAGGAGAGTGACAGGAAATTCCTGTAGATCTTCTCTCGCATTTCTCACTTTCGTGCACCCCACTCCGTCTTATCACGATCCATATTTCTCAGGCCAAGCAACCTTGCTCCTCTCTCGATGGTGCCTCCGAAAGATTGGGGAAGATCCAAGTGCACCACAACATAGCTTAAATCATTTGAGGACGCCGGAGTCCTCTGCAAGGGGAATTGGCGAATTCCCGCGCCCTCCGAGACCGAACCGAAGCCGCCCGCCGGCGAATTTATCTGCTTCCCGAGACATTTGGAGAGGGGCCTAGGGTTTCCTACCTCCGTCTTCTTCCGGCAATTCTGCGTGTATTACACAATCAAGCCGTCAGATCTGGGTACGCACAGCATCGAGCAGTTGGCAATCTTCATCGCCTTCTGCGAGTGTTATCTCGGATGCCGCCCTTACTTCCCGCTGTGGCTAGAGTTGTTCCACGGCCGCATTAGGCGCGACGGATCCGGCGGTCCCGTCTTGGCGGCAGGCTGCGTCACGTTCCAGTTGAAGCCGAAGGAAAATTTCTTCAAGCTACTACTGCCGAAGAAGGCCGCGAGAGAGTGGAAGAAGAGTTGGTTCTATGTGACGGAAGCCACTCCCTCCGGCAAAGTGGCGCTCCTCGAGTACGCCGCGGTGAGAAGCGACCCCTGCTGGCTGATAGCGGCCAAGCTCCCTGAGGATCAGAGGATGGCTGTTGCGGATATGATGGATTAGATCCAAGTGCTGAAGGACAAGGGGATGACGACAATCAATCTGTACAACTGCTGGCTTAGCTGGCGCTTGGTCCTATTGGCGACCCGGCCCCATTGGATGTACAAATACACCTAGAAGAATGATGATCCCTCCCAGACCAGCAAAGAGGCGTGGGACGCTGCGGATTACAAGGATGCCCTGAAGAAGATCACTGACACGGAATTTACCACCACGTTAGCCGGGCTCGCCCCGTACGTGCCTGGGAAGAATGAGGCTCCCACGGTAAGCCATTTCCCTCAGCTTTATCTTCAGTCATAACTCTTGCGGGGCAATTCGCAATCGTAGTTTTGTAACGTTCATTCGTGGCCCATTCTCAGTAGTTTCAGGTTCTCAAGGGCTGGCTTCCCTCGCTCGACGAGGAGGTTCCCAAAGAACTCGAGGAGGGGACCGAAGGGGAATCCTCCAAGAGTGAAGAAGAAGGGAGGGAGGTTCCTCCCCTAGCGCCCGCAGCTCATAAGACTCTCATGTAGAAGCATCGCAAGATCAAAGCGAGTCACAGCCTAGAAGAACACGACGAAGACGACGAGATCCTACAGGAGTATAGTTCGCGGCGAACAACCACACCGGAGAAGCCCGCACAAATCGAAATCACCAGTGAAGAAGCCAGCTCCGAAGCCAGCGTCGCCACCTAGGTCGGTGGTGGCATTTGGGTCGGACAACGAGTCTGAGGGTGAAGTGACCAAGACCTCGCCCAAGATCCCAGAGGACACGACTCTGATGATGGGACCAGAAGTCACGGACGTGGTGGTAGATATGGAGGTTCCGCTTCCACGATCGTGCTGATGGGGATATGCCGAAGGGGGTATGCCCAGCAGGACGTTCCGAACGGGCTGAAGGGCCTGCGAGTGCGTCCGAAAGAAGGCGACTGGACTACGAAGGAAGGAAAGGCCCAGCGACTGGAGGCCCAGAAGCGTACCAGAAGCCTAGTCGGATTAGGTCAAAACCTCCGGATCCTTATCTTGTTCGGGGATAACTTGTAAACCCTAGCGAGGAGCCCCATATATAAACCTCCCTAGGGTATCCTAGAGACTCACGTTCCATCATACACCCCCTCAAGCGACTCGATGCATACCGTCGAGCTCTCTACCCTTATAACTCGCTCTCCAATAATCTAATCTAGCAGGAGTAGGTCTTTACCCTCCGGGGGCCGAACCTGGGTAAACCCATGTGCATCCGCCCCCATCTCACACCGCAGATGGCCGCCAACTCTTCCTCACGAAACACTCAATCGCTGCCAGTAGCAGCGACTGCCGTGGCCATTTCCACGGCAGTGGCGCCCACCGTGGGGCATAGCGGGACTGGCCTGAGTTTTGCGGCGAGACCCTACTCGCCAATCGATCGGCCGCTCGCCATCGGCCGCATGATCGCCATCGGCGGGATCTTACAGATCCTGCCCAGTAGCTACATCCCAGCGTCACGCCCGATCACTCATGGCGCGGTGATGCCGGTCGGCTCCATCAACCTCTTCGTCGGCTTCACCGGCGCGGTCGACCTAGCCGCAATGGTGATCGTCGGCGAATCGCCGCCGCACCGCGATCTGCTCTCGGAGGAGCAGGTCCGCTCCATCAGGAGCCTTGTCACTAAGTACGACTCGGCCGCCAGCGACGCGCCGAGACTAACGCCGCCACCAATGACGACGCCCTAAACGACGACGCTAACTCCGCAACCCCTGCCTCGGTCGACGGATCCATGGCCACCGCGTCATGGGAGGACTCCATTACGCGAGTCTCCAACCCCGAGGACTTCGAGGACTCTTCCATCCTGGGGATCTTCGACTTCGATTCCGGCTCGGAGTCGCCCGAGGATTTTCGCGCCAGATCCAATCGCTTCAACGCAATCTACATGGCGGGCAGCATAACCGCCCCGCCAGATCCATTCGCCACGCCAATCCCGCCGACTGCGACGGCCACAGAGGTGGAGGAAGCCCGCCTGCAGCTCGCGGAGGCACAACGCAACGAACTCGCCGAGCGCGAGAAATACCGCCTTGAACAAGAGACGGCGCGGGAGCTATCGCTCTATCACCAGCGCCGCATCAGAACCCGCCTGAACTCTAACGTTCAGGGCCGCGTCCTGAACTTCAACGACGAGAACGACCCCGCACGCGCCGCCGAATGCGAATACTGCGAGAACGTGCCGCCGGGCGGGAGCAACCCTGCAAGACCACCACCTGGTGCGCCGGCGACTGGGGCCGCCCCACCACCCATGGGCCACGCCCCCCCGCTAGACCAACCACGGATCATCATCATGCCTCAAGCCCGCGACGCCAACGGGCTACCACTATACTCCACCCCGATGGACAGCGTCTTCGTGGCCGACACCGCGATTGCCAACCTTGACGTCCAAGGCGACGATGCACTATAGATCTAGTACGCCAAGGCCCTACTTGTCAGGGCCGTCGAGCAACAAACCGTGGGAGCCGACCCACGGGGGTAGATGTACTCCCGCTCATCAGCAAGCAGGGTGGCATCAAGCGGCCACCCCACCATGGCAAACGCATTAGTTTGCCCACCACCCTAGCCCCTGACGAACCAACCACGGGCCGCCAATCCCGCGCTGTCAACCAACGAGCCGCGACGGCGAACAACACAGTCGCCGCCAACAGGCAGCCCCTCGACGCCCAAACGAACATCATCAACAACCAGGCGTGGCGGTCGCGCTAGCCCAACGACCTGCGGCACACCCTCACCAACCGCGGCGACCCGGAACCAAGAGGCTCACTCAGTCGAGTCGAGCCGCAATGCTTCGGACCAATGATTCGCGGGGAAAAATACCCCGCCAACTTCAAGGCCCCCAAGGAGATCGAGAAGTACGACCCGACGTACGACCCCGCTGTCTGGCTAGACACATACCTAATGGCAATGGGAATCGCAGGCCACACCGACCTGCTCGCCGCTCGCTACCTCCCCCTGATGATGGAGGGTGCGACCCGTCAATGGATGAAGACGCTCCCCGCCGACAGCATCGATTCCTGGGAAGAAATGCGGGACGCCTTCGTCAGGCACTTTGAGGTCTTCTACACCCGCGCCACCACCATAGAGGACCTGGAGCGATGCATCTAGGGACAACGCGAGTCGACTCGCCGCTAGATCCAAAGATGGCAAGAGCTGTGGATAAATGCCTCCGGCATCCACCTAGACACGGCGATACACTGTTTCAAGAACGCGTGCCGGTATGAACCCCTGGTCGCCAAAATCAAGAGGGTCTACCGGACGCTCGACAACATCCCCGACCTTCTCGAGATCGCCAAGCGCTACGCGGAGGAGGACCCCAACCAAGACTCCGACGACGAGTCCGGAGGAAGACGCCGCACTAGCATCCACGACAGCCGGCGCCTACGCGACACGCGCTACAGCAACACCCGCATCACCGGCAAGCGCCGCACGGACGGGCAAGTTGACTTCATCGCCAACGCCGGCTACAGCCAGCGTGACTCCAAGAACTACCGCCGCGACGGAGGAAACTACCGCGATAGCGGGAACTACCGCGCCAACAACGCGACGAGGCCGAAATTCGACCCCACCGCCCTGCTCAATCAGCCCTGCATCTACCATAGCAGGGAGGGAAAACCCACCACCCACACCACCGCCAATTGCCACTCTCTCAAAGAGATTGAGAAGGCGAGACGAGCAAGGGAGGACCCAAACAACAACCCACCTCGAGATAACGGGAGCGGCGGCGGCTTCGGCACCGCCGTCGGCTCGCTACACACCTTCACCGGACTCGGCACCAAGCGCGAGAAGAAGGTGCTCGCCCGCGCGGTTGCCGTCAATGCAGTGACACAGGTCGACGTCCCTCGCTTCCTAAACTGGTCCGAGCAGAGCATCACCTGGAGTCGCCAGGGCCATGCGCCAAGGATCGAATACCCAGAGCGAGTCGGCCTGGTAGTCAGGCCCAAGGTGGCTAACTACTGGCTGCCCAAGACATTAATGGACGGTGGGAGCTCCATCAACAGCTTGTACCTCGACACGTTCAAAAGACTAGCTCCCAGAAGCAGCCATTGAGCCAACACTGACGACCTTCCACGGCATCGTCCCCAGTCAGAAGGCGTACCTGATCGGGAAAGTGATGCTGCCAGTCACCTTCGGCACTCCAGCAAACTACCGCACGGAGAGAATCGTGTTCGAGCTGGTGAACCTCCGCAGCCCCTACCACTGCGTCCTGGGCCGCTAGGCATTCGCAAAGTTCATGGCGACCCCACACTATGCATACAACATGATGAAGCTCCCCGGGCCAAGCGGCATCATCACCGTCCACGGCGACCTCGACATGGCCGTGGAATGCGAGGACAAAGGCGCCGAGATCGCCGACGCCGTCATCGCCGCGGAGACCGACCACA
Source organism: Avena eriantha (assembly GCA_910589775.1). Lineage (NCBI taxonomy): Eukaryota > Viridiplantae > Streptophyta > Magnoliopsida > Poales > Poaceae > Avena > Avena eriantha. The sequence continues at coordinate 302,827,570 of OU342743.1, forward strand.
CGGAGGAGCTCGCGAAATACGCGGGCAACATCAACAAGGACGACCCCACCATCCTGAAGAAACCAACCGCCGCGAACTCCATGTTCGAGGCAACCACGCACACCCGCACCGTCGAGCTCGTCCTAGGCGACTCCAGCTAGACAGTCACCATTGGGGCGCACATGAGCCCCGCATAGGAAAGCGCGCTCATCGGGTTCCTCCGTGAGAACCGCGACATCTTCGCATGGAAGCCATCTGACATGCTAGGTGTCCCGAGGGAACTCGCTGAGCACAAACTCAACGCCGACCCCAAAGTGCGACCAGTAAAGCAGTCGCTACGGCCCTTTTAATGAAGAGCGCCGTCGAGCAATCGCCGAAGAAGTTCAGCGCCTGCTAGCCGCAGGCTTCATTCGGCCAATCAAATACTCCAAGTGGCTGGCAAACCTAGTCCTAGTTCTAAAAAAGAACAACACATGGAGAATGTGCATCGACTACACCAACCTCAATAGCGCCTGCCCGAAGGAGGAGTTCGTCCTACCGCGCATCGATCAGATCATCGACTCAACCGCGGGATCGGAGTCGCTGTGCTTCCTCGACGCTTACTCTGGTTACAACCAGATCAAGATGGCAGTCGAGGATGAGGAGAAGACGGCGTTCATCACGCCATTCGGCGCATTCTGCTACAGTGCAATGACGTTCGGCCTCAAGAACGCATGCGCCACATACTAGAGGTGCATGCAGGAGTGTCTAGCGAGCCAAATTGGCCGCAACATTCACGTCTACATCGACGACATGGTGGTAAAATCCACCTGCTAGGACGACCTGCTCGCCGACCTAGCCGAAACCTTCGCAAACCTGTGGAGGTACAACATCAAGCTGAACCCCGGAAAATGCACCTTCGGCGTCCCCACCGGAAAACTTTTGGGATATGTGGTCTCCAAGCGAGGCATCGAAGCCAACCCCACCAAGATTGACACCATCGCGCGACTCGGGAAACCCAAGTGCCTGCGCGACGTCTAGAAGTTGGCAGGGCGAGTCGCGGCCCTCAATCACTTCATTCCCCGACTAGGCGAGAAGGCAATGCCCCTCTACCACCTGATGCGCAAGAAACCTACGTTCCAATGGGATGCGGAGGCCGACGACGCACTCAAAGAACTCAAAGAAGTGCTACTCGCAGCCCCACTACTTGCGGCTCCACTCGACAAAGAGCCAATGCTCGTTTACGTCGCAGCCTCTAATCGAGTCGTCAGCGCCGTGATGGTCATCGAACGACCGGAAGAAGGCAAGGAGCACCCCATACAACGCCCCGTCTAGTACATCAGTGAAGTCCTAACGGACTCACGATAGCGCTACCCACAATACCAAAAACTAGTGTACGCGGTATTCCGAGTGCAGCGGCGGCTCTCACACTATTTCCAGGAGCACCCAATCATGGTGGTCTCCTCCGCACCCCTACAAGACATCATACGCAATCGCGAGGCGACCGGGCGAGTCGCCAAGTGGGCAGTCAAAATCGGCATCCAGAACATCAAATACGAGCCCCGCAAAGCGATCAAGTCACAAGCCCTGACTGATTTCATTGTAGACCGGGAAGAAGCACAGCAGCCAGAGAAGCTCCCGTACCTCCACTACTGGTCGCTCCATTTTGACGGCTCCAAGAACGCTGACGGCGTAGGGCCCGGGGTCATACTGACCTCCCCCAAAGGAGACAAGCTCCGCTACGTGCTCCACCTCGACTTCAAGCCCTGCACCAACAACATGGTAGAATATGAGGCCCTCCTGCACGGCATGAGAGCCGCTAAGGAGATGAACGTCAACTGCCTAAGATGCTATGGCGACTCGGACTTAGTCGCCGGCCAAGTCGCCGGGACGTGCGACGCCGTCTCCCCAACAATGATCGCGGACCGCCAAGATGTCGACCGGTTGGGAGGACACTTCGACGGCTACTTCGACGGCTACTCCGTCGAGTGGATCGACAGGCGCAAAAACGAGGAGGCAGACACCCTCTCCCACATCGGATCGACCCGACAGGCGCCACCAGCAAGCTTCTTCCTCGATATCATCCACAAAACATCGGTCATCCCACCAAAAGAGATCGACGTCGGGATCCCAATGCAGCCAGAACCGGCCTTAGTCACCATGGTTGTGAAACCTAGCGACTAGACAGCACCATACGTCGCCTTCTTGGAACACAAACTCCTACCAAGCAATGAGACGGAGGTGCGAATGATCGTACGCCGCTGCAAATCCTTCGTCATCATCAACGGCGAGCTCCACAGACGCAGCGTACCGGCGTGTTCCAGCACTGCGTACATCCAGAAGAAACCCGCAAGATCCTCCAGGACATTCATGCCGGCAACTGCGGCCATCACGCCGGCGCCAAGTCGCTAGTCACCAAGGCCATGCGGCACGGTTTCTACTGGCTCACCGCACATGCTGACGCCACCAACATCGTCCAACGATGAGTCGGGTGCCAGAAGTATGCCAACCAAACGCACCTCCCTAGCTCGGCACTCAAGACCATCCCCATCACATGGCCATTCGCCGTATGGGGCATGGACATGGTAGGCCCGTTCAAGAAGGCCCCGTCTGGCTTCACTCACCTCCTGGTCGCAGTCGACAAGTTCACCAAATGGGTCGAGGCCAAGCCAATAAAAAAGTGCGACGACAAGACAACCACCAAGTTCCTACGCGAGCTAATCTACCGGTACGGCTACCCACACAGCATCATAACAGACAATGGCACCAACTTCGCCAAGGGGGCCATGGCGGAATTCTGTGAAGAACATGGCATACGACTCGACCTCGCTTCAGTCGCCCACCCGGAGTCGAATGGCCAAGCAGAACGCGCCAACCAGAGCGTCCTCCACGGGCTCAAGCCGTGACTCTAGGTGCCCCTCGAGCGCACTTCAGGATGCTGGGTCGACGAGCTCCCCTCTGTGATATGGGGATCCACACCTCCGTTAATCGCTCCACCGGGTTCACGCCCTTCTTCATGGCTTATGGCGCCGAGGCCGTAATGCCAACTGACCTGGAGCACGACTCACCACGAGTCGCCAACTACGTCGAGGTGGCCAACGAGATTGCCCGCCAAGACAGCATCGATCAACTCGACGAGGCACGCGACCTGGCTCGCTCCCGCACCACCATATACCAGCAAGGACTCCACCGCTACCACAGCCGCCGAGTGCAAACTCGCACCTTCCAGAAAGGCGACCTGGTCTTACGACTGGCCCAAGACAAGAAGGGCATGCACAAACTCTCCCTCCCATGGGAAGGGCCATTCACCATAGGTCGAGTCCTTGGCAATGATGCCTACTACCTCATCGACGTACGGGGTGACGACCAACTAGAGGTCGGGATGCCATGGAATGTAAACCTCCTCAAAAAGTTCTATACTTAGAACCGCACATTGTACTCCACTGGCATATATAATGAAATTCATCCGGATCGCACAAATTGTGTCCACTCGCCATATTCTTGTGCCACTCGCACTCGTACTCATTAGCAATATGCTATTTACGGAAGTCAACCTCTGGTCGAGCGACCGACACGGCTAAGTAGTGCGGCACAAGGGCACCAGAAATATTCGGACCTTGGGTCGTCCACAAAAACGACAACCTGGAGCCGCCATTGGAGTCGCCTAGACTGACTGGCCCACCGGGCCAAGACAACCGATACACGCTTCTCACAGCGACCTGTCCCTCCCACCCTCGTGCAAAGCGACTCGAATGGTTAAGTACCACGCACGGGGACTCCGCAAAATAGGAACCACCACGCGGCTCGGGAACACACCAAGTAAGAGAGCTGCCTAGGGCTCGCCAAGCGACTGGCTCTCCGGGCCAGGGGAGGAGACGCGTTACAAACAACGCACTCACAACCTGCAACAGGAGCATAACCAATGTGATCGGACACCAAGTTCAGGGACTCGCTTATAAGTCAGTCCTACTCGCGCTCGGGGACTCGCCACTTAGAGGACGCGAGGGATAAAAACAATGCATACACAAAACAATACACAAAAAGTATACAATCGAGTTATACCCCATTAAAGGGTGGACGCGCTCGGGGACTCGCTCAATCAAAAACAAACACACCACACATTCCTAGTCGCAATACGAGTCGATTGACTCCCCTTGGCATATATTGCAAAAAATATTTTACAGCATTCGCCACTTGGCATACATCACAAATTGGACAACTACATTGTTTACTCCACAGGCCCTGATGAAGAAGCAGCACCACCCCCTTGAAACGAACAAAAGGCTGCCACGGGTTCATCGGGAACGTCATCAGTGACTTCGACAACGACGACCGGAAGGGCTGCTCCGACTTCATGTCGCGATGCTCCAGCTCGAGGTCGCCAGGCGCCAACACCGTCTCCTGGTATGGCAACAGATCCCCCATCGCCAAGACCCGATCGGCGTAAGGGGTGGCCTTCGCGGTCAGCTTCAGCACCTCTGACATCTCCACCGTACCGGTCGCCGATGGATAGCCACTCGTCACGTTGTCAAGGTCGAAGTCGTCGGGGAAGTGGGCGAGACCCAAGCTCAACTCTGTGGTGGCCCCGCGCCTGAACGCTGAGCACGTCATCCACTCCACGACGGCAGGCACCTCCTCCAGATAGCGCCACACCTCCGTAAGCCCCCCAGGAATAACTTCGGTGGGGGACATGCCTTGAAGAGCCGCTTGGACGCACAATGCCGAGGCCGTGGCCGCGTTCACCACGGCAATCACGCACTACGAGGCATTGTAAGTTTGCACCACCGAAATTCAGCGACTAGGAATTCAGGGACTGGAGAGGATCAAGAGGTTCAGTTCCCAGTCGCTGCAATTCAGCGACTAGGAACTCGGGGACTGGACATACCTGAATAGCAACGCCGAGCATCCTGTGAAGTTCTCCGGCGTCATTCGACGGGATCATGAAGGAAGTGCGCCCACAACAGGACCCAATGTCTGCATCCACGATCTCTGGACTCTACAGAGACTGGGTGTCTGCCACACCTGGAAACCCCCTCACCATGAAGCGCGGGAACGTCGCCGACGCTCTGGCGGGGGCACTGGTTGTCGGGACCGGCGCTTCCGGCACGGACGCAGCCAAGACTGGTTCCGATCGCGTCGCCACCACCTCTTCGGCGACTGTCAGAACATCTGGCTCCGCGGCGCTATCCTTGGCTGCAGTATCGTCGGCACCCCCTTCTGCTTCTTTGCGACTTCGGCGGTCGCCACATCTCCGGTGGCCTTTCTCTTCTTGGGGAGGTTGCCCTCTCCCGTGGGGACGGCCGATGGAATCTTGGCCACTGAAGGACAGCCAATATTCTTGGCCCCCGACCTACACGAGTCCCCACAGTCAATACAAGGACAATACAAAAGAGCAAGGCAAATCGGGGCGAGGGAGCAGTACTTACTTAGCGACTGGGAGGACGCGAAGCCCGATGCTGATATGGGCGGACTTGCGGGTGAGCCCCCTATCGAAGACGTCAGAAGCCCATGAAACCGTGGGCTTCCTCGACGATGAAGCTATAGTCGCCGGGATCTCCAGCTCCGACGCGGCCGCCCTTGACGACTGTGGCGACTTGGATGCCATCGCCTCAACAGCTTCTTGGCTTGGAACCCCCGAGGACGCCGGCACAATCGCTGCTAGGGGAACCTCTACCACTATCTCCGTGTCCTCGCCCTCCAACCCCTTTGTCGGGACTGCATCCTTCGGGGCCTTGTGCGAGACTTCGGGAGAACCTTCATCATCGGAATCATCATCCGACTCGAACACCACCGACGACTTGGATGGCGACGTGGGCCTTTTCGCTGGCGACTTGGGCCTGCGTGCGGGCTTCGACGACGTAGCAGTACGCCGGGACATGTGCTCCTGTGCGACCTCGTCGCCTCCGTCATGCTCGTCCAGGCTACGGCTCGCCACGACTTCACGTTGTTTCTGCATGCGGGTCTTACGAGCCACAGGCACTGGGGGGGAACCTCTTCCTCCTCCCTGTCGCTCGATGAAGGGTCCCCCTTGGAGTCTTCCTCCAGTTCCTGGGGAACCTCTTCATCGAGCGGAGGGAGCCAGCCCTCCAACACCTGAAAAACTGAGAACCACCACGAGTAAAACACCAAACGAGGAGACTGAAAACTGATACATGGACGTAGCGATTGGGAAGAGAACTTACTGTGGGGGCTTCATTCTTCACAGGAGTGTACGGGGCCACCCTGACCACCACACTGGTGAACTCTGCGTCGATGATCTTCTTCAGGGCGTCCTTGTAGTCCTCGGCCTCCCATGATTCTTTGCTGGTTCGGGATGGGTCATGCTTCCCGCTGTATTCATACATCCAGTGCGGCCGAGCCGCTAGCGGAACCAGGCGCCGCCCGAGCCAACAGTTGTAGAGGTTGATTGGAATCAACCCCTGGACCTTCAGCTTCTGGATCTGATCCATCATTTCCGCGACGGCCATCCGCTGGTCTTCGGGAAGCTTCTTCGGTGCCAACCGACGGGGCTCGCTCCTCTCGGCGACGAACTCGGGAAGAGCCACCTCGCCGGAGGGAGTGGCTTCCTTGACGTAGAACCAGCTCTTCTTCCACTCGCTGGTGGCCTTCTTCGGCAGGAGGAGCTTAACGAAATTGGCCTTCGGCTTCAGCTGAAATGTGACTCCACCTGCGGCCAGCATCAAGCCACTGGACGCCTCGCGCTCGATGCGGCCGTGGAAGAGCTCCAGCCATAATGGGAAATACGGCCTACAGCCGAGGTAACATTCGCAGAAGGCAACGAAGATCGCCAGCTGCTCGATGCTATGCGGACCAAGATCCGATGGCTTGATTGCGTAATACGCGCAGAAGTGGCGAAAAAAGAGTGAGGTGGGGAATCCCAAACCCCTCTCAAGATGACTGGGGAAACAGATGAACTCGCCGGGTCGCGGCTTCGACTCGGTCTCGGAGGAGGGGGGAACCCGCCAATTCCCCTTGCGGAGCACTTCGGCGTCCTCGAAAGATTTAAGCTAGGCCGTGGTACACTTGGATTTTCCCCATGAGCCTTTGCAAGGCGCCATCGGGTAGGATGTGGAATCGCACGATGCGGAAAGGACGAATCGGAAGGACGTAGGCAGGGAGATTGGAGGTAGGAAGAATGAATGAGGAAGAATGAAGAATGCAAAGAAGATCTGCAGAGCTGAACCATCACTCCCCTTATATGGGAAACGCCATCCTCCAAAATCGGGATAGCCGTTACTCACGGTAATTGCGCCGAAGTTACCGTTGGAAATTCCAACGGATAGTTTTACCAGGTTTGACGGTCCAACTCCTTTATTTCATCCGCTACCCGCCAGTCTTTCCATTCGCCAAGACGACGACTTGGCGGCAATAACATTCATTGAGACGGCAAATGGAAACATGGGGAAATTCTCCCTGGTTCTAATGGAGTCCATCGCCGACTCGACTAGACACCCAAATTGGGCTCGCCTACTCCAAAAGCCAAAAGGTCGCATGTGCCTGCATCAACGATGGCCTCGGGGACTACTGATGGGGATATGCGGAAGGGGGTATGCCCAGCAGGACGTTCTGAATGGGCCGAAGGGCCTACGAGTGCGTCCGAAAGAAGGCGACTAGACTACGAAGGAAGGAAAGGATCAACGACTGGCGACTAGAGGCCCAGAAGCGTACCAGAAGCCCAGTCGGATTAGGTCAAAACCTCCGGATCCTTATCTTGTTCAGGGATAACTTGTAAACCCTAGCGAGGTGCCCCATATATAAACCTCCCTAGGGTATCCTAGAGACTCACATTCCATCATACACCCCCTCAAGCGACTCGCTGCATAGCCGCCGAGCTTGCTACCCTTGTAACTCGCTCTCCAATAATCTAATCTAGCAGGAGTAGGTCTTTACCCTCCGGGGGCCAAACCTGGGTAAACCCATGTGCATCCGCCCCCATCTCGCACCGCAGATGGCCGCTAACTCTTCCTCACAAAACACTCAATCGCTGCTAGTGGCAGCGACTGTCGTGGCCATTTCCACGACACGTGCCAACGTTCCCAGCTGCATCGGAGCCAAGTGCCGCTAAATCTAAGGCGTCAAGGTCGCCATGTCCGGTGGGGACGACTACATCTCCCGAGCCAGAGATCCTCGTGACCGCAACTTCATCATCGAAGAAGCCGGCGGTGTCATGGGCCGCAGATGTCTTCGAGAAGGGGCTCTCGTGCAAGCTGGGCCTGGAACTAGATAAAACTGCCCACATCAGCACGCGGCTACGCGTTCTTCCGGTCGCCAAGTGAGTATAACATACTCTTTTCCTTTCTTGGATGTTTTCTTGCATGATTTCTTTGCTGACCTTGGCGATTTCGCAGGTCCGGCGCCAAGAAGATAGGTCGCCCTACGGTGGCTAAGATTCCGCCAATCGTCGTCGTAGAGGAGACTAATCCTTCTAGTAAGAGGAAACCCGTTATGGAGGTTGCGCCTACTAAACGTACAAAGAAGAAGAAGAAAGGAGGTGCCGCCAATGCTATGACAAAGGACAACGCATGGGGAAATTATCCTGCTGCCCGCACTGATGAAGTGACAGTCACCCAATCGGAGCCGGCCAAGGGGGCTCCGTTGACAGAACCATTGGCCCCGATGACTAGCGCTCTGACAAGGGCGGCTGCGTTGTTTCCGCACTTCATGGCGAAGGGGTTCCCGTTCGTGACAGAGAACCAGTCTCCGCAAATTCCGGAGATTGTTGATGAAGATGTTGGGCCTCGTTGTGGGTGAACGTCCTTTGTGGTTCCTTCAACAGAGGCTAGCGAACTTCATGGCATGCTCGATGCTGCTATTCAGGTATGTCCAGCCCCCGAGTGCCTGATCGCTGAATTTCAGCGGTCGGGCACTGGATTTCTTCTTGTCGCCAGTCCACGAGTGTCTGATCACTGAATTTCAGTGGTCAAGGACTTAAAATTGTAGTGGTGCAGTCCCCGAGTGTCTAGTCGCTGAATTTTAGTGCCTAGGCACTTGGAATTGTAGTTGTCCAGTCCCTGAGTGTCTAGTCGCTGAATTTCAGCAGCTAGGCACATGGAATTACAGTTCACCAGTTACTCAATGTTTGTTTTGTTCAAAGGGCCTTTAGAGGGAATCGGCTGATCGGCAAGCCACGAAGGAACACCTGGAGCGTGACCTGCGCGTGGCGCAGGAGGCCAACCGACGACTCCATGAAACTGTTGGTGAGTTGTTGTTCTGCTTGGCGAGCTCGAGCTGTTGTTGCTTACACGATACTGACTTGCGTTGCTCTTGCTTTGTAGATGGTATTCCGGCTGCTATTGCCAAAGCTCGTGAGGGGTATGTCCCGGCTGCTGACCTGGATGTAGCGTAGGGGCGAATTGACTCGCTGGTGAAGGAACTTGAGGAGGCAAAAGCGTCGATGATCTCTTTTGAAGAGATGGCCAAGGCCACAGTCGTCGCGACGGAGGAGGTACGGAAGGCCGCCGACTCGATTATCCTTGGGTTGCAGGGTAACCTTGGTGCCCTGGAAAAACATGTGTCGGAGAACTGCCGTAAACTCCTTGGTGAGTGTTTCTTCTTCTCTTTCTTGTATGTGGCAAGTCCCCGAGCGGGGTGGTCCGTAATGATGCTGAGTTCCTGACATGCATCTCTGATAGGTCAAAGCGACCCGGTGGTGCAGAGCTACAATGCCTTGCAATGTGTGCTATGGTGGTGAACGTGGCCACCGCCTCAGCGTTGTGCGTCCAGGCCATGCTTCAAGGGATGTCCCCCACCAAGGTAATTCCTGGCGGGCTAACTGAATTGTGGCGCTATCTGGAGGAGGCTCCCACCGACATGGAGTGAATGGCGTGATCGGCCTTCAGGCACGGGGCCACCACGGTGTTGACCCTAGGGCTTGCGCATTTCCCCAACGATTTCGACCTTGACGACGTCACAAGTGGCTACCCTTCAGTGACTGGCTTAGTGGAGATGTCGGAGGTTCTGAGGCTGACCACCAAGGCTGCTCCATTTGTGGAGCGGGTGCTGGCGATGAGGGACTTGTTGCCATACCAGTCGACGGTGGTAGCACCGGGCGACCCCGAGCCGGGGCATCATGACCTGAAGTCGGAGCAGCCGTTCCGGCCGGTGTTGTCAAAGTCGCTGACGAGGTATCCGACGAATCCGTGGGAACCATTCATCCGGGTCAAGGGCGATGGCGGTGATTCCTCATTAGAGCCTGCAAAATAGATCATTACCCCTAAGGGGCTTTTGTAAGATTTGCCAAGTGACCACTTTTGTAATATGAACAATGTTTATGTATGGAAGTAAGAGGAGTCAATCGACTCGCAATGCATAGTTAAACGTGTTTGTTGTTGATTTTTAAGTGGGCGAGTCCCCGACCGCGTCCGCCCTTTAGTGGGGTTTACCTCGTTTAAGTGCATGTGTGTTTGCTTTGAGTTTTGATCTTGTTTGGGGCTGACTTGCCACGGCGCGTGGGGCCAGTTGCATTGCGACTCCATGGGGGCTCTGTACTTAGCTGTTTTCCCGAGCGCAGGCAGTGTCGGCTTAGGCAAGTCCCTGGGCATGGTACTTAGCTACTCTAGGCGCGCGCCCATCATAAGTTAGGGTCTAATACGTTTTCTGTAACGCGTCTCTCCCTGGCTTGGGAAGCTAGTCGTGTGGCGAGTCCAAGGCAGCTCTCTTACTTGGTGTGTTCGCCACGTGAGGTTTTCTTGTTGCGAAGTCCCTATGCGTGGTACTTAACCATTCGAGTCGCTTTGCACGAGGATGAGGAGGACAGGTCGCTGTGAGAAGCATTTATCAGTCGTCTTGGCCCGGTAGGCCAGTCGGGCGAGGTGACTCCGATGGTGGCTCCGGGGTGGCGTGTTCGTGGACGACACAAGGCCTGAATATCTTCGGTGCCCTTGTGTCGCACTACTTAGCCGTGCCGGTCGCTTGACCAAGGGTTGACTTCCGTAGGTAGCGTATTGCTGAATGTACGAGTGCGAGTGGCGCAAGAGGATGGCAAGTGGACACAATTTGTACAATCAGAAGTCATTTCATTATATAACCATGGAGTACAAGTTTGAGTTCTATGTATAGAGCTTTCGGAGGAGGTTTACATTCCATGGCCTCCCGACCTCGAGTTGTCCATTGCCTCGTATGTCGATGAGGTAGTAGGCGTCGTTGTCGAGGACTCGCCCTATGGTGAATGGCCCTTCCCATAGGGGAGAGAGCTTGTTCATGCCCTTCTTGTCCTGGACCAGTCGTAGGACCAGGTCGCCTTCCTGGAAGGTGCGGGTCTGGACTTGGCAGCTGTGGTAGCGGCGGAGTCCCTGCTAGTAGATGGTGGTGCAGGAGCAAGCTAGGTTGCGTGCTTCATCAAGCTGGTCGATTCCGTCTTGGCGTGCGATCTCGTTTGCTGCCTCAACATAGTTGGTGACTCGAGGTGAGTCGTGCTCCAGGTCGGTTGGCATTACGGCCTTAGCACCGTACACCATGAAGAAGGGCGTGAATCCCGTGGAGCGGTTGACGAAGGTGTGGATGCCCCATATTACGGAGGGGAGATCTTCGACCCAACACCCTGGGGTTCACTCGAGGGGCACCTGGAGTCAGGGTTTGAGCCCGTGTAGGACACTTTGATTGGCGTGTTCTGCTTGACCGTTTGACTCCGGGTGGGCGACTGAGGCAAGGTCGAGTCATATGTTGTGCTCCTCACAGAATTCTGCCATGGTGCCATTGGCGAAGTTGGTGCCGTTGTCCGTTATGATGATGTGTGGGTAGCCATACCGGTAGATGAGCTTGCGGAGGAACTTGGTTGCGGTCTTGCCATCGCACTTCTTGATTGGTTTGGCTTCGACCCACTTGTTGAACTTGTCGATCGCGACCAGGAGGTGGGTGAAGCCGGATGGGGCCTTTTTTAATGGGCCGACCATGTCCATGCCCCATACGGCTAATGGCTAGGTGATGCGGATGGTCTTGAGTGTCGAACCAGGGAGATGCGTCTGGTTGGCGTACTTTTGGCATCCGACGCACCGTTGGACGATGTCGATGGTGTCGGCGTGCGCAGTGAGCCAGTAGAAGCCGTGTCGCATGGCTTTGGTGACCAGCAACCTGGCACCGGCGTGATGGCCGTAGTCGCCGGCGTGGATGTCTTGGAGGATCTTGCGTCCTTCTTTTGGCTGTACGTAGCGCCAGAACATGCCGGTCACGCTGCGTCTGTGGAGCTCGCCATTGATGATGATGAAGGATTTGCAACGGCGCACAACCATTTGCGCTTCCGTCTCGTTGCTTGGAAGGACCTTTTGCTCGAGGAAGGCGACGTATTGTGCGGTCCAGTCACTGGGCTCCATGACCATGGCGACTAGGGTGGGCTCGGGTTGCAATGGTATCCCGATGTCGATCTCCTTGGGCAGAGAGACCAAAGGTTTGTGGATGATGTCGAGGAAGACTCCTGCTGGTGGTGTTTACCTGACCAACCCGATGCGTGAGAGGGCGTCTGCCTCCTTGTTCTTTCGCCTGTCGATCCACTCGACCGAGTAGCCAGCGAAGTGTCCTCCCAGCTAGTCTACCACTTGGCGGTATGCTATCATTGTCAGGGAGACGACATCGTAGGTCCTGGCGACTTGGCCGGTGACTAGGTCAGAGTCGCCGTAACACCGTAGGCGATTGACGTTCATCTCCTTAGCGTCTCGCATGCCGCGAAGGAGGGCCTCGTACTCGGCCATGTTATTGGTGCCGGGCTTGAAGTCGAGGTGGAGCACATAGCGGAGCTTGTCTCCCTTGGGGGAGGTCAGTATGACCCCAGCCCCGGCGCCGTCGACGTTCTTGGAACCGTCGAAGTGAAGCGACCAGTAGTGAAGGTATGGGAGCTTCTCCGGCTGCTGTGCTTCTTCCCAGTCGGCGAGGAAATCAGCGAAGGCTTGCGATTTGATCTCTTTGCGTGGCTCGTATTTGATGTTGTGGACGCCGATTTTGACGGCCCACTTGGCGACTCGCCCAGTCGCCTCGCAGTTGCGGATGATGTCTTGTAGTGGTGCGGAGGAGACCACCATTATTGGGTGCTCCTGGAAGTAGTGGGAGAGTCGCCGCTGGGCTCAGAATACCTCGTATACTAACTTCTGGTACTGCTGGTAGTGCTGCCTTGAGTCCGTTAGGACCTCGCTGATGTATGACACAAGGTGCTATATGGGGCGCTCCTTCCCTTCTTATGGCCACTCGACGACCATCACGATGCTGACGAATCGAGTGGAGGCTGCCACATTGAAGAGCATTGGCTCTTTGTCAATTGGGGCGGCAAGTAGTGGAGCCGCAAGTAGCACTTCTTTGATTGCCTTGAGCGTGTTATCTGCTTCTGCGTCCCACTGGAACGTGGGGTTTTTGCACATCAGGCGGTAAAGGGGCATTGCCTTCTCGCCTAGACCGGGGATGAAGTGACTGAGAGCCGCCACTCGCCCAGCCAACTTCTGGACGTCGCGCAGGCACTCGGGTTTCCTGAGCCGCGCGATGGTGTCGATCTTGGTGGGGTTGGCCTTGATGCCTCGCTTGGAGACCACATACCACAGGAGCTGTCCGGTGGGGATGCCGAAGGTGCATTTTCCTGGGTTGAGCTTGATGTTGTACCTCTGCAGATTTGCGAAGGTCTTGGCTAAGTCGGCGAGTAGGTCGTCCTGGTGGGTGGATTTAACCACCACGTCGTCAATGTAGACGTGGATGTTGCGGCCAATTTGGTATGCGAGGCATTCCTGCATGCACCTTTGGTAGGTGGCACCAGTGTTCTTGAGGACGAACGTCATGGCCGTGTAGCAGAAGGCGCTGAATGGCGTGATGAGCGCCGTCTTCTCCTCATCCTCGACAGCCATTTTGATCTGGCTGTAGCCAGAATACGCATCGAAGAAGCATAGCGACTCCGATCCCACGGTCGAGTCGATGATCTGGTCGATGCGCGGTAGGACGAACTCCTCCTTCGGGCAGGCGCTGTTGAGGTTGGTGTAGTCGATACACATTCTCCATGTGTTGTTCTTTTTCAGGACCAGGACTAGGTTTGCCAGCCACTTGGAGTACTTGATGGGCCAAATGAAGCCTGCGGCTAGCAGGCGTTGTACTTCTTCGGCGATTGCTCGGCAACGCTCTTCATTAAAGGGCCGCAACGACTGCTTCACTGGTCGCACTTTGGGGTCGGTGTTGAGTTTGTGCTCAGCGAGTTCCCTCGGGACACTAGGCATGTCAGATGGTTTCCATGCAAAGATGTCTCGATTCTCACGTAGGAACCCGATGAGCGTGCTTTATCTATGAAGGGCTCATGTGCGCCCCGATGGTGACCGTCTGGCTGGAGTCGCCTGGAACGAGCTCGACAATGTGGGTGTGCGTGGTCGCCTCGAAGGTGGAACTCATGGCGGTTGGCTTCTTCAGGATGGTGGGGCCGTCCTTGTAGACGTTGCTCACGTATTTCTCGAGCTCGTTCGCGTGGTTTGTTTCCACAGCGATGACAATGTCGGCGAGCTCGACACCTTTGTCTTCTCACTCCATGGCCATGTCGGGGTCGCCGTGGACGTTGATGATGCAGCTTGGCCCTAGGAGCTTCATCATGTTGTAGGCGTAGTGTGGGGTTGCCATGAACTGGGTGAATGCCTGGCGCCCTAGGATGCAGTGGTAAGGGCTGCAGAAGTTCACCAGCTCGAAGACGATTCACTCGGTGCGGAAGTTCGTTGTTGTGCCAAAGGTGACTGGTAGCGTCACCTTGCCGGTCGGATATGCCTACCGACCAGGGACAATGCCGTGGAAAGTGGTGAGTGTCGGCTCGATCACTGACTCCGGGAGGTGGATCCTCTTGAATGTGTCCAAGTACATGATGTTGATGGAGCTTCTGCCGTCCATCAGCGTCTTGGGCAACAAGTAGTCGGCCACTTTGGGCCTGACCACCAGGACGACTCGCCCTGGGTACTCGATCCTAGGCGCGTGATCCTGGCGACTCCAGGTGATGCTTTGGTCGGACCAATTGAGGAAGCGGGGGATGTCGACTTGGGTCACCACATTGACGGGGACTGCATGGGCGAGCTGAAGGGAATATGCCCGAGAGGCAATAATAAAGTGGTTATTATCTTATTCCATGTTTATCATAAATGTTTATTTTGCATGCTATAATTTTATTAATTGGAAACGTTAATACATGTGTGTTTAATAAACAAAATACAAAGTTCCTAGTAATGCCTCTCATATAAACTAGCTCGTTGATTAACAAGATGATCAAGGTTTCCTGATCATGGACATTGGATGTTGTTAATAACGAGGTCACAACATTGGTGGAATGATGTGATGAACATTCATCCGAAGTATAGCATTACGATCAAAGTCATTATGTTTATATTTCTGTAACATCATGCAAAGTAATCTTAGTCCTTAGACCATGAGATCATGTTAATTGCTAACACCGGAAGAGTATCAGGGTGACTATAAACATCACACCGTAACAGGGTGACTATAAAGGTGGGTTTAGTGCTACGAAGGTGTTATGTTGAGGCTCATGGATCAAGAGTGGTATTTGTCCATCCCGATGATGGATAGATATGCTCTGGGCCCTCTCGATGATATCACATTAAGATAGCTTGCAAGCAAGTGATGAGATCACTAGAATGTTATATCACGAGAACGAGAAAAGAGTGCATGTCGGTAAAGAGATCAAACTAGGTATTTGGATGCCAATGATCGAATATCGGACATGTAATATATCGCGAGACAAAGGGATTTAGTTACTAGCATTAAAGGTTCTCACGATCACAGAAGTCATCGTTGAATGTGTAGGAGTTAGTATGGATCTCTAGGTCCCGCTTCTGATTATTGATCTGAGAGGGGTCTCGATCATGTCTGCATTATTCGTGAACCGTAGGGTGACACACATAAGGGATACCGACACCATTTGGAGCAAATATGTTTCAGATAAAGATTTAAGAAAGCGCTGGAATTATTTCAATAGACACCGAAACTGTTTCGGGCGAAATTGCTGAAATTGGTTCTGCATGTAATATTGAAATATTGCAAGGGGTTTTATGTGAATGTTTGTTAATTAAAGTAATTAACAAAATTCTGAATAAAATTAATAAAAGAGTTTTATTAAATGAGAGAGCATAAAATTTGGAGAAATTTAATGCATTTAAAGTTGAAGACTTTAAAAGAGAATGTGAAGGGGCATTTTAATGTGGAGGGAGTTACCACCACATGAATGGGGGAGGTGAAAGGACACCCTCCATGGGCGCCGGCCATGGGAGGAGTACCCTCCCCTCCTCCTATAAAAGGCCCCCCTCTCACACCTTCATACTCACACCTCCTTGTGAAGGATCTCTCTCCCCCTCTAGTATTATTCTCCCATGGTCTCGGATTAGCGAGATACATGTTCCCGGTGGCTTTATCTGGAAAGGAATTGCTGCTTCCGCTGCTTTGCTGGAGCGAGGGACGGAGGTTGTCAGGGTACCGGACATGTGTGGGATCACGGATGCACCACTGCTTTGCGGTGCTGGACTTGCTGGAGCTGGATCTGATGGACGTGCTGGAGCCGGACCTGCTGGACTTCATCACGATCTTTTGCCCTACAAGAATACGACTACATCATCCACGAGTTCCAACTTGTTAACAAAGCTTTGTTGTCTTAGAGGGTAAGTTCTCTATGGATGTATATCCACCCGTTGCTTGTATCTAGTAGATAGATCTTGGCGTATAGTTCCCATCATAGGAAATTTTTTGTTTTCTATGCTACGAACCCAACACGAGCACCTTCTTCTTGCGTTTGGTGCCGAGCCCGGTGAAGGTGTGTAGCGAGCCGACGGCGTTTTCGAACCCGCTGACATTTTCGTTGTCCCTTGGTCTGTTGTTGTTGGGGTCCTCCCTTGGTCGCCTTGCCTTTTCAATCTCCTTTAGAGAATGGCAGTGCGTGGTGGTGTGGGTGGCAGGTTTCCCCTCCCTGCTGTGGTAGACACAGGGATGGTTGAGCAGGGTGGCAGGGTCGAATTTCGGTCTCGCTACATTGTTGGCGTGGTAGTTTCCTCCATCGTGGCAGAAGTTCTTCGGGTCACATTGGCCATAACTGGCATTAGCGATGAAGTCGACTCGCCCTTCACCGCAGTGCTTGCCGGTAAGGTGAGTATTGCTGTAGCGTATGCCGCGATGTCGCCATTGTTGTGGCCACTAGTGTGGCGTCTTCCTCCCGACTCGTTGTCAGAGTCCTGGTTGGGGTCCTCCTCCGCGTACCGTTTGGCGATCTCGAGGAGGTCGGGGATGTTGTCTAGTGTCCGATAGACCCTCTTGATGTTAGCGACCAGGGGTTCATACCGACACGCATTCTTGAAGAAGTGAATCGCCGTGTCCAGGTGAACGCCAGAGGCGTTGATCCGTAGTTCCTACTACCTCTAGATCCAGTGGCGGGTCGACTCATGCTGCCCCTGGATGCATCGCTCCAGGTCTTCAATTGTGGTGGCACGGGTGTAGGAGCCCTCGAAGTGCCTGACGAAGGCGTCCCGCATCTCCTCCCACGAGTCGATGCTATCGGCAGGGAGGGTGTTGATCCATTGCTGGGTCGCACCCTCCATCATCAGGGGAAGGTAGCGAGCGGCTAGCAGGTCGGTGTGTCCGGCAATTCCCATTTCCATGAGGTACGTGTCTAGCCACACCTCTGGTCGTACGTGGAGTCGTACTTTTTGATCTCCTTGGGCGCCTTGAAGTTGGCGGGGTACATCTCGCCTCGGATCATTGGCCCGAAGCACTGGGACCGACTTGGCTAAGCGAGCCCCTGGGTTTGGAGTCGCCGCGGTTCGTGAGGGTGTGCCTCAAATTGTTGGGCTGGCGTGCCCGCCAGGCCTGGTTGTTGACGATGTGCATTTGGGCATCGATGGGTTGCCTGTTGGCAGCGACCGTGTTGTTCACCGGCCATGACTCATTGGTGGAGAGCGCGGGGTTGGTGGCCTATGGCTGATGCGCCAGCGGCTGGGGTGGTGGGCATGTGACGGTGTTGGCGATGGTTGGAGGGCCGCTTGAGGCTGCCCTGCTTGCCGATGAGCGGGAATACATCCGCCCTTGTGGGTCGACTCCTGCGGCTTGCTGCTCGACGGCCCTGGCGAGTAGGGTGTTAGCGTACTGGATTTGTAGCGCCGCCCTCTCCTTGTATGTCGAGGTGGGCGACTGTGGTGTCGGCCGTGATGACGTTGTCCATTGGAGTGGAGTACAGTGGGAGCCCGTTGGCATTGCGGGCCTGTGGCGCGATGATGATTCACGGCTGGTCCGGTGGGGGCACGTGACCAATGGGTGGTGGCGGGGCCCTGGTCACCAGTGCGCCGGGTGGTTCTACCACTTGGTGGTGCATTCTCGTAGTATTCACGCTCGGCTGCGCGTGCGGGGTCACTTTCGTTGTTGAAGTTCAGGACGCGGCCCTAGACTTTGGAATTCAGGCGGGTCCTGATGCGGCGTTGATGGTAGAGTGACAGCTCCTGCGTTGTTGCCTGCTCAAGGCGGAATTTCTCGCGCTCAGCTAGCTCCCTGCGTTGTGCCTCCTCCAGTCGTAGGCGGACTTCCTCCACCTCCGTGGCCATGGCAGTTGCCGAGATCGGCGTGGAGAATTGATCTGGCAGGGTGGCTGTGCTGCCTGCCATGTAGATCACGTTAAAGCGATTGGTTCTGGCACGGAAGTCCTCAGGGGACTCCGAGGCGGAGTCGGAATCCAAGATCCCAAGGATGGAGCGATCCTCGAAGTCCTCAGGGTTGGAGACCCGCATGATGGAGTCCTCCCGTGACGCTACGGTGATGGATCCATCGATCGAGGTAGGGGTCGTGGCGTCGGCGTTGTCGTGGAGAGCCGCGTCGTCCGTGGCGGCATTAGCCCCGAACGCATTGCTGGCGGCCGAGTCGTACTCGGTGGCGAGGTAGCTCATGGAGCGGACCTGCTCCTCCGAGAGAAGATCGCGGCGTGGGAGCGATCCGCCGATGATCGTCGTTCCCGCTGGGTCGACTGCATCGCTGAAGCCGACGAACAAGCTGATGGTGCCGATCAGCATCACCGCGCCGTGCGTGATCGGGCGCGACGCCGAGATGTAGCTGCTAGGCAGGATCTGTAAGATCCCGCCGGTGGCGTTCATGCAGCCGGTAGCGATCGACTGATCGATTGGCGTGTAGGGTCTCGCCGCAAAACTGAGCTTAGGCCGGCCAGGCCCCACGGTGGGCGCCACTGTCGTGGGAATGGCCACGACAGTTGCTTCCATGGGCAATGATTGATAGAATCAGGGGCGAGAGCTGGCGGCCATCTGTGGTGCGAGATGGCGGCGGATGCACATGGGTTTACCGAGGTTCGCCCCCCAGAGGGTAAAGACCTACTCCTGTTAGATCAGATTGATGGAGAGCGAGTTACAGGGGTGACGAGCTTGGCGTCTAAGCAGCGATTCGCTCGAAGGGGTGTATGATGGAACGTAAGTACTCAAGGAACCCTAGGTAGGTTTATATAGAGGGTACCTCGCTAGGGTTTACAGTATACAATCGAACAACATATGGATCCGGAGGCTTTTGACCTAATCTGATTGGGCTTTAGCTATGCTTCTGGGCCTCCAGTCTCCAGTCGCCGAGCCTCCTTCTCAGTCGCATTCCAGTTGCCATCCTGTAGGCCCACTCGCGAGGCATTTGGCCCAATCGGAACGTCCTGCTGGGCATACCCCATTCGGCATATCCCCATCAACGGCGGCCTCTGCCGCTGATACATTGCAAATGTATCTATAATTTTTGATGTTCCATGCTTGATTTTATCCACTTTCTTGTGTTTTGTTCCAACTTTGGAGTAATTTTCTTAGGATTTCTTGGACTAACCTATTAACAAGAGACACATTGCCAGCTGCCTGTTTTCTGTTGTTTTTTGTTCCAAGAAAGTCAGAAAATGAATATTCTCGGAATTGGACGGGACAAAAGCCAAAGTGCCTATTTTTCCGGAAGTCATCAAGTGCCAGAATACGAGACAGAGAAGGGCCAGGGGGCCACCACACCACCTGGCCGCGCGGCCTAGCCTAGCCCACACTAGGGGGTGGTGTGGCCGCTCCTGGCACCTCCTCGGCCTCCCCTTATGACTATAAGAT
The DNA here is from genome assembly GCA_910589775.1 of Avena eriantha. NCBI lineage: Eukaryota > Viridiplantae > Streptophyta > Magnoliopsida > Poales > Poaceae > Avena > Avena eriantha. Next base: position 302,847,582 of record OU342743.1, read on the forward strand.
GCCCTCGGGACGTAAACCCTAAGTACCCGATCAAAAATCCACGAAAGAGTCTGTAGCCGCCGTCATCCCCATCCCTAGATCAGGAGGGATCTGAAGCTCTTCCCGGCACCCTGCCAGAGAGGGGAATTCACCCTGGAGGCCTTCTTCATCACCATGCAAGCCTCCGGTGTGATCCGTGAGTAGTTCATCCTTGGACTACGGATCCATGTAGTAGCTAGATGGCTGGTTCTCCTCCTTTGTGCTTTCATGTTTAGATCTTGTGAGCTCCGTTCATGATCAAGATCATCTATTTGTAATTCTGCATGTTGTGTTTGCGGGGATCCGATGGATATTGAGATGCTATTTCAGATTGATTATTGATTCTATCATGTCTTTGTTATTTGAGATCTTGCATGCTTTCCGTTGTTAGTAGCTATCTTGGCCAAGTAGATGCTAGAAACTCTAAGAGGAAGTATTTATGCTCGATAGTGGGTTCATGCCTTTGGTAATCTAGGGAAGTGACAGAAATCTCGAAGGTACTAGATGTGATGTTGCTACTAGGGAGAAACAACAATCCTTTGTTCATAGAACAATCGTATTGTTTACTTTACATGCAGTTCGTAAAGCAATAATCTGTTGCTTGCAACTTAATACTGGAGGGGGTCCGGATGATAACCTGAAGGTGGATTATTAGTCATAGATGCAGTTGGATGGCGGTCTATCTATAATGTTGTAATGCCCAATCAAGTCTCAAAGGAGTCAAGATGATTAGTATATGCATGTATTGCTTTCTCGGCGTTTGTCAATTGCCCCGCTGTAATTTGTTCACCCAGCATGTTATCTATCTTAAGGAGAGCCACCTCTAGTGAACTATGGATCCCGGTCCTTTTTCCTTACATACAATCTACAATCTTTTACTGCTTTGTGTTTACTTTCTACAAACTTTTACTTCTTTCCATTCAATACGTGTAATCCTTTGTTTTCCGCAAAACACGGTGAGATTGACAACCTCATCGATAGTTGGCGACAAAGTTCTGTGGTTGTGTTGTGCAGGTCTCCACGTTGCTACTAGCACCGGTAGTGTTGCCTGCCAAAGCTCAGCTAGTAACACCTTTGGGGTGTTTCCTTGCTCCTACTGGTTCGAGTAAACCTTGGTTTCATAACAGAGGGAAAACTTACTGCTTTGCTCATCGTACCTTCCTCTTGGGGTTCCCAACGAGCTCTACGTCGAACGACGAGCACATCAAGATTTTCTGGCGCCGTTGCGGTGGAGTCAAGGACATCTTCACAAGGGAGTCCCTTATAACCAATCTCTTTACTTTGTTGTTTTTGTTTTGCTTAGTTTTATTTTTGCTTTGTTTCCTTGTTTTGTTCTTCAAAAACACAAAAAAAATTAGTTTTACTTGTTTGCTTTCTTATTTGAAAACCCAAAAAAATGACTACTCTCGAAAACACTAAGTTGTGTGACTTCACTAGCACCAACAACAATGATTTTATGAGCACACCTATTGGTCCACCTGGGGCTGAAAATACTTTCTTTGAGATAAAACCTGCTTTACTCAATCTTGTTATGAGAGCGCAATTTTCTGGTATTGGTAATGAAGATGCTGCTTCCCATCTAAATAACTTTGTTGAACTTTGTGAGATGCAAAAGCATGGGGATATAGATGGTGATATTATTAAGCTGAAATTGTTTCCTTTCTCTTTGAGAGGAAAAGCTAAAGAATGGTTGAATTCCTTAACTAGGAATAGTATTGATTCTTGGACTAAGTGCAAAGATTCTTTTATTGGAAAATACTATCCTCCTACTAAGATTATATCCATGAGAACTGAAATAATGAAGTTTAAACAACTTGATAATGAGCATGTTGCTCAAGCTTGGGAAAGAATGAAATCTTTGGTAAAGAATTGTCCCACTCATGGACTGACTGCTTGGATGATCATCCAAACTTTTTATGTAGGATTGAATTATTCTTCAAGGAACCTATTGGATTCTGCTGCTGGAGGTACCTTTATGACCATCACTTTGGGTGCTACAACAAAACGTTTGGACAATATGATGGTTAATTATTCTGAATGGCATACTGAGAGAGCTCCACAACTTAAGAATGTAAATTCTGTTGAGGAAACCTCCTCCTTGAGTGATAAAATTGATATTATTATGTCTATGCTTATTAATGGGAAAGCCCATATTGATCCAAATAATGTTCCTTTAGCCTCTTTGGTTGCTCAAGAAGAGCAAGTTGATGTGAACTTCATAAGAAATAACAACTTTGGCAACAATGCTTATGGTAATAATGCTTATAGGAACAATTTTAGTAAGAACAATTATAAGCCATATCCTCCCAACAATTGTAATGCTTATGGAAACTCTTACAACAATAATAAGAGTGCTCCCTCTAAACTTGAAGTTATGCTTAAAGAGTTTATTAGTAAACAAACTGCTTTCAATAAAACTATTGAGGAAAAACTCTCTAATGCTGAAAGAAATATAGCATCTTTGGCTGAAGCTAAATCTACTTTGAATAAAATGGCTGCTAAACCTGAAACTAATGAGAATCCCTTTGCAGCTACTAATGCCATACAAGTAAGAATTAATGAAAATGTTAGACTATTAGCTGAATTACATGCTAAGTGGGAAAGAGAAGATGAAATTGCTAGAAACATTAGTGTTTCTACTATTACCACCACTAGTGTTGAGGCTAGTAATAGTTCTACTACTTTAGATGATAAAGTTGATTTTGATCTTGATGGTTGCAATATCTCTGAAGTTATTAAGTTCCTGCAAAAGCTTCCTAAAAGTCCTAATGCTAGTGCTATGAACATGGCTTTTACAAAACACATTACTGATGCTCTCATAAAGATTAAAGAAGAAAAGATGAAACATAAAGCTTCTATTCCTATAAAGCAAGAAGATGGTTGGGAACCCATCATTAATATTAAAGTGAATGACTTTGATTTCAAAGCTTTGTGTGATCTTGGTAGTAGTGTTTCTATTATGCCTAGAAGGATTTATGATATGCTTGATTTGCCTCCTCTTGAAGATTTTTATTTGAATGTCCCACTTGATGCTAATGCTAAAAAGAAACTCATGGCGAGTCTTAATGATGTTCTTATTATGGTTAACGATTCCTATGTCCCCGTTGATTTCTATGTTTTGGATGTTGAATACAATGCTTCTTGTCCTGTTACTTTGGGAAGACCTTTTCTTAAAACTGTTGGTGCCATCATTGATATGAAAGAAGGCACCATTAAATATCAACTCCCACTCAAGAAAGGTATAGAACACTTCCCTAAAAAGAGAGAAAAGATTTCTTTTGCTTCTCCTATGAAAACAAAATTTGGTCTTAATGCTTCTTCATTTGAGAATACTTGATCCTTTTTCTTGCTTCTTATGCCTAACTTAAAGGCGTTAAAGAAAAGTACTTATTGGGAGATAACCCAAAAGTTTTAGATGAGTCTTAGAAGTTATTACCTCTGTAATAACCGCTCATTATCCTTTTTATTTGCTTTTTGTGCCAAGAGTAACCTCTAATTAGAGAGAAGTAATGATTAGGAAAGTTGCTGTCCCGAAACAGATTTCTGTGCTTCACCGTAAAAATTCGTGAGAGATCTCTATATGTCGTATGGAGCTGTAATGTTTTGTGCTTCTGCCCCAGGTTGATATCTAACTTTCGTTAGTTCAGCACTTTTTGATTTGAGCAACATAAGGTCTTCGAAAAAAATCGTCTTTACCTGCTGGTCTGTTTTGACGGATTTCTGCCATTTTCTGCATTTGCTTCTTGTTGGTTCCTTCTTGAGTTCTTTTGGGGAATTGAGATTTTTGAGGGAAGTTCTACAGTAGCTAGTGTTATAATGGAAGTTTATTTGGTGTTATAACTGAACCTTGAGACTTTTTATCTTGAGTGTACTAATGTTGCTAATAAAGATTGTGTGAAGTTTTGTATGAAGGAAAAATTTCAGGTGTATGGAAGGAATGAGTAATGAGATGAAGGATGGACTAAAGTTCAAGCTTGGGGATGCCACGCGTGTCACCCTAATAAATATCCAAGAAGTACAAGCGTCAAAGATTGGGGATGCCCAAGGCATCCCCTTCTTCATCAATAAAAATTCTAGGTTTCTTTCAAACGCTTCATTTTTATTGTTTTATGCACAGTTGTGTTTTTCTTGGAGCGTCTTCTTTTCAGTTTTCGTTTTGGTTTTCGTTTGCCTTGGTTTGCTTAGTTTGCTGAATAAATTGGTTGGACCCCCTCTTTCATACTTTGGTTTGCAAATAGTTTGGTTTGGTTTGGAAAAGAGTAGGAAAGTTCATACTTATGTGGTAAAAAGAGCTTGTTTTTAACTGTGGCCTATGCTTTGTCATGCCATGCTTGATATTGTTTTGGCTTTATGCTTAGCATTCTTTGTTGTAGCATGACTTGTTATAAACAATTGAGATTTCTTAATGTGCCTTGGATGAATCATGCGTTGTTTTAGCATATTAAAGCATAGTATAGTGGTATTCTCCTTTGATGCTTTATTTGGGTTGACTTGGCGCATGCTCACACCATGTTATGACTATCCAAAGTCACCATAGCCTTTATGATCCTTTAGTTTTCAACTTGTAGTATCACTTTATGCTTTGATCAATGATGTTTTGTCGCTCTGCATGATTTTGGCCATTATTGCTCTGTTAGTTTGTCGCTCCCAGTCTTTTGCTAGCCTCCACAAAAAAGTATGAGTTCCACTCATGCATCCAACTCCCTAAACCAAGTTATTCCAAAGAGTCCACCATACTTACCTATTATCTTATGCTATTCCAAGTATATTCATGCTTTTGTTTACCTTCCACTTGTTATGAGAAAACTAGTGATTAAAGCTCTCACGAACTTGATGGCACACTTTACTTTATTGCCTCTAATAAACTTGAACCATTAGGTCCTTCTTTTTTGCGTATATGCTTGCGGTTTATAAGTTGAAATTAGCAGAACCATGCACCATGGGTAACGCTTTCAACATTGCACTTGTACTTTGTACCCCGTTGATATCATGTTCTTTTGCTTACAGATCCCGGCGGTGTGAAATAAAAGTGGAACTTGTAAGATCATGGAGTTTGTATGTGTGTTAGAGAAACGCCCAGGTTGCTAGCCTAAGCCATGCCTAATCATGGTGGAAACTTGCAGCATCACCATAATGAGCACTCTATGAAGCATCCTCAATAAAAACCTATGCAAATAGCAAATAAAAAGATCGCTGAGATGCTCATTGTCTGCTTGCCTTGTCATTTTGATTATGGGAAAGCTCCCGTATCATGTGCAAGGGGTACCCCATTGGCGGTTCTTAATGATACACATATACTTACAATGACAAGAGCTTACTCGTGACTAAAGTTGAGTAGCATGAGGATCGGTCTTCGTAAGTAAGGGGCATGAGATTTCGGTTTATAACTTGTCAAGCATATCCTCTTAGTTGTGTCACTTTAACCTTAATCACCTTCAAGATGCTTATGATAGGGGCAATGAGAGCTGAAAAATACAAGTACCATAATTTTTGGAAGCTCTTTATCAGACTTGAATCCCTACTTCCTTTTACAAAAGGCCTTTCTTCCACCATTATATTGAGTCTCCAGCTTCTATCTTTATGCAATTACTTTGAGAGCATAGTGGCCATTCTTAGTTCTATGTGCATTGTCCCAAGACTAGTTGATTGATGCATAACTTGTTATTTCTTGTTTTAAACTATTGTATCTAGTCACTCTTATGAAGTTTGAAGGTGTCCTATGCATTTATATTTGCTACTCTATTGAGGGACAAGCTGAATACTACTATGCTATGTTTTCTTTAGGTGAAACAAACAAACGTCTTGCAAGGCTTTGTTATTCATGAATCTTTTGTTTGTGCCTTTTCATGTTGCATCATAGTTTCTTTGCTTATTGCTAGAACTTTGTCTTTCATGTTATGATTGAAATACTATGATCCCAGCGTTGAATGTTTTGGAAATACTTTGATCAAGTCTTTGATGGTGCAGGTCACCTCAAAAATTATTATTTCTTTTTATCACTTACCTACTCGAGGACGAGCAGGAGTTAAGCGTGGGGATGTTGATACATTGCAAATGTATCTATAATTTTTGATGTTCCATGCTTGGTTTTATCCACCTTCTTGTGTTTTGTTCCAACTTTGAGTACTTTTCTTATGATTTCTTGGACTAACCTATTAACAAGAGACACATTGCCAGCTGCCTGTTTTCTGCTGTTTTTGGTTCCAAGAAAGTTAGAAAATGAATATTCTCGGAATTGGACAGGACAAAAGCCAAAGTGCCTATTTTTCCGGAAGTCGTCAAGTGCCAGAATACGAGACGGAGAAGGGCCAGGGGGCCACCACACCACCTGGCGGCGCGGCCTAGCCTGGCCCGCGCCAGAGGGTGGTGTGGCCGCTCCTGGCACCCTCTCGGCCTCCCCTTCCGACTATAAGATGCCCTCGGGATGTAAACCCTAAGTACCCGATCAAAAATCCACGAAAGAGTCTGTAGCCGCCGTCATCCCCATACCTAGATCAGGAGGGATCTGAAGCTCTTCCCGGCACCCTGCCGGAGAGGCAAATTCACCCTCGAGGGCTTCTTCATCACCATGCAAGCCTCCGGTGTGATGCGTGAGTAGTTCTTCCTTGGACTACGGATCCATGTAGTAGCTAGATGGCTGGTTCTCCTCCTTTGTGCTTTCATGTTTAGATCTTGTGAGCTCCATTCATGATCAAGATCATCTATTTGTAATTCTGCATGTTGTGTTTGCGGGGATCCGATGGATATTGAGATGCTATTTCAGATTGATTATTGATTCTATCATGTCTTTGTTATTTGAGATCTTGCATGCTTTCCGTTGTTAGTAGCTATCTTGGCCAAGTAGATGCTAGCAACTCCAAGAGGAAGTATTTATGCTCGATAGTGGGTTCATGCCTTTGGTAATCTGGGGAAGTGACAGAAATCTCGAAGGTACTAGATGTGCTGTTGCTACTAGGGAGAAAACAACATTCCTTTGTTCATAGAACAATCGTATTGTTTACTTTATACGCAGTTCGTAAAGCAATAATCTGTTGCTTGCAACTTAATACTGGAGGGGGTCCGGATGATAACCTGAAGGTGGATTATTAGTCATAGATGCAGTTGGATGGCGGTGTATGTATAACGTTGTAATGCCCAATCAAGTCTCAAAGGAGTCAAGATGATTAGTATATGCATGTATTGCTTTCTCGGTGTTTGTCAATTGCCCCGCTGTAATTTGTTCACCCAGCATGTTATCTATCTTAAGGAGAGCCACCTCTAGTGAACTATGGATCCCGGTCCTTTTTCTTTACATACAATCTACAATCTTTTACTGCTTTGTGTTTACTTTCTACAAACTTTTACTTCTTTCCATTCGATACGTGTAATCCTTTGTTTTCCGCAAAACACGGTGAGATTGACAACCTCATCGCAAGTTGGGGACAAAGTTCTGTGGTTGTGTTGTGCAGGTCTCCACGTTGCTACTAGCACCGGTAGCGCGCCCTTCCAAAGCTCAGCTAGTAACACCTTTGGGGTGTTTCCTTGCTCCTACGCGTTCGATTAAACCTTGGTTTCATAACTGAGGGAAAACTTACTGTTGTGCTCATCGTACCTTCCTCTTGGGGTTCCCAACGAGCTCTACGTCGAACGACGAGCACATCAGCCGCGAGTCTATCCCCCTCGAGGATCGTTAGAAGGTCGACAGACAAGTCCATCTGGGGGTGGCAATGGTGTAGCAGGCAGAGTATGAGGGAAGAGAGAGACCTCACCACATCTCTCTCCTCCACGGCTACCACTTCGTCGATTGTTCACCCTCACCACTCTAGCTGCCCAGTCAAGTCATCAAGAAAACCGACCAGATCTTCACCATGTCCTCCTGCTAGGGAGCATGAGGCGCCATGCGTACCGCTTGCATCGCCTCAGTGACACGTTCAACAACATCTTCAAGGAATCCGAAGTCATGGTGGCAGAGACGATGTAGCTCTGCCGCCTCAAGCGCATTGTTCCTGGAGGCGAGACTCATGCATTCTGCTTTCTCCGTCTAATCACGCACCAGCATGTCCCGGGTGCAGACCTCCTGTTGAATGGCGGCAAATTGGTCCTAGAGGGAAGAAACATGCTCGGCCAAGGAGGCCTCGCGAGCCGCTGCAGAGGAAGCCTGTGCTTTGGTGCTGCGACCTGCTTCAGTGAGCTCCTCCACAGTCCAGCGGCAATCCACTACAAGAATAGTTTTCTTCCGCAATGACTTGGCCCGGCGATCGTCGTAGAAGGCGCCTCTTCCGTGACAAATTCCTTAGCTCGATCGTGGCCGATGGAAAACTTTTTTTTCTAGTTTCGCAGCCCTCTACTACGATGAAACCGCTAAAAACGGGGATGAAGCTCGGATGGCGCATGGTAGAAGAAAGATTTTCATTTCCACGCACGATGTTGACTCATAGAAGTCTTTTGAGGCATGTGGGTCGCAGACGTCAGTCTCTCTAGTGGACCATACTTTTCGGCCGCACCTCCCTGATTTGAACTTGATAATGTTGTTTGAGGCGTCTGCCATTTAGTTAGGCTGCTGGGTCCTGTATGTCAGCCTCTCATAAGAAGAATTGTGTGTATGATGGAATTTTTTCCCTTCGCTCGGGGAACCCTTTTACGAAGTTGATAGCTATACTCGAGGCATCTACCGTTTAATCAGGCTGATGGGACCCATATGACATCCTCTCATTAGAAGAAACGTGTGTATGCTGTAATTTTTTCTTCGCTCGTGCTACCCTACTCCGAAGTTGATAGCACTGCTCGATGCATCTACCATTTAATCAACCTCTTGGGCCCACATTCCATCCACTCATTATGGGAGACATGTGTATGATGGATTTTTTACCCTCGGTCGTGCCTTCGTGTTCCAAACTTGATAGCATTGCTCACTGCATCAGCAGTGTATTCAGGCTGGTGGGTCCCCTATGTTAGCCTCACATTAGAAGAATCGTGGGTATGATGGAATTTTTTTCTTCTCTAGCGTTACCCTGTTTCAAACTAGATAGTGTTGCTTGACGAATATGTTGTTGGCAACGCTGCTGGGTCCCTTATTTCAGCCTCTCATTACAAGAAACATGTGCATGCTGAACTTTTTTCTCGCTCGCGCCTCCCTGTTTCGAACTTGCAACATTGCTCGATGTAGCATCTGTATAAGGTCACGATGATGGGTCCCACATATCAGCCTCTCTGTAAGTAAAACGTGCGTATGATGGACTTTTTTTGGCCATGTCCGCTATTTTGACCTTGGCAACTTGTTGGGTCCCAGATGTCAACCACCTCTGTGCAGGAAACGTGTCTATGCTGGGTCCCAGCTGACAGCCTCTATTGGAAAGAAACGTTTGTATGTTAGACTGTTTTTTCGGGTCCCAGATGTCAGCCTCAGAGTTCAAAAATGCTAATAAAGGCCGAATTAAAAAGATTCTAGGATAACTCGGGGCGGATTCCCTATTCGTCATGGCCTATATTCCATGGGCTCACTCCTAAATTGAATGAGCTATGGTCGGTGGACACAATACCACAAAAAGGATGAATTAGAAGGTTCTGGGCTATGCTTGGGGCTGATAGGCTAATTTCATGGGCTATGCTTGGGCTTGCTGGGTCCGACATGTCAGCTTCTCTGTAAGCGCAAAATGTGTATGATGGACTTTTTTTTGGCCGCATCCACTATTTTCACCATGGCAGCCATGTATGGTATTACTGTTGGGGCCCTTATGTCAGCCTCTCTGGCATGTTCTAGCTTGTGGGTCCCCGATGTAGCCTTGTATGTTGTGTCTAGTGGGTCCCTAATGCCAGCCTCTCTGTACAAGTAATTTTTTTTTCGAACCCACCCTCAAAGCAAACTCGAGGGACGCTGCATGCTGGTGGGTCCGTGATGTCAGCCTCTCCATAATGCGATATTGCTAGAAGAAAAAAATGTAAACCCAAGATACACACACAAGCGATTCAAACAAAAGACCTTCAAATCAAATAAACGTAAACTAAGTGCGTTTCCACTACAACAAAGCTATTTATAAAATAAATATCATTAAACTTTTATTAGTACTACAAACTTATGTATTAGTCTTCTTAAAAATATTTTGTGTGTCTATGTTTATCTCTTTTAAAATATAAAAGGGCAGCTCTCCTAGCATCTCAGTTTATAAAATTCCACATAATGGAGTATTTTCTTAAAAACATGGGTAGGCAGATTTTTATTTTATTTTGAGAGGTGGGGGAAATGCCCAAAAGGCCGAATTAAGAGTTTGTTTATTCTACATAGGCTACTCTATGTGGGTTATAGTCCGTAGGCTATGCTCCATGGGCTTCATTCTCATTTTACTGGGCTGTGTTCAGCAGTCCCTAGCCCCTAAAAGGCTGAATTAATATGTTCTCGGCTATGCGCCATGGGCTCCTTTCTCAAATTTCACTGGGCTATGGTTAGTAGTGCCCTGACCCCGAAAAGACCGAATAAAAATGTTTTGGACTAAAGAGGGGCCGAATCAAGATTTCTTCTCCTGGTTAATAAAAATTGCATTATGATGTGCTCGGCCGAATTGGAAACAAAGACTTCAGAGAGGGAGGAGAAAGCGATAATTCTTATTGGCAGATATTCATGTCAAAATTCAGCAGTACAGAATAAGATATAAAAATTATCAATTGATTCGAAGTTCACATTCAGCAACACTTGACCAATTCAGCAACATTTCAAAAGTGACCAATTCAGCAATACAAACACTGAAATACAATAACAGTACAGAGAGAACCAATTCTTGTTTTAGCTCTAAAAACCTTGTCGCGTGATCAGTTTGCCCTTTTCACTAGGCACACTCGACCATTGGAGCAAGAAAACTGATGATCAAGTTTACTTTGAGTACCTTCTTCTCACATCAATGCCTGTGTGACCCCCGTATGCAACCCAAAATGCCCAAGTCTCATCTGGATTGTGACAAGGCCATGTTCCAAAAGAAAAGCATGAGTATCTACTGCCCTTGATTTAAACAAGTACCAGTACAACAATATTTCCACAAAATGCTTTAATAATAGCAATGACAGAACATTTGAGAGATTCAGTAGCTTTCCTGCTTGAAATTCAATAGTAGTACAAAGATAATAAGTTCTTGTTCCATCTCAAAATACCTTGGTGCACGGTCAGTTTGTCGTGTTCTCCGAACAGGCTCGATCATTGGAACAAGAAAAAGTCACTATCAAGTCTGTTTCTGTGTGAATACCACCTCATTTCGTCAATGCCTGTGTGACCCCCCATATGCATCCTAGAATGCCCAAGACTCGTCTAGATAATTGTGACAATACCTGGTTTGAAAAGAAAAGCAAGACAATCTGATGCACTTGATCTAAACAAGTAACAATACATCACTATTAGTTCAACAAAATACTTTGGTAATAGCAACGATAGAATAAACGCAAAGCAAGACCATCTCCTACCCTTGACCTAAACAAGTACTACCAGTATATAGTACAAAATACTCCGAAGTACATGAACTAGTACTATACTAGTACTACTATGCATCCAAAATCCACCCTCCAACTCACAGAGATCCCTAAGCGGGTTAAATAAATTTTGTGTCAATTGGGTATTCTCCTCCGCGATTGATGCATATTGAGTAATCTAGGCCCTGGGTAATATGAGATGGTTCATGGAACAACAAAAAAGAATTCTTTTTTTCTCCGGATGATGCCCAGCACCGCCCAGCTTCCAGGCATGGAGGAACTGCAGATTGCACCGGTCCAAAACCCTAGCTCTACTGTCGGGTAATAGGCAGTGATCATCACATTGTAAAAGGGCTACGAGCACGCGTCCGGTTCACATTCAACAGCACTTGACAAATTCAGTAGCAATTTAAAGTGGCCGATTCAATGGTGGCAGAAAATGACTAAGATAATTGATAGATTCAGCAATGGCGACATTGAAATTCAATGGTGTACAACAACACGGTAATGCCAAGTTTCAAAAGCAAAGCGAGACCGTGCATATTCTCCACTAGATCTGAACAAGTCCTAGTACATAGGTATTACTACAAAATAGATTAGCTTTAGTTGAACTCCATACAAAATACTTAGAAGTGTAGAACTACAAGCTTACACTAAGCTAGGAACCACTACATGTCCCACCATAGGTACTCGAAGAAAAGCGAATGCTTCAGCGTGTCAAAGTACTGGTCGGGCTGCGCGCTTCATTTCCTGCCTGGGACGCGTCTCTCGTTTCATTGTCGCCTGTCAGCCTCTAGGTTAGCAGCATACATGTAAAATTCATATGACAAACAAGGAAATTCGGGATCCTTAATTTCGGCAAATCCAATTACGAAGCAAATCTGCCACCAACATAAACTAGCTAATTAGTACAACATTACATACACTCACAATAGGATCATCACAAGAGGATTAAGATGTGATATCTCACCGGTGAATCTTATCCAACGACAGGTTCAGTAGTATGCCAGTAAAGCCGCGGCTTCAACAGAAAAGACGTGAGCACTTCCTGTGTGGCGTTGGCCGGCGATGGCCTAATCGTTGTCTCTGATGACCTTGTTACTACAACCTGATTGAAACTAGCAAACAAGACCAATGACCAAAACCTCACCTCGTACCATGGTGATTCGCACGCGGCCGACCTGATCGGCTTGACGGATTGGAGCAAGTCCATGCTATTCCTGTCAATGTTAGCGACGAACACCTTGCCCTCCTTCCCAATGCCGACGACCTCAGCTCTGAGCAAGATCGGTGCACAAACCGGCACAGACGGGTCCCTTTTTGGGGCTATATCTGGGCATTATCATCGAGTAAGCAGATATGAGGTGCTCGATGAACACTTTCTTGACGCTAGTGAACTTGCATCCTGGCTCCGTGCGGACACACCGGCGGTAGTTGCACGCGATCTTGTGGTCATAGACGTCCTTGTAGGAGACCAAAGTCCAGCAGCTATCGTTGGGGAATCTACTACCTTTTCCACCAATAACTTGGCGGTACAGCTCCTTGGAGCATGCGGCCAGCTGGACGACGCTGGTAGTGTCCAGACGCTTAGCTATTTCGTTGAAGACGTCATTGCCGACCTTCGTCTAGACGTTGTTCAGCCAGATGTGCCTTGAATACACAGTCATCACGTCTAGATGGATTGGAGAAAGGACAGATCTATGTATGACTGTTGGGCTTATTTGGAGGTGACGGGTGACGGTCTGGAAGGATCGATGTTGTGGGTGAGTTGAAAAGAAAAATGTGTGAAGTGCATGCTCGAGAATATCCAAATGCAGCCTCACGGAGTTGGGTATGGCTCTTTGAAGGAGGGGGTTTTGCCGTGCTCCTTTGGATGTCTTCTGCCGGGCGTATTGCTTCGAGCACGCCAACTAGAGTTATGGAGTAGGGAGTACTATAGCTATTCTAGACTGGCACGCTGCCATGGAGTGTTTTCTCATCACATCTCAGTTATTAGATCTGAGAGATGATTTATTTACTGCTTCCATTTTATACTACTCCCTCCAGTTTGTATTCATGGGCTCAACTTTGTCCAGATTCACATCAGTTAGATAGAGTAGTTGTAAGTTGAGGTTGAGTCACTTACATTTTTTGGTACTTCATACGTACCAAAATACCAAGATGCTGAACCTCATATGAACTTTCTAGAAAGGTACCCATTTGCAAAGTTTGGCAAGCCTGCTAAAATTGCTGAAACTTCTAGAAAGAAAAGAACCCATGGCCTAAATTGCATCATACTTGGTGAAATAACAACAGGTTCCTAGTTCATATTCAATAGCATTTCAAAGTGACCGATTTAGTAATACAGACTCTGAAATTCAATAGCAGGATGACGAGAATCAATTCTTGTTTCAGCACTAAACACCTTGACGCGGGATCAGTCGCTTTTCTCCGAACACACTCGATCATCGGAGCAAGCAAAACTGATGATCAAGCCTGCTTTTTTGTTCATACCTTCTACTCACATCAATGACTGTGCGACCCACATATGCAAACCAAAATGCCCCAAGCCTCGTCTAGATTTTGACAAGGCCAAGTTTCAAAAGAACAGTAAGACCATCTACTTACCTTGATCTAAACATTTACCAGTACTTTAGTATTAGTTCTACAAAATACTTTAGTACTATAATAAAAACAACATAATATTTCACAGATTCACTAGCATTTGAAAGATTCAGCAGCACTGAATAAACAGAAAAATATCAATTGATTCCAAATGCATAATCAGCGGCATTTGACAGATTCAACAACATTTCAAAGTGACCAATTTAGCAGTACAGATAATGACCAAAAGAATTGATAGATTTAACAATGCAGACACTAAAATTCAATAGATGTAGCAAGGCCGTAATTCAAAAGGACAGAGAGACCATATTCTGGCCATGTTCCAAAAGAAGAGGAAGACCATCTACTGGTCTTGATCTAAACAAGTACTAGTACATCACTATTAGTTCTAAAAAATACTTTATTTATAGCAACAACAGAACATTTAACAGATTCACTGGCATTTGAAAGATTCAATAGTACTGAATAAGACAAAAAATATTAACAGATTCCTACTTCATAATAAGCGGTACTTGATAGATTTAGCAGGATTTCAAAGTGACTCATTTAGCAGTATAGATAATGACCAAAGGAATTGACAGATTCAGCAATGTAGACATTGAAATTCGGTAGATGTAGCAAAGCCATGATTCAAAAGGAAAGAGAGACCATATTCTGCACTAGATCCGTCAGTCTGAACAAGTACCAATACATAGGTATTACTCCTACTACAAAATAGATTAGCATGTAGTAGCAGAATTCCATACAAAATACTCAGAACTACCTTAAGCTAGGAACCACATGTCCCAAAATGATAAGAAAAATCCTATCGAGGAGTATGTTCAAGTTAGGATCATCACAAGAAGATTAAGATGTTATTCTCTAGAAAATCCCGTCGATACGAAGCTTGTATTCCATGGTGAACTCCGATGGTCGATTCCAACGGCGAGCGACCAGATTAGAGCAACAAATCGACAAAGAGCAAGTGGCTTTAGGATTCACATAGAATACCTTCTCACACAAGCCATTTGGATGTGTACAGCTCAACTTCACCGTGTACTGTGGTGACAAGCGTGCTGCCGGCCTAACGCACACGACGAATATCAAGATGAGTTCATCACGCCCGTCAAGTAGCATGCAGAACACCATGCCATCGTCCCCGGTTACCCTGATATCTACATTCTGTGAGCCTGGTGCTAACACCGGCTTAGAGATGTACCCGCCTTTCCTACCGAAGTGGAAAATGTGCAACCTCATGGAGTGGGCTTCTCTGAGGTGGGAGTGGAGCACAAACGGCATTGTTGTGAACTCGCATCTAGGCACCACCCAGTTCCACGGGACTACAGCAGCGAGCATTGAACAAGAAGACATATTTGGCTGGACAGCCCAAACCAATTGGGTCTGTCACCAACATGAAGTAATTAATTAGTACGACATTACATATATTCATATTAGGATCATCACAAGAAGATTTATATGTCTTAACTCACTCTTGGTTGATATTCTTGCAATCCAGGAGGAATTCCGACGACATTTTGAGAAGCTCACAGGTAACGCCGCAGTTTCGACATGTCGACATGAGCCCTTTCAGTGCGACTTCAGCTGACGAAGTCCTGCTCATCTGCTCAGATGTCACCACTATTTCGACCGAATGGAGCTTATCCCATGATGGCAGTGACCATAACATCACCTTGTATTGTGGCGATTCGCACGCCGCCGACCTGACGTACCTGATGGATAGGAATATGTCCATGGTGTACCCTTCAATTAGGGAGGCAAACTCCGTGCCCTCTTTCTCAATGCCGATAATCTCTAGTGCAGGCACCGGGTCAGTCGGGTACCCGTGCTTGTTGGAGTAGGTCACTTCGGGAAAATACATCTTGTTGGCAAATTTCAAGTGGTCAAAGAGCTCGTGCACAGTCAATGGCTGGGTGACGAACTCGCATCCTCGCTCCATGCAGGCTGAGAATGGGGCGTAGTAGCACTGGATCTTGTGCTCGTAGAAGTCATTGTAGGAGGCCAATGAACAACAGCGATCGTTGGGGCACCTAAAGTTAGCATAAAGGACCCTTGACCTAAAGTTAGCATAAAGACCTCAAAAAAGGGAAAATTACATAGAGGTCCATAAATTTAGCATAAAGGGCCCTAAAGTTAAGCAAGAAAAAGCAGTCGGGTCCTTCTCGAGCGAGCAACTTAGCCATATATACCCTTCGTACTAGTGTACTTTCTTCACACACACACACACAACGCTCCTCACACTTTCGAACCAGCATGCTGGGGTGTGTTTGGTGCTTCCTCTTCGCAGGGTGTGAAATGGAATGACAAGGCAGGTCAATGCATGTGGGCAGCACCATATTGTGGACAATGGAGAGATCAGTCGGCCGGGGTGTGTGTGGATGGTGACGAGGCAATGTGAAGGAGAGAGAAAACATAACTTGTTTTGCGCGCATATATATAGAATAAAGGTCCTGAAATTTTGGCAATAGGTTCAACTTCTTGCTAAGACTCTACATCTTGACAACTTAATGAAATTAGGTCAAACTTTAGCTACAAGTAAGCATGATAGATAGCTCTTGGATTAATTGTCTTTTTGAAGGTAGATGGGTGGATCTTCTTTTAGTAAACGATGTCGTCGATGTGAGTTTCCAACTATCACGAAAGAACATTCTTGATTTTCCCAAGTTTTGTGAATTTTAAAACTTCCTAGCTAACTCTACGGACTTGAATGAGACTCTATGCCAATTTATTGAAATTAGGTCAAATTTGAACAATAAGTTAATTGTAAGTTGCTTTTGGAAGTTTTACGAAAAAGCTTTTCGGTGGTTTTCGATGTACTAAATTACTGGTTAGCTTCAAAAGTTTTTGGAAAATTTTAAGAGGAAACTATATATCGCGCTTACTTGTAGTTAAAATTTGACAGGATCCGTGGGAGTACAGTTTACATCGAAGACCTAAAAAGTAGAAAATTACATATAGAGGTACACAAATTTAGCACAAAGGCCCTAAAGTTAAGCAAGGAAAAGCAGTCGGGTCCTTCTCGAGTGAGAAACTAAGCAATACCCTTCGTACTACTGTACTCGATTCACACAAAAAAACACCTCACACTTTTGAACCAACATGTTGGGGGTGTTCTTGGTGCTTCCTCTTTGCAGGGTGTGAAATGGAACGATAAAAGGTAGGTCCACGCAAGTGGGCAGCGCCATGTTGTGGATGAGGGAGAGATCAGTCGGCCGGGATGTGCGTGGATGGTGATGATGGTGGTGAAGGAGAGATAAAACATAATTTGTTTTGTGTGCATATATATATAATAAAAGTCCTGAAATTTTGACAACACGTTCAACTTCTTGCTAAGAAATTGCATCTTAACAACTTAACGAAATTAGGTGAAACTTGAGCTACAAGTAAGCGTGATAGATAGGTCTTGGATTTATTGTCTTTTCGAAGGTAGATGGGTGCATCTTCTTTTAGTAAACGACACCGTTGGTGTGAGTTTTCCAACTTTCAGGAAAGAACATTCTCGATATTCCCATGTTTTGCGAGTTTTAAAACTTCCTAGCTAACCCTGCCTACTTGAATGCGAATATGTGCCAATTTATCAAAATTAGGTCAAATTTGAACTAGAAGTAAATTGTAGGTTTCTTTGGAAGTTTTATGAAAAATATTTTTGGTGGTTTTCGATGTACCGAATTCCTGGTTAGAGCTTCAAAAGTTTATTAGAAAGTTTTAAGAGGAATCTATCTATTGTGCTTAATAGTAGTTAAAATTTGACAGGTTGGTGGGAGAAAGTACGGTTTACATCTAAGACCTCAAAAAAGAGAAAATTACATAGAGATCCATAAATTTAGCATAAAGGGTCCTAATGTTAAGCAAGGAAAAGTAGTCGGGTCCTTCTCGTGCGAGAAACTTAGCCATACCAGCGTGCTAGGGTGTGCTTGGTGCTTCCTCTTTGCATGGTGTGAAATGGAACGATAGGTCGACGCACGTGTGGGCAGCGCCATGTTGTGGATGAGGGAGAGATCAGTCGGCTGGGGTGTGCATGGATGGTGATGAGGCTAGTGAAGGAGAGAGAAAAGATAATTTGTTTTGCATGCATATATATAGTAAAGGTCCTGAAATTTTGACAACACGTTCAACTTCTTGCTAAGAAATTGCACCTTGACAACTTAACGAAATTAGGTCAAACTTGAGCTACAAGTTAACGTGATAGATTGCTCTTGGATTAATTGTCTTTTCAAAGGTTGATGGGTGCATCTTCTTTTAGAAAACAATGTTGTCAGTGTGAGTTTTCCAACTTTCAGGAAAGAATGTTCTTGATATTCCCATGTTTTGTGAATTTTAAAACTTCCTAGCTAACTCTTCCAACTTGAATGAGACTCTTGCCAATTTATCAAATTAGGTCAAATTTGAACTACAAGTAAATTGTAGGTTACTTTGGAAGTTTTACGAAAAAGTTTTTCGGTGGTTTTCGATGTACTGAATTCCTGGTTAGAGCTTCAAAAGTTTTTTGGAAAATTTTAAGAGGAATCTATCTGTCGCACTTACTAGTAGTTAAAATTTGACATGGTCGGTGGGAGCAAGAAGGTTTACATAGAAGACCTCAAAAATGATAAAATTACATAGAGGTCCATAAATTTAGCACAAAGGGCCCTAAAGTTAAGCAAGGAAAAGCAGTCGGGTCCTTCTCGAGTGAGCAACTAAGCCATACCCTTCGTACTACTGTACTCGCTTCACACACAGAAAAACGCTCCTCACACTTTTGAATGAGCGTGCTAGGGGTGTGCTTGGTGCTTCCTCTTCACAGGGTGTGAAATGGAACGATAAGGCAGGTCGACACGTGTGTGGGCAGCGCCACGTTCTGGACGAGGGAGAGATCAGCCGGTCGGGATGTGTGTGGATGGTGATGAGGCAGTGAAGAATAGAGAAAACATAATTTTCTTTGTGTGCATATATATAGTAAAGGTCCTGAAATTTTGACAACACGTTCCACTTCTTGCTAAGAATATGCATCTTAACAACTTAACAAAATTAGGTCAAACTTGAGCTACAAGTTAGCGAGATAGATTGCTCTTGGATTAATTGTCTTTTCGAAGGTAGATGGGTGCATCTTCTTTTAGTAAATGATGCCATCAGTGTGACTTTCCAACTATTAAAAAAGAGCATTCTCGATTTTCCCATGTTTCGCATTTTAAAATTTCCTAGCTAACTCTGCCGACTTGAATGAGACTCTGTGCCAATTTACCAAAATTAGGTCAAATTCGAACTACAAGTAAACTGTAGGTTGCTTGGAAGTTTTACGAAAAAGCTTTTCGGTGGTTTTCGATGTACTAAATTCCTGGTTAGCTTCAAAAGTTTTTTGGAAAATTTTAAGAAGAGTTTATCTATCTCACTTACTTGTAGTTAAAATTTGACATGGTCGGTGGGAGCGAGTATGGTTTACATCGAAGACCTCAAAAAAAGAGAAATTACATAGAGGTCCATAAATTTAGCACAAATGGCCCTAAAGTTAAGCAAGGAAAAACAATTGGGTCCTTTTCGAGCGAGCAACTAAGCCATACCTTTCGTACTAGCTTCAGAAACCGTGAGCCATCTTCGGCTCCATTGTCTTCTACTCCACCCCGATATGATCCACCGTCTTCTGCTCCACATGGAGGATTCCGTATAACATAGAACATATCCTCCTCACCTTCTCTACGGTTGAAGTCCATAGATTCACTAATACAGAAGATAACACATTACTAATGAAATAATAAGTAAAGTTATTACATCTCGAATAATATGGTTAATGCAGAAATAATATCGTAGATGTCTTTGATAGTTTTACGAAAGTTCTTTTGGAGGTACCCGTCGAGGGTCAATTAGGAGTATATTAGAAACCACCGAGAGTTTGGACACCAGGTTTAACTTCTTGCTAACATTTTGAATCTTGACGATTTAAAGAAATTTGGTCAAACCTGAGCAACACAAGTAAGAGAACAAGAGGGAGGCTAACCAGGAATGACTGATACATTGCAAATGTATCTATAATTTTTGATGTTCCATGCTTGGTTGTATCTACTTTCTTGTGTTTTGTCCACACTTTGGAGTACTTTTCATATGATTTCTGGGACTAACCTATTAACAAGAGCCATAGTGCCAGCTGCCTGTTTTCTGCTGTTTTTGGAATCAGAAAGTCAAAAAATGAATATTCTCGGAATTGGACGGGACAAAAGCCAAAGTTATTATTTCACCGGGGGACATCTGGAGCCAGAATACGAGACGGAGAGGGGCTGGGGCCTGGCCACACCACTTGGCTGCGCGACCAGGCCTGGCCCGCGCGAGGGGGTGGTCTGGCCTAGGCCTGGGCGTTCGGTCTGTTCGGTTTTTTCGGTCCGGTCTTTTCGGTCATTCAAAATTTCGGTCATCTAGAAATGCTACCCGAATTACATTCGGTCTTTCCGGTCTTTCTGTATTCGGTCTTCGGTCTTTTCGATCCGGTCTTCGGTCATGACCAAATAGACCGAATTTACAAAAATTCACAGCAAATCAAGAAATTATTCCCAAGAAAATTAGCACACGATACAAGATGGAATAAGAATCAAGACAAGGTATGCAAGCAGTCTCACGAGTAACTGGACGGAGCAGTCCAGTAGGCTTGCCTCGTGCGTAGGGCGTACATAGTCTGCGACTCTACGGCGGCCAGGACGGTGTGTGGATGCTTCTCGGTGTCCATAGAACGAATGAAGACAAGGTCGTAGGCTATGACCTATACGGACTAGAGTGGCACTAATGAGCATGCAAAATAATTGAGGAAAGATGGGCTTCAGAATATTTCAATCCATACGGTCAGTTCGGTCATGTGAGGCGAAGGACCGAATTAATCGAATTTATTTTGGTCATCTAGTTTTTAAGACCGAAATTATTTCGGTCTCCCAATACACGGTTAGTTCGGTTTTCGGTCTCGGTTTTTTCAGTTTCGGTTTCGGTCTTCGGTGTTTTGTGCCCGGCCCTAGTCTGGCCTCCCTAGGCACCCCCTCGGCCTCTCCTTCCGCCTATATATTGCCTCTGATATGGAAACCCTAAGGACGGGATCAAAATTCCATGAAAGAGTCTGTAGCCACCTTCATCTCCATCTCTAGATCGGGAGTGATCTGAAGCTCTTCCCGACAACCTGCCGGAGAGGGGAATTCACCCTGGAGGCCTTCTTAATCATCATGCAAGCCTCAGGTGTGATGCGTGAGTAGTTCATCTCTAGACTACGGGTCCATGTAGTAGCTAGATGGATGGTTCTCCTGCTTTGTGCTTTCATGTCTAGATCTTGTGAGCTCCGTTCATGATCAAGATCATCTATTTGTAATTCTGCATGTTGTGTTTGCGGGGATCCGATGAATATTGAGATGCTATTTCAGATTTATTATTAATTCTATCATGTCTTTCTTATTTGTGATCTTGCATGCTTTCCGTTGTTAGTAGCTATCTTGGCCAAGTAGATGCTAGCAACTCCAAGAGTTAGTATTTATGCTCGATAGTGGGTTCATGCCTCTGGTAATTTGGGGAAGTGACATAAATCTCTAAGGTACTAGATGTGTTGTTGCTACTAGGGAGAAAATAACAATCGTTTGTTCATAAAACAATCGTATTGTTTACTTTACACACAATTCGTAAATCAATAATCTGTTGCTTGCAACTTAATACTAGAGGGGGTTCGGATGATAAGCTGAAGGTGGATTATTAGTCATAGATGTAGTTGGATGGCGGTCTATATATAATGTTGTAATGCCCAATCGAATCTCAAAGGAGTCAAGATGATTAGTATATGCTTGTATGCTTTCTCGATGTTTGTCAATTGCCCCGCTGTAATTTGTTCACCTAGCATGTTATCTATCTTAAGGAGAGCCACCTCTAGTGAACTATGAACCCCAGTTCTTTCTTTTACATTCAATCTACAAACTATTTACTGCTTTGTGTTTCTTTCTACAAACTATTACTTCCTTCCATTCGATACGTTTAATCCTTTGTTTTCAGCAAAACCAGTGAGATTGACAACCTCATCATAAGTTGGGGGCAAAGTTCTGTGGTTGTGTTGTGCAGGTCTCCACGTTGCTGCTGGCACCAGTAGTGCGCCCTACCAACGTTCAGCTAGCTACACCTTTGGGGTGTTTCCTTGCTTCTACTGGATTGATAACCTTGGTTTCATACTGAGGGAAAACTTGTTGCTGTGCTCATCATATCTTCCTCTTGGGGTTCCCCAATGAGCTCGATATATTTTGGGCCATCAAGCTCTTTTTCTGGCACTGTTGCCGGGGAGTCAAGGACATCTTCACAAGGGGAGTCCCTCATAACCAATCTGTTTACTTTGTTATTTTTGTTCTGATTGGTTTAATTTTGCTTTGTTTGCTTGTTTCTTTATCAAAAACACAAAAAAATTAGTTTTACAAGTTTGCTTTCTTTATCAAAAACACACAAAAATGAGTACTCTTGAAAACACTAAGTTGTGTGACTTCACTAGCACCAACAACAATGATTTTATGAGCACACCTATTGCTCCACATGTTCCTGAAGCTACTTTCTTTGAGATAAAACCTGCTTTACTCAATCTTGTTATGTGAGAACAATTTTCTTGTTATGAAGATGCTGCTGCCCATCTAAATAACTTTGTTGAACTTTGTGAGATGCAAAAGCATAGGGATATAGATGGTGATATTATTAAGCTTAAATTGTTTCCTTTCTCTTTGAGAGGAAAAGCTAAAGAATGGTTGAATTCCCTAACTAGGAATAGTATTGATTCTTGGACTAAATGCAAAGATGCTTTCGTTGAAAAATACTATCCTCCTGCTAAGATTATATCTATGAGAAGTGAAATAATGAAGTTTAAACAATCTGATAATGAACATGTTTCTCAAGCTTGGGAAAGAATGAAATCTTTGGTAAATAATTGTCCCAATCATGGACTGACTACTTGGATGATCATCCAAACCTTTTATGCAGGATTGAACTATTCTTCAAGGAACCTATTGGATTCTACTACTGGAGGTACCTTTATGACCATTACTTTGGGTGCTGCAACAAAGCTTCTAGATAATATGATGGTTAACTATTCTGAATGGCATACTGAGAGGATCCACAAGGTAAGAAGGTAAATTCTATTGAGGAAACCTCCTCCTTGAGTGATAAGATTGATATTATTATGTCTATGCTTGTTAATGGGAAAGCCCATATTGATCCAAATAATGTTCCCTTAGCCTTTTTGGTTGCTCAAGAAGAGCAAGTTGATGTGAACTTTATAGAAATAACAATTTTAGCAACAATGCCTACAGGAATAATTTTGGTAACAATAATTATAAGCCATATCCCCCCAACAATGGTAATGCTTATGGAAATTCCTACAACAACAATAGGAGTGCTCCCTCTGAACTTTAAGTTATGCTTAAAGATTTTATTAGTAAACAAACTGCTTCAAATAAAACTATTGAGAAAAAACTCTCTAATGCTGAAATAAATATAGCATCTTTGGCTAAAGCTCAATCTTCTTTGAGTAAAATGGCTGCTAAACCTGAAACTAATGATAATCCCTTTGCAGCCACTAATGCCATACAAGTGAGAATTGATGAAAATGTTAGACTATTAGCTGAATTACGTGCTAAGTGGGAGAGACAAGATGAAATTGCTAGAAACATTAGCGTTTCTACCATAAATACCACTAGTGTTGAGGCTAGTAATAGCTCTACTACTTTAGAAGATAATTATGATTTTGATCTTGATGGTTGCAACATCTCTGAAGTTATTAAGTTCCTACAAAAGCTTGCTAAAAGTCCTAATGCTAGTGCTATGAACATGGCCTTTACAAAACACATTACTGATGCTCTCATAAAGATTAAAGAAGAAAAGATGAAACATAAAGCTTCTATTCCTATAAAATAAGAAGATGGTTGGGAAACCATCATTAATATGAAAGTGAATGACTTTGATTACAAAGCTTTATGTGATTTTGATAGTAGTGTTTCTATTATGCCTAGAAAGATTTATGATATGCTCGATTTTCCACCACTTGAAGATTGTTATTTGAATGCCCCACTTGATGATAATGCTAAAAAGAAACTCATAGGGAGTCTTAATGATGTTCTTATTATGGTTAACAATGCCTATGTCCGCATTGATTTCTATGTTTTGGATGTTAAATGCAATGCTTCTTGTCCTATTACTTTGGGAAGACCTTTTCTTAGAACTGTTGGTGCCTTTATTTATATGAAAGAAGGCACCATTAAATATCAACTCCCACTCAAGAAAGGTATAGAACACTTCCCTAAGAAGAGAGAGAAGATTTCTTTTGCCTCTCCTATGAAAAGAAAATTTGCTCTTAATGCTTCTTCATTTGAGAACACTTGATTCTATTTCTTGCTTCTTATGCCTAACTTAAAGGCATTAAAGAAAAGTACTTATTGGGAGATAACCCAAAAGTTTTAGATAAGTCTTGGAAGTTATTACTTCAGTAATAAACTCTCCTTATCCTTTTTATTTGCTTTTTGTGCCAAGAGTAACCTCTAATGAGAGAGAAGTAATGATTGGGAAAGTTGCTGTCCTGAAACAGATTTCTGTGCTTCACCATAAACATTCGTGTAAAATCTATGTACGTCCTTTTGAGGTGTGAATTTTTGTGCTTCTGCCCCTGGTTGTTATCTGACATTCGTTAGTTCAACACTTTTTGATTTGAGCAACAGAAGGTCTTTGAAAAAATTCGTCTTTACCTGCTGGTCCGTTTTGACAGATTTCCGCCATTTTCTGCATTTGCTTCTTGTTGGTTCCTTTTTGAGTTCTTTTGGGGAATTGAGATTTTTGAGAGAAGTTCTACAGTAGCTGGTGTTTTAATGGAAGTTTTATTGGTGTTGTAACTGAACCTAAAGACCTATTATCTTGAGTGCACTAATGTTGTTAATGAAGATTGTGTGAAGTTTTGTATGAAGGAAATTTTTTAGGTGTATGGAAGGAACGAGTAATAAGATGAAGGATGGACTAAAGCTCAAGCTTGGGGATGCCACGCCCGTAACCCCAAGAAATATTCAAGAAGTACAGGCGTCAAAGCTTGGGGATGCCCAAGGCATCCCCCTCTTCATCAATAAAAATCCCAGGTTTCTTCCAAACGCTTCATTTTTATTGTTTCATGCACAATTGTGTTGTTCTTGGAGCGTCTTCTTTTTCATTTTAGTTTTGGTTTTTCATCTGCTTGGTTTGCTTAGTTTGCTCAATAAATTGGTTGGACCCCCTCTTTCATTACATTGGTTTCAAATAGTTTGGTTTGGTTTGGAAAAGAGTAGGAAAGTTCATGCTTATGTGGTAAAGAGAGCTTGTTTTTGACTGTGGCCTATCCTTTGTCATGCCATGCTTGATACTGTTTTGGCTTTATGCTTAGTATTCTTTGCTGTAGCATGACTTGTTATAAACAATTGAGATTGCTTAATGTGCCTTGGATGAATCATGCGTTGTTTTAGCATATTAAAGCATAATATTCTGGTATTCTCCTTTGATGCTTTATTTGGGTTGACTTGGCGCATGCTCACACCATGTTATTACTATCTCAAGTCACCATAGCCTTTATGCTCCTTTAGTTTTGAAGTTGTAGTATCACTTTATGCTTTGATCAATGATGTTTTGTCGCTCTGCATGATTATGGCCATTATTGCTCTCTTAGTTTGTCGCTCCCAATCTTTTGCTAGCCTCCACAACCAACTATGAGTTCCACTCATGCATCCAACTCGCTAAACCAAGTTATTCCAAAGAGTCCACCATACCTACCTATTAGCATATGCTATTCCAAGTATATTCATGTTTTTGTTTACCTTCCAAATTAAACTTGTTATGAGAAAACTAGTGATTAAAGATCTCACGAACTTGATGGCACACTTTACTTTTCTTGCCCTTAATAAACTTGAACCATTGTGTCGTCTGTGTTGTATATGCTTGCACTTATTTGTTGGGAATTAGCAGAACCATGATGTCATGGGGAACGCTTTCAACATTTCACTGGTACTTTGTACCTAGTTGATATCATGCTCTTTTATCTATGGATGTCGTCGGTGTGAAATGAAAGGGGAGCTTGTAAGTCCATGGAGTTATGTATATGTGTTAGAGAAACGCCTGGGCAACTGGTCTAATCCATGCTGACATGGTGGAAACCTGCAGTGTAACCATAATGAGCTGTCTATGAAGCATTCTTCTTTAAAAAAAAGAAAGAGTCCTATATTGATAAAAAAGAGAAAAAAAGAGATTATGAAAAGAGGAAAGAGAGAAAAAAGCACCATATTCCCATGGTAAATAAGAAGATTGCTGAGATGCCCGTTGTCTGCTTGCCTTGTCATTTCGATATGGGGATTCTTCCGTATCATCGGGCAAGGGCTACCCCGTTGGTGGTTCTCTATGATACACATGTACTTACGATGACAAGAAATTACCGGTGACTAAACTTGAGTAGCATGAGGAGCGGCCCTCGTATTCAAGGGACATGAGATTTCTAACATATACTTCGTCAAGCATGTACACCATAGTTTGTTCACTTTAACCTTAATCACTTCAAGATGCTTATGATAGGGGCAATGAGAGCTGAAATCTATAAGTACCATAATTTTTGGAAGCTCTTTATGAAACTTGAATCTCTGCTTCCTTCTATGAAGGCCTTTCTTCCACCATTATATTGAGTCTCCACCTTCTACCTTTATGCACCTACTTTGAGAGCATAATGGCCATTCTTAGTTCTATGTGCATTGTCCCAAGACTTTTTGATTGATGCATACCTTGATATTGCTTGTTTTAAACTATTTATATCTAGTCACTCTTATGAACTTTGAAGGTGTCCTATGCACTTATATTTGCTACTCTATAAGGGACAAGATGAATACCACTATGCTATGTTTTCTTTATGTGAAACAAACAAACGTCTTGCAAACCATTGTTATTCATGAGTCTTTTGTTTATGCCTTTTCATGTTGCAACATAGTTTCTTTGTCTTATTGCTAGAACTTTGTCTTTCATGTTATGATTAAAGTACTATGATCCCAGCTTTGAATGTTTTACAAATAATTTGATCAAGTTTATGATGGTGCATGTCACCTCAAAAATTATTCTTTCTTTTTATCACTTACCAACTCGAGGACGAGCAGGAGTTAAGCTTGGGGATGTTGATACATTGCAAATGTATCTATATTTTTTGATGTTCCATGCTTGGTTTTATCTACTTTCTTGTGTTTTGTCCACACTTTAGAGTACTTTTCATATGATTTCTTGGACTAACCTATTAAAAAGAGCCACAATGCTAGATGCTTGTTTTCTGCTGTTTTTGGTTTCAGGAAGTCAGAAAATGAATATTCTCGGAATTGGACGGGACAAAAGCCAAAGTTATTATTTCACCGGGGGACATCTAGAGCCAGAATACGAGACGGAGAGGGGCTGGGTCCTGGCCACACCACCTGACCGCGTGGCCAGGCCTGTCCCGCGCTAGGGGGTGGTCTGGCCACCCCAAGCACCCCCTCGGCCTCTCCTTCCACCTATATATTGCCTCTAATACGGAAACCCTAACGACCCGATCAAAATTCCACGAAAGAGTCTGTAACCGCCGTCATCTCCATCCCTAGATCAGGAGGGATCTGAAGCTCTTCCCGGCACCCTGCCGGAGAGGGGAATTCACCCTGGAGGCATTCTTCATCATCATGCAAGCCTCCGGTGTGATGCGTGAGTAGTTCATCTCTAGACTACGGGTCCATGTAGTAGCTAGATGGCTGGTTCTCCTCCTTTGTGCTTTCATGTCTAGATCTTGTGAGCTCCGTTCATGATCAAGATCATCTATTTGTAATTCTGCATGTTGTGTTTGTGGGGATCCGATGGATATTGAGATGCTATTTCAGATTGATTATTGATTCTATCATGTCATTTTTATTTGTGATCTTGCATGCTTTCTGTTGTTAGTAGATATCTTGGCCAAGTAGATGCTAGCAACTCCAAGAGTTAGTATTTATGCTCGATAGTGGGTTCATGCCTCTGGTAATCCAGGGAAGTGACAGAAATCTCTAAGGTACTAGATGTGCTATTGCTACTAGGGAGAAAACAACAATCCTTTGTTCATAGATCAATCGTATTGTTTACTTTACACGCAATTTGTAAAGCAATAATCTGTTGGTCGCAACTTAATACTGGAGGGGGTTCGGATGATAACCTGAAGGTGGATTATTAGTCATAGATGAAGTTGGATGGCGGTCTATGTATAATGTTGTAATGCCCAATCGAATCTCAAAGGAGTCAAGATGATTAGTATATGCTTGTATGCTTTCTCGATGTTTGTCATTTGCCCCGCTGTAATTTGTTCACCCAACATGTTATCTATCTTAAGGAGAGCCACCTCTAGTGAACTATGGAGCCCAGTGCTTTCTTTTACATTCAATCTACAAACTGTTTACTGCTTTGTGTTTACTTTCTGCAAACTATTACTTCCTTCCATTCAATACGTTTAATCCTTTGTTTTCAGCAAAACCGGTGAGATTGACAGCCTCATCGCAAGTTGGGACAGAGTTCTGTGGTTGTGTTGTGCAGGTCTCCACGTTGCTGCTGGCACCGGTAGTGCGCCGTGCCAATGTTCAGCTAGCTACACCTTTGGGGTGTTTCCTTGCTTCTATTGGATTGATAACCTTGGTTTCATACTGAGGGAAAACTTGCTGCTGTGCTCATCATACCTTCCTATTGGGGTTCCCCAACGAGCTCGATATATTTTGGGCCATCAATTACTTGAAGGCGGGGTGATGTCATAGAAAAGCTATGATGGGCTGCTGACACGAGGTACAGGGTACACTCCACTAGTAGTAAATGTATGGACCTACTACTAGTATATGCATGCAAAACAAGTTGCATTTTCTCTCTCCTTCGCTGGCTCTCACAGTCCATCCTGCATCGATCTCTTCTCTACATCCGTGGGTGCATAGTCCGGCTTGTCTCTTCCTCGTCCACAGCATGGCGCTGCGCACGTGTGCCTTGGCATCGCACACCGATCTACTTCCAGCAACCGTTTTTTTCTGTTCTGAAATTCAAAATAATCATCAACACCAGTACAAAAAGGCTCAAAGGTAACAATAATTAAAAAAGGTCCTCGCACCACCTTGTGAGACAACAAAGCCTAGCACGATAATAGAAGCGTCTCCCTCCTCCACGACCTATAGTTCCAAAAATAAATAAAGAATGCCACCACCGCAATTTTCAGACAAAGTGTACCATGATTTCTTACAATTCCCAAGTTTTAGAATTTTTCAAGCGGACATAGAAATGGTTTTCATTTTATTCATGTTCAATCTTCTTGCTTTTTGACGAGGTTGTTGCATCATAATGCTAGATGTTGTATAGTTTAATCGCTAGGTATTGTATATGCTGGTATAAGGCCGATAGTAAATGACGTGTCACTTTGTTATACCTAAGACTCGGTTATACTATTGAAATTGCTCTCACACACTTTTTGTAGATTATTAAATTAGACCTAATTCGACAAATCGACGGAAAGTCATTTGAGTGGGTTAAATTAGGTAGAAAATTAAGCCTGAAAAATATAACATGTAATTTATCCGACCACTTTATGTACTAGTAAATAAATGGCACATGCTATGAACTCTAATTTAGCCATATTAACCGTACTTCATTCTGAAAAAAACTTTTACTTATTTACCATGCTAACATGCACTGACCTATACCAAAATATGGACACACCATCATTATAGATATAAACCTTGGTCATTGATACTTCCATTTTGCATCACTATTCTATGTCATAATTCGCTGTTATTCATTGATATATTTTGTATTGAGAGGTGATACTTATGTTATTTCATCTATTTTTGCATGGTTGATGACTTTTGGAGCATGGACCGCTGTAGTCAAGATTCTGATGGAAAAGGTGCTATTTGGAGGCAAAATTAGCGAAGATCAGAAAATCCGATAAAATATACGGAAAATCCTTTTATGCTAGAAGACAAAGGAAGCCAGAAGGGGGGCTGGAGATGGGCCACAGGGGCCCACACCACCCCCTGGCGCGGGTAGCCCTAGGCTGCGCCAGCAGGTGGTGTGGCCGCCCTGGCCGACTCCAGGCTCTCCCTCTGGCGTATATCATCCTCCCGAAACCCTAAGACTCAGGGAGCGACGACAGAAAGATTCCGCCACCTCTGCGGGGCGGAAAACACCGAGAGAGAAAGCACTCTTCGGTAGACAGATTTCTGCCAGGGGAATTCCTTCCCGGAGAGGGAAGATCGTCGCCATCAACACCACCATCAAGATGGACTTCATCGGTATCATCATCATCATAATCATCACCACCATCATCACCATCAACACCCTCATCACCATCTCCATATTGCTGTAACAATTGGGTTGAATCTTGCATTAGTTCATAGGGGAAACTTTCCCGGTGTTCATTACTCTCTGTAGTTGATGCTATTGAGTGAACCATTGAATTATTGTTTATGTTTAGATTGTTATACATCATTATTCCATCTCTGATCATGATCCATATGATGTCTTGTGAGTAGTTCGTTTTGTTCTTGAGGACATGGGAGAAGTCATGTTGTTAGTAGTGGAGTTGTGTTGAGAAAGATTCAATAGTTTGTTATTTAAGTTGTGGTGTACTTCTTCTAGTGGTGTCATGTGAACGTCGACTACATGACACTTCACCTATATGGGCCTAGGGGAATGCATTGTGTATTTGGCTACTAATCGTAGGGGTTGCTGGAGTGACAGAAACCTGAACCCCCGTTAGGAAACCATTGCACAAGGGACGTAAGGGTCTTAGAGTATAAAGCTGTGGTTAGGTTTCTACCTTGATTATTTTCTTGTACTTACGGATGTTTGCAAGGGGTATAATCACAAGTATGTATTAGTCCTAGGAAGGTCGGTACATTAGCACATGTTCACCCACACAACACTTAGCAAGCTAAAGAAGATTAATCAACTATATGAAGCGAAAGCACTTGACAGTCTTCCCATGTGTCCTCGAGAACGTTTGGTCATCTTAAGTAATACAACCGGCTTGTGCTTTGCTGCATAAAGGATTGGGCCACTTGCTGCATTTATTCCTACTGTCTTTTATTTACTCGTTGTTTGTTTACTTTCTTTATCAAAAACCCCTAAAAATCCGTTTGCTAAGTATTTGCAGAGAATTCCTGATCCATACCACTAGCCAGCACCTTCTGCTCCTCGTTGGGTTCGACACTCTTACTTATTGAAAATACTGCGATACACCCCCTATACTTCATCAGTCACTTGCCTTTAAACCCAAGAAAGTTCACACGGAGTATATGGTATAGTAGGCCATACCGTGAAGTGAGTTTTTCAAGTATTTTACTAGTAGAATAAATTAAAGAACAAAGAATGCCCCCCCACATACACACATCAAATTTTCGTACAAAGTGGACAATTCTTTCTTATACTTTCCCAAGTTTAAGGATTTTTCAAACTCCCAAGCCAAAGGTCCACGCACTTAAATGACTCTATGCCGATAAAACGAAATTAGGTCAAACTTGAATACATGTGAGCACGATAGACTATTACTCTTGAAAATTTCAAAAATTCTTCTGAAGGAACCCGACGGTGAATATATCATGGGCCAACAATAGTTTTGAAAAGTGCCAGAACTGATTAGTATTTGCATAACGATAAATTGGCTTGAGAGACCAATCAAGGTCATGTCCATATCCATATCATAGTTTAGGACCCACGAGCCTGGCGCAATGGGGAACGGAGTACAATGCACAAGTTTTTAAGGGCATCCATCATGTAGGACCCACCCAACTTATATGGAAATTACCACAATGTACAAGGTCAACTTTTGCCACAAGATATGACACACATTTTATCATATTTCTCCTTGCAAGAGAGAGGAGAGAGGGGAAATGATGTTTCTATTATGTATGGCAACTCACAAGCTTGAGGCAACTTTATGTTGTCCACAATGTATAAGGTGAACCTTAGCGGATGCCACATAGGAATTAAGGTGTGTTTTTTACACATTGCGAAAAAATCAAATAATGGGCCCACTTGGCAGGGAATGACCAAACTATAAAACTCCTATGCAAAAGTTAGCATCTTCAGTTTAGTAAGTCCCATGGATCATCTCGTTTAGACATTTTCTAAATGGTGGAGCTTACTTGCAGTACAGTAAGTAGTACTCCCTCTGTTTCAATATATATAAGATGTTTTAGGTTTGTGAAGGTTATGTATATAGTCATCTTTTAGTGTGTAGATTCGAGTGAACCTCTATGAACCTATACATCAAAATGTCATCTTAACAATTTAACGAAATTAGGTCAAACTTGAGCTACAAGTAAGCATGATAGATTGCTCTTGAATTAAATGTCATTTCATAGGTAGATGAGGACATCTTCTTGTAGTAAATAATGTTGTTGGTGTGAGTATCCAACTATCAAGAAAAAACTTTCTCAAATTTTCGAGTGATGACGAGATTGTTCTTTTCCGCAAAGAAAGCCCAAAGAATATTGTATCTGAATGCCACAAGCAAAGTTTCAGACATATATAGTGGGTCAGTTCTGACTCGTAGTTGATGTAGAGCTCGTTGGGAACCCCAAGAGGAAGGTATGATGAGCACAGCCGTAAGTTTCCCTCAGTTATGAAACCAAGGTTTAATCGAACCAGTAGGAGCAAGGAAACACCCCAAAGGTGTTACTAGCTAAGCTTTGGCAGGGCGCACTACCGGTGCTAGTAGCAACGTGGAGACCTGCACAACACAACCACAGAACTTTGTCCCCAACTTGCGATGAGGTTGTCAATCTCACCGTATTTTGCGGAAAACAAAGGATTAAATGTATCGAATGGAAAGAAGTAAAGGTTTGCAGAAAGTAAACACAAAGTAGTAAAAGATTGTAGATTGTATGTAAAGTAAAAGGACCGGGATCCATAGTTCACTAGAGGTGGCTCTCCTTGGATAGACAACATGCTGGGTAAACAAATTACAGCGGGGCAATTGACAAACACCGAGAAAGCAATACATGCATATACTAATCATCTTGACTCCTCTGAGACTTGATTGGGCATTACAACATAATACATAGATCGCCATCCAACTGCATCTATGACTAATAATCCACCTTCAGGTTATCATCCGAACCCCCTCCAGTATTAAGTTACAAGCAACAGATTATTGCTTTATGAGCTGCGTGTAAAGTAAACAATACGATTGTTCTATGAACAAAGGATTGTTGTTTTCTCCCTAGTAGCAACAACACATCTAGTACCTTATAGATTTATGTCACTTCCCCCAGATTACAAGAGGCATGAACCCACTATCGAGCATAAATACTAACTCTTGGAGTTGCTAGCATCTACTTGGCCAAGATAGCTACTAACAACGGAAAGCATGCAAGATCTCAAATAACAAAGACATGATAGAATCAATAATCAATCTGAAATAGCATCTCAATATCCATCGGATCCCCGCAAACACAACATGTATGAATTACAAATAGATGATCTTGATCATGAACGGAGCTCACAAGATCTAAACACGAAAGCACAAAGGAGGAGAAACCAGCCATCTAGCTACTACATGGATCCGTAGTCCAAGGATGAACTACTCACGCATCACACCGGAGGCTTGCATGGTGATGAAAAAGGCCTCCAGGGTGAATTCCCCTCTCCGGTAGGGTGCCGGGAAGAGCTTCAGATCTCTCCCGATCTAGGGATGGATATGACGGCGGCTACAGACTCTTTCGTGGATTTTTGATCGGGTACCTAGGGTTTTCGTCCCGAGGGAAACTTATAGGTGGAAGGAGAGGCCGAGGGGGTGCCGGGAGCGGCCACACCACCCCCTGGAGCGGGCCAGGCCTGGCCTTGTGGCCATGTGGTGTGGTGGCCCCCTGGTCCCTCTCCGTCTCGTATTCTAGCACTTGATCCCTTCCGGAAAAATAGGCACTTTCGCTTTTGTCCCGTCCAATTCCGAGAATATTCATTTTTTGACTTTCTTGGAACCAAAAACAGCAGAAAACAGGTAGCTGGCACTGTGGCTCTTGTTAATAGGTTAGTCCAAGAAATCATATGAAAAGTACTCCAAAGTTGGAACAAAACACAAGAAAGTGGATAAAACCTAGCATGGAACATCAAAAAATTATAGATACATTTGCAATGTATCAATATCCCCAAGCTTAACTCCTGCTCGTCCTCGAGTAGGTAAGTGATAAAAAAAGAAATAATTTTTGAGGTGACATGCACCATCAAAGACTTGATCAAAGTATTTGTAAAACTCAAAGCTGGGATCATAGTCATTCAATCATAACATGAAAGACAAAGTTCTAGCAATAGGCAAAGAAACTATGATGCAACATAAAAAGGTAGAAACAAAATATTCATGAATAACATGCCTTGCAAGATGTTTGTTTGTTTCACATAAAGAAAACATAGCATAATAGTATTCAGCTTGTCGCTCAATAGAGTAGCAAATATAAATGCATAGGACACCTTCAAAGTTCATAAGAGTGACTAGATACAATAGTTTAAAACAAGCAATAACAAGTTATGCATCAATCAACTAGTCTTGGGACAATGCACATAGAACTAAGAATGGCCACTATGCTCTCAAAGTAGGTGCAGAAAGATAGAAGGTGGAGACTCAATAAATTGGTGGAAGAAAAGCCTTTTGTAAAAGGAAGTAGGGATTCAAGTCTCATAAAGAGATTCCAAAAATTATGGTACTTGTAGTTTTCAGCTCTCATTGCCCCTATCATAAGCATCTTGAAAGTGAATAAGGTTAAAGTGACACAACTAAAAGGATATGCTTGACAAGTTATAAACCAAAATCTCATGCCCCTTACTTACGAAGACCGATCCTCATGCTACTCAACTTTAGTCACGAGTAAGCTCTTGTCACTATAAGCATATGTGTATCATTAAGAACCGCCAACGGGGTACCCCTTGCACATGATACAGGAGCTTTCCCATAATCAAAATGACAAGGCAAGCAGACAATGAGCATCTCAGCGATCTTTTTATTTGCTATTTGCATAGGTTTTTATTGAGGATGCTTCATAGAGTGCTCATTATGGTGATGCTGCAAGTTTCCACCCTGATTAGGCATGGCTTAGGTTAGCGGTCCAGGCGTTTCTCTAACACACATACAAACTCCATGATCTTACAAGTTCCACATTTATTTCACACTGCCGGGATCCGTAAGCAAAAGAACATGATATCAACGGAGTACAAAGTACAAGTGCGATGTTGAAAGTGTTCCCCATGAAACATGGTTCTGCTAATTTCAACTTATAAAGCGCAAGCATATACACAACAAAGAAGGACCCAATGGTTCAAGTTTATTAGAGGCAAAAAGTAAAGTGTGCCATCAAGTTCATGAGAGCTTTAATCACTAGTTTTCTCATAACAAGTGAAAGGTAAACAAAAGCATGAATATACTTGGAATAGCATAAGCTAGTAGGTAGGTATGGCGGACTCTTTGGAATAACTTAGTTTAGGGAGTTGGATGCATGAGTGGAACTCATACTTGGTGGTGGAGGCTAGCAAAAGACTGGGAGCGACAAACTAAGAGAGCAATAATGGCCATAATCATGAAGAGCGACAAAACATCATTGATCAAAGCATAAAGTGATACTACAAGTTGAAAACTAAAGGATCATAAAGGCTATGGTGACTTGAGATAGTCATAACATGGTGTGAGCATGTGCCAAGTCAACCCAAATAAAGCATCAAAGGAGAATACCACTATACTATGCTTTAATATGCTAAAACAACGCATGATTCATCCAAGGCACATTAAGCAATCTCAATTATTTATAACAAGTCATGCTACAGCAAAGAATACTAAGCATAAAGCCAAAACAATATCAAGCATGGCATGACAAAGCATATGCCACAGTCAAAAACGAGCTCTTTTTACCACATAAGCATGCACTTTCCTACTCTTTTCCAAACCAAACCAAACCAAACTATTTGCAAACCAATGTATGAAATAGGGGGTCCAACCAATTTATTCAGAACACTAAGCAAACCAAGAAAACTAAAAACCAAAACAAAACGAAAAAGAAGACGCTCCAAGAAAAACACAACTGTGCATGAAACAATAAAAATGAAGCGTTTGGAAGAAACCTGAGATTTTTATTGATGAAGAAGGGGATGCCTTGGGCATCCCCAAGCTTTGACGCTTGTACTTCTTGGATATTTCTTGGGGTG
Source organism: Avena eriantha (assembly GCA_910589775.1). Taxonomy (NCBI): domain Eukaryota; kingdom Viridiplantae; phylum Streptophyta; class Magnoliopsida; order Poales; family Poaceae; genus Avena; species Avena eriantha. Next base: position 302,883,795 of record OU342743.1, read on the forward strand.
ACACGCGTGGCATCCCAAAGCTTGAGCTTTAGTCCATCCTTCATCTCATTACTCATTCCTTCCATACACATGAAATTTTTCCTTCATACAAAACTTTACATAATCTCATTAGCAACATTAGTGCACTTAAGATAAATAAGTCTCAAGGTTCAGTTCTAACACCAAATAAACTTCCATTAGAACACTAGCTACTATAGCACTTCCCTCAAAAAGCTCAATTCCCCAATGGAACTCAAGAAGGAACTAACAAGAAGCAAATGCAGAAAATGGCAGAAATCTGTCAAAACAGACCAGCCGGTAAAGACGATTTTTTCGAAGACCTTCTGTTGCTCAAATCAAAAAGTGTTGAACAAAAGTTAGCTAACAACCTGGGGCTTAAGCACAAAAAATTATAGCTCAATCCGACGTACAGATCTCTCTCAGGAATTTTTACGGTGAAGCACAGAAATCTGTTTCGGGACAGCAACTTTCCCAATCATTACTTCTCTCTCATTAGAGGTTACTCTTGGCACAAAAAGCAAATAAAAAGGATAAGGAGAGGTTATTACAGAGGTAATAACTTCCAAGACTCAACTAAAACTCTTGGGTTATCTCCCAAAAAGTACTTTCTTTAACGCCTTTAAGTTAGGCATAAGAAGCAAAGAAAGAATCAAGTGTTCTCAAATGAAGAAGTATTAAGACCAAATTTTGTTTTCATAGGAGAAGAAAAAGAAATCTTTTCTCTCTTTTTAGGGAAGTGTTCTATACCTTTCTTGAGTGGGAGTTGATATTTAATGGTGCCTTCTTTCATATCAATGATGGCACCAACAGTTCTAAGAAAAGGTCTTCCCAAAGTAATAGGACAAGAAGCATTGTATTCAACATCCAAAACATAGAAATCAACGGGGGCATAGGAATCGTTAACCATAATAAGAACATCATTAAGACTCCCCATGAGTTTGTTTTTAGCATTAGCATCAAGTGGGACATTCAAATAACAATCTTCAAGAGGAGGAAAATCAAGCTTATCATAAATCCTTCTAGGCATACTAGAAACACTACTATCAAGATCACACAAAGCTTTGAAATCAAAGTCATTCACTTTCATATTAATGATGGGTTCCCAACCATCTTCTTGATTTATAGGAATAGAAGCTTTATGTTTCATCTTTTCTTCTTTAATCTTTATGAGAGCATCGGTAATGTGTTTTGTAAAAGCCATGTTCATAGCACTAGCATTAGGACTTTTAGCAAGCTTTTGTAGGAACTTAATAACTTCAGAGATATTGCAACCATCAAGATCAAAATCAACTTTATCATCTAAAGTGGTAGAACTATTACTAGCCTCAACACTCGTGGTGGTAATAGTAGAAACACTAATGTTTCTAGCAATTTCATCTTCTCTTTCCCACTTAGCATGTAATTCAGCTAATAGTCTAACATTTTCATCAATTCTTACTTGTATGGCATTAGTAGCTGCAAAGGGATTCTCATTAGTTTCGGGTTTAGCAGCCATTTTATTCAAAGTAGATTGAGCTTCTGCAAAAGATGATATATTTCTTTCAGCATTAGAGAGTTTTTCCTCAATAGTTTTATTGAAAGCAGTTTGTTTACTAATAAACTCTTTAAGCATAACTTAAAGTTTAGAGGGAGCACTCTTATTATTGTTGTAAGAATTTCCATAAGCATTACCATTGTTGGGAGGATATGGCTTATAATTGTTGTTACCAAAATTGTTCCTATAAGCATTATTACCATAAGCATTGTTGCCAAAATTGTTATTTCTTTTGAAGTTCACATCAACTTGCTCTTCTTGAGCAACCAAAGAGGCTAAAGGAACATTATTTGGATCAATATGGGCTTTTCCATTAACAAGCATAGACATAATAATATCAATCTTATCACTCAGGGAGGAGGTTTCTTCAACAGAATTTACCTTCTTACCTTGTGGAGCTCTCTCAGTGTGCCATCCAGAATAATTAACCATCATATTATCCAAAAGTTTTGTTGCAGCACCCAAAGTGATGGTCATAAAGGTACCTCCAGCTGCTGAATCCAATAGGTTCCTTGAAGAATAGTTCAATCCTGCATAAAAAGTTTGGATGATCATCCAAGCAGTCAGTCCATGAGTGGGGCAATTCTTTACCAAAGATTTCATTCTTTCCCAAGCTTGAGCAACATGCTCATTATCAAGTTGTTTAAACTTCATTATTTCACTTCTCATGGATATAATCTTAGCAGGAGGATTGTATTTTCCAATAAAAGCATCATTGCACTTAGTCCAAGAATCAATACTATTCCTAGTTAAGGAATTCAACCATTCTTTAGCTTTTCCTCTCAAAGAGAAAGGAAACAATTTCAGTTTAATAAGATCACCATCGATATCCCTATGCTTTTGCATCTCACAAAGTTCAACAAAGTTATTAAGATGGGAAGCGGCATCTTCATTACCAATACCAGAAAATTGTTCTCTCATAACAAGATTGAGCAAAGCAGGTTTTATCTCAAAGAAAGTATTCTCAGCCACAGGTGGAGCAATAGGTGTGCTCATAAAATCATTGTTGTTGGTGCTAGTAAAGTCACACAACTTAGTGTTTTCAAGAGTAGTCATTTTTTTGGGTTTTCAAATAAGAAAGCAAACAAGTAAAACTATTTTTTTTGTGTTTTTAAAGAACCAAAACAAGCAAAAAAAGCAAAAAGAAACTAAGCAAAATAAAAACAACAAAGTAAAGAGATTGGTTATGAGGGACTCCCCTTGTGAAGATGTCCTTGACTCCCCGGCAACGGCGCTAGAAAAAATCTTGCTGACTCGTAGTTGATGTAGAGCTCGTTGGGAACCTCAAGAGGAAGGTATGATGAGCACATCAGTAATTTTTCCGTCAGTTATGAAACCAAGGTTTAATCGAACCAGTAGGAGCAAGGAAACACCCCAAAGGTGTTACTAGCTGAGCTTTGGCAAGGCGCACTACCGGTGCTAGTAGCAACGTGGAGACCTGCACAACACAACCACAGAACTTTGTCCCCAACTTGCGATGAGGTTGTCAATCTCACCGTGTTTTGCGGAAAACAAAGGATTAAACGTATCGAATGGAAAGAAGTAAAGGTTTGCAGAAAGTAAACACAAAGTAGTAAAAGATTGTAGATTGTATGTAAAGTAAAAGGACCGGGATCCATAGTTCACTAGAGGTGGCTCTCCTTAGACAACATGCTGGGTGAACAAATTACAACGGGGCAATTGACAAACACCGAGAAAGCAATACATGCATATACTAATCATCTTGACTCCTTTGAGACTTGATTGGGCATTACAACATAATACAGAGACCGCCATCCAACTTCATCTATGACTAATAATCCACCTTTAGGTTATCATCCGAACCCCCTCCAGTATTAAGTTGCAAGCAACAGATTGTTGCTTTACGAACTGCGTGTAAAGTAAACAATACGATTGTTCTATGAACAAAGGATTGTTGTTTTCTCCCTAGTAGCAACAACACATTTAGTACCTTAGAGATTTCTGTCACTTCCCTAGATTACCAGAGGCATGAACCCACTATCGAGCATAAATACTAACTCTTGGAGTTGCTAGCATCTACTTGGCCAAGATAGTTACTAACAACGGAAAGCATGCAAGATCTCAAATAACAAAGACATGATAGAATCAATAATCAATCTGAAATAGCATCTCAATATCCATCGGATCCCCGCAAACACAACATGTATGAATTACAAATAGATGATCTTGATCATGAACGGAGCTCACAAGATCTAAACATGAAAGCATAAAGGAGGAGAAACCAGCCATCTAGCTACTACATGGATCCGTAGTCCACGGATGAACTACTCACGAATCACACTGGAGGCTTGCATGGTGATGAAGAAGGCCTCCAGGGTGAATTCCCCTCTCCGGCAGGGTGCCGGGAAGAGCTTCAGATCCCTCCCAATCTAGGGATGGAGATGACGGCGGCTACAGACTCTTTCGTGGATTTTTGTTCGGGTACCTAGGGTTTTCGTCCCGAGGGCAACTTATAGGCGGAAGGAGAGGCCGAGGGGGTGCCAGGAGCGGCCACACCACCCCCTGGCACGGGCCAGGCCTGGCCACGCGGCCAGGTGGTGTGGTGGCCCCCTGGTCCCTCTCCGTCTTGTATTCTGGCACTTGATCCCTTATGGAAAAATAGGCACTTTGGCTTTTGTCCTGTCCAATTCCGAGAATATTCATTTTCTGACTTTCCTGGAACCAAAAACAGCAGAAAATAGGCAGCTGGCACTATGGCTCTTGTTAATAGGTTAGTCCAAGAAATCATATGAAAAGTACTCCAAAGTTGGAACAAAACAGAAGAAAGTGGATAAACCCAAGCATGGAACATCAAAAAATTATAGATCGAATTTATGTCGATGATCGAATGACTTTATGTCGATGATCGAATTTAGGTCAAATTTGACCTACAAGTAAATTGTAGGTTGCTTTGAGTTTTATGAAAAAACTTTTGGAGGTACCCATCGAGCAGTCAATTAATATATCAGAAACCACCATAGGTTTTGATAATAGGTTCAAATTCTTGCTAAGCTTTTGCATCTTGATAGTTTAGTGAAATTAGGCCAAACTTGAGCTACAAGTAAGCGTGATAAATTGATCTTGAATTGAATATCATTTCAGAGGTAGATGAGTGCATCTTCTTGTAAATAAGTGTCGTTGGTGTGAGTGTCCAACTACTAGGAAAGAACAGTCTTAATTGATGACGAGATCATTCTTTTCCGTAAAGAAAGTGCGAAGAATATTGGATCTAAATGCCACAACCAAGTTTTCACACATATACAGTGGATCAACAACATGTTGTACTTGCGATTCCGATGTTTTATGAGTTTTCAACCTTCCTATCTAACCCCGCCCACTTGAATGACTTCATGTCAATGTATCGAAATAAGGTCGAATTTAAACTACAAGTAATAAATTGTAGCTTGCTTTGAAAGTTTTATGACAAAAACTTTTGGAGGTACTCATCGAGCAATCAATTAATATACCAGAAACCGCAAAGATCTTTGATGACTGGTTCGACCTCTAGCTAAGATTTATCATCTTGAAAATTTTGAACCCATTTTGAAAATGATCACATAAAATAGGGAGAGAGGGGAAATGGTTTTTCTATTCTCTATGGGCAACCCACAAGCTTGGGGTGCACCTTAGGTTTAAAGATAACTTTATTTTTTCCACTATGTATAAGGTGAACCTTAGAGGATGCTACATAGTAGGCCTTAATAAGGTGTGGTTTTTTACACAATGAGGGAGTATTACATTTGTTTGTTTAGACATATGCTCACCTCTCTCCATGCACTATACATGCTGAGAAAATAAAATGTTGGCAGGGGAAGAGTGCAGCAGCGAAGATGAATTGAAGGGGGTTCCATGTCAGAGCAAAGTTATGATGGGTTCCTGACACGAGGTACTCCTGCGGCCTTATAGTGTACACTCTACTAGTAGTAAATTTTAGGACCTATGCATGCAAAACAAATCGTGTGTTTTCTCTCTCGCTCGCTATGCTCCATCTATCCTCCCCTTTCCCCTCGCGCATCGGCCCGGCTGATCTCTCCCTCATCCACAGCGTGGCTTTGCGCATGTGTCCCTTGGTACGACCGCTCTGTGTCTCTAGCGTATTCGATAGCCGCATGTTGGTGTGGAGTAGGGACGAGGAGTACATAGGAAGTAAACCACTTTAGTACTTGGCGGCACAAAAATTCAAACTTTTCCGATTTTCAAATTCTTCACTTGCTTCCTAAACATCGGGAGGGGAGGTTATTCAAAAGATCGGCCATTCACAGTACTATACTTCGTATCTTATCTTTATCTTGTCTTCTCTCTTACAATACCATACCACTTCATATAGTGTACATATTAACTTTGAACATTGACAGTTGGATCAAGACAAGCAAATCCAAACATTGCTAACCATTGGATCTTCTTTTCCATTCTTAGCATCTAGAAATATTCTACTGATAGTCTTGAGCACGATGACCGCTATTATGCGCAAACCTCAAAACACACACTTAATGCATTGCTCAGTTTCAGGGTCCTTATGCCCAATGCATGGACTTGGATGCAATTTTCATTTTTATGAGGTCTTTGATGTAACTTGTACTTCCACCGACCATGTTAACTCTCAAGCACCTCATTCCTACGAGACCTACCATTAGATCGGCCATTCACAATACTTCTTATCATATCTTTATCTTGTCTTATCTCTTATAATACCATACTACTACATAGTGTATGGATTAACTTTGAACATTCACCGCTAGATCAAGACTAGAAAATACAAACATTGCCAACCATTGTATCTTCTTTTCCATTCTTAGCATCTAGAGAGATTATACTGAGATAGTATTTAGCAGGATGAACGCTAGTATGCGCAAACCTCAAAACACACACTTCATTGCTCAGTTTCAGGGTCCTTGTGCTAAATGCATGGACTTGGATGCAATTTTCATTTTTTACAAGGTCATTGACGTAACTTGTTTCCATCGACCATGTTAACTCTCAAGCACCTCGCTCCTATGAGACCTATTATTAGATCGACAATTCGCAGTACTTCTTATCTTATCTATTTATCTTGTCTTATCTCTTACATAACTACTATATATAATGGAGCAGTTTTGAATTGGATCCATAGCACCAATCCTGACCGTTGGGCTGTTAGATCCGATGGTTCAAAGCAGCTGGATTCGTGTTGAATAGTACCTAGAGCAAACTACACCATGTTCTAAACCATCATGCCACCACCCCAAAATTTCATAGCATATAGTAGGTTGTATTCTCATTATGTGTAGATAGTTATTATTAATAGACTTAATGTATGCATTTTGTTCTCTAATAATACTATTGGTTAATACCAACTTATTGTTTGTTAAATCACATTTCATACAATATATATATATATACGTGTGTGGCACGTGCCTTTTACTAGTCTCTTACAATACCATACCACTACATAGCGGTGTACAAATTAACTTTGAACATTGGCCGTTGGATCAAGACTGGAAAATCCAAACATTGCTAACCGTTGGATCTTCTTTTCCATTCTTAGCATCTATAAAGATTCTACCGATAGTCTTGAGCACAATGAATGCTAGTATGCGCAAACCTCAAAACACACACTTCATTGCTCAATTTTCAGGGTCCGTGTGCTAATAAATGCATGGACTTGGATGTAATTTTCATTTTTTATGAGGTCCTTTATCTAACTTGTACTTCCACCGACCGTTTTAACTCTCAAGCATCTCGCTCCTACGAGACCTACCATTTGATCGGCCATTCGCAGTACTTCTTATCTTCTCTTTATCTTGTCTTATTTCTTACAATATCATATACCATTGCATAGTGTACGTATTAACTTTGAACATTGGCCGTTGGATCAAGACTAGCAAATCCAAACATTGCCAAATGTTGGATCTTCTTTTCCATTCTTAGCATCTAGAAAGATTCTACTAATAGTCTTTAACACGGTGAACACTAGTATGCGCAAACCTCAAAACACACACTTCATTTCTCAGTTGCAGGTTCCTTGTGTTAAATGCATGGACTTGGATGCAACTTTCATTTTTATGAGGTCCTTGATGTAACTTGTACTTCCACCCATCGTATTAACTCTCAAGCACATCGCTCCTACAAGACCTACCATTATATCGACCATTCATAGTACTTCTTATCTTATATTTATCTCGTATTATCTCTTACAATACCATACCACTATATAGTGTACGAAACATTGACCATTTGATCAAGACTGGCAAATCCAAGAATTGCTAATAACTGTTGGATCTTCTTTCCATTCTTAGCATCTAGAAATATTCTACTGATAGTCTTTAGCATGATGAACGCTAGTATGCGCAAACCTCAAAACACACACTTCATTGGTAAGTTTTAGGGTCCTTGTGATAAATGCATGGACTTGGATGCAATTTTTATTTTTTATGAGGTCCACTTGTACTTACTTAACAAAGGAAATCAGCGTGGTGCTCACTCCTGCAGCCTTACAGTGTGCTACTCCTCTATGCAACGAAAATAAATTGTATACTACTCTATCCTTTGCTACATCACGTCCATCCTCCAGCTGAGCTCTCCCTTGTCCACAGCGTGGCGCTGCACACATGTGCCATGGTACTACGGCGGCTCTGTATCTATCTTTTTTTCATAACTTTGCTCTGACTTCAAACCGCCTTCAACACCTCTTTGCTACTGCCCTCTCAGGATGCCTTCTCTAACCCCATAATCTCTTCTACAATAGCTCTTCATTTGTTTCCCCCTCCATTTCGATCCTTCTTTTTCCTAGTACTACTATTTGCTTTATGGAAAACAACATTCCAGTTTTCGCAAAAAAATCCAGTCACTTGGAAAATTGAGATCATCTCTTTTCATAAAATTTCTTGGAAACTCCCCTTGGAAAATTATTGTTTACCTTGCCAAGATACACCAATCTACATAATATGGAGAAATTACCATAAACTATGATGTGGATTACAAGATATGGCATTAACCTTGGTCGTCCGACTCAAAACCTATTCATACACATTGCAGGACAATTTTGTGAACCTGGTTTTTGAAAAGTTATCAAAACTCAAGTTTATCATTTTGCATGGCATGTGATACATGCAAAAGGATGCCATGCACATGTCTTCTGTAAAATTTTATGAACAATCCACCTCAACCTCATGTTACAATTCCTTTACTTCTTTAAGGAAAAATCCTATAGGCTCCAAATCTTGTAGGATTCAACTAGACATGATATTCTAATAATACCGCGTTTTCCATATTCCTTTATTTTTCCTATCCCGCGAATCAAACATGCCCAATCTTGAGACTCCCACGTGCAACATTCCCTACTACGCCAAGATGCACCCATATACCAAATTAAGGTGGGAACAGTACATTGACTATGATGTGGATATGGCCATGACCTTTTTTGGTCATCAGGAAACCAAATAATATTCATACATGGTGGGAAAATATCGTGGGGCTGGTTTTCAGAAGTTGTCAAATCCCATGGTTATCATTTTCCTGCCAGGCTGTACACGTGACGTGATAGGATGCCATGCGTAAATATTTGTTTTTCTGTTTTTCTTTATTACATGTGATTGTTTCAAAACGGGTTCAAAATTTTCAAGATACAAATTCTTAGCAGGAAGTTGAATTGGTCAAAACTCTCGTTTGTTTCCGATATATTAACTTCCTTATGGGTACCTCTAAAAGCTTTTTGTATAACTTCGATAGCAATCTACCACTCTCTAGAGCTTCTAGTTCAAATATGGCTTGATTTTGTTAAAAGAGACATAAAGTCATTTGAGTGGTCCGAGTTAGCTTGGAAGCTTTGAAAACTCATAAAACTTGGGAATCATACATGAAACATTGTCCACTATATCTAGAAACTTGGCTTATGGAATTCAAAACCATATTCTATGTACTTTCTATGCATAGTATATTCATGTTGCTAGAGGCCAACAATAATGGAATCTTCTATATGCTAGACATGACATAATCAAATGTACTGAAAGATATCCAATGGTCAACAATGTAGGGTTTTGCAAATCTATATCCAACTGTCGATGCTCGAAGTTACTCATACACTATATAGTGGTATGGAAATTGTGAAGCAATATGACAATTTTTTCTTTTGAAAAGAAGTGTCAAGCACTTATTTCTGATTTTTTTATGGTGAGCAATACGCATAAGAGGACACCACATGAAAGTATTTGGTTTATTATTTGTTTTATTTCAATGTCTTCAAAACATTCAAATGTGTAGGCATGCATAGTCTTAGCACGAAGTTAGTTGCATTTTTCAAATCTCACGATGGTTCTTGATCTATTGACAACATTGGTACCAACAAACAACATCTGTAAAATTCAAGAGCAACCTATCACGCTTCCTTGTAGTTCATATCTGACATAATTCCGTTAAATCGGCATAAAGTCCTCTAAGTGGGGGAAGTTACCTAGCTAGGAAACTTCAACAATTTGAAAACTAGGAAGTTATAAGAAAGCGTGGTCCACTTTGTCTGAAATGTGGGGTGGTGGCACCTTTTTTCAACTAGGTTTGTCCTAGAAGGAGCGAGATGCTTCGGTTAACAAGTTAACATGGTTAGTGGAAGTGGGCATGTTACATCAAGGACCTCAAAAAAAAGAAAATTAGACCCAACCCATGTTTTAGTATAAAGGGGCGTAAAAATAACCATGGAAAGTAGAACAACAACAACTTGCTTAACGAAGAGGAAATCAGTGCAGTTCTCACTTTTGCTTGATCTTGCTGTTGAAGTGCATCGAATGCAATGGGACATGTATATATATATGTATACATATCAAGTACAATATCCCTTCTCTAGTATTGCGAGTGTTGATCTTTGTAATAACCTTCCATGCCGATCTTTCGGACGAAGCAAGTGAAAAAATCGAAAACCGAAAAGTTTGATTCGCAACTACTTTTTGCCACTGTCCCAACCCAAGGCCCAAAGTGGTTCCTTCCTATGCACACCAACACAACGTAGTTGACGAACACATGATAGACAGACGCAGAGCCGTCGTACCATGGCTAGAGTTGAAAGTGGCATCCTGTGAAAGTTCCGCTTCTAGTTTATTTTGAAGTACTCTTATAGAAACTTCAAAATGAACTAGAGGCAGGACTTTTGCAGGATCCCGCTCACAACCCTAACCATGGCACATGTGTTGAGCGCCACACTGTGGACGAAGGAGAGTTCAACTGGCAGGCGTGCGCACAGGTGCCGAGGAGATATATACTTGATTACATTGTGTAAAATTTGATTGAATAAATAGAGTAACTAATACACTTGACTACTTTGTGTAAAATTAGTACTATCAGAGGTAGAGTAATACTTTCCAATAAAGCTAATTTTCTACCAACATTCTTTATATATATTTAGAGTAAATCTTAGTCAAAGAAAAAACATGCAAAACGACAACGCCTTATTCCTCATGATGGAGGTAGAGTACTACTCCTACTTACTACTCCTACTTATGAAAATACTATAGTAGAACCTGTAAATAAATAATATCTCTGGTCAAATCGACGTGATGAGACTATACTGCGCCAGGAGGTGACATGGTTAATTTATTACAAGAAAAAAACCTCTTTCAAAGAGGCATCCCATCTTCCCCATCTATGATTAGTTTATCCCCACTTGCCGACGCCACCTGGCCGCATTTGGGATCCTCTCCACCATGCGGTTCACACATCTTCCTCGCCATCTCGCCCGGTGTATCTCTCCTTCCAGACCACCACCCCTCTCCCCCAAAAAAAACCAAATAGTTCTATATTGATCCGCCCTTGGCCCCAATCCTCCTGGACGTGATGGCGGATTGTATGTACAAAATTTGGAGAGGTTTGAGGGAGAGCCGGCGGTGCAGTGGCTTTAGCAAGGTCGGTGACAATGTCGTCAAAAAAATCATAGAGCGTCTAGACGCTAAAAGTGCCATTCGGCTGGCCGCATGCTCCAAGGAGCTACGCCGCCAAGTCGCCGGCAGAGAAGGTTACAACTACTCGAACTACAACAGCTCGAAAGTGGTCTCCTTCAACGAACTATATGCCCACATGATCTCCTACATCCACAGCCCATTTATCTGCATGGAGCCAGGATGCAAATAGGTCAGCAACAAATTAATGTTGTATCTGCACCTCAAATCCACCCACTATATCGAGGTGCCCATAGTCCTCTAAATCATCAAACAATGGGACCCATCTAAGCTGGTGCCTGTAGGGTGCTTGAGGAGAAAAAATGTCATCGACATCGGGAAGACGGGCACGTTGTTCATCGGCCAGATTGACGGGCATAGCACGGAGATTGTCCTGTCCGTCAGCCGCGTAAGGTCGCCAGTGTGGGAATTGGAGGAGTACGAGGTGAGGATCTCGTCATTGGTGTCTTTTCATGGGTTCTATTAGCTCGAGTTTTATTCTGAGCCAAAGATTGTGGAGCCGCTGGTAGAAACGGTGCTGGATGCGCTCAACCATTACCTGTTGGTGCCGCGGACTTATTGTCAAGCTCCTAAATCATTGGTCGAAGTTCCTCGTGGAGTTTCAATATTGGATCAATGACGGCATCAACCTATTGTGAGATATCATATCTTAATTTTCTCCTGATGATCATAATATGAATGTACTATTGTAAGTAATTTTATATTCCCTTTGTTCGAATATTAATTACTTGATTTATGTTAGTGGCAGATTCCCTTCGCAATCGGAGTGGTGGAAATTTCTGGAAAGATCCGTGAATTTTAAATCTATCTTGCTAACGGTGAACAGGCGAAAGCCTAGGACGAGGATCCATAGACGACGGTAAAACGAGAGAAGCGTGCCAGGCTGGAAAGCAAGCGCTACCCGGCCACGACTTGGACACGCTAAATTGTTGGCATATAGATCTTGTGGTGATTGTGACCTCTCTCTTTTCTCTCATGCATGTTTGGAGTATAATATGGGACATGTAATCGTTCCTAGCTATCTTAAGGTACTACTACGAGTAGTTTTATACTTTTACCAAGTATTTTGTATGAAGTTCTGCAACTGCTAATATATTTGGTAATAATTCATATGTACTGGGAATTGTTTAGATCGAGTGCAGAATATGGCATGTACTGCTGAATCTTTCAAAAACTACCGAATCTCTGAAATGTGTTGATGTTGCTATTATTAAAGTATTTTGTAGAACTAATATTATTGTACTAGTACTTTTTTTTATCAATGGCAGTAGATTGTTTTGCTTTCTTTTGAAACATAGCCTTCTCAATCTAGATGAGGCCTGGGCTTCTTGGGTTGCATATATGTTGGTCACACATGCATTGATGTAAGAATGAGGTATGCATACAAATGCAGACTTGATCATCATTTTTGCTTGCTCCAATGATGGAGTGTGTTCGGAGAAAAAGGGCGAACTCATCCTATGCCATGTTTTTGAGAGCTGAAACATGAACTGATTCTCTCTGTACTGCTATTGAATTTCAGTGTCTGTATATTTGAATCGGTCCCTTGAAATGCTATTGAATCTGTCTAGTGTTGCTGAATATGAATCTGTGATATTTTCCTGTCTTATTATGTACCGCTGAATCTTTTAAATTTGAACTACAAGTAAATTGTAGGTTTCTTTCAAATTTTTATGAAAGTTCTTTTGGAGGTACCCATCAGGGGTCAATTAGGAGTATATCGGAAACCACCGAGAGTTTGGACAGCAGGTTTAACTTCTTGCTAAGATTTTGCATCTTGACAATTTAACGAAATTTGGTCAAACCTGAGCTACACAAGTAAGAGAACAAGAGGGAGGCAGCGCAAGACTTTTAAAAAAAAGAGGCAGCACGAGAGCAGCGCATAGTAGGACTTGAAGGCGGTGCAATGTCAGAGTAAAGCTATGATGGGCTGCTGACACAAGGTACAGGGTACACTCCACTACTAGTAAATGTTTGGACCTACTACTAGTATATGCATGCAAAACAAGTTGCGTTTTCTCTCTCCTTCGCCGGCTCTCACCATCCTTCCTCCATCGATCTCTTCTCTGCAGCCGGGGGTGCACAGTCTGGCTTGTCTCTTCCTTGTCCACAGTGTGGCACTACGCACATGTGCCTTGGTACAGCACACTGATCTACTTCCAACAACCATTTTTTCTGTTCCGAAATTCAAAATAATCATCAACACCAGTACAAAAAGGCTCAAAGGTAACAATAATTTCAAAAAGGTCCTCGGACCACCTTGCAACGACAACAAACCCTAGCGCGATAACAGAAGCGTCTCGCTCCTCCACGACCTCTAGTTCCAAAAATAAATAAAGAATGCCACCACCACAATTTTTAGACAAAGTGTACCATGTTTTCTTACAATTCCCAAGTTTTAGGATTTTTCAAGCGGACATAGAAAGGGTTTTCATTTTATTGATGTTCAATCTTCTTGCTTTTTGATGAGGTTGTTGCATCATAATGCTAGATGTTGTATAGTTTAATCGCTAGGTATTGTATATGCTGGTATAAGGCCGGTAGTAAATGACATGTCACTTTGTTATACCTAAGACTCGGTTATACTATTGAACTTGCTCTCACGTACTTAGCATGTGTGCCTTGGTATGGTTGCTCTATGTCTCTTGCGTGTTCGATAGTTGTCTTGGTGTGGAGTAGGAGGAGTCATAGGAAGGAAACCACTTCGGTCCTTGGCGGCAAAAAACTCAATCTTTTCCGGTTTCAAAATTTTCACTTGCTTCCGAAACATCAAGAGGGAAGGTTATTCAAAAGACCAGGCATTCGCAGTACTCCTTATCTTATCTTTATCTTGTCTTATCTCTTATAATACCATACCACTATGTTGTATACTGATAACTTTGAACAATGACCGTTGGATAAAGACTGGCAAAATCCAAATATTGCTAACCGCTAGATCTTCTTTTCCATTCTTAGTATCTAGAAGATTCTATTCATAGTGTTTAGCACAATGAATGCTAGTATGTGCAAACCTGATAACACACTCCAGTTCTTAGTTTCAGGGAAGTTGTGCTATGTGCATGGACTTGATGTAACTTCTAGTTTTACTCACTTTGTTAACTGAAGCGCCTCGCTCCTACGGGACCTACCGTAGTTAGAAGAAAATGCAATAGAGCCCCAATTATCACACAAAGTGGACCGTGGTTTCTTATAATTCCATTTTTCAAGCTTCCTGGCTAACCTTGCGCACTTCACTGACGTCTTGCCGATTTAACAAAGTTAGGTCAAACTTGAGCTACAAGTAAGTGCAATAGATTACTCTTGAATTAAATGTCTTTTCAGAGGAAGATGGCTGCATCTTCTTTTAGTAAAAAATGTCGTTGTTGTAAGTTTCCAACTATCACGAAAGTACATTCTCAGTTTCCAACCATCAGGGGGTCATTTAGTATATCACAAACCACCACCAAGAGTTTTGACAATAGGTTCAACTTCTTGCTAAGATTTTGCATCTTGACAACTTAACGAAATTAGGTCAAACTTGAGATACAAGTAAGCATGATAGATTGCTCTTGAATTAATTGTCTTTTCGAAGGTAGATGGGTCCATCTTCTTTTAGAACATGATGTCGTCAGTGTGAGTTTCCTGCTATTAGGAAAGAACATTCTCAATTTTCCCATGTTTGCAAATTTTAAAACTTCCTAGCTAACTCTGCCGGCTTGAATGAGACTTTGTGCCATTTATTGAAATTAGGTCAAATTTGAACTACAAGTAAATTGTAGGTGGCTTTGAATGTTTTACAAAATAGCTTTTTGGTGGTTTTCAATGTACTGAATTCCTGGTTAGCTTCAAAAGTTCTTTGGAAAATTCTCCCCTTCGCTACCTTAGAGCTGCCTCCTGCGTGCTCTCAGTCTCTTCTTTCTCCCAGATTTTTTTCAACATGGGGGGAACTCCTAGTGGCAATATTGTTCATCATGCGAGGAAGTACATATGTACTCCTACCAAATACGGGAACACCACCACGCCTAGTTCTTGCATACCCCCTCCGTCCACAAATAAGTGTACTTCTAGTAGCTTTTAGTCTAAGTCAAACTTTTTTAAAATTTGACTACTTTTTAAAACTAATCGAGCAATATATATATCATGAAATCTACATATTATGAAAGTACATTTCAAAATGAATAAACTTTTAGTACTAGTTTTGTGTCATAAATATTACTATGTTTATAAATTAAAGTTTGTCGGAAATAGTTAAGTTTGATTTAGAACAAACGCAATAAGTACACTTATTTGAGGATGAAGGAAGTAGCTAAATGTACAAGATATAACACAACCAACGTTCATGATTTATCTCATACTTTCTGAGAACTTTAAAGTACGACAAATAAAAAGGGGTGCATGCTCAACTACTTTGTGGAATATACTTGAGAGATTGAAACGAGGTTGTGCAATATACTTGATAAATATAAGATATCTATTTTGAGATGGACGGGGTATTATTTGGGCGCTAGACAAATTCAAAATCTTTGACAAGCGGCAAAATTTACCGCCTAGGCTGTGTGAGTCTTAGGTATCCAATGTTGCGTGCAAAAATCTCTACTACTATAATGGAGCAGTTTTGAATTGGATCCATAGCACCAATCCTGACCGTTGGGCTGTTAGATCCAATGGTTCAGAGCAGCTGGATTCATGTTGAAGGAGTAGTACCTAGACCAAACTCCACCATGTTCTAGAACCATCATGTCACCACCCCCAAAATTTCATAGCATGGTAGGTTGTATTCTGAATATGTGTAGATAGTTATTATTAATAGACTTAATGTATGCATTTTTTCTCTAACAAGACTATTGACTTAATGTTTGTTAAATTACATTTCATACAGTATATACGTTTGTGGCACATGTCTTTTACTAGAATGTATATGGATGATGTCAACACCCGGATTTTTAATCCCAGATGCCTGTTATGCCATACATCGCAATCCCAGGATTACCATTTTTGCGAGACATAACAGATTGGATATCACAGTACATCATCCATTACAAACCATAATAAGGTCTTACACAAATAAAGGATCTCATGATCCAGTATTAGTACAAACAAGTAGCGGAATAAATAGCATAGCGGTGGGCTCCATCTTCAGTGTCACAGGCAATGTTGACGATGGGAGATGATCCTAGTTGTCGTAGCCGTCCTGCTGTCCTTCTTCTGGATAGTCCTCCTCATAGTCTAGCCACGGGAATAGCCAGGGACAAAGCCATGAGTACTCTTTAAGTACTCGCAAACTATCACTAACAAGTACAGTAGTTCTAATAGGAATGCTAAACTCTAAGTTTATTTGTAAAGTTAAGTTTGAAACCTAAGCTGAGTTCAGAAACAAAGAAAGATAAAGTAAAGTTCTAAATCACCTAAGTGGGAACTTAGTTGTCATAGTCACAACTCTGTTGTGGTCAAGTCATGTCATAATTCATTTCATAAGTCATTTTGAAAACATGTGACAATGGAATAGTATGGCCACTCCAACTATCCATAACCGCAGACGCGGCTATTCGAATAGTTTGACACTCTGCAGAGGTGGTACACTTTCACCACAAAATTCGATACATCTGTTAGGGATAACCCTGAATCATCATACTTAGTATGCAGATAATCAAACATAACCTTTACTTTACACACTCTAGTATAAGCACCTCTCCTATGAGCTTGGCCTCCCAGCCATGGCCATCTACCATCCTGGGCACTGCATAGGTGGAAAACATTGAGAGGTAGCCTCAGCTCAAACCTCTCCCGTGAGGGAACTAATATTAATGCATATAAATTTCCGGCTAAGCCTTACCCAATTCAGGTATTGTGGTTGTACGGTAAAATTGGAATGGTATCGCATCCGAACCCAACCATCAGTTTTTATAAAAGGGCTAAGGCTTAGGCCTCAACATTTTAATCATCATCATAAACCATTTGTGTTTCTCAACACATGTCAAAACATCTCAATAGAATGACTCATCATTCCATTGTTTTCATAAGTCATTTTCACCAAGTATTCCCATCTAGAGTGATCAAGTTTTTGGTTTAGCTCTAATCACTAAGTTAAGAGTGTTCACTAATGTGGGATGCTAATCTCAATCTCATGCCATAAAATGACATCTAAGTCTAACTAGATAAGCCAAGTTTTATACTCTTTATGCTATCTATAAATAAAGTAAAGGACTTTGGTAAAGTAAAAGAAATTAAGCTTGTAAATAAAACTTGGGGTAGGTATAAGTTAAAAGGTATAACCAAAGCATGCCTAATGCATCTTGCTTGGGTTATATTGCATCTAGTAATGGCTTGCAAGTTTTAGCTTTCCAATAATAGGTTGCCTTGATTGGTGCAGTGGTTGAAATTATCCTCGTCTTCTTCGGGGTAGAACTCCTCCTCCTCGTAGACTTGGTCGATACTATCATCTATAAATACATACGGAATACACAATCACCATACCATACTTAACTAGTCTATTTAGCACACTAAGGCACACACTTGATGATCTAGTATCATCACATTCATCACAAGATTTAATGAACTAGTTTCATTTATTTTATTTGTGAAAAGTAATTTCTACTCATTGAAAATAACTAAGATTCAATATTCTCTAATTAAAATATGGGATCATGTGGACACATGTCATCACCACATATTATAATGCATGGGAATGTGACTTAAATGTTGGATCACATTTGAATAAGTTTAAGTTTAATATTTAAATGATTTAAAGTGACTAGAAATGCCTATATAGCATTATTTTGGAACTAGTCCAAAGTCACTGCATGAAAACCTAAATCTTATTACCTATTCAGATAGATATTGTCAAATGTGATTTTCGAGAGTTGGAATCAACTAAAAAGCTAATATGGTTGATTTTAGAAAAATGTTTGAATCTGAAAAAGTCTCTGTTTTATTATTTTTGCTATAGGTGATCTATAACTCTAAATGATTTAAATCCAACGGGCTTGGATAGAGATTTTTATTATCTTTCCAACAAAATTGGAATCACTCAATTTAGTTCAGTAGATCTTTCTGAAATGATTTTTGAACTAAAGGACAGAATTGAGTTTAAGTTAAAAGTGAAAAAGTTTTATTTGAATCTACTGGGTCGCGCGGGAACTAAATGGGCCGGCCCACTGCGCTCCACGAAGCGCCCGGGCTGGCTTAAGTGAGGGCCCCACCTGTCCGTGGGACAGGGGCTACCGAATAGGTATGGGAGGATGGTGACCGTTGGATTAGATCCTGGATCAACGACTCACATCCAGCATCCTCACTGGAACAGTGCACGATGGGGACAAACCCTAGCACGGTCGGTGCGGGTCTGGGGCGGCTTACCAGAGCTTCGGCGTGGGTTGGTGAGGCGGGCAAATGGACAAGGCGACGACGGCGGTTCTCCTGGTACCAGTGGCGTCCTGGGAGATGGCTTGGATCAGTGGTGCCCTTCTCCTCCTTCCGTGGCTGTCTCTGGCGAAATTGGGGCTCTACGGGCAGTGGCTTGCTCCGGTGGGGCTCTGGGAGGTCTCTGAGGTGGAGTGGAGGGAGATGGTGTGAAGAAATGGTGCCCGGAGGCTCTCTATTTATAGCGGGGAGAGGGGTGCAGCACGGCATGGGAAGATCTTGACGGGGGCGGCGACACAAAGAGCTAGAGGCGTGGGCGGTGGGCTAGGACGGTGGGCTAGGACGGTGGGCGGTTCCCTGGTAGTAGTGCAAGGTGGTCGGGAGAAGCGAGCGCTGCTGCGCGCACGCTGCCTCGGTCGGCAACGAGTTTCACGGCAGCCGGCGACTACGGGTCACGGTCGAGGGAACGAGCATGTCCGTTAGCCTCCTGGGATAGTGGTGATCGTGTAGGCGGGAGGCGGGAGCGAGGCGAGGTCGGGTTGAGTGGGGACAGGGCGTGAACTGCGGGCAGCGTCGGCATGTCAGACATGGGCCGAGCACAGCGGTTCTGGCTTCTCCGCTCTCTGTCTTTGATCTACGGCTGGCCTAGAGGGGGAAGTGGGGCACGGGCGACGCGCTAGACAAGGTGGGCGAGGCTAGCGGCGCTAGGGACGTGCTATCAACGGTGAGGGTGGTCAAAGTGCTCGGCATTAGTGGCCATGACCATTTGGTCATGTGCACAGTGGGTGGCCGGGCTAGCAAAGGGTAGGGGGTGCACTAGGGTTGCTCTGGTTGCAAAATGGGAGACCACATTGGCCAGAACACTGCTCACAATAGTGTTTGTGATTTTTGTTTTACTTATGCACACAAGGTGTTTGACAAAATGGCCAAAAGAAACAAAGATTTGAATTTTGAAAAGATTTTTGGTTGAGTTGTTGGTCTTATGCTTGAGCATCTCTGGTTGCTTGGGATTTTTAAATGGAATTCATTTGAGTGGTTTTTGAAAAAGTGGGATCTAGGTACATACACTTGATTCCATTTTCAAATGCCAATTTAAATTAGGGTTTAAATGTTTCTGTAAGAATTCAAAGTGGGCCTTGGTAGATCTTTACTTGTACTAGCAAGGGGTGCAAAGATCGAGAATTGTTTCTGTTGGAAATTGAGCTCTAGGAACACCCAAAGTGGCCTAGTTGATTAAAATGGCAAAAGTGACCATTTCCATTTATTAATTCTATTTGATTTCTTTTTCTTTGCATTTTGCTTGGGAATGATCTAGATGATGTGGAATTCATCTTAGAATCATTTTACAACCATTAGAACAAACAATCACAGAAATTCAAAACAATTCCATATTAATGCAACACACATATGCATGCTTAATGGTTTTTAATAATAAAAAGTTTTTGTTAACCCTAACTTGGGTGATTTGGATCTTGGAAACTTGGATTAAAGTTTTGGGATGTTATAGATGATCAGTTGATGTGACTCTCGCCCTTGAATTCCTGGATAGATAGCTTACGGTCTACAACCTTTTTTTATTACTAGATGGACACTAGCCAAATTCAAAATCTGAAACGAGCGGCAAAATCACCCACTAACCTTGAAGCATTTCATGCACCACCGATTCAAAACCTTTGAGCCAAAATTTCCCACTAGATAGTATGACTTTCCTATTATTATTAGCTGGAGGCTAGCCAAATTCAAATATCAATCGAGTGGCAATATCACACACCGACCTTGAACCATTTCATGCCCCTCTGTTTCAAAAACTTTTGTCTTTAAATTTCTTGTTCTACCAATTGCTCAGACGATAGATGGGCATGCTAAGTCAGTAGCTTGGGGGAATGATCGTAATTATATTTCTATTCACCTCTATGGTCCCGATTCGTGTAGTTTTTCCTACTGGCCCTTCCAAAAATCCGAAGCTCCTCTATCCCCTCCACCGCCACCGCGTGCACCGGCTTGATCTGCGATCTCATGCGCCGCCGCAGAGACGCTTCACCGATGCTCACCCACCGGATCTAGTTCACCGGGTCTCTCTGCCACTGCACTGGAGCTATGATTTTGTTCACCACACTGATGGTGTCATTGACCACCCAAGCTCAGCTTCCTCACCGCCGATGGCGTCATCGACCGCGCAAGCTCTGCTTCGTCACCGCCGAAAGCTACCCAACCATACCGGATCCACTTCACTAGTGTCCACCGGATGTGATCTAGTTCAAGGAGTTCCATGTCCACCGCTCTAGACCAGCTGCACAGCCGTTGCTGTTCACTACACCGTATCTGCCTCAGTGACGCTCGCGTACACCGCGCTCAAGCTGGCATCAACCGCCCAAGATCTGCTTCCCCGACGCCAACATCCACCACAACCACATCACCCTCGGTGGCCTGGATGTCACCCGCACGGTATCGATGATGCTTAGACGCCTCTCCTAACAAGGTTACCAAAGCCCCAACCCGTTTTTGTTTTGTCAGCAGTATAGCAGGTTCAAGCCTATCGCAGTGAACTGAATTTTTGTAATCATGCTACACACCAAGTCAATGCGCACGCCTATTGTACACACTACATACAAGGTCACTAGACATGTTTATTTGCATTCACTACTCTACAAATTTCAAAAGTCATGCACATGTTCTTAGCTACTACGTACAACAGTAATTGTCTGCTACCTTGTAATTCTTACAAAAACTGAAGTCAGTGGAAAATATTAGTGTGTATTCCGTACTCTACAGTTACTGAATCTATTTGGTTCATCCTGAGATCAGTTCCTATTATTATTTCCTCCTTGGCATCGTTCTGCGATCCTGTAGTAGCCATTTAAACTCTTCGTACTATTTCGATTATAATTTTGTTGTTGCAATCTGGTTCTTCAAAGGCTGCATCACTAACTATTTTCCTTTTCTTGCATAGAGCTCAAAATGAAACAATGAACATGTTGGTTTGCATAGACTATTCTACAGGTTCACAAGTGACATTATTATTTCCTTATCTGGTGTTGGTTTATCCTGAGTAATGGCATAACTATCCTCTACTATGTAGTTCACTCGTGGTTTGCATTTCTGCTCTAGAATTTCTCTTATGATGCCATTATAATTTCTATCTAGTTGATTCTTAGCTATGATAGTAACTACATGCTATTATGTAGATCACAACAAATTCTCAATCACCCAACAACTCTTGCATTCCAGGAGATACCGCTGCTTCCATATATACTAGGCGGACATGCGCGCTTCGCCGTGCCACCTACAGCTTATTTGCAGAATGTGGTAGGTGTGTTGTACTTACCGCTGGTAACACATTTTGTTTTGTTTGTGTTACCATAAATTAAATGTATAAGCACGTGCGGGATTGAGTGTTTTAATCGGTAGAAAAATATGTCATTTACCTGTTAGACATTCTAAAACTGAGAGATTTGAACTTAGATGCAAGAAACATGCCCTTATTTAATTATTTAAGTTCATAAGAAACATATGTGTACTACTGTTTTTTCAAGTAAACAAAAAGGTACATCCAGCAAACTTAAAAAAAATACATCAAGCGATAGACCAAGTTCAGTACCACATGAAACTGGCATGTTAGATGATCAAGTTCAAAAACTAATGATGTCAAAACAAGCTAACTTATTAAGATCACACGGTAAGCTTGTTCGGCTGCGTCAAAATTGACGCTTGCAACT
This sequence comes from Avena eriantha, assembly GCA_910589775.1. Classification (NCBI taxonomy): domain Eukaryota; kingdom Viridiplantae; phylum Streptophyta; class Magnoliopsida; order Poales; family Poaceae; genus Avena; species Avena eriantha. Next base: position 302,906,300 of record OU342743.1, read on the forward strand.
ATTTGATTGCAGAGCTGCAAGGGAAGGCACAACTAATTTGTATTCAACACTGATAAGTGGTTCGATTATTAAATGATTAGTTTAGTTAATATAGACAACCAAATTACATATATACTAATTCTATGCAGGAGTTATACTTGATATATTCCAAATTATTCACTCATTTTCAATAAAATTTAGAAGAGAAGGTATGGCTGGAAGTTTCCAGGAATCTTTACATAAAAGCAAGATCTAATCGATGGAAACCACTTCTTCGTTAATTTAGAAGAGAAGGTATGGCTGGAAGTTTCCACGATAATTTATGTACACCAAAATAAAAAAATAGAAGTTATGACATTTCATTTAGACCCACTTAATCGATGGAAGCCACTTCTTCGTTAATCATAGAGCATGATCCAAGACAAGGGCACTGGACAGGAGGCGATGGCCTCGTGAGTGGAGGGGGCGAAGGGAGTAGACGTGAGAGGGAGAGCTCGGGGAGCGGAGGGGTCTTCTCCTTTTCAATTCCTTTTTTCTGCCATTCGCCCTGATTTTTCCAGTCAAAGCGATGATGATGATGTGATATCTTCGCGTAGTACCGCATAGGAGCGTCTCTATCTGCACCACCCCTCTCTCTCACCCCCACCGTCCCACGTGCTCACCTCCTCCATATCTTCCTTACCACCAGCAAAGCGTGGCGGTGAATGGGTGCGTGAGGTCGTGGGCGATGTGGAATCGGTACTGGGAAGATTCGTGGAGGGGAAGCAGAGGTGGCTGACGCTAGATGCAGGATCTGGACAGGAGGCGGTGTCCTCATGAGTGGAGGGGTGGAGGGAGCATAGGTAATAGGGAGATCTCGGGAGTGGAGGGGGCGGCGCATGTTGTTAAGGGAGATGGGGGAGGGGCTGGGATGGGCAGAGCTCGTGTGGAGGGGAACGAGATTGTGAAGGGGGTAGTGTCGTCGGATTGATGACAAGTACGCCATGAAGGGGTCCTCGAGGCATGTGGAAGAGAGGGGTGTGAGACGTACGGTGTTCTGGGACGGTAAGCGCACAAGTTTACCCAGGTTCGAATCCGCCGGCTTTGGACGGATCCTACTCCGGCTAGCAATCCAGTAATACGGCAGAGCCAGAATATGGGTTACAAGGGTTCGCCTATGCGAGTTGAGATTGTAGACTGTTGAGGTGTTTAGAGTGTTGTCCTAAAGGCTCTCCCTAGGGTGGCTTATATAGATATCCGGCCTAGGATTTACAGGAGATATTTATCTGGCTACGACTAAGAGTCGGTTACAGAGTACATCTTGAACTACAAGTAACACTATGGGCCTAAGTCGGTAAGTCTTCTGGGCCTTCCCGTAGCCGGACTGAACTCCGTCTCTTCTCCCTGACTGGGCCGCCCGTGAAGCAAAGCTCTAACCCGAAGTGGGCCACCCTGGTCAGTGAGGAACTGTGAGGATACCCGGAAAGTATATCCCCAACAGCAGCCCCCGGGGGCCTCCAAGATCCAAAGTCGGATTTACCATCGTCTAGCTTGATCTTCGGCTTGCAGAATCTTGAAGGGTTCCTGAAACTTCACAACAAAAAATACGATCCGGGTCTTAAAAATAAGTCGGACCTATCAACAGGTTACTCGGATTTTCTAGCTTGATTTCAAACTAAGCCGGAACTTGGTCTCTAACGCCACCTGACACCAGTCATGGTCAAGTCACGTCATCTGACAGACATCCTGTCAGCACGACCGTTGGTGGGTCCACAATTCGTGGAACCGAGGCACCGTTTCAATGCGTACACAGAGATCGAGGCGACGTAATCATCGCGTGGGCCCTTCCCAGTTCCTTCCACGACGCGTGGCGGCTGTACTGTAGCATTTGCACGAATCTTGGCACGGTTAGGTGGATATAAGGGGTGAGGATTCTCCTCCTCCTTTCTTCACATGTTCCTTGCCGTTTCCTCTCCTCCAAATCTCCCCCGCACGCACAGAGCTCCTCTGCTTTCCCCCAAAAACTCCTAGCGCCGCCCATCCCAGGTCACTAGCTCACCGGAGAAATGGCTTCTTCATCCTCTTCCGGTTTGGCGGCAGCGGCAGCGACGGTGGTGACGGAGGTGGTGGCGGAGAAGGAAAGCTTCCGCGGGGTCTAGATCCCCTGCATGCTCGATGACGAGAAGCTCCGCGATGTGGAAACAGAAGGGCTTCTCCGCGCCGGCGACTGGCGGAGTGGCGCCGGGGAGACCGTCCCCAACCCGCACGCCGACGAGCGGGTCCACTTCGGCACCCACCTCGACAGAGGTTTGTCGTTTCCTCCCTCGGAATTCTTTTCCGAGGTGATAGATCACTATAGTGTTCAACTCCACCATCTTCCTCCCTACTCTCTCTTAGAGATGAGCGCCTATGCAGCTTTGTGTGAGGGATTTCTTGGCATTAGGCCAAGCCTTACTCTTTTCTGGTACTACTTTCATGTCCAGAGAAATTCTATCACTGCCGGTGTTCCTTATATCATCGGTACCATTAGTTTTTCACTTAGACGTGAGCGCGCATATCCCAAGATTCTTGCCAGTGACTCGGTCAAACAATGGCCAGCCACCTTCTTCTATCACAAGGATATTCCGGCTCCCGGCAAAGCTGCTACTTTGCCGGCTTTTATCGACGGAGCTGCCACGGCCCAACCGTCTTGGGACGAGGCTCCTCCGGCTCTCACTGATGATCTGATCCTTGCTATGAGGCAGATCGAATATTTGATGAAACACAAAGGACTGAAGGGATCCGACTTGGTCCAATGTTGGGTGTCACGTCGGATCCAACCCCTTTAGTACCATGGAGACCGACTGATGCACTCCATCACGTCGTCCAAGAAAGACTCCCTCCGCATCAGCCCCAGAGCCTACACCACGCAAGGCTACATAAGCCAGATTAAATGGCTGATAAGGGAGCGGATTGAGAGGAGGATCCCGGAGGTTTCTCTGGATATGCATACGGCGGAAAACCCTGTAGTGCTGGTAAGCTTCTAACAGTAAACCTTTTTATGTGTTTCAATCTTTAAGTTACATTGCAATACTGATATGTTTTCTTCTTTTCAGCTTGCTAACCTCCCCGAGTCGGAATTTGCTCCACTCGAAGGATATCCTCCAGAGTTTTCTTAGGAGGCGGAGTTGGTCCCATTGCCGGACATTGCGCTCAAGAAGCGCAAGGCTCCGACAGTGGCTGTTGGCACAAAGGAGGTGCCCGTCATGAAGAGGTAACTTTCAATCACAACTTCCGCCTTTGCACTTTACTCGAATTCTCTTCCGAGATGTAATGTTTCTGACTCTTATTACTCAGAGCTAAACAACTCATCAAGGGCATGGGGAAGGGAATTTCTTCGAAGCCCCTGCGACAGATGAAGCTTACCATAGCTTCTCCTGCCATAGCTCCTCCGACTCCTGCCCCTCAACCTTCCGCAACACCGATGATCATTCCTTCTCCGGCCGTCGCAGAAGATCCGGCTCCTTCAACGGAGCCTGTGATCCTTGAATCGCAAACTGACGTCACCATGGGTGAGTCAGGTTTAGATAAGGGTGAACCCTATTTGGGTAATGATCCCTCGAGAGAAAATTTTGCCGAAAACCTTCTCAGCAATCCAGGACTTGCCTAGTTTGGCCCGTCCTAGAAATCTGCTAAAGAGATCCAGCGGCTGGCGAGGCAATGCTTGGAGAAAAGAAACTTATCTGCCGAAGAAGAAGCGCAAGAAGCAGAGGACATCAAGCACTCTGATCTTCTTGAACAAGTGCATCTTCGCGACGAGAGGATCAGGTCCGGTGATCTTCCAACTGCTCCAGTGACCCCTCTGACTCTCGCCGAGAAGGTTGCTATAGAAGTGAATGCGAGCTTGGATAAACTTATTTGCGAACAATATGTAAGTCGGAATTCCAACTCCTATTTTTCCTTTATTTCATATCATATCCTCTAGCCCCCAAGCATGAAGTAGGATATATAATCCGGGTTTATGCTTCCTTAGGATGCCAAAGAATGAACTAGTGTAGCCCCCAAGGCTCGTTCTGATATTTAGCAAAAATATTAGCCCGAGTCTTTAGTAGCTTTCTGACTTTGGGTATTCTGACTTACAGAAAGTATATTCCTATAACCAGGATTTGTTGAAAAATGTCTGTGATAAGCGGAGAGAGATCAAAGTTCTCCAACTTAAAAATGCTGAGCTTAAAGTTGCCAAGGATGAGGCCGAAGGTAATCATTCCGAGACTCAAACCTTGCCTTTCATGTTTTCATAGTCGAATTTATACTGAACTATTGTTCCTTTTTCCCTTACAGCGCTGGTAAAACAGTCATGCGCCATGATTGAAGAGGCTGAGAACCTCAAGACTTTGGTGGTAGAGAACAAGGAGCTTCGCCAAGAGCTGGACCAGCTCAAAGCGGATCATGAGAAGAGCATTGCTCAAATTCTCAAGTCCTCCTCCATGACTACTGACGAGCGTGATCGTAAGAATGCTGCTCAAGATTAGAAAATCTTGGACCTCAATAATGAGCTGTGCAGAGAGAAGGACCTTTCCGAGGCGCTCCGGGCTGAACTCCGGAGTCTTCGGGAAGAGAAGACCAAGGTTGACGACGTCATTTTCGGTACGTCCCATCTGTCTGACTTGTCTACTTTCTTCGACTTCTTTCAATGTCAGATTTTCTTTAACTGTTTTTTATAGGTCCTCTGAACTTGACGGACTCCACCTCCGCTGAGCCCCACACCCACCGGCTTACCCAAGTCAGTGACCTGCTTCATGACTTCCGCAATCCCTTGAGGATATTGGCGAAGCTCTCAAGATTCCGGATATGCATAGCATGTCGGATTTTTAGGTGTGGGACAAAGCAAAGGAAATGCCGCAACTTGTCTAGGATTGGAACATGTCCTACACGCGGACCGCGGCACAGAACGCTCTCACCATGGTCATGAGCCACCATGGAAACATGGAAATATGGCAAGTGACCAGAGGGTACTGCAAAGTAGATGAAGACGGCCAGGAACAAGATATAAAGGCCATTATGGACACCTGTGCTGGACATGGGTGTCACATGGCTGATTTGACCAGCTATGACACTCCTTTCTTCACCCGCATGGACACTCCGCCTCCGCCTCCAGAAGATTCAGCAGAAGTTTCCAACGATGATCGCACCATTTCGGATGTGGACATCTCGGAACGATATCAAGGCGATGTATCCAGCGAGCTGGCATCTCCTTTCTCTCCTGCATCATAGATTACCAGAAACATTTGTGTTATTCTGAAAAACATGATGGGCATGTAAATATGCAGTACTATAATTTTGCTAGTGCTAAGCTTTTGATCTATTCGGCACTTTTGGCTTTAAATTTTTGTGTGCCTGAAATGTTTACATAAGCACTTGAACTTTTTCGCCTATACTTATCGTTTATCTGGCTTTCCGCCTCGTCCCTTTCGTGAGCCAGCTAAACCTTCTGCTCGGAAAATTTGCCGAGCAACGGAGCTCAATTGCTAAACCAGTTTAAACTCGGAAACAAAGCCGGCTTCCAGTACCAACAATTCACTACTCGGAAAATACCCGCATCCAGCAATTAGACAAAGAACCAAAGTATAGACTAGAAACTTTAGAGTTATACCCGAAGGTAGCATTTTTAGAATCGGAAATCTAAACTAGAACGAACATGAGCATAAAGTACTTTCACACATTCCGGGATTTTCGATTATGACATGGTCATTCAGAAATAAGATGGTAAAAAACTTCTCAGGAAAACTTGAGGCAACCAAAACTTTTATTTCTCACAGAACATGTACATATATATGATTACAAAGAAGGATAAACTAAGAATAAAAGGGACGTAGCTGAGCACTATTCCATGGTCTGTCTAACTCATCCGGATTTGTACTGCCTCCAACTCTCTTTCTCTTCTTAGTAGCAGGTCTTTCTTTGACTGGCCTCATGTTAGTTAAGTAGTACGAACCATTGTGCAATACTCGACTAACTAAAAAGGGCCCTTCCCATACTAGGGAAAGTTTGTGCTTTCTTTGTTGCACAAGCCGGAGAACCAAATCACCTTTATTGAAAGATCTGTTTCGGACTCTTTGGCTATGATACTTGTGTAACTTCTATTGATAGGCTGTTGATCTCATTTCAGCAACGACGCGAACTTCTTCGACTAAGTCGAGATCATTTTGTCGAGAAATCTCGGCATCCTCTTCAATATACGCGGCCACTTTAGGAGAAGTGTGAATTAAATCACTAGGAAGAAGTGCTTCTGCGCCATAGACTAAGAAGAAAGGTGTGTATCCGGTTGACCTGTTTGGGGTTGTTCGTAAACTTCATATTACAGAGGGTAATTCCTCTGCCCAAGCCCCTGCATCACGTCATAGTGGTGCTTCGAGTCTCGGTTTTAGGCCTTGTAGGATTAAACCATTTGCTCTTTCGACTTGTCCGTTAGCCTGTGGATGTGCGACTGACGCAATGTCAAGCCGGATATTTTGCTCATTGCAGAATTCTGCCAATTCTCCCATAGAGAAGTTACTCCCGTTGTCCGTGATAATGCTATGTGGATAACCATACCGAATTATAACATCCTCGAAAAATCTTTTGGCTATTGCTCCATCACAACCAGTGACAGGTTTAGCCTTAATCCATTTGGTGAATTTATCCACCATCACTAAGAGGTGAGTAAATCTACTTGGAGCTCGTTTAAATGGTCCTACCATATCAAGCCCCCAGACCGCAAAAGGCCATGTTATAGGTATTGTTTGCAGCTGATCAGCCGGAACATGACTTTGTTTGGCGTACTTTTGGCAGCCTTTGCACGTCTTGACTAATCGTTCGGCATCTTCCTGAGCTGTAAGCCAGAAAAATCCGTGTCTAAAAGCTTTTGCCACTAAAGATTTGGCTGCAGCGTGGTGACCACACTCGCCTTCGTGGGTTTCCCTTAAGATTTCCACTCCTTCTTCCGGAGATACGCAGCGCTGAAAAACCACAGAAACACTTCGTTTATAGAGCTCACCTTTAACAATAGTATAGGCTTTCGCTCGTCGGATAATCTGCCGGCTCAAAACCTCATCTTCAGGTAATTTGCCATCTACTAGATAATCAAGGTAGGGTTGAGTCCAGCTAGGAATTACAGCCAGAACTGCTATTAGAGGTGAGTCGGATTTGGTCGGATATTCCTCATCTACTCCCTTTATTGAGGGAACCTTGAGGTGCTCTAAAAAAGCGCCATCCGGGACCTCTTTCTGCGCAGAGCCTACCCGAGATAATGCATCTACTTCCTCGTTTTCTGCTTGAGGGATGTGTTGAACCTCAAACCCTTCGAACGATTTAGATAGATCATCCACGACAACTTTATATGCTGCCATGTGTTTGTTTGCATTACACATATTTGACACTTGTTGAGCAACAATATCCGAATCTCCGTAACACATCAAACGTCGGATGCCAATATCCTTAGCAATCCGGATTCCATGCAGCAGTGCTTCATACTCGGCAATATTGTTTGTCGCTGTGAAGTGGATTTGCAACACGTATAGAAGTTTATCTCCTTGGGGTGATTTGAGCACCACGCCAGCCCCCGAGCCCCCTCGAGCTTTAGACCCATCAAAGTAGAGGGTCCAATATTCCGACTCAGGGAGGTTCATATTCTCCTTCGTCTCTGTCCAATCAGCGACAAAGTCGGCAAGGATCTGGGATTTGATTGCTGTCCGGGGTTTATACTCAATATCGAAAGCTGAAAGCTCTATGCCCCATTTGGCGACGCGCCCTGTGGCGTCACTGTTGTTGATTATATCTCGCATGGGAGTTGTTCTCACCATGGTAATTGGATGCTCCTGAAAATAGTGTCGTAACTTACGAGATGCTAGAAAAACACCGTAAGCCAACTTTTGATAGTGTGGATACCGCTGTTTTGATTCTATCAGGACCTCACTGACAAAGTAAGTCAGACGCTGCACCAGGTGCTCCTGATTTTCCTCCAGTCTCTCCACCACCATGACGATACTAACAACCTTATTTGTCGTAGCAAGATAGAGCAACATCGGTTCCTGAGGTTCCGGCGCTGCAAGGAAAGGAGCAGATGAGAGTACTTTCTTTAGGTCTTGTAGTGCAGCTTCAGCTTCGTCGGTCCAAACAAAATCCTTGGTCTTTTTTAGGAGTTTGTATAATAGTGCGGCTCTTTCACCAAGCCGGCTTACAAACCGACTGATCACAACAATGCAAACCAGTTAGTCTTTGTACGTACTTCAGGCGCGTTGGCCTGGAAATATTGAGTATAGCCTTGATTTTGTCCTGGTTCACCTCTATGCCTCTTTGAGACACGATGAAACCTAATAATTTTCCGGCTAGTATTCCAAAGAAGCATTTCTTCGGGTTAAGCATGATGTTGTATTTTCGTAGATTGGCAAATGTTTCCTCCAAGTCGGAAATCAGTGTTTCCTTATTTTTGGACATCACCGCAATATCATCCACGTATGCATGTACATTGCGTCCGAGTTGGTCGTGGAGGCAACACTGCATCATGCGTTGGTAGGTAGCTCTTGCGTTCTTCAGCCCAAAGGGCATCGTAACAAAACATAAGGTTCTGAAAGGGGTTATGAATGAAGTTTTGACTTTGTCAGATTCCTTCATCCAGATTTGGTGATAACCGGAATATGCATCGAGAAAACAGAGGAGTTCTGAGCCTGCCGTAGAATCGATAACTTGATCAATTCTAGGCAGAGCGAACGGATCTTTTGGACAAACCTTGTTCAAGGCAGTATAATCAACACACATCCTTAAATCAGTGGTGTCCTTTTTAGGGACCATTACAGGATTGGCCGACCACTCAGTGTGGATGACCTCTTCTATGAATCCGGCTAACTCGAGCCATGCTAGTTCCTTAGCTACTGCCTTACGCTTTTCATCGCCAGAACGTCGTAAGGACTGTTTGACGGGTTTAGCGTTCGGGTTTACATTTAAAGAGTGCTCGGCAAGTTCCCTAGGTACTCCGGTCATGTCAGATGGCTGCCATGCGAAGACATCTTGATTTGCTTGGAGGAACTTGACAAGCGCGCTTTCCTATGCGCTACTTAGGCCTACGCCTATCTGGGTCACCTTGGAGGGGTCATCATCCTTCAATGGCGTCTTCTTCGTGTCTTCTGATGCCTTGAACTCTGGATTTGGCTTTGTTACCTCCTTCTTTGTTGCGGGCATCTCGGACGGATCTATGCTCTTCTTGATCTCCTGGTACTCCTGGGCGTGCAACACGGCTTCAGCAAAGGCAGCATTTCCATCCTCGCACTCTCGCGCTTTCTTCGGGTCTCCCCTGATAGTGGTTACGCCGTTGGGACCTAGAATTTTCATCATATTGTAAATGTAACATGGACGAGCCATAAAAGCCCAGTAAGCCGGACATCCAAATATAGTGTGGCACGCACTCTGGAACGAGACCACTTCGAAGGAAAGTGCCTCCGTCTGATAATTCTTTGGAGTTCCAAAGGTAACATCTAAAGTGATTTCTCCTAGGGAATTGGCTTGTCTTCCTGGGACAACCCCGTGAAAAATCACCGTGCTGTGATTCAGCTGGGTCTCCGAGATCTTCATCCGGCGTAGCGTTTCGACATATAGACTATTGATACTACTACCACCATCCATGAGGGTCTTGGAGAAACCATAACCGTCAATAAGTGGATTGATGATTAAGGCGTATTTTCCTCGCATGTGCAACTTAGGCGGATGATCAGCACGGTCAAATGTGATTCCCACTTCCGACCAGTCCAGAAATTGGGGGATAGCCGGAACTGTTGCATTAAGCTCATGTAGAACTGCTTTCTTAACCTTTGCTGGTTGAGATCCGAGGAAGGTGACATAAGTGTCTTTTTTGGTCAGAAATTTTTTCTTCCCTTCCGGCTTGGGATTTGAAGCATCAGCTTCCTCCATGTCGGAATCTTCCTTGGTCTCTTTATCTTTTTCGGGATTCTTCTTTCCCTTCTTCCGCTTAGCTTTGTAGCCTGCGGTGTCATCTCTTTTGATGTCATCATTGAAACGACATTCAGCGTTAGTGTGGGATGAGCCCCCATTGGCGTCTAAGTGATGCACACATGGGTTATTGGCAATGTCGGCCCAAGAGTAGGTTTTGTCTGGTTGCTGGTCTCCTCTACCTTGGACCCTTGAAGTCCCACGTCCACGCCCTCGTCCTCCGCCGCGTCCTCCTCGTCCTCCAGACCCAAAAGTAGCAGTGACCACTGTTGTTTCCGCGTTGGGTTTCTCTTCCGAGGTATTTTTGCGCTTCTGAGCTTGTTGCTTTGGTTGTTTTGCCGACTGAGGCACAACTAGGGCATTGAGAAATCCCTCTGTATCGTCGTCAGCATCTGCATACTTGCTCGTTGTTTCTATCATCTCTCCCAAATCAGTGACTTTGTCACACTTCAAACGATGACGCAGTAGACCAATTGGGAGACCTGCAATGAAGGCTTCAATCACAGTTTGATCATTTACTCCTTCACAAGAGTTTTTGGTGTCAATCCATCATCCGAGATAATCTCGGCAAGTTTCTCCGACCTTCTGGGTGCAACGCTGTAGGTCTCCGACCGTACAGGGCCTCCAGTATGTGCCTTCGAAATTCCGAAAGAACGCACTTTGCATGTCATACCAGTTATGGATGGTGTTCTCCGGAAGTTCATTGAGCCATGATCGTGCCGTCTTCCGCAACATAAGTGGGAGATATCGGGTTGCGACCAGGCTGTTTCCGCCTTTAGCGATGCTGGCCGAGCAATGCCGTCGTAGGCTTGGATATGCCTTGAGATAGCAAATCCTTCCAGGAATCTTGTAGCTCTGATGCGTGGTCTGAAGTATTTTGGGCCCACATAGATATCATCATTCTCGTAGCGCCGCGCCTCTATGTTGGAGTTGATCCTCTGCCATGTGTCGTTCGGGGATAGAGATCGTCCCGAATGTTGGTTGTGGCTGTGGTACCTTGGAGCCGTACTTTGGCTTCTGCCACCACCTCCTCCGCCATGTCGTCCTCCTTGTCCCCCTTGAGAGCCGTCGTGATGACTGCTTGGTGGAGAGGGTGGGGCAGCTGGATTGTTTCCGCATGATTGTCGGCCACCGTCCGGAGCGCCATTATGCCGGTTCTAGGTAGGGTCTTCACTACGACGAGCCCCCTGCCGGCTTGTGCCGGCATGGTTTCCGTCGTTCCCATTATGTTGAGGCTCAGCCGGACGGCTTGCATGTCTAGGAGGTGGTATTTTTTGACGATCCTCCTCCTGACGTTTCTCTTTATCTTCTCCCCTTCGATCGTTCGACTCTCGTCGGGGAGGATTCCTTGGATACAGTGCAGCAATGGCCTCTTGTTTGGCCGCTGGGGCGATGTTGCTCCAGTCACGCGCAGTTCTGTGATGCTGTCCTGACGATCCGGTTCTCGAATAATTGTCTTCCCGGCGTTCGGGGCGATGATGCTGCTCCGGAACGCGATGGGGTCTTACGTCAGCCCATGCCGGATCTGTGCGACATTGGTCGGAATCCAAGACCAGTTTTTGACTTCCGGACATGGCGACCTTTTGCTACTCCAGTCCCTTGTTGAGTAGTTTGATTCCCAACTGGATCTCCTCCAGTCCTGTATTAGCCGATAGAATTTCTCGGGCTGCCATGGTATTCTGTACTGGGGTTGGATATACCCAATCTCCTTTTCTATCTTTCCAAGGCTTCCCCATCTCATTTCCGAAAAGGACGGCGTTGATCTGCGGGAATTGGTTGTCATTGGGGTGACGCTTCCTGGTCTTCTGGTATTGCCTGGAGTTGTACTTCCCCGCAGATGCTATGCGTTTCTTTTCGTCCTCAATGTTTTTGGCTCCTTCGAGGAGTACTTGACGACGCGCTTCTAGGGCCTATGCCCTCTCGTCCAGTTCTTCGGCAGTAAGTTCTATAGTTGTAGGAATAGGTGTGGTTAATGCAGCATCGATGAGTTTACATGCACCTTCAGTGATCAAGTGTCCATCCATTGATTCTTGTTTTTTCGGCTCGTCTGGGATAAGCGCTCCATCTGAGTCTTCCTCATATTCCTCGGCAATCACCTCCTCTGTCAGAGGGTCTTTTGCTGGGGTCTTGTTCTTCTTGTTCTTCTTCTTCGCCCCCTTGGCAGCGCCGGTAGCAAAGACAGCTTTGGGTCCGTTTCCCGGAGTCAAGCTCTGATCGGTACTTTCGGACATCTGGACCTCGAGATTATCTCCGACTTCCATGTCATCCTGCGCTTTGGGAGAGTGTTCCTCGGATCCTTCATCCATGGCTTCTCCTTCTTCGGCAGCTTTGGAGTTGTACTCCTCTTCATATTCCATAGAGAACTTTCGGAAATCCGCTGACATCATCGATTCACCCGAGGATGCGGGTACGTCGGCGTTTGTTCCAATTGCCTCCAGCACAAGTCGGTGTTTTCTCCAGCATCGGCAAAGCCGGATCCGGATCCAACATATTCGACAAAGTGCGACACATTCCTCCTGAGGTATCCGTGGCTCTCGCGATCAGGTTCGTCGAAACTTTTGATGGTCTCGAGAATTGCGTCTATGCTTGCGCCTTGCAATATCATATGTCGCAGTGTGTACCTTAGGAAAGGCCTGTCTGTCCCAGAGTCATCAGAGCCGGAATCAGTGTCGTTGATATGCTCCTCCTGGAATTCGACTTCCGCGGGTGGGTCGATCTGGGATCCGGCTTCTCCAAGGAGATCCACTCCAGATTCGACTTGGACCACTATGTCTTCTTCAGGCTTGGATTTCACCACTATCTCCACAACTGGTGCGGGCTGGGTGGGATTAGGGTTTTCTGAGATCCAGAACTCTGCCACCTCCGCAGACAAAGGGGACCCAGAAGATTCCTCTACCTCTATCGTCACCACTAGGGTGGGTGGGACAGGTTCAGGAAAACCGATGTAAACATTGATCTCGCCAAAATACATGATGGTGGCAGTCACAGCCTCCCTAGCCGGAATCCAGGTCTCATCGAGAATAATGAGAGGGACGTCGCTGGCGTAGAGGATGCGACCGACGGCGATAGTCTCGCTGATTCCGATTCTTGCATATTCCGCTCAGAACGCAGATCTGAAGCTCACTTTCCCCACGGTGGCTGCCAACTATCGTCAGATTGATGATAAGTACTCCATGAGGGGGTCCTTGAGGCGTGCGGAAGAGAGGGGTGTGAGACGTACGGTGTTTCAGGACGGCGAGCACACAAGTTTACCCAGGTTCGAATCCACCGGCTTTGGACGGATCCTACTCCTGCTAGCAATCCAGTAATACGGCAGAGCCAAAATATGGGTTACAAGGATTTGCCTGTGCGAGTTGAGATTGTATACTATTGAGGTGTTTAGAGTGTTGCCCTAAAGGCTCTCCCTAGGACGGTTTATATAGATATCCGGCCTAGGGTTTATAGGAGAGATTTATCCGGCTACGACTAAGAGTCGGTTACAGAGTACATCTTGAACTACAAGTAACACTATGGGCCTAAGTCGGTAAGTCTTTTGGGCCTTCCCGTAGCCGGATTGAACTCTATCTCTTCTCCTTGACTGGGCCGCCCGTGAAGGAAAGCTCTAACCCGAAGTGGGCCATCCTGGTCAGTGAGGAACTGTGAGGATACCCAGAAAGTATATCCCCAACGGGTGGGGGTAGGGGCAGTGATGGGAGGGAACTGCTCATAAGAATTCGGTGATGACCTAAAACTGCATGGTTGAGATGACTCGGAGTGAAGATCAGACGGCCAAAAATGCGTGCGTGGGCAGATGGCCTTAGATGGCTCGCTTTTGCTCGAACTTAGGCTATAGTATAATTTTCTGAAATGACCTGGCTAGTTTATATTTGATGAAAGTCTAAGAAACACTTTGTTTGATTCCTCATTTCAATCTAGGCATACTTATCTAATGCTTGTTTGTCCTATTCTACAGGTTCACGAGTGATGCCATTATATCTCGCATCTAGTTCTGGTTTGTCCTAAGTAACGACATAACTATCCTCTACTATATATAGTTCATTCATGGTTTACATTCCTTCTCTACAAGTGCTCTTATGATGTGGTTATAATTTCTATCTGGTTCATTCTTCACGACAACAGTAATTGCATGCCATTTTGTGGCTTAGCACAAATTCCGAGTCAATCAACATCTCTTGCATTTTATGGTATACAAGTGCTTCCATATATATTTGTTGGAATGACCTGGCTAGTTTATATTTGATGAAATTCTAAGCCACACACACATTTTTTGATTGCTCGTTTCACGGTAGGCACGCTTGTTTAATGCATGCTTGCTTGTCCTGTTTGTTTGACGTGTTGGTCAATAATTGAACCATTGACCAGTTGTAAACTCTAGTTCATAGCTCCTATCATATGTGTCAAATGATTAGTTTTTCTTGTTTGATGTATTAACTTGTTATTACTTAGTTTTAGAATGCAATTATTGCTATCGCCACAAAAGAGGGGGCTGCAAGACCATGTCTCCTCCAATGTAGCTGTCACACTCAAAGAAAGATGCAGGTGATCGACTAAGAAAGCAAATTGAGGACTCTGCTATCAACTCGATTGTCAACTAAAATGCCAAATTTTCTTTCCCTTGAGTTGATAATATGTAATAATTTAAAGAAATTTGCAGCTGATGTTATATCTAGATAACTCGCATAGGCCATGTAGTCATTTAGTTGATGCCGTCCATACATGGCAGTAGTCGTTACCGTAACTATGCCAGCTAGGTCAATTAGGGAACACTATCATGGTTTGTTATTAGTCCATATTGTATTCGGCCGATGATGAACAGTAAAAATGATCGCTAATTATACACCTTTAATGATATTTGCATGGCCTGCAGAAAGACCGAAACTACAAAATACTATAAACATAATGGGTTGACCCACATGTGGGACCCAGTAATAGTTGCAGGCCATAACAGTAAGAGTCCAAAAAAGTAGCAGGCTCGAACAGAAACAAGCCACAATAGTAAAAGGCAAGAAACTGTAACAAGATAGAACAGTAACAGGCCAGAGTATTAACGGGCCAGAACAACAAAAGGCCGCAACAGTAAAGGGCCAAAGCAGTTAAAGGCTAGAAAAGTAATGGGGCAGAACAATAACAAACAGTGAAATTTCCTGACGAGAACAATACATGCTGACAGAATTACCAGGCCAGAATAGTAACAGGCTTCCTGTGGGCCTGAATAGTAAAGGCCAGAGCAGTAACTGACCATCTTAAAGAAGGGCCATTAGTAGACGGCCCACTATGGGCTGCGAGAACAGTGATGGGCCGGCAGCAGACCTACTTGGCGCAAACTGCTAATGGGCTATAGTGTTGGACCAACGTGGGCCTCATATAGGCCAAAATAGTATCGAGCCCAAAAGTTCACGGGTCGAAGCTCGCTGCATTAATGGGCCCACTTCAAGCAGTGTAGGACGAAACAATAATGGGCCATGTACTTATTGGGCTCTCCTCATGGGCCGACTCACTTAATAATTACCAGGCCTTACCTGGGCCAGGCTTCTGCCATGGGTTCTCTGACCGTTAACATAGGTAACCGGCCGTTAATAGCGGCTGCCACATGGCAGTTTGTATGACATCAATAGTCAACGCGGCTTGTGAGTAGATCTACGACAGAACAAGTTTTCGTGGCCGAAGGGTGCGATCCTCCATGGTCGAAAAAACCTGTTGTTGATTCATTTGTGATGGGGCTTTTACCACGAAGGCCATCTGTCGCGGAAGACTTTTTAGCCACGAAAAACGGGCCTTCAACCATGAAAATCATCCGTTGTAAAAGCCAACTTTTCTTGTAGTGATCCGCCAAATCCTGGCGGAGGGCCTGCAATGTCTAGTCATAATGCCACATGGCGCGGAGGCGCATCTTCTCCAGCGCCTCCAAACCCGCGCACGCTCCTGCTCCTGGGTAAGAGAGTTCTCCGCATGATGTTCCTCTGCTTCCCCCGCCAATTGGATCAGCTTCTGGTGCCCTTTGAGTGCTAGCAAGAAGGATGCCCGGAGTCGAACCTCGGTAGGGAAAGCTTCACTCCCCGAGATCTCTCGAGTGAAAGCTTCGGCATGTCCTAGGCCCAACTGCGAAAACGCTTCGGTAATACGCTCGCACAAGACCTCCAGCCAGGAGGCTGCTTGCTCGCGAATAAATACTATGAGTTCTCTCTCCTCCAAGGCTAAAGCCCATGTGTGGAGGAGAGTCTCTGGGCAGAAAGGCCCGGGAGGAGGACCCGGGAGAGGGATGGAAGGAGGGGGCTCTTGCCCCCCTAGTGGAGGAAGGGGGAATAGGGAGGCGCGCCGAAGGCACCAGCGCTGCACTCTCTCCCCCGATGATACCTACAGACAGAAAGAGGATCAGTACATATGCCTACCTGAGAAAAAGAAGGGATAACTCGAAGACTCACCTGAGCGGGGTCCTTCCATAGGATTTGGGAGAGGGTCCTCGAGGACGATGCACAACGCCGGACCTCCCCACTAGGCAGTGTCGCTGGTAGAATTGATGACCCCGCGGAGTACCGCTGCACCACATAAGAGGCATGGTTAATGAGCAAGCGGGACTAGGAATGGAGGGCGAAGGTTAAGACAGCTAACCTCGCCAGGCTCCCTGACTAGAACCACTTGCACTGCTTGAGCCGCGGACCTCCCCCAGATGATGACCCTTCCTCAACTGTTCGCTTACTATCCAAGGGCACTGGGGGAGGCGAGGGAGTGCCGACAGCTACACCCTCAAATGTCTCTTCACCACTTGTCTCCCGAAGAACCTACTAGCCCATAGCGAAAAGGCTCCCCTCGCGGGGGTCCTCACCCAAGAAGTAAGCCACTTACTCCGGCGTGAGCATGCGGCTTGGGCCTGCCTAGTCAGACGAGGAGGGCCTGCCACCCAGCATAGGGTTTCAATGATTGACACGCAACATAGGAGCAATGGGTATCCCCGAGGGTCCCACACCCGAGATGCGTATGGAGCCTGGGGGCTTCCATAGCTCTTTGACCCCCACCCGTTGCAGTCGGGGAGCGAAGGAATCAGGGCGTCCCGCCTATCATCCACCCATAGCAACCACACCCCATGCGGTAGGGTAGCAGCCTCCCCTCCTCCGCATACTAGATGAACCTGTTTCTCTAGCAGGGAAGGGGCATGCTATCCATCAAGACGCAATCGGGTCGCGTCGTCAGGACCTTCGTACACCTACATAGGGTGCAAACACTGGTCTAGTGGCGCCACACACTCAAGAAGATAATTCGTCACCACTCGGCGAATCGACAACCCCCAACCACGGAGAAACTCTATCTGAGATAGAATAGGATCTAGCTCCCTGTCCCGAGAGTCTAGCCTCTCCCAGGCGGAATCGAACACCGGCAGGATAGTCGGATCCGTGAGCTGATCCAGCAGCTCAGGGAAGCGGACAAGGCACCATCCATGGCACCATTCGGGCGAGTCTCCCAAGAGGTCATCAATGATGTACCCCTCGGGAAGCCTGTCCCGGATAAATAAGTGCACTCCCCCAGACAGCACCGTGGCATCTACCATGCCTGGCACAAAGAAATGTCGGAACAATGCTAGATCCGACAAAACTCTCACATATATGATGGAAGGAAGCCAGGATGGTGATGAACCTTGGATGAAGCTGAGCCAAGAACACCCCGTACGCCACTAGTACGGCGTGGAAAAACAACGACAACAGGGAACAACCCCTGCCATGAGGAACTAAATGAAAATCAGGATGTCTAGGACCTCCTGGTCCAAAGCGTTGGCAGCTTTAACAATGGTAGTTGCGCCATCGTGGGCCTCGCTAGTGACTAGACAACGGATAATGCTCAAATCCAGGCTACTAGTCAAGCCCCTGCCAAAGCGCACATGGCGGCCTTTTGGCCATGAAGCCCATCGCTTGGAGGCAGGAGAAGGTCTGCGGGCGGCAGAAGATCTAGCCATTGAAGTGATGCAGGAGGGTGAAGTGAAGAACATACATCGCTCCACCCTGTTATATAAGGAAGGGGCGGTAGAGTGCGTCTCTTCCGTACTAACTACTGTTTCCCCCTCAATGCGCACACAACCAGCATCGCCTCGATTCTCACGGCAAAGTGACGCGGCCAGTCAAAGTTGTGGAAACAATTTGTTTACCGAGCGGATTGATGCGACACGACCAAGAAGCACATCAGGGGTGGGCTCGCTCTCGACTATAAGGCACATGATTGGTTCCCTAGGAACCAAACTCACGCTCAGGGGCTACTGTCGGTTCCTCGGAGAAATCTGCCCGAGGGGCTCACCCTGAAGCAACTCACGAACCCACCCCACCACCTGTTCTTTCCGGGAGCATGCTACACGGGTGATTTCCTGGGAGCAGAGCTGCCAGGGAAAGATCCCTAATGCTAGGAACAACAGGGCTATCTTTGGCCTACGACTCAGGCTACCCTGCTAGGGTCATCATGGTGCACAAAGGTGGCAGCACGCGCTTGCCAGGTTGATGCCACACGCACTATTGCTAGCTGTGTGGCAAGGCCATGCCGCCACATGTATATCGACACTTGTGGTGTGGCCTTTTTGTATAAAAGGAGGCCCATGTCGATGAGGAAAGAGTAGGATAGTTGGCTTAGAGTAGGATTCCTTCCCAGGAAAAGGAACAAGTCTTAGTCCAGTGACAATCAAATAGTAAACATCGTAGGACGTAGGGCTCTGCTCACAGTAGACCTAAACCTAGGTAAAAAACAATGCCTCTCTCTCGGTGATTGTGTTCGTCTAGCTCTCCAATCAAGCTCGCCGGACGTTGCGCCCCTGGCCAAACAACAAAGGGGGACTCATACCTCCGGTGTCAAAAACAGTGACACGACAAAGCTACTTCTCCATTGGACTAGTGTGGAGACACAATTCTCCCCGATGCCACAATGGATCACCGTATTCTCCTCGAGCCCTCCCACCAAGGGGAAGACCTCAATCCACTATGGGACACTTGAGGACGGTCAATGAACCCGTACAAGCTTGGGGAAATATCCACAACTCAATTGGAGGCCCTAATAGAAGACCACCACTACCACACAACTGTCTAGGGTTCCAAGAATCCAAGAGTAACGAGCTGACAAGATTTTACTCGCCAATTCTTTGTATAGAACTCAAATCGATGCACCAAATGCAATAGCAAGTCCTTCGTTCCCAAATTCCAGCAACGTTAAAAGGCTATTGGGGGAATAGGATAGGAAGAACACAAGAAGAGAACACCAAATTATCCAAGATCTAGATTCCAAGGATTCCTTCACAAATAAGGGATTTAGTTTGGCAGGATTGGAGATCTAGATCTCCTCTCTCAAATCCCTCAAAATATGCAACAATCATGGGAACGGAATGGGGAGAGGACAAGCTCTTGAAGGTCAACAATGGAGGAGAGAGGATAGAAGAGAAAGTGGAAGAACAAATCGAAGAGCCAACAAAACACAAAGGGAAAGAGGGAGGCTTTAAATAGGTCTCTCCAGATATGATCGTTATGTGCAGATTCGTGCATGGATGGTAGTATAGATGGCTCGACGATACTACCGCTACCTCCCTTCCAATGATCAAACCATGACACGATAGTGAGAGAATAGTACATGGCCGATACTACTGACAATTTGGTGGTACTACCGCTGAGACAAGGACAATACTAATGCATCACTTCTGGTCAAATTCCAGTAATAAATCATGACCATCTATAGATGTTACTGCAGGGTGGCACCAGTACTACCGGTGACAATATTCTCTAGCGGCACTACCGATGAGGCAGCGGTACTACCGCCCTGAGAAAACTGCAGACACCAAAGCTCGAACAGATGGTGGACACTGCTTGGAGGTACAAACCCGGTACTACCGGCGCAAAAAATGTCCTATCAGTATTTTCGGTGCAGTGGCAGTACTATCGGTCCTGGTACCTACTGAAACCAAAACTACAATAACTTGAGCATCCAAATTTCGAATGGGATGAAACCAAATTTGTTGGAAAGATAATGACATGTAGAATCCAGCAAGGGAGAAAATATAAAGTATAAATATGTGATATGCCTCCCAATGTGAGGATCCAAATAAACCTCCAATATTAAGAACGCAAAAATATATAAAAGGGAAATCCATTTTTGATGAACTAGAGCTTATTATAAAGATAACCACAATCGCTAGAACCTCACATGGATAAGATTCAAATTACAACCAAGAAAGATGATGTGACGTATGTAGAGGTTTGAGCTCTCTCCGAAAGATACGGTCAAGTTACTCACTCGAGAGTCCCTCTTGATAGTACGACTATCTATCCTAAACCCAGTCTCCCAACTAACAACACGAGACCAGAAAAAAGGATAACCTATCAAGATCATACCTTTGCCTTGATCAATCCACTTGAGCTAGATGTAGACAATCTTGTCCTCCTAAAGATGGAACACCTTCCTTGATTTCTCTTGCTTGAGCTAGCTTGATGAAGACTTGAGAATAGCTTCCCCGTACTCCCATGGGAGAGTCACTTGTTTGGGAATATCTTCATCTATCCATGATCACCGAGAATGGAAAGCTTAAAGCATATGATCCTCCCACAGATGGCTCATCTTGAACTTGCGCTTCTTCATTTCTTCTCGAGTGTTGATCCATTTTGAATCATCTTTGCCCTTAACTTGATAAACCTCGTATCTTTTTATTTCTTCAACATGATTCCAATAGGCTAAATGCACTTCGAGAATGGTTGTTATTCTTAATTTCTTCATATTTCAGCCTTAAATCAAACACATGATCGAAGATATGCCAATGGAAAATTCCTACAAGTGTAACCCAATGCAAATATTAGTCCTATAGATTGTCATTAATTACCAATACCACATATGGGGGCATACATGCACTTTCACAATGTTTACTAGAGATAGCAATGTCTTTTGAGTTTAATCCTAGAATTTGTTTGTGAAGGACCGGACATGAGGGAGATGATCCTTATATGAGGAGTTTGTGGTGGACTTTATCATGTTTATGATCCATCCGTGAAACATATTTCAATTGTCTTAGGGTGTCACGGGAGCAATGGAATGCACGCTAAGTCCATCAACCATGCCAATTGTTCAATCGTATCGTTCGTAGGAATAAATGTCCATCAAATTATTTGTAAAATAATGTAATTTTTTACTCTTGTAAACAAGGCAGGATCCATCGGCTAACAATTTCCCTCTCCAATCGTGTAATAACAAAACTGGCTGGGTTCATTTATTCCAATGTGTGAGCCCTGCCCAAACTTCTACCAATGGTCATAGCTATTATGTTAGTTTTATTTATGGTTACAACCGCTTCACATGGTTATATCTCCTCAAACAAAAGTCAAATGTTTTCTATATTTTCTTGCTTTTGAATAACATGGTCAACGTCTCCTAGGCCATAAAATTTTCCATGTACAATTTTATCTAGCGGTACCTCAAACTAAACAAGTTCTTTGATGACATTGGTGTTTCCCGTCAAGTTTCCTATCCACATACACATGAAAAAAAGGCATGGCTGAACACAAACATTGTCACCTTGTCGAGACTAGGCTTACATTACTTACACATGCCTTCATCCCTTTTAGATTTTGGAGTTATGAGTTTACAATGACATCTATTTTATCAGTCATGTTCCTAGTAGTGTCATTAGTATGCAACCCTCCTTAAGAACTTACTTGGAGAAAAGCCTAATTACACATTCTTTAAAAATCTTTGGATGTGCCTATGGCCCGATCTTCGACCTTGCAATCATAAGAAACTAGAGTTTCGCCCCAAAAAATGTGTCTTACTTTGGTAGATTCCTCTTTGTAAGGGGTAAAAATGACTTCATGTACCTACAAATCATTTTGTATATGTATAGGAACATTATCTTTGATGAGAATGTCTTTGCATTCTCTAATCTAAAGAGGTTTGTAGCAGAAAACAATAATTTTTCATGACTAGCGTATGCTAATTGCCCTGATCTACCTATGATTTAATGTTCTGACAGGAAGGCTTCGGTGACATACCCTTGTAGACCAAAAGCCTTAACATTCATGATGACGTAGCGGACCCCAAGGTCACGTTACTCCTCGCACGATGTCTAGGTGCCACAACTGGTAGCGCCTCCATGCTTTCGCACATGTTCGATGCTCAACAACGACTCCCGATTTCTCCGATCTAGCCGAGATTGCGGAAGTACATCTTTCGGATCAGGGATCCAGAAGCGTGACTACATGCTGGTGAGAAAGTCATCTACACGTGCGTAGTTCTTCTTGGAACCGCATGTGTGAGAGCCAACGAGAGAGAGAAAATCCTCTAAGGAATAATGCCTCGGGGCTTGGGAATTGTGTGCTCCCCTCCCCCACGTGTTCCTCCTTATATAGGGGGGAGGAGGCGGTGGCCAGGGCTAGCCCCACCACGTGCGCCCCCAAAACCCTAGCCCGCCCGGCCCCTGGCCACTTGGGGTGATGCCCCCGCCCCACACGGGCCTCTCCCTCTGGGGTTTTGCCCATTTAGGGTGGGCTCCTCCTTAAAAATTAAATCAAATATTCTTTTAATATTAATTCCATCAATTAATATAAAACATATTATTTAATTCCCTATGACGTGAAACTCCTTTACATCACTCTGAACATCCTTCGGTCTCTCATAGAACCTTTCTGGTTTTATCTTCTCTTTACTCCAGCGATCTCGATGAATCCAAAACCATCTCTAAGTATCATTGAACCATTAAGTGTGTTACCGTATGGTTCGTGAACATCATGGACATGATCGAGACGCTTCTCTGACAAATGACCATCAACAGGACATGGATGCCCATAATGATCCATGTGCATTCCACGATTTAAATATCGGTTGAACCATAAGCGTTGATTCCAATTATATTTGTTACTTTGATACATAACTTGTCCGAGATCTGATCACCGGTATCAACATACATAGTTCAATCTCGTTAGTGATAAGTCTACTTAACTCACTCCCATGAAATTCCATCCTCATGACCTAGTCATGCGCTGTAGCTTCTTTGATGCAACCTCACCGAGTGGGCCCAATGTATCTTCCCGTCACACGGGGGAACAAATCCTGATCTCGATACGTATGCCTCAACCTTTCCCATCGGAATACCTGATACACACCTTTATGATCATCCTATTATGGTGTGACAGTTAATGCAGTAAAGGTGGCCTCGAGTGATAGTGATTAGATATGAGATCATAGTCTAAGGAGAAGGTCAGTTCGTTTCCTAATTGTCGCAATGATGAACTTTATGACTTGATCATGTTGCAATACTTATGTTGGGTAAGCGTGTCCATCGAATTATTCACTAGTGATATGACCTCATTGTCAATTGACATAAATGCCCATGATAAGGAAACCTCGATCATTAGTTGACTAGTGAACTAGTTGAATATAGGATACTAGGGACTTGGTTTGTTTACATACCACATGTGTACCAATGTTTCCAATTGATATAATTATAGCATGGTATAAAACTATTATGAACTAATTGAGATATGATAATAAACACCATTTATTATTTGCCTCTAGGGAACATCTCCTATAGTTTCTCACTTGCACTACAGCATAAATAATCTAGTTGCATTTGTTACTAATAATCATAAACACAGTATCACAAAGTGTGATTTTGATCATGCTTTATTATGGAGAAACATTCCGTCAACAATCTGTGTCTTCTAGATCTGTATGTTCTTTGCAAATCATTAATGTCACATTGTTTGACATTTATCCTATTATCACATAATATTGTCTAAGTATATGTTTGGTAGTAGATTGAGACTTGGTTTCCCAATGATAACTGTTTAGTCAAGTGGACTTTCACATAGTCATGTATACTAGAAACACACTCAGTTTCAAAGTCGAACTTCCTAAGCCATAACTATTATACTTTCCACTTCTAAAGTAGCCACATACTTCTATATAAATATAGATCCTTAGTTCTCTCTATACATTAAGGATATGCTTAAAATTTTGTTCAATGATTCAATCAGGAATCACTTTGAAACATGTTCTTTAAACTATTGGGGTTGACCCCTTAGGGTTGCCCGATATTTCATGAAACTCCTTGAATCTCTATGGAATCTTGAGGGGGAGAGGGAGGATGAAATCCACACAAACTCACACACAAAGAACATGATCAACGCAATGCACAAGCGATACACAAAGAAACCTATAGCTTGCGCCATCAGCTACCAGTCCAACACAATCCCTGGGATTGGTGGTGGGCAAGGAACACTCTTTCTCTAACCGACATATCGAGCAAGATCCTTGGCAATATCTTGACAACTTGGAGAAGGGACACCAACTACATGGCCTTGTACTACTTGAACGTAGTAGGGAAAAATCTATGAGGTTGGTGATGATAGTCGGTCCCCTTTTAAATGAGACGAGGAAAAACATGAGATTACACAAAGGGGTTGTATTTTAGTCTATCATCTATGCCTAGGGTTACAATAAGGAGGTGGGGGACTATTTATGGGCCAACCACATAAATAGGTGCAATTTGGTAATAAAGGGATGTTTTGAACAGATTGGGGAGTACATGGGCCAAAGGCTAGCTGTCAGCGCGCAGGCCCATCACTTAAGCCAGAGCCTCCAGGTTCATGGGGATAGAGACTCTGGCCGGGGCAGAGACTCCGGATGCATTCCAGGGGCTCGCAAGCAGTGTCAGGTTCGTGCAAGCAAAAAACTTTGGGGTTATGTGGGCGGAGACTCCGGGACAAGCCCGGGACTCCAGATTTGAGGCAGAGACTCCGGATGGCTTACAGGGGCTTGCAGCCTAAGGACGAGCAGGGTTAGGCCGGAAAATTTGGGTGGTTGCAGCCAGAGACTCCGGCCCTAGAGCCGACTTTGCATGTTCATCTTCCAAGATTGTTTGACGACACGTCAGGGCTTCAAACCTGAGTATGCACAACATAGTGGCATGAAGTAGCAAGCCATTCATGGGTGTATCAAAGTCACATGAGGAGAGGAGCGAGTTAACCTTATCTTGTAGGAGTTGGGCTCGGGCACGAGTCATTGGTCCAGTTAGGGGGACTTTGTGGTAAGGATGTATATGCGTTCGTAGGACGGACTGCATCATCTCCCCCTTGGGAAAGAGTCGTCCTCGACTCTTTAGCCATATCCTCTCCATGGAATGGTGACAGGTCCTTCACACTGAACGTATTTCTCATGAGGTACCTGGATGTCGTAATGTTGATGATGTACGAATTGTTATTGATCTTCTTTAGGACCTTGAAGGGACCACCTCCTCGTGGCTTGAGCTTGGAGTCACGATTTTTGGGGAAGCGGTCTTTACTTAGGTGTATCCACACGAGGTCACCTTCTTCTAAGATCATCTCTTCCTTGGACTTGTTTATCCTTGATGCTTGGCGAAGAACTTGTTGCTCAATAGTATCTCTTGTGTCTTCATGTAGTTTCTCATTGCTTGAGCGCACTTGTCGACATCAATGTTGGTGTGCTCGTGGAGAGGAAGCGGTAAGATGTCGAGCGTGGTGGGGGGCTCAAATCCATAGACGATCACGAATGGGATCTGCATTGTTGTTGAGTGCTTGGCTTGATTGTAGGCGAACTCGACATGGGGAATGCATTCCTCCCTATCCTTAAGGTTCTTCTTGATCAACACGCGAAGGACGGTTCTGAGGCTTCGGTTGACGACCTCGGTTTGGCCATCGATTTGTGGGTACGAGGCGGACGAGAAGAAGATCTTGACGTCGAGCTTGGCCATGAGCGTCTTCCACATGTAGGTCATGAATTTTACGTCATGGTTGGAGACGATGGTTCTTGGAACACTCCATGAAGACGAACAATTTCCCTAAAAAACAAATTTGCAATATGTGAAGCAGCATCGGTCTTATGGCATGGAATGAAATGTGCCATCTTCGAAAAGTGGTCAACTACAACAAATAAGGAATCATGGCCATTCTTTGATCTAGGAAATCCTAATACAAAGTCCATGCTTATGTCTGACCAAGGTGCATGAGGAATAGGCAATGGCCTATAAATACCAAATGGGTTAGACTTGGACTTAGCTTGGACACATGTAGTGCATCATTGGACGTGTCGCTCCATGTCTCTCTTCATCTTGGCCAATAGTGCATGGAGAGCATATCATATGTCTTCTCACGATCAAAGTGACCCATAAGGCCTCCACCATGAGACTCTTGGAGTAGCAAAATTTGGAGAGATGACTTCAAAATGCAAAGTTTGTTTTGTTTGAAGATAAAACCATTGTGCAAATAGAATTCATCAAATCCCTTTTGAGTTGAACACTTTGCAAATATTGGTCCAAAGAACGGGTCGGAAGCATACAAAGTTTTGATATCATCAAGACCCAACACGTTTACTTCGAGGGTCATAAGAAAGCTAGTGTTCTCACGAGACAATGCATCCACAACTACATTATCTTTTCCCTTCTTGTACTCGACAATATAGGGAAAAGAATCCATGAACTCAACCTACTTAGCATGCCTTTTACTCAAGTTGGCTTGGCCTTTGAGGTATTTCAATGATTCATGGTCAGAATGTATGATAAATTCCTTAGGCCAAAGATAATGTTGCCAAATTTGAAGAACATGAACTAAGGCAAAAAACTTTTTGTCGTAAATCGGATAATTAACGTGTGTGCCATCAAGTTTCTCGCTATGGTAAGCAATAGGACGTCCATTCTGCATGAGGACTCCTCCAATGCCAATATCACTAGCGTCACACTCCATTTCAAAAGTTTTTGTGAAATCTGGTAAAGCAAGTAGAGGTGCTTCAGTGAGCCTCTTTTTGAGCTCATCAAAGGCCTTTTGTTGTGCTTTTCCCCAAACGAAGGTGACATTCTTTTTAGTCAATTCGTTGTGAGGGCAAGCAATAGTAGAGAAATCTTTCAAAAATCAATGATAGAAACTGGCCAACCCATGAAAACTTCAACATTCACTTACATTAGTGGGGATGGGCCAATCTCGTATGTCTTTGACCTTAAAAGTATCGACTTCAGTGACATTCGAAGAGACAACAAATCCAAGAAAAACCAACTCGTTTCTAGAAACCATGCACTTGGGAAGATTAAGATATAACTTTTCATTTCGAAGGATTTGCAAAACCGCCTTAACATGAATGACATGTTCTTCAAGAAACTTGATATAGATAAGGATATCATAAAAGTAGAATACTACACTTTTTCCAATGAGAGATATCAAAATATGATTCATAAGGCGCATGAAGGTGGGTGGGGCATTATATAGGCCAAATGGCATGACCAAACATTCATAGACACCAAGTTTTGTCTTGAAGGCAGTTTTCCATTCATCACCTTCCGCCATGTGTATTTTATGGTAACCACTAAGAAGATCAATTTTGAAGAAAAAATAGTGGCTCCACTCAATTCACCAAGCATGTCATCAATACGTGGTATTGGATGTCAATATTGCATGGTGATAGCATTGATTGGACGACATTCCATGCACAACCATAATGCACCATCCGTTTTCAGGACTAGAATCATGGGTACTGAACTAGGGCTTATGCTTTATGGATTAAACCTTTGGAGATGTGGTGGTGAATTTGGCATTCAATCTCTTTCTTCTCCTCCAGGTTCGTGTGGTATGCATCCTGGTTTGGGAGTGGTGCGCCGGGAATGAGGTCAATGCGATGCTCAATTCCATGAAGAGGAGGTAGTCCATGAGGTAGTTCTTCGGAAAACACATCCTTGAATTCCTACAAAATAGCCATCAAAAAGGGAGGAACATTTGTTAAGTCGTTAGTTCCTTGCCCTAGGCCCTTGTAAACGAGGACATAGTGCAAGATAGATGGGTTATTCCTCACTTACCTCATCTCACTTTTGGTGGCAAGAAGAACACTCTTAATTTTTCCACTCGAGTTTGGCTTTTGGCTCTCACTCTCTATATGGTGGTTCTCTCTCTCACCACTCTTCTCACAAGATGCTTTTGGCTCTTATAAAGACTTTGCATTGTACGCAATTATTTGGCTAGGAGTCATTGGTTGCAAAACACATGTCCTGTCAAACCACTTGAAGGTATACACATTTGTGTGGCCATCATGTAGGTCACCTTTGTCGTATTTCCACAGCCTACCGAGCAACATATGGCACACGATCATTGGGACTACATCACACTCCACCGTGTCTTTGAATGGTCCAATTGATAATGATACCGATACGGTGTGCTAGGTCTTCATGAACCATTGGTAACTTATCCATTGCACATGGTAGGGGTGCTTATGTGGATGGAGGGTGAGATTGAGCTTTTCACATAGCTCGGTTCTTTCTAAATTGTGGCAACCCCCTCCATCAATGATGACTTTGATGGATTTCCCATTGATGCTGACACATGTTTGGAAGATGTTGGATCTTGATCTTCATGCTATTGTGCTTGAGTAGTCAAGACTCTTGTGAAGACAAGCGAAGGACTTGCATCGTGTTCACACATGCAGATATATTGATTATCTCCAACATGTTGCCTTGCGAGTGCTTCCTTGACTCTTGCATCAAACTCTTGTTCACTCAAGTATTCCTCGTCACCATTGTTATGAATGAACAAGACTTTGGTATTGCCAAATTTGAATGACTTGTATCCGTTTCCTCCACACTTATAGCATTGCCCTTCAAATGGTGGGTCATCCAATGGTTGCTTGCCACTTGGGGGCGGTATTCCTTGGGGAGTTGTGGCCTTGAAAGGAGGCTTGGAAGTACTTGAGGAGCTTCCCTTGATGCTTGTTGGTGTAGTGGTTGGATCTTGCTTGTAGGTGAAGTACATCTTGGGCTTGTTGTACTTGATGTCCTCTTGCACTTGACGTTCGGCCTTCAGCGTGTTGTGTACAAGTTCAACCATGTTGTTGTACTTTTTCTGTACTCGGCGATGCGCTTGGTTGGATGGTTCAACCCAGTGAGGAAGCATGCCATTGTCTGCTCTTCACGCTCTTCGATGTTGGAATGGATCATGTTGAGGTCCATTTTATTGAAGTACTCTTCCACGGTTTTTGTCCCTTGGTTAAGCATTTGAATCTTGTTGAAGAGGTTGTGCGTGTAGTGAGACAAAACGATATCACATATGAGCCTTCATATCTTGCCAAGTGTTGATTGGAGGCTCTCCTCTTACTTCTCGAGAAATTTTGACTTGTTCCCACCAAACATTGGCATAATCATCAAACACAAGAGAAGCCATGGCGACCATCTTATCATTGATATAATTGTGCATGTGGAAGATCTTGTCAACTTTGAGCGCCCATGAGAGGTATTTGATATGTCCATTTTGTATCACTATTCTATATCATAATTTACTGTTATTCATTGATATATTTCACATTAAGAGATGATACTTATGTTATTTCATCATTTTTGCATGGTTGATGACTTTTGGAGGATGGACCGCTGAAGTCAGGATTCTGATGGAAAAGGCACTGTTTGGAGGCGAAATTCGCGAAGATCATCCCAAAAAATATATGGAAATCCTATTTTTCCAGAAGACGAAGGAAGCCAGAAGGGGAAGTGGACATGGGCCATAGGGGGCTCACACCACCCCCGAGCGCGGGCCAGCCCTGGCCGCGCCACCAGGTGGTGTGGCCACCCTGGCCCACCTCTGGCATCACCCTTTGGCGTATATAATCCCATCGAAACCCTAAGACTCGGGGAGGGACCACAGAAAGATTCCACCGCCTCTGCTGGGCGGAAAACTGCAGAAAGAGAAAGAGCTCTCCGGCAGGCAGAAAACTGCCGGGGAAATTCCTTCCCAAAGAGGGGATATCATTGCCATCAACACCGTCATCAAGCTGGACTTCATCGGGATCATCATCATCATCTCCATCATCATCTCCACCAGCACCATCATCACCACTCCGTACTGCTGTAACAATTAGGTTGAATCTTGCATAGTTCTTAGGGGAAACTTTCTCGGTGTTGATTACTCGTTCTAGTTGATACTATTGAGTGGAACCATTGAATTATCGTTCATGTTCAGGGTATTACTTATCATTATTTCATCTCTGATCTTGATCCATATGATGTCTCATGAGTAGTTCATTTAGTTCTTGAGGACATGGGAGAAGTCATGTTGTTAGTAGTGGAATTGTATTGAGAAAGATTCAATAGTTTGACATTTAAGTTGTGGTGTTATTCTTCTAGTGGTGTCATGTGAATGTCGACTACATGATACTTCAACTTTATGGGCCTAGGGGGATGCATTGTGTATTTGGCTACTAATCGTAGGGGTTGCTGGAGTGACAGAAACCTATACCCCCGTTAGGAAACCTTTGCACAAGGGAGTGTAGGATCTCAGAGTTTAAGGTTGTGATTAGGTTTCTACCTTAATTACTTTCTTGTAATTGCGGATGCTTGCAAGGGGTATAATCACAAGTATGTATTAGTCCTAGGAAGGTCAGTACATTAGCACAGGTTCACCCACATAACACTTATCTAACTAGAGAAGATTAATCAACTATATGAAGCGAAAGCACTTGACAGTATTCCCATGTGTCGTCGAGAATGTTTGGTAATCATAAGTAATACAACTGGCTTGCCCTTTTCTAAAGAAAGGATTGGGCCACTTGCTACTTCTATTATCATTGTATTTTTTTCACTTGCACTTTATTTATCTGCATTATCAAAAAACCTAAAAATCCGTTTGCTAAGTATTTATAGAGAATTCCTGATCCAAGCCACTCGTCAATAACTTCTGCTCCTCGTTGGGTTCGACACTCTTACTTATCGAAAATACTACGATACACCCCCTATACTTGTGGGTCATCAAGACTATTTTCTGGCATCGTTGCCGGGGAGTGAAGTGCTATTGGAAAGTGGAACTGGTAAAGGAAACTTCTACTATGAGTATTGTTTATTTCTGTTAGTTACTTTATTTCAATATGGATAATTCACTTAGTTTCTTATTTCGTAATGCTACTACCACTGCTAAGGTAGTAGATGAACCTCCACCTTCTGAAATTGATCCTTTTAAGATACCTACAATAATTGTTGATCGTGTTATGGATAACTATTATTTTGGATATGGAACTGTCCATCCCGGTGATCATTTGCTCTTTATACACGAATTATGCGGGGTGTTCAAGTGTGCAGGTATTACAACAGATCAAGTCAAGAAGAAGTTATTCTCATTATCACTAAAAGGAAGAGCTGAGGAATGGTACAAGCTACTAAAGAATGGCCAATCTCTTGAATGGGAGGAAGTTGTACCCCTCTTTTATTCAAAATTTTATCTTCCTAGTGAGATTCATAAGATTGGAATCAAATATACAATTTTTGGCCTCGTCATGGAGAGAGTACAGCTCAAGCTTGGGGGAGATTGAAGTTACTAATGCTTAAATGTCCTATTCATGAGCTCCCTAACAATATTATTATCAATAACATGCATGCAAGGCTTTCTCTTCATGATAAGGATCTATTGGATGCTTCTTGTGTTGGATCATTTACACGCATGGAAGAAGAAGCTAAATGGGATCTTCTAGACCGTATTCAAGACAATGCTGAAGCATGGGAGAATGATAAAGGAAGAAAGTCAGGTATAAATTATGATTATGAATGCATTAAATCTTTTATGGGAACTGATGACTTTCATAATATTAGTAATGCTTATGGTCTTGATTCTCAAAGTACTGCAAATTATTTTAAGGCTTTTGCTTCTTATATTGAAATTCCTAAAAAGAAATGGAATAAGTATCATGAGCCATATAAAGATATTTTTAATTGTGTTCCTGCAAGAGATACTGAAGTTTATACTGCTAATCATATTTTACCTGAACCTTACATTGAGAAAATGCCTTTCCCAGTTAAGATAAACGAATATTCTATGATAGCTAGTATGGTTAATGAAAGTACAAAGAAAGCTGTAGAAACCAATGAACAAATAGATGATGAACCTGCAGTAGAAAATATGAAAGACTTTGTTGCTAAAAATGTATAAGATGGGCACATTATCCTTTATAAGGATACTTCTAAATTTTTTTCACATCCTAATGGAACAATTTGCTACAATGGTTATCGTTGCTACAAGAACTTCTAAAATTGTCCCTGTGTGTTCTGTCAGAATAAGTGATCGTTGCTACAATGGTTCATGTGATAGTTATACCGTTAAATTTATGCATGATACTGAGAGTTATTATGAGAGAGGAAAAAATGTTCTTATGCATCTCAATATTAAGTTTCCTCGCTTTATGCTGAAAGTCTTTATGTTGCACTTGTTTTGCCTTCCTATGCTAGTAGCCTCTGGTTTCAACAATTTGTTTTCTTACAAAATTCCTTTGCATAGGAAGTGGTTAGACTTAAAAACGTGTAAATTTGCTTCTTGATTCTCTCTTTTTACTTCAATTCATATTCTTATGTGAGCATCATTGAAATTTATCATGGCTATCTTAATGGCTATAAAGAAAGAGCTTTTTGGGAGACAACCCAATAGATTTTCGCTTTCAGGTTATTTTTGTTTATTTGAGTCTTGGAAGTTATTGCTTCTGCAATAACCTCTCCTTATCATTTTTGTTTGTTTTTTGTGTCAAGATCAACCTCTAATGAGAGAGAAGTAAGATTTGGGGAAGTTGACTATCCTATAAAAAAAAATTGTGCTTCACTATAAAAAATCATGAAAAATCCCAGAATGTCGTACTGATCTGTAATGTATTGTGTGCGTGACCCAGGTTATTAATTAACTTTCGTTAGTTTTGCACTTTTTGATTTGAGCAACAAAAGATTTTCGAAAAAATTGATCTTTACTTGCTGGTCTGTTTTGACAGATTTCTGCCATTTCTGCATTTGCCTCTTAAATAGATTTCCTTTTTGAATTCCTTTTGGGATTCCTAGAGGAGTTGTTTCAGTAGCTTATGTTTTGATGGATT
Organism: Avena eriantha; assembly: GCA_910589775.1. Classification (NCBI taxonomy): domain Eukaryota; kingdom Viridiplantae; phylum Streptophyta; class Magnoliopsida; order Poales; family Poaceae; genus Avena; species Avena eriantha. The sequence goes on from OU342743.1 coordinate 302,939,045, forward strand.
TCAGTTGAAATTGAACTTAAAAGGTTTATTACCTTGCATGCACTAATGTTGCTATTGAGAATTGTGTGAAGTTTTGTGTAAAGAAATTTCCAAGTTGTAGTAGAAAATGATGTAATAAGATGGTGAATAGTCAAAAGACTCAACCATTATGTTTATGAAGATGAAGATATTGATGTTATTCAAATGGTGACTCCGGATTTGTTTATTAAAAACCAGATTCAGAGACCTACAGAGTCCGTGTTCGAATAGGTAATAGTTCTAGTAAGAAAAGGTCCGCGAAAACGCTTCCAAGTTATATTTTTGTAGTTTTTATCTAACATGGAAAATAATGAGTCGGAAAAGGGACGGAAACGGAGCCTGGGTGGCTCACACCACCCCGTGGCGCGGGCCCACCTGGCCGCGCCACCAGGTGGTGTGGCCACCCCGGACGCCGTCTCCGACCCGTTTTCTCCCAGTACTTTCCTTTTGTTGTTAAACTTCGTAATATATAATCACCCGGATCTCCCGAGGTCCATATATCATGTTCTTTTCGTGTTTTCGTTTCAATCTGTTTCTGTCAGGAACTATTCTCAAAGTTTAGAAGCACAATGGTCTCTGCCAATGATAAGGGCAAGGAGCATGCGGAAGATGATCTCCAAGACTTTGAGTAGGAGGAGGAGATTGAGAGTGAAGTAGAAGAGGAGGCAAAGGAAGACCAGCATCCGCACACCAGCACCACCATTGCAAGCATTGGAGTGGTGGCGAATCCTTCCAAGTTCAAAAGGACTGCACGGATGTCCACTGGAGGGAAGGTTCCGCGTCATTTCTTGGCTTCACATGCACCTCCTCCACGCACCAAGAATCCCTTCCATACCCTCATTCATGAGTAGCAATTCCAAAATATGCCCAAGGAAAAATTACCCTCCAATTGGGATATGCCTCGTTCTAACCATGCAGGAAAATAAGACTTCAAGGAGGAAGAGTGGGGAAAGAATCGCAAGAGTTGGGATTCACAGCCCGACATGATCATGAACCACATTGAGCACAATTCGGAGCTGATTCATACTCTCACCTTCGAGATTGAGGATTTGATGGAATTGATTGAAAGGCTCATCGAGAGAACACCACCACCACCGAAGGAGTAATTCGTCATCAGGTTTTGGCATCCCCTTGGTTTGTTCCAAGCTTGGGGGAGTGCCGCGGTATCACATCTTTTATCTTTTATTTTTTTACCTTTTAAGTAGAGTCATATCATGAATAGAGAAGTTATCATATAGGATGGTTTGCATTGTGGAAGTATCTCCCCTCTCGTTAGTTATCTATGTATCCCTTGGTGTGAGTTGCTGTTATGGAATATTAATGAGAAGTTCTATCATTTATTTTTTGCATATCTTATTTTAGTTTGCAATTTCTATTATATGATTGATATTGTTGTTAGTATTGGTATCACTTTGGCAAACCTGGCTCTGGTTAGTAGCAACACCATTTGAGAATTGAATGAAAAAGAGAAAGGTACTTTTAAGAAATATAATTTCATCATCTTTCTTTCCTAATTGGCTCATAATCTTAGTATTCTCTAGTTAAGATCTTTTGTGCTTCCAAGGAAGATTGTATGTTTGTTTTTACGATTTGTATGTTTGTTTGTTTCCTTCAACTCTTATGCTTGCTACCCAGCCTTGCTAGCCAAAAACCTGTATAGAGAGGGAATGCTTCTAGTGCATCCAATCCTTAAACCAAAACCTATGCCATTTGTGTCCACCATACCTACCTATTAGCATTATTGATATTCCAAGTAAATTCATGTTTTATCTACCTTCCGAATTAAACTTGTTATGTGAAAATTAGTGATTAAAGCTCTCACGAACTTGATGGCACACTTTACTTTCTTAGACTTAATAAACTTGAACCATTGTGCCCATCTATGTTGCGTATATGCTTGCGCTGTGGATTGCAGAACCATGTTATCATGGGGAACGTTTTCAACATTGCACTTTATTTAGTTGATATCATGTTCTTTTGCTTATGGATCCCAGCGGTCTGAAATGAAAGGGGAGCTTTTAAAGCTCATGGAGTTTGTATATGTGTTAGAGAAACGCCTGGGCGGCTAGCCTAAGCCATGCATAATCATGGTTGAAACTTGCAGCGTAACCATAGTGAGCAATCTGTGAAGCATCCTTAAAAAAAGAAAAAAACCTATGCAAATAGGAAATAAAAAAACCTATGCAAATAGGAAATAAATGGATCGCTGAGATGCTCATTGTCTGTTGCCTTGTCATTGTGATATGGGAGAACTCCTGTATCATGGGGCAAGGGGTACCCCATTGGCGGTTCTCTATGATACACATGTACTTACAATGACAAGAACTTACTTGTGACTAAAGTTGAGTAACATGAGGTTCGGTACTCGTAAGCAAGGGGCATGAGACTTTCAGCTTATAACTTGTCAGGCATATCCTCATATTTGTTCACTTTAACCTTAATCACCTAAAGATGCTTATGATAGGGGTAATGAGAGCTAAAAGCTCATAAGTACCATAAATTTTGGAAGCTCTTTATGAAACTTGAAATCCCGGATTCCCTCTGCAAAGGTCCTATCTTTTACTTTTTAGTTGAGTCAGTAAACCTATTCCTTTCTATCTCAAGCAAGTATTTGAGTTGTTGTGTTTCAATCATTCATATGATGATTTATTCGATCATGTTTCTTAAGTTCCTTGTTTTGCACACTGCTCTTATCTTAATGAATATTACTTGGAAAGCTATCATTGAAAACCCATTATGTTTGAACTCCTGAAATTGTTAACTATTCTTTGACCAAGAACAAAGTTTGCCATTACCAATTAAGATTTAATTTGTGTATCTTTATTGTGTTTCCTTTACTTATTGCAAGTTAAGTTATATAATAGTGAGTTGTCTTCTATTATGATTTATGTATTGATGAAATATATGCTTCTTGTCTGTATTATTTTATCGACACTTCACTCCATAAACCTGAGGTCATGTTTATTGAGCTCAGTTTTCGCTTGGGGACAAGTGAATTCTAAGCTTGGGGGAGTTGATACGTCAATTTTGCATCACTATTCTATAACAAAATTTACTGTTATTCATTGATATATTTCATATTAAGAGATGATACTTATGTTATTTCATCTATTTTTGCATGGTTGATGACTTTTGGAGGATGGATCGCTGAAGTCAGGATTCTGATGGAAAAGGCACTGTTTCGAGGCGAAATTCGCGAAGATCAATAAATCCCGGAAAATATATGGAAAATCATATTTTTCCAGAAGATGAAGGAAGCCAGAAGGGGAAGTGAAGATGGTCCACAGGGGGCCCACACCACCCCTGGTGCGGGCTAGCCTTGGTCACGCCACCAGGTGGTGTGGCCACCCTGGCCCACCTCTGGCATCGCCCTTTGGCGTATATAATCCCCTCGAAACTATAAGACTCGGGGAGGGACCACAGAAAGATTCCGCCGCCTCTACAGGGCGGAAAACTGCAGAGAGAGAAAGAGCTCTCCGGTAGGCAGAAATCTTCTGGGGAAATTCCTTCCCGGAGAGGGGAGATCGTCACCATCAACACTGTCATCAAGCTGGACTTCATCGGGATCATCATCTCCATCATCATCTCCACCAGTACCATCATCACCACTCCGTACCGTTGTAACAATTGGGTTGAATCTTGCATAGTTCTTAGGGGAAACTTTCTTGATGTTGATTACGCATTGTAGTTGATGCTATTGAGTGGAACCATTGAATTATCATTCATGTTCAGATTGTTACTTATCATTATTTCATCTCTGGTCTTGATCCATATGATGTCTCGTGAGTAGTTCGTTTAGTTCTTGAGGACATGGGAGAAGTCATGTTTTTAGTAGTGGAATTGTGTTAAGAAAGATTCAATAGTTTGATATTTAAGTTGTGGTGTTATTCTTCTAGTGGTGTCATGTGAATGTTGACTACATGATACTTCACCTTTATGGGCCTAGGGGAATGCATTTTGTATTTGGATACTAATCGTAGGGGTTGCCGGACTGATAGAAACCTAAACCCTCGTTAGGAAACCTTTGCATAAGGGAGTGTAGGATCTCAGAGTTTAAGGCTGTGGTTAGGTTTATATCTTAATTACTTTCTTGTACTTGCGGATGCTTGCAAGGGGTATAATCACATGTATGTATTAGTCCTAGGAAGGTCAGTACATTAGCACAGGTTCACCCACACAACACTTATCTAACTAGAGAAGATTAATCAACTATATGAAGCGAAAGCACTTAACAATATTCCCATGTGTCCTCGAGAACATTTGGTAATCATAAGTAATACAATCGGCTTGTCCTTTGATAAAGAAAGGATTGGGCCACTTGCTGCATCTATTATCATTGTCTTTTATTCACTCGGACTTTATTTATCTGCATTATCAAAAACCCATAAAAATCCGTTTGCTAAGTATTTACAGATAATTCCTAATCCAATCCACTCGTCAACACCTTCTTCTCCTTGTTAGGTTCGACACTCTTACTTATCGAAAATACTGCGATACACCCCCTATACTTGTGGGTCACCAGTATTCTTCAGGATCATTGGAACCAGTGAACTTGGGCATGATGAATTTGATCTTGACAAATGTTTCTTCATGGTGGTCACAATGATGATGGTTGCCATGATAGCGGTGTTGGTTGTTCTCATCACCCGAGCAATCATTGCGATGAGATTGGTGATGTTTTTTTGCTCTTGAAGTGGTTTTGTCGTATTTGGAGAAGGAGGGACTTGGTCCTCCTGACATTGTTGATGTGCGTGGTCTTGTTTCCATGGTTGATGTGGTTGAGGAGGCTGAGGATGTTCATGACACACTTGTGTCCGAGGTTGAGGCAATTGGGGCATGTCACGATTGTGGACAAGGAGGAGACGCTTGGGCCTTACGGGGATGATGAAGGTGTGGAGACTTTTGACGTGGTTGTGGTGGTGGAAAGTCATTCCTTGGGTGTTGACGAGGGTTAGGCACTATAACCTCTAGATGCGAATCATGGTTTTGAGCCTCTTGACGTGGTTGTGGTTGTTGAGGAGGCTCTCTGTTGTGACCATGGTGTCGGCGTTGATGCTCATGACGGTGATGAAATTGAGGAGGGTCTTCAAGAGCTTCACGTTGGCGGCGAGCTTGTTCTTCCAAATTGGATTCATCACTTGTTGTCGAGTGAAGGTCTTGTGGTAGTTGACGATGGACTTGAGGTTCCACTCGTGGTTCTTCATGTGGTGGTGCTTGTTGGATCACTAGTTCCCTTGGGTGATGACGATGTTCTTCTTGCCTTGCTTGTAGCCTTGAGGAGAATCCACCATCATAGCTTGACATTGCGGTGTACCGTGGAGAAGGCAGATACTGTAATGAGCTCATGGGTTCAACCACGGTGAATTCATTGTGTCTTGGATCGCTTGCTTGAGGATCTTGTCAATGAGGAGAATGATGTCGTGACAAACTTGACGCACTCGAATGGTGCCTTAAAGAGCTTGATGCGTGAGAATGCGGCCTTGTGTTTCACGTGAGCTCGGCCAATGAACATTGTAGTGCTTTTGTTTTGATTGGAGAAGTTGTGGTGCATGACCATCATCTCTCGAGAAAGATCCTTGAATTTGTTGTCGGTCATCTTGAACTCCATTTGAGTTTCTCCGAATTTCTCGTCTTGGCGCGTCTCAAGGGCATTGCCACGTTCATAGAACTCTTGCCGAATGATGAAGTGGCTTGCGTGCGTCATGTATGGTCCTTCTTCTTCTTGGGGGTGGTTGGCTCGTTTCACCGTGCCTATCCATGATGCAGCACAAACAAGTATTGTATATGGAATGTAATATGTGGTGGGGTTAGCGTTATACCTCACATTTAGGATTGTATCAAATTAGTAACCACACTTGAGAACTATAACCTTGCAAAGTGAAATCGCAAAGAAAACTCACACTGAAGAATACTAAACTCTCAAAAGCTTTTGGTGGAAGGTTACGATTGTGGAATGCCAAAAAACAACCAAACGAAAAGGTAGTCACCAACAAAACTCAAGTCAAAGGAAAAGGTCAACACAAAATATGACAAGAACCTATGACTATACACACGTGGAGATTAGCGAGATTAGCACGACTATGAAAATGACCCAACAAAATGTCCTATCGAAAACTATGCTCACTTTTCGTGCCAATGCAAGGAGAGATGGTGGCTCATTTTCAAAGAGAAAAGTTAGCAACAAATTTGTTCACTTGACTTGGGCGCTCTTATTTATCTCTTTCTTACAAGCTTGAGGCTCTCTTATGCTATGGGAGACTATGTATATTTTTTGTATCTTTTCTTTTTCTCTTTTTTGCTTTCCCTTTGATGCTACCAAGCCACTCTTTCTTTTTCTCTCACACTCTCACTATCCAAGGACAAGTGCACAATGCACAAGCAAACACAAGATGAGCCACTCTCGGTGGGATATGTACACATAAAGGAAGATACGGGGTTATCAAGGTGACACAATTTATACCTTATTTGGTGATGATGTACTTATGGTCGATGGTGTGGGAGGAGCTTGAGATCTGTGGTGTCGAAGATTGCGGAGGATGTTGTGGAAGCTTGCTGTTAGTTGTTGACACACACACGGGACACAAACAACAAAGGAAAATTAGCCAAAATGGAGAGGAGGCAAAACTATAAAAATTAGGCGTCAGGCCGAAGACTCCGGGCTTTGGTCACCAGAAATTAGGTGTCAGGGCGGATACTCCGGGGTCGGGCTGTATGAATAACACATTTTCTTAACGGAAATCCACGCCTTAAGGCCTCAAATCTGGGAAAAACTAGCCAAAATTGGACTAGAAAACGCATGCAAAATGAGAGATTGATCCAAAGGAAAATTTGGGGCTCTTTTTGGGGGATTTTCGAATTTATGGTGGATAGAAGAAAAATTGGGGGAGAAATTCGTGATGGACGAGGCTCTTGATACCAATATATTGGGGTTGACCCCTTAGGGTTGCTTGATCTTTCACGAATCTCCTTGAATCATGATGGAATCGTGAGGGGAGAGAGGGAGGATGAAATCCATGCAAACTCACACATGAAGAACATGATGAACGCAATGCACACGTGATACACAAAGCAACCTATAGCTTGTGCAGGCAGCTACCGGTCTGACACAATCCCTAGGATCGATGGGAGGCAAGAACACACTCTCTCTCTAACCGGCACGACGACCGGGTGGCTTGGCGAGATCTATGCACGCATCCATCTACTGCAGCATTACATTGTGTCGGCTTAACCGAACACCTACCACGGCACCGAAATCCGTCCGTACCCTGTGTGCCTAGGCGTATAATTGGCCACGGTAGAAAAATAGTGTTGGGATTGCTAATCCGCCGTGTATCCAACTATTGCAGATGATTTTTTCTTATGCCACCCCAAAAATCCAGCGGGTATGGGGGTATTTTTGTAGTGATATGTCAAGTGCAAAACCAGTCTCACGTGGGACGTGTAAGGTCAAACTGGGCCACTTCATTAAACAATACCGTGATATGAACAAGTACACATGGGATGGTAAAAACTATAGGATCAATGGCTGCATTCAACATGTGTTGTAACCATACAAGCATAACTATGCATAGATCGGCTTTGATACCATTGAAGGGGTTAACAATAGAAAACAATAATTTTTCATGACTAGTGTACGCCAATTTCCAAGATCTATCTATGAGTTAATGTTTTAATGGGAAGGCTTCGGTGGCATACCCATGTACATTGAAAGCGTTAACATTCACGATGAATGTGGATGAAGTAGTCTAACAACATAAACGACCTCAAGATCGCATTGCTCCTCGCACGATGTCCAGGTGCCACAACTGGCAGCACCTCCATGGTTTCACACACATTTGGTTCTCAACGATGACTCCTGACCTCTTTGATCCAACCAAGATTGCGGAAGTAGATCAATTAGATCGGGGATATAGCAACGCGACGACGTGCCGGTGAAGAAGTCGTCTCCACATGCGTAGTTCTTCTTGGAACCGCGTGCGTGAGAGCCAACAAGAGAGACAAAAGCCTCCGAGGAATAATGCCTCGGGTTTTGGGAATTGTGTGCTCCCCTCCCCCACGTGTCCCCTCCTTATATAGGGGGACGGGAGGAGGCGCGACTTGGAGGAGGGGCGACGACCAAGGAGGTCGAGGAGGCGGTAGCCAGGGCTAGCCCCACCCCGTGCGCCCCCAAAACCATAGCCCAGGCGGCCAAGGTTTTCTCATTTAGGGTGGGCTGCTCCTTAAAAATTAAATTAAATATTATTATAATATTAATTCCATTAATTAATATAAAACATATTATTTAATTCTCTATGACCCAAAACTCCTTTCGGATCACTCCGAACATCCTTCGAACTCTCATGGAAGCTTTCCAGTTTTATCTTCTCTTTACTCTGATGATCCCGATGAATCCAAAAACATCTCTAAGTATCATCGAACACTTAAGTGTGTTATCCTGCGGTTCGGGAACATCATAGACATGATCGAGATGGTTCTTTGACCAATGACCATCAACGGGATCTATATGCCCTTAATGATCCTTGTGCATTCCACGATTTAAATGTCGTTTGAACCATAAATGTTGAGTCTAATTCACTTTGTTACTTCGATACATAACTTGCCCGAGATAAGATCATTGGTATTAATATACCTAGTTTGATCTCATTACTAACAAGTCTACTTAACTCGTCCCTGTGATATTCCATCCACATGACCTAGTCATACGCTGGAACTTCTTAGATGCAATCTTACCGAGTAGGACTAGTGTATCTTATCATCACGTGGGAAAACAAATCCCAATCTCGATACAAACTCATCAACCTATCCCTTTATAATACACGACATACGCCTTTATGATCACGCTATTATGCTATGACAGTTGATGCAGTCAAGGCAGCCTCGGGTAATAGTGATTAGATATGATCTCACGGTCTAGGGATAAGGTCACTTTGTTTCCTAATTATCCCAACAATGAACTTTGTGAATCGATCATGTTGCAATCTTATGTTGGGTAATCGTGTCCATCATATTATTCACTAATGATATGACCTCATTGTCAATTGACATAAATGCCCATGAGTAGGAAACCTTGATCATCTATTGACCAATGATCTAGTTGAATAGAGGCTACTAGGGACTATTGGTTTGTTTAAATACCACAAGCGTACCAATGTTTCCAATTGATACAATTATAGCATGGTATAAAAATATTATGAACTAATTGAGATATGATAATAAACACCCTTTATTATTTACCTCTAGGGCATATCTCCTACATAATCTACCCAACGCATGTTTGAATTCTTTGGATCCATACTTGCATCGATCTACATCCACTTCTTACAAACTAGACGGTATTGCATACTCTCCATTTTTGCTTCCTAACCATGGTACAGGTGTAGAACGGGGTGCTCTCCTCGAGGAGTTACCGAATGATCATTATGATACAGTTGATTGTGATCGTGACACTAATCATCACATCGATCCATGTAGCGTCGAGCGAACCAGATGTATATCGACATGCATCGTCATGATCTGCTACCCGTTAGCCCATGGATGACTCCGGTCGGGCATCACCCTTGTTTGTGTAGTACAACCCTAGTTGGGACTTAGACTGTGCCATAGATGCTACATAGCCTTCTAGGTCATCCTCTTTTGTCCATCAATGTCACCATCACTCGCATCACCGCCCTTGGACTAAGTCGTGTTGATTGGTGATTTCTCCAAATATTAACACATTTCAACTGGGTCTTTCTATTGGTTTTCATCAGGTATGTTGGATTTTCATTCCTTTGCTAACGCTAATATCGTGATTTAGCAAAACCTTGTTCTACAATGTATGTTTCAGGTCTTGGAAACTTATGGAAGGATCCGAGGACATTGATGAGCTATTTAGAGCCAAACACACAAATGTCCAATTGAATGCTTTTAGATTTGACATCTATAGAGGGCATAACGACCATCAGTACAGGCAGGAATTACCTATACCGTCCACCCGTACCAGGCGTCATTGGACTCTACTTATCAAACCAAGCAACTTTCATCAAAGGACGGTGGGAAAATTTCAGACACAACCGCCACGAAAACACGCCAGAAGTGAGGAAACCAGATCTGAAGGAGAAGAAGAATTACATCAACTTTTCCTAAGATCTCCAACCTCTAGATACCCATTTCCTCCATATTTCCCACTTGTACCAAGAGAGAGATATTCACATTTGTAATATTTGGAATTCAAAATCTCCATTCCTATTTGGGTTTGTATTGGATTCGGTCTCCAACTTTATTATGATTCTCCATGGTAATATTCAGATAAACTCTATTTACACTATTATAATCTCATTGTGCTATTCTCCTCTAATGTATGAGTAAATCCCCATAGGTGTGGGAGATGTAGGGAATTGGTGAGATATGGTGTGCCTATTTTACTTTCATCTATTTGTGATTATCGTTGTAATTATTCTATGCGAGAATGATTGTCTATGTATGGCTAATGCTTGTTATCCAATTTAAGGGCCATGTAACATGATCTTGAGAACTCATAGAGAGGAACTTGTTTGCTAGTGAATTGGCAACCCCTGAGTGACACGGATGTTATCAAAGAGGAGCTAGTATAAATCTAGGACAACAAGGAGCAACCAAGTTTAAAGCCTTGATCTGGTCTTACGACCTTATTGATGCGCTGACCATGGTTTTGGTAACAGCAGAGGGATCGCTGGAGTTAGACGAAATCTACCAAGAGCAGTCTTGGCTATCATACGGGTTGCTTGCCTACTCACATATCTATAATAATTTTTATAATCACTTATTCCGCCTTTTCCATTTGGCACATTCACTGTCACCATGAACCAAATCTCTCTGTGTATAACCTCTTGTCTATGGGAAACCTAAGCAATCTTCGTATTGTTTACTTTTATGTTCTTTACTTTAAGCACCATTCATTATATAAACTCTTTCATCCAAATTCACCCTTTTTCCTCCTTAACTCTTGCAGTCAATTCACTCAATACTAGTGACACCTTGAGTGCGATAGAAACGCCGCACATAAACACTTTCCAAAACTCCTTGTTAGGATTCAATATAAAAACAGGAAACAATACTTCCGTGAAAACATTCTCTAACAAACCTGTGCTCTTGCAGACCATCAAGCTATTTTCTGGCGTTGTTGCCGAGGAGCTAAGTGCTAAGTGTTTGTTTCGTAACGTTTCAAGTGTTGAAACCATACATGATCTCTGTTGAAGACATATGATCTACGCGTTTAGGAAGAACTTTTCTACCTCCTTATATTGAACGTGTACTAAGCTAAATACGCTTGTAAATTTTCGACAACTTTTCCAATTCACGTGTTATAGACGTAAGCACCTTAATTCCTATCATGGCAGATTTATCAATTGTCTCTAGGGTGGAAAATCCTTAAACACTGAAGGAATATAGATCTCCTTCTTTACTTTTCAAAATAAAACCTATACTTTATCTTGATGTAAAAAGCATTGAATTTTAGTTAGACACTGAACTAGTTCTTATGATGCAAGAAAATGCTTTTGCAGGAAGAGATTACAAATATCCAATTCACCATCTAACAATGGTTCATGATATATGTAATGCTCTTGGTCCAACTGGACTACCCAAAGAGTTCATCCTTCTTAAACATTTCCATTGGTCCTTTAAATATAAAGCTCTTAAAAGGATACAATCTTTACTTGATAGAACTATCACCAGTTGGAAAGATTGTATTAGAGAATTTATGCAGAGATTCACTTCTTTCAATAAGATGATGCATGTCAAGTGAGATATAACTAATTTCCTTCAGAATATTGGAGAAAGTTTTGCACAATCCTAGACTAGATTTTTTGGACTACTTATGAGGGTTCCAAATCATGGATTCCAAGAAGAGTTAATTGTGGACTACTTTGATAATGGGCTTGCTGATGAGTTTAAGCAAATGATTGACAACAAAGGAAGAAATGAACCTATTATTGGTAAGACCTGTAAATAATGAACAATACAATTCCAATGCAGAGGTCGAACCAAAGAAAGGTATGCTTTTTATAACACTAGAACTTATGCCTGAGGTTAACAAGTCAATGAAGGAAAAAAAGTATATGAGTTGAAATAGATAAGAAAACAAATTTGATGTCCTCCAGACCTTTATAACTGAAGATGAACTAAGCTTAGCCTTGCAATAGTGCAAGCATCAACAAATTGAATTCCAACATCATTTTAATAAACATCTCTTATCTCATGAAAGAAATATTAATGAGTTAACATCAACCTTTGATGATCTAGGACATGCTACTAGGCACCTAGATAAACACAATAGGACGGTTTAAGTCTAGAGTGAGCAAATATCTGATAGTCAAGCTTTTATATTAAGCCAAAAGGATTATAGCAAAACAATTTATACTAACATTGTTACCAGCGAGGTACATAAACGCATGGATCACAAGGGCCATCTTGGTATCAAGAAGAACAAGCGCATAGAGAGAAAGAAATCCAAGAAATGTCCTAAGAATAAAACCTTGTCAATCCTCAAGATGAAATTGACCTTGAAGCACAAAGGCAAGATGGTTAAAAGGATAATGAAGAAAACAATACTAGGGATCAAGATGACACTTATGACACTACAAGAAAAGTTTCCTTCGACAACGACTTGGCCCAACGGTCGTCGTAGAAGGCACGTATTCCGCGACGAAATTCTCAAATCGGCCGTGGCCGATGGAACTTTTTTTCTGGTTTCGCGGCCCTCTATTACAACGGATCTGCTAAAAACATGGAGGAAGCTCGGCCAGTGCGTGGAAGAAGCAAGATTTTCGTTTCCTCGCACGATGTTGACTCGCCGAAGTCTTTGGAGGCATGTGGGTCCCGGACGTCAGTGTCTCTTGCGGACCATACTTTTCGGTCGCGCCTTGATGGCCCAAAATATATCGAGCTCATTGGGGAACCCCAAGAGGAAGGTATGATGAGCACAACAGCAAGTTTTCCCTCAGTACGAAACCAAGGTTATCAATCCAGTAGGAGCAAGGAAACACCCCAAAGGTGTTGCTAGCTGAGCCTTGGCAGGGCGCACTACTGGTGCTAGTAGCAATGTGGAGACCTACACAACACAACCACAGAACTCTGTCCCCAACTTGCGATGAGGCTGTCAATCTCACTGTATCGAATGGAAGGAAGGAATAGTTTGAAGAAAGTAAACACAAAGCAGTAAACATTTTGTAGATTGTTTGTAAAAGAAAGGACCGGGGTCCATAGTTCACTAGAGGTGGCTCTCCTTAAGATAGATAACATGATGGGTGAACAAATTATAGCGGGGCAATTGACAAACATCGAGAAAGCATACAAGCATATACTAATCATCTTGACTCCTTTGAGACTTGATTGGGAATTACAACATTATACATAGACTGCCATCCAACTGCATATATGACTAATAATCCACCTTTAGGTTATCATCCGAACCCCCTCTAGTATTAAGTTGCAAGCAACAGATTATTGCTTTACGAATTGTGTGTAAAGTAAACAATACAATTGTTCTATGAACAAAGGATTGTTGTTTTCTCCCTAGTAGCAACATCACATCTAGTACCTTAGATATTTCTGTCACTTCCCCAGATTACCAGAGGCATGAACCCACTATCGAGCATAAATACTAACTCTTGGAGTTGCTAGCATCTACTTGGCCAAGATAGCTAGTAACAATGAAAAGCATGCAAGATCACAAATAACAAAGACATGATAGAATCAATAATCAATCTGAAATAGCATCTCAATATCCATCGGATCCCCACAAACACAACATGTAGGATTACAAATAGATAATCTTGATCATGAACGAATCTCACAAGATCTAGACATGAAAGCACAAAGGAGGAGAACCAGCCATCTAGCTACTACATGGACCCGTAGTCCAGAGATGAACTACTCACGCATCACACCGGAGGCTTGCATGATGATGATATGAAGGCCTCCAGGGTGAATTCCCCTCTCCGGCAGGGTGCCGAGAAGATCTTCAGATCCCTCCCGATCTAGGGATGGAGATGACGGTGGCTACAAACTCTTTCGTGGATTTTTTTGATCGAGTACTTAGGGTTTTGGTATCAGAGGCAATATATAGCCGGAAGGAGAGGCCGAGGGGGTGCTGGGGTCGGCCAGACCACCCCCTGGGGCGGGCCAGGCCTGGAAGCGCGGCCAGGTGGTGTGGCCGGGCCCCAGCCCTTCTCCGCCTCGTATTCTGGCTCCAAATGTCTTCCGGTAAAATAGTGACTTTGGCTTTTGTCCCGTCCAATTCTGAGAATATTCATTTTCTGACTTCCTGGAACCAAAAACAGCAGAAAACAGGCAGTTGGCATTGTGGCTCTTGTTAATAGGTTAGTCCAAGAAATCATATGAAAAGTACTCCAAAGTGTGGACAAAACACAAGAAAGTAGATAAAACCAAGCATGGAACATCAAAAATTATAGATACATTTGCAATGTATCACGCCTCCCTGATTTGAACTTGATAACATTGCTCGAGGCGTCTGCCATTTAGTCAGGATGCTAGGTCCCACATGTAAGCCTCTCATTAGAAGGATCGTGTGTATGATGGAATTTTTTTCCTTCGCTCGTGCTACCTGTTCCGAAGTTGATAGCGTTGCTCCATGCATCTACCGTTTAATCAACCTCCTAGGACCCACATGTCATCCTCTCATTAGAAGAAATATGTGTATGATGGAATTTTTTCTACCCTATTCCGAAGTTGATAGCACTGCTCGACGCATCTACCGTTTAACCAACCTCAAGAGCCCCACATGTCATCCTCTCATTAGAAGAAATGTGTGCATGATGGATTTTTTTCCTTCGCTCGCCCTACCCTGTTCGGAACTTGATAGCGTTGTTCGATGCATCTACTGTTTAATCACGATGTTGGGCCCTACATGTCATCCTCTCATTAGGAGAAATGTGTGTATGATGGATTTTTTATCCTCTGTCGTGCCTTTGTGTTCCGAACTTGATAGCGTTGCTCGCTGCTTCAGCCGTTTATACAGGATGGTGGGCCCAACATGTCAGCCTCCTATATGCAGGAAAAGTGTGCATGATAGTATTTTTTTCTTCTCTCGTGCCTCCCTGTTTGGAACTTGGCAACATTGCTCAATACAACACCTGTATAATGCCTCCCTGCTAGGTCCACATGACAGCCTCCTATGTAGAGGAAATGTGTGTATGTTGGACATTTTTTTGGTCGCGTCTGCCGGTTTGACCATGGTAACGTTGTTCCATGCATCAAGCGTGTATGGTCTTGCTATTGGGGCCCACGTGTCAGCCTCTCTTGATAGGAAACATGTCGATCTTGGTCTTCTTTTTTCCGGTCATGACTGTTGTACAAGTACTTTTTAAACACGCTTGTTAAACTTGATATCTTTTATGGTAAGGTTGATGGGAGCTAGCTCCAGGCAGGTGGGTCGGCCATGTCAGCCTCTCAGTACAAAAATATTGCTACAGATAAACTGCATGCCTTGCCACTACACAGGAAAATTGTGATTCTTTTATAAAACGTAAAAAATGTATACTAACATCGTATATAACTTATTTATTTTTCTTCTTAAAAAATGTTTGTCCATCTGCTATGCGTGATTGCTAGCAGCTCAACTAAAAAATGTTAAGTATAAATAATGTAGTAGGTAGTACTTAAAAACATGGATAGGCGGAGTTTTTTTAGGGGTGGGTGGACGGTGCCCAAAAAAGGACGAATTGAAGAAAAATGGGCCAAGCAGGGATTGATGGACTATTTTTCATGGGCTCTCACCCAATCTAACTGGGCTATTTACGTGGCCGAATGACCCAAAACATGGCCGAGTTAGAAGGTCTTGGGCTATAATGAGGCCGGATGGGCTAATTTCTTTTGCTCGATAATTAAAATGCCAAGGTACGTGCTGGGGCTCGTCCGAATTCGAAACAAAGCCATCAACAAGGGAAAAAGGTATAAAATATGAGCACATAGATCCCAGGCGCTTGAGAACTTGTTATGTTAAGGAGCTGACTTCACCCTACTAATTGTGCTAATACTCAGTTGTAACCTAGTAGTTGCAACTCATTAAATTCCCAGTTACAAGCTGATGCAACAAATGTGTAACCCTCACATTGCACCAATCGCGAGGTAAATCAAATGGCGAGAGAGGTGACTCTTGAGAACTGGCAAATCCGATAAGATACTCACAGATATTTCTGTGAAAATTGTGGACAAACACCCCACGTTCGCTAAAACTTTCCGCTGAGACCCCAAACTTTCCTAAGCCCGCCCTCAATCGAGCGATCGGCCCATGTCTCTTCAAATTTTGCGCCGTTCTTATGGGAGATGCACCGGATTAGAACCAGGCCGCAAACTTCTCCATTCCTTAAAAAAACTTCTCGACGCCTGAAATGGATCGTATGGTCACCTAGAGGGGGGGAATAGGTGCTACTTAAAATTTTAATGCTTTTTCAATTTTAGGCTTAGCACAAAGGGTAAATTCTCTAGATAAACTATTAGGTGGAATTTCCCTATATGCAAACCTATCTACAAGCGAGTAAAGAGCGAGTGGAAGAGGAACGGGTGAACCTAGTGAAGTACGCAGAGACACATGATTTGTTTTACCGTGGTTCCTTCCCTGTTAAGGGAAGTACGTCTGCATTGGAGGGGTGGGCGGTACTAAGACCACCACGCCACAACAGGCCTCACCCTGTTCTCCGATGGATCCCGCCACCAAAGGCCTGATCCACCTTTCCACTATAGGAACCCTTTGAGGCGGGTACCGGTGCCTTTACACAACTAGCACCACACAACTCCACAATCAACTTGGAGGCTCCCATAATGACAACAAGCTGCCAAAGAACAAGTTATCAATAACAAAGAACAAGATCTAGATATTGACAAGAACACTAGATCAGAGATTTCTCCAAATGAATGGAGAGGAGTTGATGCGCTTGATTCGTGATGATGATGACGATTCTCTCCTCCTTCAATTCCCCCAAAGATCGAAGCCTTTGGGTGGTTGAAGTGGGAGATCTAGAATGGGAGCTCTTGCAAAGTGTCTGAATAATTTCGAGTGAATCAAGAGTTCTGCTCGTTGGGGAAGAAGGGATATTTATACCCTCTTCCAAATCCAAGCCGTTGGAGCCTTTGGGGGCCGGATTATCTGGCCCAAGTGAGGGCCGGATTATCCGGCCTGGGAAAAACTCCGCCCTTGGCTCGGATTATCCAGCAGATGAACCACCCCCACTCTGAGTGACTTGCCGAGCCTACCCTTGATCGTCTTATGGGGGTCGGATTATCCGGCCCCATGTGAAGGCCGGATTATCCGGCCTGGGGAGGAAAAACCGCCCCAGTTCAGATTTTCCGGGAGAAAATCCGACCGTACTCCAAGCGACGCGCGTTGGTAGCCTTTGGTCGATTTCTGGGGGCCGGATTATCCGGCCCACGCGAATGACGGATTATCCTTCCTGGGAAGAAAAACCGTCCTAGTTCAGATTTTTCGGGAGAAAATCCGACCGGACTCCGAGCGACGCGCCTTGGCAGCCTTTGATCGATGAGATAGGCCAGATTATCCGGCCCTTGGTGGGGCGGATAATCTGCCCCCCCAGAACACCTGCACACTAAGCGCACATGAGAAAACTCCATAGTATTGTTATCTAACACACAAAACACAGGAAAATATGAAATGTTGTTTCAATATCCCCCTTTTTGGTGTAGATGAAAATACTAGGATTTGCAGGAAAGGATCACAAGACTATCAACAATAAACATGGAAGAGACTCCCCCTCAATGTGTGCATATTATAATTTTGCATTTGAATACAAATGCACACAAATAGGTGTGAATCTATTCCATTGACATATGAAGAACATAATCATACCACCGAGAGATGGAGAGAGGCGTCCTTGAAATAGCAACAATTATCAACGTGATAACCAATATAAGCGCCTTCCTCGATATAGATTCCCAGCATAATAGGATATGAATAGATGAATCCATCAGCATAATCCATGAGATAAATCTAGACATCCACTGTCACAGAGTCTCAAACAAACCACAAATCACAAATTAAAGTTCAACGCTAAATTGGCACAAGCGAGAAAACGACGAATAGGAAAAAGTGGAAATGCTTGTGCCTGACCCATGCATATCCTCGAAGACCTCATAGAATTACTTCTCCCCCTTTGGCATCGAGACGCCAAAAAGGAAGAAGAGCAATGCTAGCGCCCCAAGGGATCACTCGTAGTCCTCATCCTCATCCTCGTCCTCGTCCTCGTCCTTGTTCCCATCCTCATCCTCATCTTCAAGTTCCTCGGTGTCATCATCCTCATCATCAGCAGTGGCCGCAGAGGGGAACAAGTGACACTCCAGCTCTCCATAGTTCAGCCCAGAAGAAGATTTCCACCGGGCATATGGTGTGGGAGGGGTAGGAAAAGGCTTAGGATTGAGAGAGCAAAATTGAGATGGTACTACACACTCAAAATTGCAAGAACCAAATCAACTAAAAGCCAAAATTGAGTGTGAGTCCTATAAGAACAAGAGATGAGCGAAAACAACCAAAAAGATCCACAAAAATCCAATTCTCCTCACGGGAGAGGGCGGTGGCTGAAGCCACCTTGTTGGAGTGTATGTATGACACCGCGAAGATATATCTTTGGTTCACGACCAATACTCATCAATAAGCTCACATATCACAAAATGATATTAAGAGAAATGATTTATCTTGCTTTTGGCATTATGGGGGGAGGGTTAGCCCAATTAATTAGGACCACAGTCCCCTATATCCATGCCCACATCTAGACCAAATAAGACTAAGATGTACGAGTGAGTGCATGGGTAATCAAGACAAGCTCCTGGCATCAATGATATTTAGCTCATTCCTCAAGTAGCAGAACCTTGCTTCATCAAGTGGCTTCGTGAAAATATCAGCAAGTTGGTTCTTCATGCTCACAAAAGATAGATCGATATCACCTCGAGCAACATGGTCTCGAATAAAATGATTCTGAATTTCAATATGCTTTGTCCTTGTGTGTTGTACCGGATTGTACGCAATTTTGATTGCACTTTCGTTATCACATAAAAGAGGCACTTTTTCAAAATTGACACCGTATTCATTTAAAGTTTGCCTCATCCACAATAACTAAGTGCAAGCACTAGCAACAACAACATATTCAGCTTTGACGGTGGAGAGAAGATACAATTCTGCTTTTTAGATGACCAACACACTAGAGATCTTCCCAAGAATTGACAAGCTCCAGAAGTGGATTTCCGGTCATCTTTATCACCAGCCCAATCTGAATAAATATAACCACATAGAGAGAAATTGGAGCCCTTGGGATACCATAGACCAAAGTTAGGGGAATAAACCAAATATCGAAAGATCCTCTTGACCGCCACTAAGTGACTTTCTTTAGGAGCTGCTTGATACCTTGCACACACCCCCACACTCAACACAATATCGGGTCTAGATGCACAGAGGTAAAGAAGAGAGCCGATCATGGACCGGTATACCTTTTGGTCCACATCTTTACCATGGGGGTTAAGTTCAAGGTGACATTTTGTTTGCATCGGAGTGGCGACACCATTAAGATCCGTCATCTTGAATCTCTTGAGCATGTCTTGGATGTACTTAGCTTGATTGATGAAGGTTCCTTCTTTAAGTTGCTTGATCTCGAATCCAAGAAAGAACCGTAATTCCCCCATCATAGACATCTCAAACCTGTCAGTCATAAGCTTTGAAAATTCATCATTAAAAGCTTTATTAGTAGAACCAAAGATGATATCGTCTACATATAGTTGGCATACGAAGATCTCCCCTTAACCTTCTTAGTAAAAAGAGTGGGATCGATTTGCCCAACTTCGAAGCCACGGTCTAGCAAAAGCTCTTTAAGGTGCTCATACCACGCACGTGGGGGCTTGTTTAAGGACATAGAGTGCCTTATCGAGTTTGTAGACATGGTTCGGGAAGTTAGGATCCTCAAATCCCGGGGGTTGCTTTACATGTACCAACTCATGTAGAGGACCATTAAGAAAAGCACCCGTGACGTCCATTTGCTGCAATTTAAAATTGTTATGGGTAGCATAAGCAAGAAGGATACGGATGGACTCAAGCCGAGCCACATGAGCATAGGTCTCACCGAAGTCAATGACCTCAACTTGAGAATAGCCTTGTGCCACAAGTCTCGCCTTGTTCCTCACCACAATGCCATTATCATCTTGCTTGTTTTTAAATATCCATTTAGTGCCGATAACACTACGGCAATCTTTGGGCTTCTCCACGAGTTTCCAGACCTTGTTGCACTCGCAATTATTCAATTCTTCATGCATGGCAACAACCCAGTCAGGATCTTCAAGAGCTTCAAATACTTTCTTGGGTTCCACCATTGAGATGTGAGATTGATGCTCACCAAAACTTGCCAGTTCCCTCCTTGTAGAAACCCTTCGTCAAAGTTCACCTACAACCTTGTTGAGAGTGTGACCCCTTAGCTCAAGGTTCTGATCAGCACGAGCCTTGCGACGAAGTTCAATAAGCTTGTTGTTTCTTGGAGGAATAGTTTCATCACTTGAATCTTCATTGGAATCATTTGCTCGACCTTAATTAGAATCTTTATTAAAAGAAGTAGGAGGTGATGAAGCATGTCCTTGAGGAAGGTCAGCAGCCGTAACAGGAGGCTGCTAGACAACTGGTGATTTAGGGCCGGATAATCAGGCCGATGGTGAGGCCAGATAATCCGGCTTCGGAGAACTTGTAGCAGCTTCATCAGGCTGCTTGGGACTTGCTTGAATTGGCGAGGGGCCGGATAATCCGGGGCGAGCCGAAAAATCTGGCCTGGAGCTTGTAGCGATTTCTTCAATACCAGGAGCAGTTTGGTCGTCAAGAGCGGGTGGCCGAATAATCCGGTGTCAACCGGATAATCCGGCCTGGAGCTTTCTGGAACATCTTGACCTTCAGCAATTGATGGAGATGGTGTATAAGTTACTCCCGTGGTTGGAACATGTTGAGTATGTGTAGATGAGGGCTCTTCATGAGTAGAGCATCGTCCTTCCTGATCCGCCACAAGGGGTTCCTCAATGGGGCGGAAAAATCCCATGCCCATTCTTCTTATGGCATCTTGGGGTATTTCAACATCTGCATCACAAACATCAACTTGCCCCGCACAGGAGCCGTCATTTTCTTCGAACACCACACTACAAGATTCTACAACAGTTCCGGAGAGCTTATTGTAGACTCTATAAGTGTGGGATTCGGCACCAAAACCAACAAAAATACCTTCTAGAGCCTTAGATTCAAACTTATATAAACGAACTCCCTTGATGAGAAAGAAACACTTACACCCGAATACCCGAAAGTATGAGATGTTTGGCTTGTTACCGGTAAGTATTTCATATGGAGTCTTGTCCAAGATTTTACTGAGGTATAATCGGTTGGATGAATGACAAGCGGTAGAGATTGCTTCAGCCCAGAAGTTATAAGGAGACTTGAATTCGGCTAGCATTGACCTTGCCATATCCATTAGAGTCCGATTCTTCCTCTCGGCTACACCATTTTGTTGAGGGGTGTACGCAGCGTAATATTGATGTCTTATCCCCTCTTCACTTAGGAACTCATTTAAGGTGTAGTTCTTGAACTCAGAGCCGTTATCACTTCTTATAGCCAGAATAGGGACGTTGTGTTGACGTTGAACCTTGTTGGCGAAGTCGATGACCGTTTGTTGAGTTTCACTCTTCAACTTGAAGAAATAAACCCAAGTGTATCTTGAGTAATCATCAACGATCACAAGACAATCCTTCTTCCCACCGAGCCTTGCATGAGATGGAGGTCCGAAGAGGTCCACATGAAGGAGCTCTAAGATCCTTTTTGACGAGATAATAGTCTTCCTACGATGAGGAGAGTCATGCATTTTCCCTTCAACACAAGCCCTACAAACACGATCTTTGGCAAAGGAGACATTTTCTTTTAGTCCAAGGATGTGGCCACCCTTGTGGAGACTCTGCAAAGTTCTCATATTGACGTGGGCTAGTCGGCGATGCCATAACCAACCCACGTCAGCCTTTCCGAAAAGACACATCGGGCATGTAGTGGTTTTCCCCGAAAAGTCCACCACGTACAGGTCATTTTCGACATATCCCACGAAAGTGACTTTTAGAGACTTGCTCCACAAGACTACAACCAAATCAGCATCAATATAAACTACAAAGCCCATCTTACCAAGGGCACAAACAGAAAGTAAATTGTACCCGAGGGTCTCAACAAGCATGACGTCCACGAGAGAGAGATCGTGAGCCACCACTACTTTGCCGAGACCAATACCTCAGGTTTTGACTTGTCACCATAGGAGACGGTTATATGATCATGATTTGGCCGCATCTCCGTGATGATCTCCTTGCTTCCGGTCAAGTGACTCGTGCATCTGCTATTGAGTACCAATTTAGATCCATCGGAAGCATACCCTCGGACCCTCTAGCCATAAGGAAAGTGGCATTGTTGTTGATGACGTTCTCGTTTGGCGAGTCAGAGAGAAATGATGGAGTCGATGTGGTGGCTATAGCAGCCACCTCGCGAGAACTATCTTCATCCTCTTCATCTTCACTTGCAGAGGAGTATTCTTCTTGTGCCACCAAGACGATCTTGGGTTGCTTCTTCTAGGGGAGATTCTTTTTAATAAATGACTTCTTCTTAGGTGCCTTGGATTTTTCTTTAAGAATGAGCCTGCCACCATTGCCTTCTCTATTTTGATATGGACACTCGGCTACAAAGTGCAGCCTATCTCCATAATTGTAGCATGTTCTCAGTTCTGGGCCACTTTCTCTTCTTCCACTTGACCCATTCTTGCGCTCGAGTTCCGACTTTGCCTTGGCAGGATCCTTCCAAAAGTTCCTTGCGTAAAACACCATGTACTCACCATGAGCACGTTTGACTTCATCGGGGCAGTCCATGGAGGCCCCCTCAAAAGTTCTTTCATCCTCATCTTGCTCAACAATATTAGCCTTTAGGGCAACATTGACTCCCTCTTGCATTCCAGTGGCATGAGCATGGGCATCTTCAGCGTTCTTCGCAGCAACTTTGAATGACGCCATTTCTTGCATGACTTCATTGGATGTCATTTGATGATAGTTGTGTCTACCTTGCAAGCTCTTCAAATCCGTTGGCTCGAAAGGCATTAAGGCACTCACATATTTTCTTTTTATCCATGCATCATCAATGTGGGTGGCTCCATGCTTTCTAAATGTTGTTGCAATGCCCTTGAGTCTTCTATACATGTCTTCATGGTTTTCACCATCCAACATGTCGAAACCTTTAGCTTCATTACTAAGGGCATCATACCTATTCCTTCTCATGCTTTCATTCCCAATAAAGAGATCAGTGAGGGCATCCCAAGCTTCTTTAGCTGTGTTGAGATGTTGAACGTGGGGCATGTCCTTGGGACCCACACCGAGCTGTATCATGTGGAGAGTTGTAGCATTCAATTGGCTATCCACAAATTCTCTTCGTGTCAGGTTAGAATGATCTCCAATGTGAAGACCCTCTTCAATAATCCTCCAAAGTTCAATAGAGGAGCTGCAAACATGAGACTTCATTAAGAATTGCCATTGATTAAAAGAGGATGCAGTAAGCTTGGGTGGATCACCCCTATTGTTTATATGAGGATGAGGGATAGGTGGGTCGGCGGAATATACGTGACGAACCTCACTATATTCCTCCTTACCACTTCCCTTCTTGGAGGTGGAACAATTAGGTTTTTCACCTACCACTTCATCATCCTTGGATTCGGTGTTAGCCTTATCCTTGGATGATGGTGTGGCGGCCTCAGAGGAGGATGGAGATGGGGCTATGGATGATGTGAGACGAGCAATCATTTGATTCATCTCCTCCATCTTGGCCTCAAAGGATTTCAACAAGGTTGTTTCCAACATCTTGAGGTCATCCATTGTGACCTTATCCACAGCCTCATCCCCATCTCCCTTGGTACCCATACTTCTCTTAGGCGGTTAAGCCCGAATAAAGAGCCAGGGCTCTAATACCAATTGAAATGGATCGTATGAGCACCTAGAGGGGGGTGAATAGGTGCTACTTCAAATTTTAATGCCTTTTCAATTTTAGGCTTAGCACCAAGGGTAAATTCTCTAGATAAACTATTAGGTGGAATTTCCCTATATGCAAACCTATCTACTAGAGAGTAAAGAGCGAGTGGAAGAGGAACTAGTGAACCGTAGTGAAGCACACGGAGACACATGATTTCTTTTACCACAGTTCCTTTCTTGTTAAGGGAAGTACGTCTGTGTTTGAGGGGTGGGCGGTACTAAGACCACCACGCCACAATAGGCATCACCCTGTTCTTCGATGGATCCCACCACCAAAGGCCTGATCCACCTTTCCACTATAGGAACCCTTTGAGGCGGGTACCGGTGCCTTTACACAACTAGCAGGGCACAACTCCACAATCAACTTGGAGGCCACCGTAATGACAACAAGCTGCCAAAGAACAAGTTATCAATAACAAAGAACAAGATCTAGATATTGACAAGAACACCAGATTAGGGATTTCTCCAAATGAATGGAGAGGAGTTGATGCGCTTGATTCGTGATGACGATGACGATTCTCTCCTCCTTCAATTCCCCCAAAGATCGAAGCCTTCGGGTGGTTGAAGTGGGAGATCTAGAATGGGAGCTCTTGCAAAGTGTCTGAATAATTTCGAGTGAATCAAGAGTTCTGCTTGTTGGGGAAGAAGGAATATTTATACCCCCTTCCAAATCCAAGCCGTTGGAGCCTTTGGGGGGTGGATTATCCGGCCCTAGTGAGGGCCGGATTATCCGGCCTAGGAAAAACTCCACCCCTGGCTCGAATTATCCGGTAGATAAACCGCCCCCACTCCGAGTGACGCGCTGAGCCTGCCCTTCATCGCCTTCTGGGGGCCAGATTATCTGGCCCCATGTGAAGGCCGGATTATCCAGCCTGGGGAGGAAAAACCGCCCCAGTTCGGATTTTCCGGGAGAAAATCCGACCGGAGTCCGAGCGACGCGCCTTGGCAGCCTTTGGTCGATTTCTGGGGCCCGGATTATCCAGCCCACACGAATGCCGTATTCTTCGGCCTGGGGAGGAAAAACCGCCCTAGTTCGGATTTTCCGGGAGAAAATCCGACCGGACTCCGAGCGAAGCGCCTTGGCAGCCTTTGATTGATGAGATAAGCCAGATTATCCGGCCCTTGGTGGGGCGGATAATTCGGCCCCCCAAAACACCTACACACTTAGCGCACATGAGAAAACTGCAAAGTATTGTTATCTAACACACAAAACACAGGAAAACATGAAATGTTCTTTCAACGCCTTTCTATCAACTGTGCCGGCCTACCACCATTGGTCGCGCCATTCTTCACGAGATGCACCGACCGGTGGTCAGCTGGGCGATCCCCACGCTTCGCCTGCTAGATTCAGGCACTAGACATTCTTCTTGGCTTTGTTTGTTCTCCACCTCTCCTAGAAATAGTTAAAGCGTGTGACCATCTAGATTTACAAGGTGCTTGCAGATTTCGGTAGGTACGTTCTTTAGGTAAATCTATAGTAAAGCTCTGGACAGAAGAGTTCGAAAACATCTTAAAAAGGACTTGGCAGAGATCCTATGCAAGCTTTTGACCTAATATATTCCCCATCCTTCTTTGATAGGATGGAGCATTTGGCTGTTGATGTACCTGACGCGGAAGTACTTAGAGGTACAATACTATATAGATGGATGTACCCAATAGAACATCGACTTCGCATTTCCAAGGAGTGGGAAGATATCAGTAGACAGTTTGATAAGGAGTGTTATGCAAATATATCTTCACATATAAGACTGTAGAAAAGTTAGATATATTTAGATGTCTGACTTGGCTATGTTTTGTAGGTTCTTCGCACAAATAAAAGTACCAGCAAATTTTGTTCCACCAATAAAAAGACTGGATGGACTAAGATATAAGGATCATGTAAGACGCTCAAATTGCACTTTGAATTGTTTATGAATTGTCCAGATGGGGTAACCTCTTGTCTATTTTGTAACGCTAGATTTCGGAGCTTGAATTTCTGGCCCTTATCTGTGGTCCTGATAGGAGTATAACAACAACTTCAGCTTGCATTTCCAACGGTGTCTACCATAGCACTGATGTTCCTTTTGTGGAGATTGACGCAGCTGGAGGTTGTCCTGATGAACTTGCACTGGATTGCGTTTAAATTCGAAACCCTGCACTTGACATTGTCGTCCCAAGGAAAAGAAGGTTGTGGATCTAGTAATAACGCCTTCTGTAGAACAAGATGCTGGAGGTGATGATTTCCTATGGCAATCCCTACCATTCTATGACTTGTACGAGTATTTATCATAGTTTAAGTGAATTGCATGTCCCTCTCTATCAATGAAAATGGCATATCGTTTGCCTTTTTCAAAAATAAATAAATATTTGCATGTCTCCTTGTGTTAGTCGATGCAAAGAAGATATTGTTTTCTGTTCAAGTCATGTGAACAAATATGTTTGTATGTAGACATAAATGCGGATTGGGTGACAAAATCAGCATAAAATTGCCAGATCAATAACACAAGCATAATGGCATTGCAAGAAAAGGAACAGAACCATCTTTTCACCATGCTTGCGAAAAGGAGATGAGCCAGGAACCACATCTGCAAGTGGAAGAGCCCAATTCTCGTGCAGCTCAGCTAGCATTGGTTTATCATCGGTAATACTCAAGCATCTGAATATTATGATTACATACTAGGAGTAGTTCTAGTTCCACACTACAGTTCAACAGGCAAAAGTGTAAGAAATGCGTAAGGTAGCTCCATAATACAGGTTCCAGAGAAAAGCATAGAAATGATAAGAAAGAAAGCTCCGCATCACAGTTCACCACCTTCAGGTGCAATAGTTTCTACAGATTGTAAACCCAAATCACCGCCTCCTTCAGGTGGCACGATAATTTCGGGAGCGGGATCAGCATCACCAATAGCAGCGCCAACACTGGTAGCATGAGTCTCCACAATAGGTGAACTATCGAGCACTACAATGTCCTCTGAAGGCTCTTCACTGCCAGCTCCAACCGCACAAGTCTCCACGAATGCTAAAACCAATCCACCACCTCCATCATC
Organism: Avena eriantha; assembly: GCA_910589775.1. Taxonomy (NCBI): domain Eukaryota; kingdom Viridiplantae; phylum Streptophyta; class Magnoliopsida; order Poales; family Poaceae; genus Avena; species Avena eriantha. The sequence continues at coordinate 302,966,134 of OU342743.1, forward strand.
TGGCATGACGATGGCAGGTGCAGGCTCATCAGTACCAGCTGCAGCTGCAACTGCATCAGTCTCCACAGAAGGTAAACAATGAGGCATCTTAGGTGTAGCAATCTGACATCCATTTTGTACTCTGTCATCAGGAAACTGAGAGTTTTCTTCAACTTTGTGCTTCTACGGTTACAAGATAAACGGAGATTATAGCGAAAGCATCTACACGCAACGACAAGAACATATGTCATTCTATTGATTTACCTTGTCATCTGGGATAACAGAAGTCACAGGATTGGAACCTATTTCATCGAGAATCCTCTTTTTCGCTCCTTCCCCTATCTCCTTCTGTAGCAAGTTGTAATATTGATTACATGATGTTGATTGACAAATATATGCAAATGTTCAAAAGTTTGCGTTGTCGAACTACCAACTTCGAATGGATCCCCATTGTTCTTAGTTATGGGATCTATCCCAGAAACAAGCTTCTATGACTACAAAAAAAGGATGCATACCCGGGATAAGAACTACTCTACACATGACAATGCTACGCAATCGACAATAAAAATTTAACCACATCATCAACTCTATCATGTAAGTTCGGAGTGAATCTAGATACACTCGTTTCAGATAAGCTAAGACATCTTATATTATGAAACAGAGGGAATAGGTATGAGTGTTCTAGTATTTCACAAACCGCCATTGCTGCCGCGGGACAGACATGACGGATGCTCCACCACCCTAGAGAAGGTTGCCGCCCTGATCTCGCCACCACCTATAGAGGACACAGCCGAGGAGCTGGTCGACAACAATATGGAGCGAGAGGCCATGGGGCGGTAGTGGATGGGAAGAAGAGACTGAGTAAAAGAGGCTGTGTGTGCGTGGGGGGAGGCTGGTGAGGGAGTTAAATCCAGCTTGTCTCATAAAGAACACACTGCCACGTGCACCGGGGGTTGTTCGTCTGCGGTACCAAAGTTGGCAGGCCAGCGCATGGCGATACCTAAGTTGCCTGAAATTACCGCGTTTCGAAAAGTTGGGCCACCAACTACTGAGAGGGGCCATTTCGAGGCAAACTCATCTCACCCCTGCCAAATACAAACATTCTGTTAAACCGCCCCGTGAAGTAGACGGTCGGGACCCACATGTCGGTTATCTGTCCGTGACGCGGGCGCCAACACGGCAACCTCTTAGGCAAATCGAGCAGCTAAGTGGATTGGATGCGTTGACCAATTTCACAATTCTATTCCTAGCTTTCCCCTAGCACCGGCGGCGTCGGAATCCACCCTCCAGGAAGGACGATCCCTTCGGACATTTGACTTCCGGGGCCAACTTGATGCGCCCAGTTGCTGCGCCCAATCGCTGATACCGAGCTCCAATGCCGCATGTCGTAGCCGCCGTTGCGAGGCTCTAGCCCGCCTCCGCCGCCGACGAGCCGAGCAACTCGGAGGATGGCAGATCCTACTATCAAGGAAGAATAAGTTCTATCTACAAGCGGGTGATATACCCTTCTCTTTGCTATTCGCACTAGTTCCAACTGCTAGCTGGCTACTGAACCTCAAATTGTTTGTTAGCCTATCGCTAACAAACATATTTTGTCCACAGTTTTCTGTCAAGTGGGATCTGCGCGGACCCCCTTACCTGGTTACGGTAGTCCTCTATAGGTACGACCCCAAGGGCAAGTGGTATGGACACCATTGTTTCACGATGGAAGAAACGCCTGCGCAGATCTGCACTATATCTGGTATGGTTGCTGCTCTACGTAATCATGTTGAATTATGGCCGAAGCAGAATATAAAGTTTAGCTTCATGGATGAACGTGACATCATGGTTCCTATAACGTGTTACAGTCAGCTAATTGGGTTGATGAAAAGGTATGCTTCGGATTGCATGTTTGAGCTGAATTGTGATGTACTCGATGTGGAAGCTGCTGCAAATGGGAGTCACCCTTCTATTCTTGGAAAGGGTGGTTGCTCGAACCCAATTAGCTCCTGGTAAGCAAAGGTCGCTTGGGGTTCGCATGTTTGTGCTGAATTGTAATTTTTGTTTTATTTACTCTATAGATATTGGCCAGTTATGCAACAGACTTGTTTCTTTGACAGGAAGCGTCGCAAGGTTATTAACATGAATGCCGGGTTAGTCATTTTGATGCCCGAAGAAATTAAAAACGAGTGGAAAGATGTCATTTTGCTTCCCAAAGAAATTAAAAACGAGTGGAAAGATGATGCTGGACACGATTCTGGTGCCCATTGTCCCGGCGATGCAGAGTACGTGAAGCTAAGAAAATTAGCACCGAGGAAGAGGAAGAAGGCATGAAATGAAGAAGCCATTGGACGTGAAGGCTTGGCACCCAGGCTGCGGAAGAAGGATGCTGGAAATGAAGATGCATACTAATGTGTTGAACTTGAACCTATATATATAATTCTGTAATATTCTGATCGCTCTGTGTGTGGCACATTGCTAGGCGAAACAATCTACCCACGTTCTCTGAGTAAAATATACCGCGACTTAGGGTTTGGAAACGCCCGAGTCAGTAGTTGAATCCAAAATTGTGATTGTGCCACTACTATCTGAAAACAAGGATCCACCAGTTCCACGATTGCTGAGGGGAAGGAGGTCTTCAAATACGATGGAATGTAAGTGGCACATAAATAAATTATTTAAGCTGCCACACTCCACGAAGTAGCAACTTATTTCAGATGATGCACAACGACGTGGCAACATAAACAACAATGTTCTCACCGATAATGCCCAGATGAGGAGGAAATGGGTACCACTTTCTGGCCTAATCTTGAGCCCGTCTATCTCACCGCCTCTCTGCTCCTGCATCCCCTACATCTGGCAAAGCTCCCGGATCTCCAGTAACCGGGTGTACGTGCTTCCACTTTATAAATTGTGGTTGTGCCATTTTCATGCAGCACAATCCACGTAGATTACGTTTAAACAAACCACCAATGTCAGAATACACTAGTAGAAAAGGTGTCTTTGGTCCACGGTTACGTTCCCAATCCGGGACAGAGATCTAAATCGAGGCAGAAATTGATCTAAATCACAAATTCTTCCACAAATTAATGCGGGGTCAGAGCAATTTTTTTCCTCCCTGCAATCTGGGACCAATAGTTTAGACCGCTAGGTCAACAAGTACAAATATTACAACTTAAAATGGCACGGAGCTTAAGCTAAATAGAATTAGTTATCACACATCTCCTTGATCTTCCTAATCTTAGCCCGATGCGCATCTTCCTGCGAGAGCAAGGATCGAATTGTCTGCTCCTTCCTTTTAGCATCTTCCTTGCATAGCTTCAATTGTTTATCTGCATTTTTCCTCATGCACTTGTCAATACTCATAGTTGTGTACTGCAGGACTTTGGCCTGGTGGAGATCATTCCTTGCTTGAGTCAGTTCTTGCTCTGCTTTAGCCTTCAGGGCCAACGCCGCGTCCCTCTCCTTCTTGACTTTGATAACCTTGTCTTGCACCCACCTGAGATCTCGCTTATGCTTGGTCGTGTCAACTGGTTCCCATAGCTTCATCTCAACACTGTCAAGAAGTGAGCTGAATACGGATTCTTTCAACTCGACAGTCATTTCCCATAGTTTGTCCAGCGTTTTCTGCATCGATTTGGGCCACTCTGGATCTACCCATTTGACAACACCGCAACTTCCGCCTTGCATCATTGCACAATGTCCTTGACACCGTAGAAACCTCCTACCTGTGTTTCGTCCTTCGAAGGCTACAAATTTAGCAGGCACATATCCATGTTTACATAATAGAGGACTGTCTTCATCCTCTAAACCGTGATAGTCGGAGTCATACATCGTCTGGTTGGCCTAACACGTCATACGCGCATGGGTAAACAGATTAGATCTAGCTCAAATAATAGATAACTGGCCACAGATGATAGAAATAGAGATGAGATGACTCACATCGAAATCACCGTCCCTGTCGTCACGACGCGTTTCCTCGCCGTCTCCCCTTGAACCCATGGCGAGAGGGGTGGGGGGTGGCTGTCCGAGAGGGGATTGGGATGGAGGTGCCGTCGGCTTGCGGCTACGGCAGGATGGGAGTGAAGTGGGGAAAGTGGCTTCGAGGGTAAGGAAGAGAAGTACGGGGAGGAAGAGAAGTAATGGGGACGTGACTGGGATGTGGCCCACTGAACTCGTGAGACGTGACACTCGCAACAGGGGAGCGCCCGGTGTTGCCAGTTTGTCCATAGCAAACGTGGCCAATCATGCCGCAGAACAGCCTACTCGCAGATCGCTCTCACGAAGACCATCCCAATCGTCCCAGCGCCCCAATCGAATGGTATGTAACAATCGGCAAGCAGAACAACTGTGTTAGGGCGTGCCTTCTAGAAGACTCGGTCTAACGGCTACCCATGCAATGACACTGGTGTATCCATGTGTGGTTTGTGCAAAGAACAGACATGCAATCACACTAGGTGGATCCATATGTGGTTTATGGAAGTAACAAACATGCAATGACTCTAGCTGTGATTCATGAAAAGAACTGACATGCAGTGACACTGGGTGTGGTTCATGAAAAGAACAGACATGCAATGACATCGATGGATCCATGTGTGGTTTATGGAAGTAACAGACATGCAATGACTCTAGCTGTGGTTAATGAAAAGAACACGCATGCAATGACACTGGGTGTGGTTCATGAAAAGAACAGACACGCAATGACACTGGTGGATCCTTATGTGGTTTGTTTAGAGGAACAGACATGCAATGGCACCGGTGGATCCACGTGTGGTTCATGAGAAGAACACACATCCAGTGACACTGGTGGATCCTTATGTGGTTTGTTAGAGGAACATACATGCAGTGACACCGGTGGATCCTTATGTGTTCTGTCTAGAGGAACACACATGCAATGACACCGGGTGCGGTTCATTAAAAGAACAGACATGCAGTGACTTATGTGGTTTGTTTAGAAGAACACACATGCAATGACACTGGGTGTGGTTCATGAAAAGAACAGACAGGAAATGACACCGGTGGATCCTTATGTGGTTTGTTTATAAGAACACACATGTAATGACACTGGGTGTGGTTCATGAAAAGAACAGACACGCAATGACACAGGTGGATCCTTATGTGGTTTGTTTAGAGGAACAGACATGCAATGACACCGGTGGATCCACGTGTGGTTCATGAGAAGAACACACATCCAATGACACTGGTAGATCCTTATGTGGTTCATGAAAAGAACAGACATGCAGTGAAACTAGGTGTGGTTCGTGAATAGAAGAGACATGCACTGACACTGGGTGTGGTTCATGAAAATAACAGACATGCAATGACACTGGTGGGCCCATCCTTATGTGGTTCATGAAAAGAACAGACATGCAATGACACTGGTGGATCCTTATGTGGTTTGTTTAGAAGAACACACATGCAATGACACTGGGTGTGGTTCATGAAAAGAACACACACGCAATGACACTGGTGGATCCTTATGTGGTTTGTTTAGAGGAACAGGCATGCAATGACACTGGTGGATCCATGTGTGGTTCATGAGAAGAACACACATCCAATGACTCTGGTAGATCCTTATGTGGTTCATGAAAAGAACTGACATGCGGTGACACTGGGTGTGGTTCATGCAAAGAACATACATGCAATGACACTAGGTGTGGTTCATGAAAAGAACAGACAGGCAATGACACTGGTGGGCCCATCCTTATGTGGTTCATGAAAAGAACACACATGCAATGACACTGGTGGATCCTTATGTGGTTTGTTTAGAAGAACACACATGCAATGACACTGGGTTTGGTTCATGAAAAGAACACACATACAATGACACTTGTGGATCCTTATGTGGTTTGTTTAGAGGAACAGACATGGAATGACACCAGTGGACCCACGTGTGGTTCATGAGAAGAACACACATCCAATGACACTGGTAGATCCTTATGTGGTTCATGGAAAGAACACACATGCAGTGACACCTGTTGTGTTTCATGAAAAGAACAGACATGCAATGACACTGGGTGTGGTTCATGAAAAGAACAAACAGGCAATGACACCGGTGGATCCTTATGTGGTTTGTTTAGAAGAACACACATGCAATGACATTGGGTGTGGTTCATGAAAAGAACACACACGCAATGACAGTGGTGGATCCTTATGTGCTTTTTTTAGCGGAACAAACATGCAATGACACCGGTGGATCCACGTGTGGTTCATGAGAAGAACATACATCCAATGACACTGGTAGATCCTTATGTGGTTCATGAAAAGAACAGACATGCAGTCAAACGGGGTGTGGTTCATGAATAGAACAGACATGCACTGACACTAGTTGTGGTTCATTAAAAGAACAGACATGCAATGACACTGGTGGGCCCATCCTTATGTGGTTCATGAAAAGAACAGACATGCAATGACACTGGTGGATCCTTATGTGGTTTGTTTAGGACACACATGCAATGACACTAGGTGTGGTTCATGAAAAGAACACACACGCAATGACACTGGTGTATCCTTATGTGGTTGGTTTAGAGGAATAGACATGCAATGACACCGGTGGATCCACGTGTGGTTCCTGAGAAGAACACACATCCAATGACTCGGGTAGATCCTTATGTGGTTCATGAAAAGAACTGACATGCAGTGACACTGGGTGTGGTTCATGAAAAGAACAGACATGCAATGACACTAGGTGTGGTTCATGAAAAGAACAAACAGGCAATGACACTAGTAGGCCCATCCTTATGTGGTTCATGAAAAGAACACACATGCAATGACACTGGTGGATCCTTATGTGGTTTGTTTAGAAGAACACACATGCAATGACACAGGGTGTGGTTCATGAAAAGAACACACATCCAATGACACTGGTGGATCCTTATGTGGTTTTTTTAGAGGAACATACATGCAATGACACCAGTGGATCCACGTGTGGTTCATGAGAAGAACACACATCCAATGACACTTGTGGATCCTTATGTGGTTCATGAAAAGAACATACATGGAGTGACACCGGGTGTGTTTCATGAAAAGAATAGACATGCAATGACACTGGGTGTGGTTCATGAAAAGAAGAGACATGCAATGACACTGGTGGGCCCATCCTTATGTGGTTCATGAAAAGAATAGACATGCAATGACACTGGTGGATCCTTATGTGGTTTGTTTAGAAGAACACATATGCAATGACACTTGGTGTGGTTCATGAAAAGAACACACATCCAGTGACACTGGTGGATCCTTATGTGGTTTGTTTAGAGGAACAGACATGCAATGACACCGGTGGATCCACGTGTGGTTCATGAGAAGAACACACATCCAATGACACTGGTAGATCCTTATGTGGTTCATGAAAAGAACACACATGCAGTGACACCTGGGGTGTTTCATGAAAAGAATAGACATGCAATGACACTAGGTGTGGTTCATGAAAAGAACAGACAGGCAATGACACCGGTGGATCCTTATGTGGTTTGTTCAGAAGAACACACATGCAATGACACTAGGTGTGGTTCATGAAAAGAACACACATCCAATGACACTGGTGGATCCTTATGTGGTTTGTTTAGAGGAACACACATGCAATGACACCGGTGGATCCACGTGTGGTTCATGAGAAGAACACACATCCAATGACACTGGTAGATCCTTATGTGGTTCATGAAAAGAACTGACATGCAGTGACACTGGTTGTGGTTCATGAAAAGAACAGACATGCAATGACACTGGGTGTGGTTCATGAAAAGAACAGACAGGCAATGACACCGGTGGATCCTTATGTGGTTTGTTTAGAAGAACACACATGCAATGACACTAGTTGTGGTTCATGAAAAGAACATACATGCAATGACATTGGTGGATCCTTATGTGGTTTGTTTAGAGGAACAGACATGCAATGACACCGGTGGATCCACGTGTGGTTCATGAGAAGAACACACATCCAATGACACTGGTAGATCCTTATGTGGTTCCTGAAATGAACAGACATGCAGTGAAACCGGGTGTGGTTCATGAATAGAACAGACATGCACTGACACTGGGTGTGGTTCATGAAAAGAACAGACATGCAATGACACTGGTGGGCCAATCCTTATGTGGTTCATGAAAAGAACAGACATACAATGACACCGGTGGATCCTTATGTGGTTTGTTTAGAAGAACACACATGCAATGACATTGGGTGTGGTTCATGAAAAAAACACACATCCAATGACACTGGTGGATCCTTATGTGGTTTTTTTAGAGGAACAGACATGCAATGACACCGGTGGATCCATGTGTGGTTCATGAGAAGAACACACATCCGATGACTGTGGTAGATCCTGATGTGGTTCATGAAAAGAACTGACATGCAGTGACACTGGGTGTGGTTCATGAAAAGAACAGACATGCAAAGACACTAGGTGTGGTTCATGAAAAGAACAGACATGCAATGACATTGGTCGGCCCATCCTTATGTGCTTCATGAAAAGAACACACATGCAATGCCACTAGTGGATCCTTATGTGGTTTGTTTAGAAGAACACACATGCAATGACACTGGGTGTGGTTCATAAAAGAACACACATCCAATGACACTAGTGGATCCTTATGTGGTTTGTTTAGAGGAACAGACATGCAATGACACTGGTGGATCCACGTGTGGTTCATGAGAAGAACACACATCCAATGACACTGGTAGATCCTTATGTGGTTCATGAAAAGAACTTACATATAGTGACACTGGGTGTGGTTCATGAAAAGAACAGACATGCAATGACACTGGGTGTGGTTCATGAAAAGAACAAACAGGCAATGACACCGGTGGATCCTTATGTGGTTTGTTTATAAGAACACACATGCAATGACACTGGGTGTGGTTCATGAAAAGAACAGACACGCAATGACACTGGTGGATCCTTATGTGGTTTGTTTAGAGGAACAGACATGCAATGACACCGGTGGATCCACGTGTGGTTCATGAGAAGAACACACATATAATGACACTGGTAGATCCTTATGTGGTTCATGAAAAGAACACACATGCAGTGACACCAGGTGTGTTTCATGAAAAGAACAGACATGCAATGACACTGGGTGTGGTCCATGAAAGGAACAGACATGCAATGACACTGGTGGGCCCATCCTTATGTGGTTCATGAAAAGAACAGACATGCAATGACACTGGTGGATCCTTATGTGGTTTGTTTAGAAGGACACACATGCAATGACACTAGGTGTGGTTCATGAAAAGAACACACACGCAATGACACTGGTGTATCCTTATGTGGTTGGTTTAGAGGAATAGACATGCAATGACACCGGTGGATCCACGTGTGGTTCCTGAGAAGAACACACATCCAATGACTCGGGTAGATCCTTATGTGGTTCATGAAAAGAACTGACATGCAGTGACACTGGGTGTGGTTCATGAAAAGAACAGACATGCAATGACACTAGGTGTGGTTCATGAAAAGAACAGACAGGCAATGACACTAGTAGGCCCATCCTTATGTGGTTCATGAAAAGAACACACATGCAATGACACTGGTGGATCCTTATGTGGTTTGTTTAGAAGAACACACATGCAATGACACAGGGTGTGGTTCATGAAAAGAACACACATCCAATGACACTGGTGGATCCTTATGTGGTTTTTTTAGAGGAACATACATGCAATGACACCAGTGGATCCACGTGTGGTTCATGAGAAGAACACACATCCAATGACACTTGTGGATCCTTATGTGGTTCATGAAAAGAACATACATGGAGTGACACCGGGTGTGTTTCATGAAAAGAATAGACATGCAATGACACTGGGTGTGGTTCATGAAAAGAAGAGACATGCAATGACACTGGTGGGCCCATCCTTATGTGGTTCATGAAAAGAACAGACATGCAATGACACTGGTGGATCCTTATGTGGTTTGTTTAGAAGAACACATATGCAATGACACTTGGTGTGGTTCATGAAAAGAACACACATCCAGTGACACTGGTGGATCCTTATGTGGTTTGTTTAGAGGAACAGACATGCAATGACACCGGTGGATCCACGTGTGGTTCATGAGAAGAACACACATCCAATGACACTGGTAGATCCTTATGTGGTTCATGAAAAGAACTGACATGCAGTTACACTAGGTGTGGTTCATGAAAAGAACAGACATGCAATGACACTTGGTGTGGTTCATGAAAAGAACAGACAGGCAATGACACCGGTGGATCCTTATATGGTTTGTTTATAAGAACACACATGCAATGACCCTGGGTGTGGTTCATGAAAAGAACAGACACGCAATGACACTGGTGGGTCCTTATGTGGTTTGTTTAGAGGAACAGACATGCAATGACACCGGTGGATCCACGTGTGGTTCATGAGAAGAACACACATCCAATGACTCTGGTAGATCCTTATGTGGTTCATGAAAAGAACATACATGGAGTGACACCGGTTGTGTTTCATGAAAAGAACAGACATGCAATGACACTTGGTGTGGTTCATGAAAAGAATAGACATGCAATGACACTGGTGGGCCCATCCTTATGTGGTTCATGAAAAGAACAGACATGCAATGACACTGGTGGATCCTTATGTGGTTTGTTTAGAATAAGACACATGCAATGACACTAGGTGTGGTTCATGAAAAGAACACACACGCAATGACACTAGTGGATCCTTATGTGGTTTGTTTAGAGGAACGGACATACAATGCCACCGGTGGATCCACGTGTGGTTCATGAGAAGAACACACACCAAATGACTCTGGTAGATCCTTATGTGGTTCATGAAAAGAACTGACATGCAGTGACACTGGGTGTGGTTCATGAAAAGAATAGACATGCAATGACACAAGTTGTGGTTCATGAAAAGAACAGACATGCAATGACACTGGTCGGTTCATCCTTATGTGGTTCATGAAAAGAACACACATGCAATGACACTGGTGGATCCTTATGTGTTTTGTTTAGAAGAACACACATGCAATGACACCGCTTGTGGTTCATGAAAAGAACACACATCGAATGACACTGGTGGATCCTTATGTGGTTTGTTTAGAGGAACAGACATGCAATGACACCGGTGGATCCACTCGTGGTTCATGAGAAGAACACACATCCAATGGCACTAGTAGATCTATATGTGGTTCATGAAAAGAACGGACATGCAGTGAAACCGGGTGTGGCTCATGAATAGAACAGACATGAACTGACACTAGGTATGGTTCATGAAAAGAATAGACATGCAATGACACTGGTGGGCCCATCCTTATGTGGTTCATGAAAAGAACATACATGAAGTGACACTGGTGGATCCTTATGTGGTTTGTTTAGAAGAACACACATGCAATGACACTGGGTGTGGTTCATGAAAAGACCACACACGCAATGACATTGGTGGATCCTTATGTGGTTTGTTTAGAGGAACAGACATGAAGTGACACCGGTGGATCCACGTGTGGTTCATGAGAAGAACACACATCCAATGACTCTGTTAGATCCTTATGTGGTTCATGAAAAGAACTGACATGCAGTCACACTGGGTGTGGTTCATGAAAAGAACAGACATGCAATGACACTAGGTGTGGTTCATGAAAAGAACAGAAAGGCAATGACACTGGTGGCCCCATCCTTATGTGGTTCATGAAAAGAACACACATGCAATGACACTGGTGGATCCTTATGTGGTTTGTTTAGAACAACACACATGCAATGACACTGGGTGTGGTTCGTGAAAAGAACACACATCCACTGACACTGGTGGATCCTTATGTGGTTTGTTTAGAGGAACAAACATGCAATGACACCGGTGGATCCACGTGTGGTTCACGAGAAGAACACACATCCAATGACACTGGTAGATCCTTATGTGGTTCATGAAAAGAACTGACATGCAGTTACACTAGGTGTGTTTCATGAAAAGAACAGACATGCAATGACACTTGGTGTGGTTCATGAAAAGACCAGACAGGCAATGACACCGGTGGATCCTTATGTGGTTTGTTTATAATAACACACATGCAATGACCCTGGGTGTGGTTCATGAAAAGAATAGACACGCAATGACACAGGTGGGGCCTTATGTGGTTTGTTTAGAGGAACAGACATGCACTGACACCGGTGGATCCACGTGTGGTTCATGAGAAGAACACACATCCAATGACTCTGGTAAATCCTTATGTGGTTCATGAAAAGAACATACATGGAGTGACACCGGGTGTGGTTCATGAAAAGAACAGACATGCAATGACACTGGGTGTGGTTCATGAAAAGAACAGACATGCAATGACACTGGTGGGCCCATCCTTATGTGGTTCATGAAAAGAACAGACATGCAATGACACTGGTGGATCCTTATGTGGTTTGTTTAGAAGAACACAAATGCAATGGCACTGGGTGTGGTTCATGAAAAGAACACACATGCAATGACACTGTTGGATCCTTATGTGGTTTGTTTAGAGGAACAGACATTCAATGACACCGGTGGATCCACGTGTTGTTCATGAGAAGAACACACATCCAATGACTCTGGTAGATCCTTATGTGGTTCATGAAAAGAACTGACATGCAGTGACACTGGGTGTGGTTCATGAAAAGAACAGACATGCAATGACACAAGTTGTGGTTCATGAAAAGAACAGACATCCAATGACACTGGTCGGTCCATCCTTATGTGGTTCATGAAAAGAACACACATGCAATGACACTGGTGGATCCTTATGTGTTTTGTTTAGAAGAACACACATGCAATGACACTGCTTGTGGTTCATTAAAAGAACACACATCCAATGACACTGGTGGATCCTTATGTGGTTTGTTTAGAGGAACAGACATGCAATGACACCGATGGATCCACGTGTGGTTCATGAGAAGAACACACATCCAATGACACTTGTAGATCCATATGTGGTTCATGAAAAGAACAGACATGCAGTGAAACCGGGTGTGGATCATGAATAGAACAGACATGAACTGACACTAGGTGTGGTTCATGAAAAGAACAGACATGCAATGACACTGGTGGGCCCATCCTTATGTGGTTCATGAAAAGAACATACATGCAATGACACTGGTGGATCCTTATGTGGTTTGTTTAGAAGAACACACATGCAATGACACTGGGTGTGGTTTATGAAAAGACCACACACGCAATGACACTGGTGAATCCTTATGTGGTTTGTTTAGAGGAACAGACATGCAATGACACCGGTGGATCCACGTGTGGTTCATGAGAAGAACACACATCCAATGACTCTGTTAGATCCTTATGTGGTTCATGAAAAGAACTGACATGCAGTCACACTGGGTGTGGTTCATGAAAAGAACAGACATGCAATGACACTAGGTGTGGTTCATGAAAAGAACAGACAGGCAATGACACTGGTGGGCCCATCTTTATGTGGTTCATGAAAAGAACACACATGCAATGACACTGGTGGATCCTTATGTGGTTTGTTTAGAACAACACACATGCAATGACACTTGGTGTGGTTCATGAAAAGAACACACATCCACTGACACTGGTGGATCCTTATGTGGTTTGTTTAGAGGAACAGACATGCAATGACACCGGTGGATCCACGTGTGGTTCATGAGAAGAACACACATACAATGACACTGGTAGATCCTTATGTGGTTCATGAAAAGAACTGACATGCAGTTATACTGGGTGTGGTTCATGAAAAGAACAGACAGCCAATGACACCGGTGGATCCTTATGTGGTTTGTTTATAAGAACACACATGCAATGACCCTGGGTGTGGTTCATGAAAAGAACAGACACGCAATGACACTGGTGGGTCCTTATGTGGTTTGTTTAGAGGGACAGACATGCAATGACACCGGTGGATCCATGTGTGGTTCATGAGAAGAACACACATCCAATGACTCTGGTAGATCCTTATGTGGTTCATGAAAAGAACATACATGGAGTGACATCGGGTGTGTTTCATGAAAAGAACAGACATGCAATGACACTGGGTGTGGTTCATGAAAAGAACAGACATGCAATGACACTGGTGGGCCCATCCTTATGTGGTTCATGAAAAGAATAGACATGCAATGACACTGGTGGATCCTTATGTGGTTTGTTTAGAAGAACACAAATGCAATGGCACTGGGTGTGGTTCATGAAAAGAACACACACGCAATGACACTGTTGGATCCTTATGTGGTTTGTTTAGAGGAACAGACATGCAATGACACCGGTGGATCCACGTGTGGTTCATGAGAAGAACACACATACAATGACTCTGGTAGATCCTTATGTGGTTCATGAAAATAACTGACATGGAGTGACACTTGGTGTGGTTCATGAAAAGAACACACATGCAATGACACTAGGTGTGGTTCATGAAAAGAACAGACATGCAATGACACTGGTGGGCCCATCCTTATGTCGTTCATGAAAAGAACACACATGCAATGACATGGGTGGATCCTGATGTGGTTTGATTAGAAGAACACACATGCAATGACACTAGGTGTGGTTCATGAAAAGAACACACATCCAATGCACTAGTGGATCCTTATGTGGTTTGTTTAGAGGAACAGACATGCAATGACACCGGTGGATCCACGTGTGGTTCATGAGAAGAACACACATCCAATGACACTAGTAGATCCTTATGTGGTACATGAAAAGAACTGACATGCAGTGACATTGGGTGTGGTTCACGAAAAGAACATACATGCAATGACACTGGGTGTGGTTCATGAAAAGAATAGACAGGCAATGCCACAGTTGGATGCTTATGTGGTTTGTTTAGAAGAACACTCACGCAATGACACTGGGTGTGGTTCATGAAAAGAACAGACACGCAATGACACTGGTGGATCCTTATGTGGTTTGTTTAGAGGAACATACATGCAATGACACCGGTGGATCCACGTGTGGTTCATGAGAAGAATACACATCCAATGACACTGGTAAATTCTTATGTGGTTCATGAAAAGAACAGACATGCAGTGACACTGGGTGTGGTTCATGAAAAGATCATACATGCAATGACACTGGGCGTGGTTCATGAAAAGAACAGACATGCAATGACACCGGTGGGCCCATCCTTATGTGGTTCATGAAAAGAAAACACATGCAATGACACTGGTGGATTCTTATGTGGTTTGTTTAGAAGAACACACATGCAATGACACTGGGTGTGGTTCATGAAAAGAATACACATCCAATGACACTAGTGGATCCTTATGTGGTTTATTTAGAGGAACAAACATGCAATGGTACCGGTGGATCCACTTGTGGTTCATGAGATGAACACACATCCAATGAAACTGGTAGATCCTTATGTGGTTCATGAAAAGAACTGACATGCAGTGACACTGGGTGTGGTTCATGAAAACAACAGACATGCAATGACACTGGGTGTGGTTCATGAAAAGAACAGACATGCAATGACAACGGTGGATCCTTATGTCTTTTGTTTAGAAGAACACACATGCAATGACACTGGGTGTGGTTCATGAAAAGAACAAACACACAATGACACTGGTGGATCCTTATGTGGTTTGTTTAGAAGAACAGACATGCAATGACTCCGGTGGATCCACATGTGGTTAATGAGAAGAACACACATCCAATGACACTGGTAAGAACAGACATGCAGTGACCCTAGGTGTGTTTCATGAAAAGAACAGACATGCAATGACACTGGGTGTGGTTCATGAAAAGAACATACATGAATTGACACTGGTGGGCCCATCCTTATGTGGTTCATGAAAAAACAGACATGCAATGACACTGGTGGATCCTTATGTGGTTCTTTTAGAAGAACACACATGCAATCACACCTTGTGTGGTTCATGAAAAGAACACACACGCAATGACACTGGTGGATCCTTATGTGGTTTGTTTAGAGGAACAAACATGCAATGACACCGGTGGATCCAAGTGTGGTTCATGAGAAGAACACACATCCAATGACTCTGGTAGATCGTTATGTGGTTCATGAAAAGAACTGACATGCAGTGACACTAGGTGTGGTTCAAGAAAAGAACAGACATGCACTGACACTAGGTGTGGTTCATGAAAAGAACCGACAGGAAATGACACTGGTGGGCCCATCCTTATGTGGTTCATGAAAAGAACACACATGCAATGACACTGTGGATCCTTATGTGGTTTGTTTAGAAGAACACACATGCAATGACACTGGGTGTGGTTCATGAAAAGAACACACATCCAATGACACTGGTGGATCCTTATGTGGTTTGTTTAGAGGAACAGAGATGCAATGACTCTAGATATGGTTCATGAAAAGAACAGACATGCAATGACACCAGGTTTGGTTCATGAAAAGAACAGACATGCAATGGCTAATGTGATTTTTTTAGAAGAACACACATGCAATGACACTAGGTATGGTTCATCAAAAGAACAGATAGGCAATGACACTGGTGGATCCTTATGTGGTCTGTTAGAAGAACACACATGCAATGACACTAGGTGTGGTTCATGAAAAGAATAGACACGCAATGACACTAGTGGATCCTTATGTGGTTTGTTTAGAGGAACAGACATGCAATCACACTAGGTGGATCCATATGTGGTTTATGGAAGCAATAGACATGCAATGACTCTAGCTGTGATTCATGAAAAGAACAGACATTTAATGACACTGGTGGATCATTATGTGGTTCATGAAAAGAACAGACAGGCAATGACAGTGGTGGATCCTTATGTGGTTAGAAGAACACACATGCAATGACACTGGGTGTGGTTCATGAGAAGAACACACATCCAATGACACTGGTGGATCCTTATGTGGTTTGTTTAGAGGAACAGACATGCAATCACACTAGGTGGATCCATATGTTGTTTATTTAAGTAACAGACATGCAATGAATCTAGCTGTGATTCATGAAAAGCACAAACATGCAATGACGCTAGTGGATCCATGTGTGATTCGTGGGAAGAACAGACATCCAATGACACTGGTGGACTCTAGCTGTGGTTCATGAAAAGAACAGAAATGCAATGACACTGGTGGATCCATTTGTGGTTTGTTCGGAGAACACACATGCAATGACATTGGTGTGGTTAATGAAAAGAACAGACATGCAATGACACTGGTGGATCCTTATGTGTGGTTCGTTAAAAGAACAGATATGTAGTGACACTGGTGGATCCTTATGTGGTTTGTTTAGAAGAACACACATGCAATGACACTAGGTGTGGTTTCATGAAAAGAATAGACAGGCAATGACACCGGTGGATCCTTATGTGGTTTGTTTGGAAGAACACACATGCAATGACACTGGGTGTGGTTCATGAAAAGAACAGACACACAATGACACTGGTGGATCCTTATGTGGTTTGTTTAGAGGAACAGACATGCAATGACACTAGTGGATCCACGTGTGGTTCAGGAGAAGAACACGCATCCAATGACACTGGTAGATCCTTATGTGGTTCATGAAAAGAACAGACATGCAGTGAAACTAGGTGTGGTTCATGAATAGAACAGACATGCACTGACACTGGGTGTGGTTCATGAAAAGAACAGACATGCAATGACACTGGTGGGCCCTTATGTGTTTTGTTTAGAAGTACACACATGGAATGACACTTGTGGATCCATGTGTGGTTTATGAGAAGAACACACATCCAATGAACTCTAGTGGATCTATCTTGGCATAATTTGATGTATTCCATGATGCATTTCATTGTACAAGAAACTTTCCATTTTTATACTACTAAGTTTTGCCCTTGGTTTTATGTGGTACTACTTAGTTTTGCCCCCCCCCCCACTCTATCTTTCGTAGAAGCCCAAAACTGTGCTTACCCTGTCTGCTACTCCCTGATTGGTTGTCACAGTTGTTCAGTGGATCGTGCGCACCAACCGTTGATTCTGTGCGATGCAACGATGATCGTTGCACACCTCGTGCCCTTCACAGTACAGCGTGAGATAGCACGGACGTCTCCCTCCGCGAGACTTCTAGAGAAAGCAACACGATGCCGTCCATGGAAAAAGTCGTCGAGCGGTCATGTCAAGTTTAATCGAGTCTAAAAAGCCTACTACTACTACTACAACTGATGCATAGGGCAATGGGGTCATCGAGTGCACGGTTGTCGACGGGACGCTGCAATTTATTGCCACTTGATTTTAATCAGACATATCCCATTTTTACGCAGCGCTCTCAATCTCACATCCAACTGGGCCCTACTGCTAGTAAATTCCATGAGTCAAGGGCCCCCCTCGAGTAGATCTAACGTTGGTAGAAATTAGTTCCGCTCCACTTGCATGCAGTGGAATCGAGATCTGCCATGAGCGTATTTTCAATGCAGATCTAAAGTGGAGATCATGGCTGTTTCAAAAAAAGGGAACCGGAAAAAAGGGTGGAGATCGTGGTAGCCCCCCCGCCCCTCGCCCACCACACGTGTCCACTCGAGGACTACGAACGGTCTGGTGTTTATAACCCCCCTCGACCTTCTTATTCCATGAGCTCGTGTCATTTCCCCCAGTCAGTCTAGTCCCAAGACCCCAATCTACACCTGCCGCGCGCACCGAAGCTCCCTCGTTTGCACTACCTCCTTCCCTTGGTGCGCCATGAAGCGTAAACATGGAGAAGATCTGGAGGTGAAGCCAGTTGAAGGCGCAGCAGCAGATGGCTCGGTCGTCGCCAAGCAGGCGGAGACGTCTTCTCTGGGCATGAACGCCGCTCGTCGCCGCGCCGTCGAGGGTGCGAACTCATCCGTCTAGCCAGTAGCCATCGCTGCCGAGCAGCAGGTGGTAGCCGTCGCCGCCGAGCAGGAGTTGGTAGCCGTCGCCGCCAAGTAGCAGGTAGTAGCCGTCGCCGCCGAGTAGCAGGTGGCCGACAACGTCGTGGTGCTAGTGGCAGATCTGGATGGGGGGCAGGCGGAGGCAATCCGGTGATCTACATTGACGACCCCATCGCTGTTCAAGAAATCTTCGACACAATCGCGGAGAATGATGAGTTCGAGGACGAGGTCCCTGGTGAGGAGTCCGAGGTACTACATTGCTAGCTTCTCTAGTCGCAGCCGCAGTTTTCACTGTTCATACATATGATTTGCTCAATCGTGTACATATTCTTTTGCTCTTGAAGTAGGATAGTATATATATGATTCGATCGGTTGATTGATGCATCTGCCATCTAGTCACAAAACCCCAATCCGTCTAGTCACAAAATCCCAATCTGCTCATCTGCCATCTAGTTGAGTTTGCTAGTTGAGTGTTGATTTCGATACACAGTAGGCCTATAACATTACATTTCTATTCCTTACTGAGCCCAATGATTCAATTTTCCCTCAAAATAGTGCAAGGGCATCTGATGGTCTCGTTTTCTTAGGGATGGTTAGTGGCCCTGAGGCAGCAATGCACATAAACAATATAGGTTGTGCTGTTGGTATTTTGGTTCTCCGACTCCATCACTGAAAAAATGAGGCCCTAATTTTTTCTCTCATATGGAACTTAAATATATAATATTTGTATTGTTTCTAATCTATGAATGCATTGTATGATGCATTTGTATATCCTTGAATATTGTTTGGTATGATTACATTTCAATTTCTTATTGTGGCCAATGATTCAAATTTTCCCCAAAGAGAGGTAGACACATTGGTGTCAAATTTTTACAAGGATGAGTGAGCGAACCTGGGGCCATGTACAAGATCAATATAAGATGTGCAATTGTTACTTGGTTCGCTTACGCCATCTCTGTAGAAACTTATGAGGCTACAATATTTATTCTACATTCATAGAACTATGATATTTGAATTATCTATTCCATGCATTCATAGTGTATAAGAATTACATTTTAGTTTGTCACCGAGGCTGATGATTAAAATTTGCCCCCAAAAGAGTTCAAGGGGAGACACGTATGATGGTGTCGTTTTTTAGGGATGGGTTGGTGAACCTGGGGCAGCAATGCACACAAACAATCTAGGTTGTGATGTTGGTACTTTGGTTCCCCAACTCTATCTCTGAAACAAATTATGAGGCCGTTGATTTATTCTCATATGGAACTACATATATGATCCTTGAATTGTTTCTGATCTTTTAATGATTGGTATGATGCATGTGTATATGAATGGTTTTGATCATAAGTATTTTTAACATGTACATGAAGATTAATTGTTTGGTTTTTTTATTTATAATTACAATATTTAGGCTTGTTTTTTACCTGACTATGTATATTCCTGAATAATGTTTTGTACGATTACATTTCAATTTCTTATTGTGGCCAATGATTCAAATTTTCCCAAAAGAGAGGCAGACACATTGGTGTCAGATTTTTTCAGGGACGAGTTAGTGAACCTGGGGCGATGTACAAGAACAATATAGGCTGTGCAATTGTTACTTGGTTCACTTACGCCGTCCCTGTAGAAACTTATGAGGCCTTAATATTTATTCTACATTCATAGAACTATGATATTTGAATTACCTATTCCATGCATTAAGTGTATAAGAATTACATTTTAGTTTGTCACCGAGCCCGATGATTGAAATTTGCCCCAAAAGAGTTCAAGGGGAGACACGTATGACGGTGTCGTGTTTTAGGGATGGGTTGGTGAACCTGAGGCAACAATGCACACAAACAATATAGGTTGTGTTGTTGGTACTTTGGTTCTCCAACTCCATCTCTGAAACAAATTTTGAGGCCCTAGATTTATTGTCATATGGAACTACATATATGATCCTTGAATTTTTTCTGATCTTTTAATGATTGGTATGATGCATACGTATATGAACGGTTTTGATCATAAGTATTTTTAACATGCACCTGAAGATTAATTGTTTGCTTTTTTATTTATAATTACAATATTTAGCCTTGTTTTTGTACCTGACTATGTATATCCCTGAATAATGTTTTGTACGATTACATTTCAATTTCTTATTATGGCCAATGATTCAAATTTATCCCAAAAGAGAGGCAGACACATTGGTGTTAGATTTTTTCAGGGATGAGTTAGTGAACCTGGGGCGATGTACAACAACATTACAGGTTGTGCAATTGTTACTTGGTTCGCTGACTCCATCCCTGAAGAAACTTATGAGGCGCCTAGATTTATCCTACATTCACTCTGATGCAATTATTTGTCATTGTGTTGAGATGAAATGATATATGAAACGATCAAACTATTGCTGAGATGCTTTATCTTTAATATCCATGGATATATTGTCTTACATATACATGTTTTCAATTCTTGAGTTGTAATACAATTCAATCATATGTATGAGTTCTAAGTTATGTTCTTAAAAATCAACAGGAGGATGATGATGAAGTGGACGGTAGCAAGATATCCAGGGACAACAAGAGCCACTACGTGCTGAGGCGGTTACGGTATGGGCTAATCCGTTTCCACCGTAGGGGGAGACTGTTTTGCCCATTCTGTGGCAGAGCAATCAACGTGGACCTCGACAGCATGATCCAGCACGCGGAGGGCGTTGGCAGAGGCGGAGGCAGGCATAAGCCGATTACCTTGGCACGACACGCAGCCTACGACAAATTCCTTTGGGAGTATGTCAGGACTGGCCTGTATCTCATCGACTAGGCTGTCGCTGCCTCCTGTTGATAAACCCCTGCCCTGCTAGGCGTCTCCGTATCCCGGCCTCCTGCTGCAACCCCTGCTTTTATTTTGTTCTAGTTAATTATTACCTGTGTGTGGCATGTAAGACAATATATCCGTGGTGTCTCTGGTGAACCTTCTATATTAATCTACTCCTTTATATGGAGTGCCTTAAAGTTTCTAGCGTTCAATTATATTTACTGATCATGCTCATGCACACTACAAAATATTTCTAGTGCTCGATTATATTATAATTGTCAAGAAATACATCAACAAGTTAAATTGATCGAAATTTTGTATTGAAGTAACTAAATGTATCACACACAATATACTAGAAACTAAAATCTAGTTCAAACACATAATATATCACCACCACTTGTTGTCATCCTTGACTTGCTTCCCCTTCAACCGCTTGATGTCGCCACCGTTCCAAGATCCCTGCTCGTCCTGAAACCGCTTTCTGTCCTCATCACGCTTCTTCTCCTGGGCTAGCTTGCAACCAGGGCATAGCTCTCTCGCGAAAACCCCCGACTTAACCATCCCATCTTTCATGGTAATGAGCTTACTGTACAACTCGTACGCCATGTAGGCGTCTCTGGCTACATACTCGAGAATTGGTGCGGGTGCAACCACGGCGATAGCGAGCTCGGATTCTAGAGGAGGAAAACAGAACCGAGCATGGTCGACAAGGTGATAGATCTCACCGGGAACCAATTCTCGTCCCCGCACCGTGCCATGGGTGCGTCCATGGTGAGGGCGAGCTCCGACTCAGGATGGGGAGGAGAGCGGGGCCGAGAAGCTTCGTCACGTCCCAGCTCTGCGCCATGGCCGCGACCACAGATTGCCGTTCCACGGAAGAAGACGCATAATGGATACATGCGCCAATGCTACAAGCCTACAGGGAGGAGAGCTGGGCCGAGCAGGTTCGTCCACGTCCTAGCTTCGCGCCGTGGCTGCGACGCCCCACAGATTGCTGCTCCGGGGAAGAAGAAGATGCATAATGGATGTAGGCGCCAACGCTGCAAGCCTAATTGACACCTAAGCGACGGGAGCGACGGGAGTGACATAACGGCGAGAACTGACAGGGGGACCCAACTTGACGGCCGTTAGCCTGATTTTTTGTATTGAAACATAAAGTTGAATTCGTGCCGAAAAGACCCTCTGAGTATTTGGCACACCATTTGTAGTCACCGCGGATGATTTCAGGGAACTTGGGTACCGCGTTGCCTGGACACCCCAACTTTAGGGCCGCAAAATGATATTCTTCGTGCACCGCGTGTGCAAAACTCCCTCCCTCTCTCTTCTGCGGCAGCTACTGACAGTAGTACTCCAGCTAGCTTCATCGAGTTCTCTGGTACTCCTACTAGTAGACCTTTACTACTACTACTAGGTAGACAAGGAGTACTTGTTCAGAAGAAGAAAAAAACTAGAATAGCACACTGCCGTACACTATTGCCTTGTCAAATCACTGGCAATGCCATGATGAGCGACATGTTTTTACTGGTAAACCTAGAAACATCGTGTTCCTTCCACTGCGTGCAGTTTCTGAGCGAAGTACTTACCAACACGTCCAACTTAGGCTTACAGGACCCAAACTGCAGTGAAAAAGAAACAAAACTACGGACCTGCAAAGAGTAATACTAACAGTACTACTATTATACAACATTCTAGAAGAAATTATGTACGGAATAGTAGTAGTAGAGTACAACTGTACTCCTAATAAGGTTCTTTTACAAGCTTGGTGAAATATACATACTGGCGAAACTACCAAGTGTACAAAAGGGGGTTTTGGTCATATGGAGTATTTTACAAGCCGGACCGGGTGCAAAACTAAATGTTGAGTACTCGTACATCAACTAAAAACCAGCCAAAAGAAGGAGTTCAACAGAAGGTCGAGACCAAATGAGCTATCCTTGAACAGGCTCGTTCCACTCCAAGGCGTTTGAGAAGCTTGGGATGAACGAAAATGGAGTCTCCGACCATGTCCAGCGAGTGTTGGTGTGGAAACCAACAGCAGTCACCAACAACGTCCTGTACTCGTAGACAATTTCTTGGTGTGATGTGTAAACACAGTTCCTTCTCGTCAGATGTCCTAGCTGATCATTTGCATCGCCTACTGCAATGATAATCGGATAGTTCACTCCAAGGAAAAGAGAATATGATCCAAGGTCAGTAACCCTTTTCCATCGGTTAGCTGCAGCTAACTAGCTTGTGTCCATCGAGAACACCATGCACTCAAACCCAAAAGGATAGGTGCGAACGGTGCGACCATAGTGAACAACACTAGTATCATCAGCAATTGCATTATCTGAGATACCATATGTATAGACTAGAAGAAGTCTTGAACCACCAGCAGATCTTGCTAACAACCACCTACCAGGATCATTATCCTCATTGTCCTCAACAAACCCATGTGTCAGGTACAGCACATCGCGTGGCGATAGGATAAGGATAGGACCTTCAAAGGGAAAGGAAATGTAACATGGAAATAATATTGATATTGCTCTGACATTGTAGAAGTTGATATACAGTACTATTTTCAAAAATCTTGATTATAGTTAAGATGTTTGATTGCATAAAAAAATGCCAACCTAGGGAGATGCTCTGGAAATTCTAATTATTTTCGAAATGGGGATATGCTATGGAAATTCTCCTAGAGACACGGTTTGATTCATGGGATCAAATGAAATAGGAAATAATCCTATAGGATCTTGAATGTACAGTTCATAGGGAAAAAGCAAGGTTGGATCCTACAAGATTTTGGTGTCTTATATACCAAAGGAAAACCAACAAGGATTATTTCTAGGAGGTTTAATATCTTATCTTATCTTATCTTACCACTATGTAGTGTATGAATAACTTTGAATATTCACTGTTGGATCGGGATTTGTGAATCCCAACATTGCCAACAGTTGGATCTTTTTTTCCATTCTAGCATCTACTTGAAGATTCTATTGATAGTCTTTAGCACAATGAACGCTATGCACAATCCTCAAAACACACTTCTCCATAATTATAGAATCTTCTCCTTCATTTCTCAAGACCATGTTAACAAAATTTACAAGTACTAGTACCTAATAAATGTTGACTTCTACATGATAGAAAATACAAGAACTAAATATGCGCCCATACTTTATAGATGTCGATCAAATTTCTAATTTTTGAGCTTTACCTAGTATTATAATTCTATATAGTTATGATATGTCATATGTCTAGTATCTGAGTCTCACGTAAATACTACTAGTAGATACCATATTTTTCATGGATGTACTAGTACTAGGAGAAAAGGCAATACTATCAGCAGAACTCAATCCTATGAATCAAATTACTTATATGTACGAAAACTTAGTAAGGATTGCATTTCTCTGAAATTCCTAGGGAATTCGTATGAATCAAAGAGGCTAAAATTCCTATGAAATTCCTACTAACCAAAGAAACTTCATAAAAAATAACTTGCATTGATTCAGAAATAATATCTGGGTCTCAGATAAGTACTTACTACTACGTAGTAGATACCATATTTTCCATGGGATGTACTAGGAGACAAAGCAATACTATTAGCAGAACTCAATCATATGAAACAAACTATTTATATATAAGAAACCCTCCTAAAGATTGCATTCCTCTGAAATTCCTATGGAATTCCTTCGAGTCAAAGAAACTAAAATTTTAATGGAATTCCTACTAAGCAATGAAAGTTCAGAAAAAATAGCTTGCATCGATTCAGGAACAAAGCTAATAAAATATGTAGGGAGGAGAATTTACCAAGTTCTAGAGACTTCCGTGCATAAACACAATCGTTCTCGGTCATGGCGAACACACGATCATGTTGGATAATAGCATCATAGTATCTGAAGTAGCCCTGGAACTCGTTCACACAAACTGACCATCCATGACTATCATTCCCGTTGATGACAACAATCTTGAATTCGAAAATGGCGACTAGAGAGAAATATTTGTATCCCGAGCAGCTGTCGGAACTTGGCAAATGACTTTATTCTGCAGTTTAGTATGTCGACCTTCATCAGCATCATCCTGAAATGCAAGTGCAGAACCTTCGGTCAGTTTAAACCCCGACATTTGCAGAATAACAATCTTGCGTCGAGTGTACATGTTGACAAGGTCCCACATGAAATAGGGCCCAACTGTGATGATCCAATCTCCATTGCCGCCTGCTTGCTGCTCATAAAAACCATTTTGCATCACAACATCGGAGGAGAACCTGTCCAGCAGCGTCAGCTTGCACAGGCTTCCCGCCACTTCGAAGCAGTCTTTGGATTCCCACGGTCTCACCGTCAGGTGAGAATGAAGAACACATGGGAGGCCAAACAAATGAGAAGAAGGCGTAGTTCCACTCTCTTTTGCTGATTGAAGAATATGTTTGGACGAACCGACGAGGCTCGCGACGGTGGTGGCGTCGCAATGGTTGATGATACTTGAAGAGGGCCTTCGGTGAACACCTTCTGAAACTGCTCAGGATCTTTACAGACCTTGCTCGATCTCACCATGGAAGGAGGCTGCGGATGGTGTTTTGGGGGCTTTCTTTGGGTGGAGTGGGGTGGGGGAGGGAGGAAAGATCGTTGGTGTGACCTGGCGGCACGGGTGCGATGGAGAAGACAAAGGCTGATGGTGCATAGTAGTACTCTACTACTAGTAGTACTGCAGAAGGTGGGCGAGTGGGGTTGGGGCTCCAATTGAGGCTAGTTGCACAAACCTCCAACAATTAGAGTCGTAGTTGCAAAGAGCTCCAACTTTTGAGCCCCGGGTATGTAAGAAATAATGTTAAGAGGGCTAATCGAGAATTTTGTGCTATGTGCAGCATTTCTACCCAAAAGTAATTGTAGTACAGTAGTTTCTTACAACTAGACTATCCTGATTATCTGGAGTTCCCTGCAATTTCGAATCCAATTGTTGGACGTTTGTGCAATTTCCACCCTCCTCGTGTATCGAGGAAGCTCTATGACCCTATGTTCAAACAAAAAAATTGATCAAAGACAAAAAAAAAATAAAGACCATCTCTCAGGGCTCGTTTGATTTGCAAGATTCTCAAAACATAAGAAGAGGAAACTATAGGAATTTGGATCAAGTTTGTGTTTGAATCATACGGAAAGCAAAGCAATTATACCATGACGTTGGAGTGGACGGAAAATTTCCTAAAAATAGAGCGCAAATGAATACTTTGAAGGAATCTCAATTCTCGTATTTTTCCTATTCCTATATTTTTCTGATCCTGCGTTCCAAACGGGACATAATTCCTACATATTAGAATCCTATAAATCAAACAAAACAGCGTAGAATTATTTCCTAAGGGACACGATCCTTCACAAAACTTTTGAATTTTCTTTGAATCAAAGAAGGAATAAAAAAGGTTTCCTCTCTTAGGAAAAAAAGGAACTCCACCTCTTGGAGAAAAAAAGAAACTCCACCTCTTGGAGAAAAAACGGAACTCCACCTCTTGGACAATTCACTGTGACAATAGTAGCTACTAAAGTCTATGTCTAATACTAGCTATAAGGTCCAACCGTAGCATGTTATTTACTAGTAGTATACTAGTACAGTATTTGTAGGTGCCTCGAAGGAAACAAAATAAAGCTCTGTAGGTAATAAATGGCCATGGAAATTTCCAACATACACAATATTTTGCTTGTTCATTTTGATCTGGACGACAGACGGAGGATAGAGGAGTACTAGCTGCTTCGTGTCTTGAGCCATCGAGCTGGAGTTGAAATTTAGATATCTAAAAACCTGAATTGTCCTGTCAAACCAATGCTCGTTGCATGCAGCTTGACCAAATAGACTTATTGCACTACTTTACTACGCGTCCGAAATATAGGGAGTACATGAAGTACTAGTACAGTAATGTTACACAGAGAGTTTTTTTTGAACGGACACAAAGAGTTCCACATTCATCTTGTAGCACCAAAAGCAGAAGTTGTGCTAATATAGTACTGTAGTGGTCACATCCAGGTTGCCTTACAGGAAAAAAATAGTACGATGACCAACAAGACCTATCTATTTTTGTACTCCTATTTGCGTATACTAGTAGTACTACTACGTACTCAGGAACGGCACGAGCATGTGCTCCACTAGTGCGCCTCCTCACATAGGGTAATCCAATACGGAGTAGATCGCCACCGCATGGTCACGTGATTATTATGCATTGGTCCATGCTCTAGTCGTGGGCACATGTCGTAGCAGTAAAAAAATTGTAAAAAATATATTACTTATAAATAATTACTCCCTCCATCCTAAAATAGTACTTACTGGCTTGGCTTTGGCTAGATACGCATGTCTTTCGATGCATTTTAGTACTTAGATCCTCCCTCATTTCCTAATTAGAAAGTATAGTAGGTTTTGTCGAAGTCAATATTTATAAAGTTTGACCAACTATATGTACAAACATACTAACTTACATCATGTCAAACGTATATAATATGAAAACATGGTTCGTGATGATTATGATAACATTGAGTTGATGTCGTAGATGTCCATATTATTTTCTATATATTTGGGCAAAATTTCAGGGCATCCTATCCTGCATGCTGGACACACGTCGATGCGTCGTCCACACCAACGCAATTTCGATGGCAATCTTGGTTCAAGACTTAAATCAAGTTGAATTGACAAGTCTACGCATAAAATTCCGTAATCACTGAGTTAGATGACTAAAATCGAAGCACCGTAAGAACGGTTAGTGTGTTTATCTCTGGTCCATGTCGTAGAAGTGAACAATTACATAAAAGTCATACTAAACCCCTAAATACTCCGTAATAACATTAGCAACAAACTCAGTTTACATCCAAAATGCATCCTTCCTACTACCAAAAGAGAACCTACATGCGACTACTACTAGTAAACAGGAGCACTAAAATAGTACTACTAGTAGTACTATTTATCTGCTAATACACCATTACAGTCTTGATCATCAACCATAGTTTAAGATCATTTTTTACTGTCGATGCAAATCCAGAAGGATACATGGGTGGACTATCCAACCTTCATCAAGAAATGCGGCGGCACCCCGAGGTACGTCCTGAGCTTGTCGGATGGGAAGTTGGCCGGCGACGAGCTGCTCGTCAGCTCGATTACCGTATTAAGGCTCTCGACCATCGACAAGTCCGCCGACCCCGGCGGGCCAGGCACACACAATTTCACCGTGTACCGTGGTCACAAGCACCTGTCATGCCTAATGCACACCAAGGACACGACAGCGGCCGGGCCGACCGCGCTGATGCTCAGGCAGAACATGGCACCGTCATCCCCGCAAAGGAAGCGCGTGAATCCCCTCGTGCTTGTTGGTGGCGGAGTCGGGATGAGGCAAAAGAAGGCGCTGCCATAGATGCATGGTTACTATGACCCCGTGGGCCTCCTTCATGTGGGGAAGGAGCCCTGCCGGCGAGACAATGAAATCATAGGCGGAATCAATGCAGGAGCACGGGCAGTGCGAGCACGCGATCTTGTGCTCGTCGAGCTTGTCGAAGGCGACCAAGCTAAAGGAGCCGTCGTAGGGGCACTCAATCATCGCCTCCATAGCAGCCGACTCACGGTCGAATCTTCCGACGTGGTACACGAACTTGTGGGAGTGGTTACGGAGGGAAGATCGGCTCGCCGACATAGTGCCTGCCGGCCAGAAACCCGAGTTGGGTGGGTATACTGAAGAGTATACTGATTGAGTTTCGTACTGTACTGGTACGATTGTACAGGAATACGCTAGGCATGGGTGCACCAGCGGCGGCTGCACTTGGCAACTTTTTTCTTAGACAGTGTCCACATGTTGTACATGCTTCGTCAAAACAAAAAGGCTGCAGAAAATTGACAGCTGAGTAATAAAGTAGGTGTCACGTTGTACTGTACCAGACAGTACAGTACAGACAGAGGGAGAGACCGAGGCAAGATGATCCAGGTGAGTGAGAGGCAAGAAGATCTACTCCTAGAGAGAGATGAAAAGCATGCGGCCTGCCGCAGGGTGTACAGTGCTGCAGGGGAGAGACCGAGGACTGCATGCATGTCTTCGACACCAACCTGTAATTAACTTTTTTGGTCTTATCAAATTTAAATGGCCTAATAATCCCAGACAGAGGGAGTACTAGTAATAGTAGTAGTACTACATCTTAGAACAAATCAGACAAACTAGTATTGTATTTATTAGTGGTACTTTTTTTTGAGAAAATATAATTAGTAGTAGTACTTAGATATGTCAAAAACCAATCCAAGTTACTACTCCAATAGAGAGTACTTTCACTCTGTTTATGGATTCTAGTTTACTATACGTACTAGTAGTAAAAGCTAGAATGTAGATTATTTCAGAACAAATTTTGGCTCAACAATATTTAGCATACGCGCAAACCTCAAAAGACAATTTGTTGCTTAGTTTTAGGGATCTTGTGCTAAATGCATGGACTTGTATGTAATTTTCCTTTTTATGTGGTCCTTGATGTAATTTGTACTTCCACCGACCGCGTGTTAACTAATAAAGCACCTCGCTCCTACGGGACCTACCACAATTAAAAAATAATTACACTGCCTCGATTATCAGACAAAGTGGAACATGGTTTCTTATAATTCCAAAGTTTTTAGAAATAGGATGTTTCAAGCTTCCCAGCTAACTTTGCACACTTTAGTGACTTTTTGCCGATTTAACGAAATTAGGTCAAACATTTGCTACACAAGTAAGGGCAATTGATTGCTACTGAATTAAATGTATTTTATAGGTAGATGGGTGATGTAGTAAACAATGTCATCGGTGTTAGTTTCCAACTATCACGAAAGAACATTTAATTCTCAATTGTTCGAGTGATAATGAGATTGTTCTTTTACGTAAAGAAACTCCGAAGAATATGGATCTGGATACCACAAGACAAGTTTTCATACATAAAGATTATACCAACATGTTGTACTGACGTTACCCATGTTTTATGAGATTTCAAACTTTCAAGCTAACTCCACCAACTTGAATAACTTTATGTCAATTATTTATCAAATTTAGGTCAAATTTAGGTTGCTTTGAAAGTTTTATGAAAACTCTTCTAGAGGTACCTATTCAGGGGACTTAATATATCATAAACCACTGAGATTTTTGACGACACGTTCAACTTCATGCTAAGATTTTGCATCTTGATAGTTTAACAAAATTATGTCAAACTTGAGCTACAAGTAATCGCGAAAGATCGCTCTTGAATTAAATGTTTGTCGATATTTGAATGACTTCCTAGCTAACTCTGCCCATTTGAATGATTTTATGTCGATTTATCGAAATTAGGTCAAATTTTAAACTACAAGTAAATTGTAGGTTGCTTTGAAAGTTCTACGAAAAAGCTTTTGGGGGCACCCATCGAGGGGTCACATCAATATGTCAGAAACCATCGAGAGTTTTGATGATAGTTTCAACTTCTTGCTAAGATTTTGCATCCTGACTATTTAATGAAATTAGGTCAAACTTGAGCTACAAGCAAGTAAGCGCGATAGATTTCTATTGAATAAAATGTCTTTTCAAGGGTAGATGAGTGCATCTTATTCTAGTAAACAATATTGTTAGTGTGAGTTTCCAACTATCGGGAAAGAACATTCTCAATTTTTCAAGTGATATCGAGATTATTCTCTCCTATAAAGGAAGTCTGAAGAATAAGGATCTGAATGC
The DNA here is from genome assembly GCA_910589775.1 of Avena eriantha. Classification (NCBI taxonomy): domain Eukaryota; kingdom Viridiplantae; phylum Streptophyta; class Magnoliopsida; order Poales; family Poaceae; genus Avena; species Avena eriantha. Next base: position 302,997,252 of record OU342743.1, read on the forward strand.
CACAAGCCAAGTTTTTTACATATATATAGTGGACCAACATATTGTACTTATGATTTCTCATGTTTTATGAGTTCTCAAACTTCCTATAGCTTATCTCTCTGCCCACTTGAATGACTTTATATGTCGATTAATCAAAATTAGGTCAAATTTGAACTATATACTACAAGTTTTGTAGGTTGCTCTAAAAGTTATACGGAAAAGCTTTTGGAGGTACCCATCGGGGGTCACAATCAATATATGAGAAACAACCGAGACTTTTGACAACTGGTTTGACTTTATGCTAAGATTTTTATTTAATGAAATGGGGTTAAACCTGAGCTACAAAGTAAGGGCCATAGATTGCTCTTGAAATATATGACTTTTCCGACGTAGATGGGTGTATTTTATTGTAGTAAATAGTGTCGTCAATGTGATTTTCCAACTATCAGGAAAGAACATTCCATTCTCAATTTTTCGAGTGATGACGAGCGAGGTTGTTCTTTTCCGTAAAGAAATGTCTGGAGAATATTGGATCTAAATGCCAGAAGCCAAGTTTATCGACATATATAGTGGACCAATATGTTGTACCAATGATTCCCATGTTTTATGAGTTTTCAAACTTCCTAGCTAACTCTGCCCAGTTGAACGAATGACTTTATGTGGATTTATCGAAAATAGGTCAAATTTGAAACTTCAAGTACATTATGCTTTGGAAGTTTTACAAAAAAACTTTTGGAGGTACCCATTTGTGGGTCACAATTAATATATCATAAAACACCGAGAGTTTGGACGATAGGTTTAACTTCTTGCTAAGATTTTGCATCCTGATAATTTAACGAAATTAGGTCAAACTTGAGCTACAAGTAATTAAGCGCAATAGATTTCTCTTGAAATTAAATGTATTTTCAGAGGTAGATTGGTGCATCTTGTTGTAGTTAACAATGTCGTCAATGTGAGTTTCCAACTATCAGGAAAGAACATTCAATTCTACATTTTCCAAGTGAAGACGAGCGAGGTTGTTCTTTTTCGTAAGAAGTCCGGAGAATATTGGATGTGAATGCCACGCCAAGTTACAAACATATATAGTGGACCAACATGTTGTACCAACGATTCCCATGTTTTATTTATGAGTTTTCAAACTTCCTAGCTAACTCTTCCCATTTGACCGAATGACTATATGTCGATTTATAGAAATTAGGTCAAATTTGAAACTCCAAGTAAATTGTAGGTTGCTTTGAAAGTTTTAAGAAAAATCTTTTGGAGGTATCCATCGAGGGGTCACAATTAATATATCTGAAAACAATGAGAGTTTTGACGATAGGTTCAGCTTCTTGCTAAGATTTTGCATCTTGACAATTTAACGAAATCAGGTCAAACTTGAGCTACAAGTAAGCGCAATAGATAGCTCTTGAATTATATGTCATTTTAGAGGTTGATGGGTGCATTTTCTAGTAGCGAGTAGTGCCATGGATGTGAGTGTCCAACTACCAGGAAAGAACATTGAATTCTACGTTTTACGAGTGAAGACGTATGAGGTTAGTTGTTCTTTTCCGTAAAGAGAAGTCCAAAGAATATTGGATGTGGATGCCACAAGCCAAGTTGACAGACATATATATATATAGTGGATCGACAACATGTTGTACTTGTGATTTCCATGTTTTATGGGTTTTGAAGCTTCCTATATCTAACCCCGCACATTTGAATAAATTTATGTCGATATCTCGAAATTAGGTCAAATTTGAAACTACAAGTAAATTGTAGGTTTTGCTTTGATATATTTATGAAAAACTTTTGGACGTACCCATCGAGGGTTCAAAATTAATATACCAGAAACCAGCGAGAGTTTCAATGATAGGCTCAACTTCTTGCTAAGACTTTGCATATTGATAATTTAACAAAATTAGGTTAAACTTGAGATACAAGTAATAAATTGTAGGTTGCTTTGAAAGTTTTATGAAAAAAAGCTTTTGGAGGTACCCATCGAGTGGTTAATTAATATATCAGAAACCATAGAGAGTTTTGACGAGTGATTCGACTTCTAGGTAAGATTTTGCATCATGAAAATTTTGAACACCTTTTGAAAATGGTCACATGAAATTGGGAGAGAGGAGAAATGATATTTCTATTCTATATGGGCAAACCACAAGCTTGAGGTGCACCTTAGGCTTAAAGATAAATTTATTTTTTCCACTATGTATAAGGTGAACCTTAGCGGATGCCACATAGTAGGCCATATTTTTTTTGAACGGGTAGTGGGCCATATTAAGGTGTGTTTTTTACACAATGCAGGAGTAGTATATTTCTTTGCTTATACATATGGTCACATCTGTCCATGCGTTGTACATGCTGAGAGAATAAAACATTGGCATGGGAAGAGGGCAGAAGTAAAGAGAAGTTGAAGGCGGTTCCATGTCAGAGCAAAGTTATGATGGGTTTCTGACATGACATACTCATGCGGCCTTATAGTGTGCTACACTATGCTAGTACTAGTAAATTTCAGGACCTATGCACGCAAAGCAAATTGTGTTTTTTCTCTCTCCTTCGTTGCCTCTCACCATCCATCCTCCCTCTCTCCTACCCTTTCCCCTCGCGCACCGGCCCGGCTGATCTCTCCCTCGTCCATAGCATGGTGTTGCACACGTGTGCCTTGGTATGGCGGCTGTGTGGCTATGGCGTGTTTGGCAGCCGTGTTGGTGTGGAGTAGGGACGAGGAGTACTTAGGAAGGAAACTACTTTGGTCCTTGGTAGTAAAAAATTCAAACTTTTTTGATTTTCGAAATTTTCACTTGCTTCCCAAATATCGGGAGGGAAAGTTACTCAAAAGTCGGCCATTTGCAGTACTTCTTATATTATCTTTATCTTGTCGTATCTCTTACAATATCATACCATACACTCTATATAGTGTACGGATAACTTCGAACATTGACCATTGGATCAAGACCGACAAATCCAAACATTTCTAACCGTTGGATCTTATTTTCCATTATTAGCATCTAGAAAGATTCTACTGATAGTCTTTAGCACGATGAACACTAGTATGTGGAAACCTCAAAACACACACTTCATTGCTCAGTTTCAGGGTCCTTGTGCTAAATGAATGGACTTGGGTGTAATTTTCATTTTTATGACGTCTTTGATGTAACTTGTACTTCCACCGACCGTGTTAACTCTTAAGCACCTCGCTCCTACGAGACCTACCACAGTTAAAAAAATGCAACCACCCCAATTATCAAACAAACTGGACCACAGTTTCTTATACATCTTACCCAAGTTTTTACTACTAGGATTTTTCAAGCTTCCTAGCTAACGTCGCACACTTCACTGAGTTATTGCCGATTAATAAAATTAGGTTAAACTTGAGCTACAAGTAAGCGCGATAGATTGCTCTTCAATTAAATGTATTTTTGGAGGTAGATGGGTGCATCTTCTTGTAGTAAACAATGTCATCAGTGTGAGCTTCCAACTATCAGGAAATAAAATTCTTAGTTTTCCGAGTGATGACGAGATGGTTTTTTCCGTAAAGAAAGCTCGAAGTATAATATGGATCTCAATGCCATAAGCCAAGATTCTAGACATATTAAATGGACCAACGTGTTTACTTACGATTCCCATACGTTTTTTGAGTTTTCAAAACTCCCTAGCTAATTAACTCTGGCCACTTGAATGACTACATGTCGATTTATCGAAAATAGGTCAAACTTGAACTATAACTAAATTGCTCTGAAAGTTTTACAAAAAAGCTTTTGGAGGTATCGTACCGATCGGGGGGGTGTCACAATCAATATATGAGAAACAACCGAGAGTTTTGACAACAGGTTTGACTTCTTGCTAAGATTTTGCATGGCATGACACTATTTAACAAAATTGTGTCAAACTTGAGCTACAAGTAAGCGCGATAGATTTCTGTTGAAATATATGACTTTTCAGATAGGTCAATGGGTGCATTTTCTTGTAGTAAACAGTACCGTCGGTTGATGACCCACAAGTATAGGGGGTGTATCACAGTATTTTCGAGGAAAGTGAAACCCGATTTATTCATTCGACACAAGGGGAGCCAAAGAATATTTATAAGCCTTAACAACTGAGTTGTCAATTCAGCTGCACCTGGAAACAATCTTGCTCACAGCAGTTTATCAGTAGCAACAGTTTTGTAGTAGGAATAGTAAAGTAACAAAAGTAGTAAAGTAAAGACAGCAGTAACAATTGCAACAAACAGTAGGATTCGAGTGCGGTAGGCATAGGGATGGATGGACGGGCGTTGCATGGACAAGACAATTCACATGGCAATCAGAACATAGGGAAATTGCAGATAAATAAGATAAAGCATCCAAGTACTAGATAATCATAGGCATGTGTTCCATATATAGTCATACGTGCTCGCAATGAGAACTGGCACAACATCTTTTGTCCTGCCAGCCCGTTTGCAGCGGGGCCTCAAGGGAACTACTGGCAATTCAGGTGCTCCTTTTAATAGAGCACCGACGCAAAGCATTAACACTCTGTGAACACATGTGATCCTCACATCAAAGCCATTCCCTCCGGTTATCCCGATTTCTATCACTTCGGGGCCATTGGTTCTGGACAATAACGTGTGTATACAACTTGCAAGTAAGACCATAAACAATACTATGATAATGAATCAATAACATATTCAGATTTGAAATCATGGCACTCGGGCCCTAGTGACAAGCATTAAGCATAACAAGTCGCAACAAAGTCAAAAAGCACTAATAATAGATACTAGGCACCATGCCCTAACAATCTGATGCCACTACATGAACGATCTCATCCAATCCCTACCATCTCCATAGCCTACAGCGGGGGATTACTCACTCATAGATGGGGAAACATGGTTCGTCAATGGAGAAGCGATGATGATGATGATGATGATGATGGTGATGATCTCCTCCAATTCCCCGTCCCGGCAGGGTGCCAGAACGGAGTTTATGGTTCTAAATCGTGGAATCTGGTGGTGGCGGCGGAGCGGAACTCCTTCTAGAAAAACGTCGAACCCTCCTGAGTTTTTAGGTCATAAGGCATCTTATAGGCGAAGAGGGAGACCGAGGGGGTGTCTGGGGCGGCCAGACCACCCCCTGGCGCGGCCAGGCCCAGCCCGCGTGGCCAGGCGGTGTGGCTGGGCCCCAGCCCCACTCTGTCTCGTATTCTAGCTCCGTGAGTCTTCTAGTGAAATAGGAATTTTGGCATATTTTCCAGGATTTTTCCTGATAGTTAATTTTCTGCACAAAAACTAGACACCAAGGCAATTCTGCTGAAAACAGCGCCAGTCCGTGTTAGTTGCATCCAAATCACATAGGTTTAGAAGAGAAACAATAGCAAAAGTGTTCGGAAAAGTAGATACGTTTTGGACGTATCAACTCCCCCAAGCTTAGCTTATTTCTTGTCCTCAAGCAATTCAGTTGAAAATTGAGTGCGATAAAAAAACTTTCACGAACACATTTGCTTCATATGATGTATATATTCTCAGCATGTGATCAACTACTTAGACAATTCATAATAAGAAGTATGCAACTAAGTTTACTTAATAGGTATTGCAAGCTATGAAGAGATTCAAACTCAAAAATAATAAGTAGCATGAAACATAAACATAAGCAACATTACAATGCTCATAACAAGGTATGATAGAGTGGTATCCCGCTTGCCTTTTTATTGTGAATGCCAAGGCACCTCTGAAGTTCAAGTGAAGACTAGAAGTAAAGATATCAAAGATACAAGCATCAAATTCATAACACAATTAATAAAGTTTTGAGACAAGCACAAAGAATGACAACTATGCTCTCAGTAAAGTGCTCATAGAATAGGGGGTGACTCAACAAGGAAATGAAAAAGGTTTTGAATAGTTTGAAGGGCTTCCAAATGCTGAAAGTATGGTTCTCGTTAGCTTTGAGCTCTCATTGCCCCTATCATAAGCATCTTTAAGTGGTTAAGGTTAAAGTGACACAACTAAGAGGATATACTTGACAAGTTATGAGCTAAAGTCTCATGCCCCTTACTTACGAGTACCGGACCTCATGCTACTCAACTTCAGTCACAAGTAAGCTCTTGTTATTGCAAGTACATATATATCATAGAGAACCGCCAACAAGGTACCCCTTGCACATGATACAGGAGCCATCCCATAATCAAAATGACAAGGCAAGCAAACAATGAGCATCTCAGCAATCTTTGTATTTACTATGTGCATAGATTTTTATTCAGGATGCTTCATAGAATGCTCATTATGGTTATGCTGCAAGTTTCCACCATGATTAGGCATGGATTAGGCTAGCGGCCCAGGCGTTTCTCTAACACACATACAAACTCCATGATCTTACGAGTTCCACTTTTATTTCACACCGCCGGGATCCATAAGCAAAAGAATCATGATACCAACAGGGTACAAAGTGCTCGTGAAATATTGAAAGCATTCCACATGATACATGGTTCTGCTAACTTCAACTTATAAAGTGCAAGCATATACGCAACAAACATGGACGCAGTGGTTCAGGTTTATTAAGTGTAGGAAATAAAGTGTGCCATCAAGTTCGTGAGAGATTTACTAACTAACTTTCTCATAACAAGAAAACATTTTATTCGGAAGAAAACAAGGCATATTGAATATGCACGGAAGTAGCAAATGATGCTAATAGGTAGGTATGGTGGACACTTTTGGCAATATTTGGTTTTGGGAGTTGGAACCACGAGTAAAACATACTCAGTGTAAGTGAAGGCTAGCAATAGTAAGGGAGCGACAAACGAGAGAGCAATAGCTGTCATAATCATGCTTGCAACAAAACAGGACTAATCATGGCATGAAAGTGATTCAAGACCCTCAAGGCAAAATAATTCATCGAGGCTTAATTGATTATTTCAGTCATATGCATGCATGAGCATGTGCTAAGTCAATTCAAATGAAACATTCAGAGGAGGATACCACGTTGTCATACCAAGTTATGAATAGAGTAATGCAAGAAAACATTCATATGCCATGCTACAAACTATTAGCAAGCTGGAACTAATCATAGGAAAGCAAGAACTACTAAGCATCATAAATAACATACACCCTACACGAACAGGTTAAGCATGCCCACAATGATGAGTATATGTACAAAAATGAAAACAAATAGAGTCCGTTACCAGCCTATTACCACACCTCAAGTTGTCATTCATCCTCATTATTGCCCTTCACTTGTGTGGTTTGAATAATAACATGAAACCAAATCCCACTGAGGACTGCTGAACCCGGCAACAAAACTCACAAAACCAAAGAAGAACATCAAATATTTTTTGGTGTTTTCGATTTTTAAAACAAGAACCAAAAAGGGAAAACAACCAAAGAAAAATCTTTTGGGGTTTTTCGAATAGTTCAAACAAAGCAAGCAAACCAAGGAAAAAAGGAAGAAGCAAACCAAAGAGAGACAACAGAAATATTTTTGGTCTTTTTGTGTTTTAGAAAGCAAAAGCTAAGAAAAACGAAAACTAAAAAGAGAACAAAACATGAATATACAAAGTATCGATGCAAAATGATATGGAGATGAGTGTGATGCCGGAGCACTGATATATTGCAAATGTATCTATAAGTTTTGATGTTCCATGCTTGGTTTTATCCAGTTTCATGTGTTTTGTTCCAACTTTTGAGTACTTTTCATATGATTTCTTGGACCAACCTATTAACAAGAGCCATAGTGCCAGCTGCCTGTATTCTGCTGTTTTTGTTTCCAGGAAAGTCAGAAAATGAATATTCTCGGAATTGGACGGGACAAAAGCCAAAGTCCCTATTTTTCCGGAAGTCATCAGATGCCAGAATACGAGACGGAGAAGTGCCAGGGGCCACCACACCACTTGGCCGCGCGGCCCAGGGGGTGGTGAGGCCAGCCCCTGGCACCCCCTTGGCCTCCCCTTCCGCCTATAAGATTCCCTCGGGACGAAAACCCTAAGGGCCTAATCAAAAATCCACGAAACAGTCTATAGCCGCCGGCATCTCCATCCCTAGATCAGGAGGGATCTGAAGCTCTTCCCGGCACCCTGTCGGAGAGGGGAATTCACCTTGGAGGCCTTCTTCATCACCATGCAAGCCTCCGGTGTGATGCATGAGTAGTTCATCCTTGGACTACGGATCCATGTAGTAGCTAGATGGCTGGTTCTTCTCCTTTGTGCTTTCGTGTTTAGATCTTGTGAGCTCCGTTCATGATCAAGATCATCTATTTGTAATTATGCATGTTGTGTTTGCGGAGATCCGATGGATATTGAGATGCTATTTCAGATTGATTATTGATTCTATCATGTCTTTGTTATTTGTGATCTTGCATGCTTTCCGTTGTTAGTAGCTATCTTGGCCAAGTAGATGCTAGCAACTCCAAGAGTTAGTATTTATGCTCGATAGTGGGTTCATGCCTCTGGTAATCTAGGGAAGTGACAGAAATCTCTAAGTTACTAGATGTGTTGTTGCTACTAGGGAGAAAACAACAATCCTTTGTTCATAGAACAATCGTATTGTTTACTTTACACGCAGTTCGTAAAGCAATAATTTGTTGCTTGCAACTTAAGACTGGAGGGGGTTCGGATGATAACCTGAAGGTGGATTATTAGTCATAGATGCAGTTGGATGGCGGTCTATGTATAATGTTGTAATGCCCAATCAAGTCTCAAAGGAGTCAAGATGATTAGTATATGTATGTATTGCTTTCTCGATGTTTGTCAATTGCCCTGCTGTAATTTGTTAACCCAGCATGTTATCTATCTTAAGGAGAGCCACCTCTAGTGAACTATGGATTCCGGTCTTTGTCTTTTACATTCAATCTACAATCTTTTACTGCTTTGTGTTTACTTTCTGCAAACTTTTACTTCTTTCTATTTGATACGTTTAATCCTTTGTTTTCCACAGAACACGGTGAGATTGACAACCTCATTGCAAGTTGGGGACAAAGTTCTGTGGTTGTGTTGTGCAGGTCTCCACATTGCTACTAGCACCGGTAGTGCGCCCTGCCAAAGCTCAGCTAGTAACACCTTTGGGGTGTTTCCTTGCTCCTACTGGTTCACTTAAACCTTAGTTTCATAACTCAGGGAAACTTGCTGCTGTGCTCATCATACCTTCCTCTTGGGGTTCCCAACAAGCTCTACATCATCATTGCTCCAGCATTTTTCTGGGCGCCATACTCAGAGCCATCACGTACCTCCCCTCAAGCTTAGGCTTTTGGCCTAAGTGGGTATCAATCTAAATACGAGTAGGGGTTCCAAGCAGGCGGATCATTGTAACCATGATCAAAGTTGGGTCCTTGGGAAGAAGAAGCTCCCCAATCATAGGTAGGATGCTGATATGAAGACTCCCCCTCATTTGAGGGCTGGACTGAATCATCCGTGACCTCCCTTCAAGTATCCTGCTCCTGTTGAGAGAACTCTCCCAAGTATGTATCAAACTCCTCCTCCGCGAGGGACCATCCTACCATATTATCAAGGTTAAACAAAACAGGTGCAGGCAAAAGAACAACACGCTCGGACTTGCTCCTTCTCCAACCATCTTTGAGAAAGGTTATTTCATAAGACAACTCACTCAAACTAGCCCATGAGGAAAAAAATTATGCTGTATCATGGAATTAAAATCAAGCCTTTCTATGGGAAACTATAGGTCTAGATGATGAGGCACTAAACCATGCAATGCTAGTAAACAAGAAGCAATGAGGCCCCCACAAATTCCACCTTTCTCGCGGTTAGCAGCAAGACGGAAAGCTATCAAAGCATCCAAGTTGTAAGACCTATCTCGTTTAAGAGCATCAGAGATGAATGCTAGATCATAAGAAGATAACTTATTGGCAGTTTTCCTAGCAAGAACACACTTGGCAATAAAGTAGGCGAAGTAGCGAATGGAGGGGAGATGAATGTTACGGATTTTCCTGCTCTCCTTCGAGAAGCTGCTCCCTTGGCAAATTTCTGTGTACAAATCCATGAGTGGTGCAGGTCGCTCCTTAATCCTTCCACATGATCCCCACTGAGGTACCTTAATAGCTGCACAAAAGTCATCAAGAGAGAGGTCGACAGCTATATTGTAAATTTTGTAATGGACCATAGGGTTAGGCAAAGAGTGACTAAATCGAAAGTCCTGCACTATAGACATGGTTAGTTTCACAAATTGACAGGGTTCATCTTCCAAAAAGTGCTCCAATCCTGCATTAGCAACCAAAGTATGGAAGTCCTAGGAAATTCTTGTAGCTCTCATGAATTTGGAGCATGGATAGATGGAAGCAAAAACTTCCTCCTCTCAGCGAACCTTCATAACCTCAGGCACCCTCAGTTCATGTTGGTTTAGTTGATGCTCATTCATCTTCTATTCTGAAATTTAAACATCAATTAAACAAGTGATTGCAAAGTGAATATAATGAAGGGCACTACTCATAGGGACTTGTAAGATGCCTAAACATGCATCAAAACTATATCTCTAAACATCAAACAAGCTTACAAGCTCTCATAACATGTCACCTACAACAGCAAAATACTCAAGATATAAACCACTAAACACAAATCTACTTGGACAAGCGGAGGGGTCACATACCGGAGAACAAATGCTCCAAATTTCAGCAACAAAGATGGGCTGAGCAAAGGGATCGAAAAATCGAGGGCAAGCACAGCAAGAACGCGATTTCGAGCAATGAACTGGTGTTTGCTCAGGAGAGAGAAGAATGTGGCAAGTGAGAGAGTGAGTGGAGGGCCAGGGGTGGCCCACACCATAGGCAGGCGCGCCGCAGGGCTGGCCGTGCCACCAGGTGGTGTGCCTGCCTCGTGGCCCCCCCCTGGTACCGTCCAGGCACTCCTTTGCCCCTTTTTTCACGTAAAAATTTAATATGAATTTTCTGGAATTGACATGGGTATACCCTATAGGTACTCGAGTTTGGCATATACGGTCTAGATATGGCAAAGCCCATGGTGTCGCCAAGGCCCAAAGAGAAAACTCGAGTAGCCTACGGACTCTCGATTTCTTGAAGAACAAGAAGATTCTAAAGATAGAAAGTTCAAAGGGGAAAACCCTAACCTATAACCGACTCGATCTGTCACCCGAGACCTAGCCTATCTATATAAAGGCTAGGAGGGGGCGGCGAGGAGGACACACGCAACCCTAGTTTCCACAACCCTTGCCATATTGCATCTGCGCACCATTGTAATTCTCGAGTCCTTTGATAATTCCACGAGCAGACAAGCAGGAGTAGGGACCTCTACGAGGCCTGAACATGGGTAAATCTTCGAGTTCCCTGTGTGCTTGTTTGCTGCCGATAGATGTCTTCAGCGCTACCTCCTTCTCCAAAACCCAAGTCCATAACAATGGGCATTGACGAGTTAAAACCTCGTCAATTGGCGCCGTCTGTGGGAATTGGGAGTGCTGATGTTGCAGCTTCTTCGGCCCCATCAACCGCGATCTACAACTCCGCAACAACGGAGATTTGTCAGCTTTTCGGCGCGTTCGACTTCACCGTCCACATGCCGGCCACTCGCCCGGCTTTTGAGTCTGTGGGCGATGGAATCAGCCTGGCGATCGGGAGCTTCCGCTTCCAAGTTGGTTAGATGGGCATGTTTCGCATGCCTGACCAGCCGACGGTACAATCGATTGCTCCAGCATCAAGGTTCCCTCCACCGATCGGCACCCTCAGTGAGCTCAACGCCCCGACAACAGTCGAGAATACGGTCAGTGACAACAGTCGCGAATCCGATCTGAGCGATCTGGCAACTGAACATGGGACCTACGGTTCCAGATCTGAAACTTGCGGGAGCAGCAGCTTCCCCAACCATGTCATGTGCGCCATCATCAACACAGGCGACACCTCCGCCAATCGCGACACCACGGGCGGCGGCAGCATACCCAATGGCGGACCACCGCCAAACGGCGTACCATCACCAAACGGTGCCCCCGTCAACAATGGAGGGGTAGTCGAGCCCCCCAACCATAATAAACGAGCAAACCGGCGAACGCGTCATGATCAGGCTCAACGAGAAGGAGTGGGCTCGCTGCCGCGAGGCCTTATGAGGCAACCCTCTACCCTTCGGATCTCCACAAGAACTGCTAATGGACTACCATTGGCTCCTGAAGGAAGAATTCAAGCGCCAAGTGCAAAAAGGCGGCAGAGGAGTTGAGTCTTCGACGTGCTGGGCTCTCCTCCCACGGAGGATCCTCCTCAAAGGGCAACGAGTACATCACAAACAAGAGGCGGTCCTGGATGGCCCACCTCACTGAACAAGAACGCATAGAAGCTGCAAAGGTCCTCGACTTCAGCTCTATGATAGTAGACACTCGGGGCAACGTGGTTCCAAAGACGCCGCAAGCTGTAGTGACAGTAGCCACCATGTACCTCTTGAACAACCAGCCGCCGGCTGGAGATCCTCGAGTCCCCCATGCACCGATCTATGATCGCAGGCCTGGGATTAATCGAGGCCGACCTCGATAAAGAGCCAGCACCAGAGCCGAAAAAGGCAAAGCTCTAGCAAAATGCTACTCCTCACCCTCATCTAGCGACGACAGTCACGATGTGTCTCAACGTCGCTGCTCACGGCGACACGACCACGACTATGATGCGCGTGATGACACCATGCAGCGCAAGATCGAAAAATCAAGGGCGCGACGTGCTCGGTCGACTAACTCAGAAGACGAAGATGTGGAGCTCTGTGGCGCTAGATGCTTCAGCAGGGCCATCAGGCAAAAGCGAATGCCCAAGGGGTTTAAGCTCCCGTCGGAGAACCCAAAGTTTGACGGCCTACAGGACCCGAAGATCTGGTTGGAGGACCACATCTCCTCCGTCAGGCTTCACGGCGGAAGTCGGAGTACAGCTATGCAATGCCTGCAGCTACAACTGCAAGGCGCCGCCCGAGCATGGCTCAACAACCTCCCACGCGGATCCATTCGCAGTTGGGAAGAGCTAGTTTACAGCTTTGTGCGCAACTTGAAGGGCACATACAAACGCCCCGTATCAATCGAAGAGCTGAGATGCTGCCAGCAAAGATCGAGCGAATCACTACGCTCCTACATCTAGAGGTGGTCCATCATCAAGAGCTCCGCAGAGAACATCTCGGAGGACCGCGCGATTGACGCATTCAACGGCGGCGTATGTCGCATAGAGCTCAGGGAGGAACTGGGCCGCTCAAAGCCCAAAACCATCGATCACCTGATGGAAATTGCGAATCGCTGGGAAGATGGAGAAGATTTGGTGAAAAATCGTGTTCACTCCGATGATGAGGCAGAACTCGAGCGCAGACGCGATCGCCGAGGCAAATGCCGCATGCGCATCTACGATGACCGTGACGAAGTCAACATGGTCGCGGCCGGCTACGCCGACAGACGCGACGACAACCGCAACAGTGGCTACCGCAGCGGCGGATACTGCAAATCCAGAAAGACCACGCAAGTGTGGCAGCGCCGCAATCGCGATGAGGCACCCGCAACATCCATTGAGGACAAACTGTCCGGGCCGTGCACTATGCACTTCTACATCGACAAGCATGATGGAAAGAAGAAGTCAAGTCACCTCCTCAAGGACTGCCGCGAGTTCCTCAAATTACACGAGGGACTGGCTCGGATGAATCGTAGCACAGTCGAAAGGGGCTAGGGAGCCGCCCCAGGCGCCGTGGCACATGGAGCTCCGCCACCACCACCCGGGCCACCCCCGAATGCAGCTGCGCCAGACCAGCACCACGGAGGCAAACCATACCCACGGGCCATGGGTACCATGATGATCCAAAAGGGACGCCCCTCGAATCGGGTGCAGAAGGCCATCACTCACCAAGTCAACTTGGCCACAAACTCGCCACCATCTACCACTGAGTACCTCAGCGGAAGCGAGTCCTGCATCACCTTCGACAAGCGCGACCATCCGCCCCAAGTACCTCGCCCAGGCCATTGTCCCCTCGTACTCGAGGCGCAAATAGGGGGGTTTGACATGAGCCGCATCTTCATGGACGGCGGAAGCAGCATCAACCTCATATTCGCGAGTACCTTGTGAGCAAGGAGGATCCCTCTGACTTGCTTAGAAGCCTCAGACACAACGTTCCACGGCATCGTCCCAGGCAAGGGTGTGCATCCCCTTGGCAAAATCAACCTTGACGTCATCTTCGGCACGCCGAAAAACTTTCGACGCGAGCGCATCGACTTTGAGGTCGTCGACTGGCCCTTGCAGTACCACTGCATCCTCGGACGTGTCGCGTTTGCTAGGTTCATGGCAGTACCACACTACGCCTACCTGCAAATGAAGATGCCAGGCCCTAACGGTGTCATCACAGTCAACGGGAGCTTTGAGAGATCTGACAGTTGCGACAGGGAATTCAACAGAATCTCCCAGTCCTTTGGCATGCAGGAAGAACTCGTGAGACTAAAGGAGTCGACAGACAACAGTCTGCCTCCCCTAAGCAGGCCAAGCTCACTCGACTTGTCCTTCGACTCATCAGTGCACAAAAAGAAAGTCCAGGTCCACCCATCGGACCCCGCCAAGATGGCCCTCATCGCCAACAACTTGAGTCCTGCATAGGAACTCGCGCTCGTCGAATTCCTCCGTGAGCATAGGGAAATTTTCGCCTGGTGTCCAGCGGACATGCCAGGAGTTCCCAGGGAATTCGCCGAGCACGCACTCAATGTCAATCCAGACGCAAGGCTGGTCAAACAAACAATTCGGCGACTGTCTGAACCAAGGGCAAAGGCAGTTCGAATGGAGATCAACAGACTCCTCGACGCCAAATTTATACGCGAGATCAAGGAAAGCACTTGGCTCGCCAACACGGTGCTAGTACCAAAAAAGGACACGGACATCCTGCGGATGTGCGTGAAATTCACCTCTTTGAATAAGCACTGTCCGAAGGATCACTTCCCGCTACCGCGAATCGACAAGATCATCGACTCCACCGTGGGATGCGAGCGCCTCTGCTTCCTCGACGCCTACTTAGGCTATAACCAGATTCGAATGAAGGAGGAAGACCAAGAAAAAACAGCGTTTACAATGCCTTTTGGTGTGTTCTGCTACAACACAATGCCCTTCGGGCTAAGAACACATGAGCCACCTACCAGCGGTGCATGCAGGCTTGCCTCAAGAACCAACTCGGTCGCAACATTCAAGTCTATGTCGACGACACAGTAATCAAGACCAAACAGGAAGCCTCACTAATCGACGATTTGCGCGAAACATTCGCCATCCTCGATCGCAACCGGATCAAGCTCAATCCAGACAAGTGTGCCTTCGGCGTACCATCTGGGCAACTACTCGGGTACCTTATCTTCGTGAGGTGAATCGAGGCAAATCCGAAGAAAATAAAAGCTATACTGGCCATGGAGAAGCCCAAAAACATAAGGGGCGTCCAGCAGCTAGCTGGGAGAATCGCGGCTCTCAGTCACTTTATCAGTCGGATGGGTGAAAAGGCACTGCCCTTCTACCAACTCCTCCGCAAAGCTGACAAGTTCGAGTGGACCACGAAGGCGCAGGAAGCATTCGAGGACCTCAAACGCCTACTATCCACCTCGCTAGTACTGGTGACCCCACGAGAAAGGGAACCGTTGTTATTATACATCTCCGCCACCAACAAGGTGGTCAGCACAGTGCTCATAGTCGAACGAGCCGAGGAAAACAAGGTCCACGGGGTACAGCGCCCAGTCTACTACCTCAGCGAGGTCCTCACGCCAACAAAACAGCGTTACCCACATTACCAGAAGCTGGCGTACGGCGTCTTCATGACCGCCCGGCGACTGCGCCACTACTTCCAGGAACACCCAATCATGGTGGTCAACGACGCCCCGCTTGGGCATATCCTCAATAACCCCGACGCCACGGGGCAAGTCGCGCTTTAGGGAATCGAATTGTCTTCATGAGACATTACATACGAAAAGCGCGACGCAATCAAGTCGCAAGTTCTCCCTGACTTCCTCGTGCATTGGATGGAGAACTAGCTCCCCGAAAAACCAGATATGTCCTACCTCTGGACAATGCACTTCGATGGATCCAAGCGGAAGGACGAAGCTGGCACAGGTGTCACACTGACATCACCCCAGGGGGATATGCTGAAATATATCCTGCGAATGCAGTTCACGGCCTCCAACAACGAAGCTGAATACGAGGCCCTACTCCACGGGATGAGGATGGCAAAAGCCTGCGGCGCCAAAAGGCTCATAATATATGGTGACTCCAAGCTGGTGGTTAACCAGACAATGCACGAGTGTGACGCACTGAACGACAACATGATCGCCTACCACGACCTCTACGACACACTCAAAAGGGATTTTGACGGTTGTGATCTGCGGCATATAGGTCGCGAAAGCAATGAAGAGGTGGACGCACTCGCCAACATAGGCTCTACCTGCGCCCCCATACTACCTCGGGTATTTCTCGAGCGCATCTGCGAACGCTCCATCAAGCCAAAGGCCGCAGAGAAGAAAGCAAGCGCAGCAACGGACTCGGGGGCTACGTGGCCCAATGAGCCAATGGCACTCGACGACTTGGAGCTAGACACAGGACTCGAAGGACCAATGAGCGTCATGATGATCGAAACATCCTGGACTCAATGGTACATCACGTACCTCCTTAGCAAGAGGTTACCGGACGATCCGACCGATGCATGGAACATCGCGCGGCGATCCAAGGCATTCGTTGTTATCAATGGCGAACTGTACAAATGCAACATCACAGGAGTACTCCAACGATGCGTCTCCACGGCCGATGGAAGAGCTGTTCTCCTCGACATCCATGAGTGGACCTGCGGGCACCATGCTGGCAGTCGCGCCGTCGTTGCCAAAGCTCTACAAGCTGGATTCTACTGGCCTACGGCCATGCGTGATGCCAAGGACATCGTCCAGAAATGCAACGCTTGCCAGCGATTCGCGGACAAGCCGCACGCACCTGGCGTAGAGCTTTGGCCAATTCCATTAGCCTGGCCCTTCGTGCAATGGGTACTCGACATGGTTGGCAAACTCCCAAGGTCCCCAGGAGGAGGCTATGTCTACCTCTTGGTCGCAGTCGACAAATTCACCAAGTGGATAGAGGCCATGCCAGTAACCAGTCAATTAGGGCACAACGCAGTCAAGTTCTTCGAGTCCATCGTCTACCATTCGGAGTGCCGCATAGCATCATCACCAACAATGGGACGAACTTCACGTCCAAGGAATTCCAAGAATTCTGCGAGAATCTGGGAATCAACATCAGCTACGCCTCGGTGGCACATCCACAGACCAACGGTCAGGTCGAAAAAGCAAACAGGCTCGTCTGCGGTGGCATCAAGAAGCGACTCCTCAGGCCACTCGAGAAAGCCGCGGGTTGCTGGCCAAACGAACTACAATCAGTACTATGGAGCCTACACACAACTCCAAACAGTGCTACAGGATACACCCGTTCTTTATGGTGCACGGGGCTGAAGCGGTGCTACCCGCCGAGGTACAATACAAAGCACCGCGCATGACCGCTTACGGCGAGCAAGAGTCAAATCTGGCACTCAAAGACTCCGTCGACCTCCTTGACGAAGCAAGGGAAATTGCCGCGGAAAGATCAACGATCTACCAGCAGAACCTATGCAACTACCACAGTAGTTGGCTACGTCCCAGATCCTTCGTTGAAGGTGACCTGGTCCTGCGACTAAAGCAGCAAGGGCATCTCAAGCTCGAGTCCCCCTGGGAGAGACCATACGTCGTGCAGCTGTGACGCTTCTACCCTTAGTCGTTTTTACTTTTACATTGCAAATAAGGCTACCCAGCCAAGGCTACTTAGCCACACATTGTACTTCGTACTGTCCCGCGAATAAATAAAGCTAAGTGCCCCAAAACTCTGTGTTTTCCTTTATTCTTCACAACTTATCCACTCGGGGGTTGTGCCACCCTGCACACATATGTTCTACGAACTTAATACGCGATATCCGAGTAGTTGGCACACCAATCAAAACCCTTTGCGCACATCAACCCAGTTGCAACGCACCTGATAGGTTGACAAGGGACTGAGATAAACACATGGCCAGGCTAACGAAAAGGAGTCGCATAGTGCAACGCACTCACAAAATATACACGCTAACAAGATCTTTATACATCATCGACAATCAATTATACACAACATATATACGAACTTTACAACATTGGTACACTTATATGCAGGATACAAACTAAGCTACTATTGCAACAAGAGAACATTGGTTTGCTCCTTGAAGAAGTCGACGATCTCCTCTGCTGGGTGATCCACCGCCTGATAGTGCGGCACCATATTCCAAGCAAAACCCGCTGGTGGCGCAGGTGAACCAGTCGCAATAGCCGCAACGTCTACATCAGGCCTATGCAGTCGCACCAGCGACAGAGCGGCCTTGGCACCAGCCACCATCTGCTGTCTTACACACTCGCGAACTGCAGCCAGGTCTTGGAACTTGGCAAGGAGGGCCAGCAGGCTCGATGGAGCAACATCTAGCGGAAACATCGTTCGATAAATATTCTTCAAACATGACTGCGACTTCTTCAGGAAGTGCAGCACTCGCGACGCACGATCCTGCAGGGTCGCCAATGCGGTTGCACGATCATGATCCACCCAGAAATACCCACTCTCTTGAAGCTGCTCTTGGGTCAGGTCATTCAGGCGAATAACAATCATATCCTTCTCATCCTGCGGATGGCACGCGCTGACAACTATACAAGGCAAAAGCGGAAGTATGAGGACATCACACCATTGCGAGCGACTACAAGGACAAGATAAGAGTAAGAAAGCTAACATTTAAATTGGTCGCCCAACTACGTCACCTCCCCCAACAGATATTGTTCTCGGGCGGTGGCCTTCTCTGCCTTCGATTTCCATACATCTGCGTTACCACGGAGTACGGGCAATTCATGCTCCAGCTGCTTCACGTGATCACAAAGTCGCGAGAGCAGAGACAGCTCATCCACCCTTGAGTGCGACGGTGCCAAAGTGTCATCAAGGGGTGGCGAATCCTGAGGTTCCCTAAATGGTTCACTCGACGTGCCCTATCACAAGCCAAGCAAGAAGCAAATAAGAAGACCAAAGCGATGCACAGACAACAGATTCGACTTCATTCAAGATTAGTAAACGTATCAGCAGATACACTCGCCAAAAGGCATGTTTTCGACTAAAGGCATAAGCTATCTAACTATTACAAAGCTACTGAGTAGCAACTGGTTTCTTCGACTTGGACTTTGGCTTTGGGGGCCTCATCGAGTCCGTGGCGGTATCAGATGCCACTGACTTTCCGCCGGCCCCTGACGCCACAGCCTTTGCCGCTTTCTTGGCTCGTTGCAGCTCCTCAGAATACTTTGCAACTGTGTTGATCAGCTGCGGACCATACTTGCCATATGCAGTCGCGAAAGGAGCAAAGACTACCTGCTGGCTGTCCGTGCTGATGGGCATCGCCCTTGAGACTACCGCAGGATCAACTTCGACTCCGTGGGCTTGCACCATCGCGAGTGACCTTGACGCACCAGCCTCACGAAGCGAATTCTTGAAATTTACAGGGATGCCACCGGCAAAGGACTCCACCAGCTCGTCCATATTCTCGATATGTTCAGCCTTGGGCACCAGCTCCTCCCAGAGGCGACTCAGCACGCCCTTGGCCTTGGAGAGCGTCTCTCGCCCGGCAGAGCTGCGATCCTCGACTGCTGCAACAGCACCCGCCAAAGCATCGTCACGGTGAAGGGCCTGAGGGGTAAAGCTCAAACCGCTGGCATCTACAACCATGCAGAGGCACAAGAGTCAGCACCAATAACAAATTCGAAAGAAGAAGAAAGCACCACAAATTCACACAAGGGAATACCTGAGAGAGCCTTGGCGATTGAGAAAAACTGTTCCTCGAACAACTTCTCCCTAGCTGTGATGGAGGCACGCAGATCCTCTTCGCACTTTTGCGCCTCGTCACGCGCCGCGATTGCCTCATCGTGACCCTTCACAGCCGCGGCGAGCGTCTTTTCCATGGTGGTGGCGTCGCGAAGAACGACGTTATGTTCAGCTGCAAAGCAAAACAAAAGGGATAGACTATCAGTCGATTACATAACAACGATGCAGAAAAATAAGAAGCAAAGGGCACTTACTTTCCACCACGCGATAGCGCATATTCAGCATTGCATGCTGGCGACCCATCGCAAGCACCTGCTCCGCCAGGTGAGCGGCTTCCTTCACAAGGAGCTATCACAAAAAAAGAAAACAACAAAGATCAGCAAATGCCATAGGTAAAATCGACTGCAACACGAGAAGAAGAGATACTACAGTCACATGATCCTCTAGTGACTCCGAAGTCGATTGGTGTGCAGTCATCCGGGCAACCATCCGATGCTCCCCATCGTGTGGAGAGCTTGATGAATTGTGCTCGGAGTGGGCCACCAATGGAGGAGAAGGAGCATGCTCAACATCCTTCTTGGCTCTGGAGGTCGCGACTCCAGATTCTTTTAGAAATTGGACGTCGCCAGAAGATGACGACGCCTGCTGACTGCAAGATCAAACCAACATCAAGAAAAGGCAACTGCAAAGAAGAACCAAAAAGGAAGATTCGAATACTTACCAATCAAACTTATCAAAGTCGAAGGTTTCATCCCTCGATTCTGATGATGACTCCTTCGGCAGCCGCATCTTCTTGTGAGAAGATGGCGCCACAGCACTCACAGGGACGGCAGGTATTGGCGACTCGGCACCAACATCTGCACTTTCTGGAGTCGAAGAAGACGATGTATCTGAATCCTTGCTGCGCGAACGCTTGCGAGTGTCCGGAGCACTCGACTCAGGGGCTTCCTCCTCCACATCAGATGGAACGGTCGACTCCGACTCGTCCTCTGCCAAGGCTTCATGAGGGATAACCCCCTCAGGAAGAGGGGGCATACAGGGGGACACCGCCTAATCCTGCATATAGAAAACAAATATAACACAAAGTGAAGAAACAGCAAAGAAGCAATCGACAAACAACGCTACTACATAGCACAACTACACCTCAGGAGGAGGGTTAGCAGCATCGAACGGAGGAATGACTGGTTCACTGGGGAGCACATCCTTGGCGGTGTACTTGGTGACCAGTCGCACCCTTTTGTCTACCTCACTCATGGACATGCCATTGGCAGACATGCGAGTGACATCGTCCGCGCCAACCCACTGAAACATGGGGTGGACTCTGGCCTGCAGGGGCTGAACGCGACGGCGCAGCCATGTGTGAATGAGGGCGCAGCCTCCCTCCTCTTTGCCCATGCAACTCTCGAGGTTGCAGACGTGCTCGTACAGCACATCTAGCACCCGCAAAGGGTAATGTAGCAATCTACGTGGAGGATGGAATTGGGGGACAGCTGATGGAGCTAGAACCCGTAAAAACAGAGAAGGCCCCTGAAGAAAGGATGCAGGGGCAACGAGAGGCCGCGGATGATAAACGCAAGGAACATCACCCGAAAGCCGGCAGGAGGATAGGGGATTACCTCACTGTCAGGGACGCGTGCGTCAGCAACCGCGAAGGACAAAACTCTATCTTGACAAAGGAGACGAAGCTCCGAGGACTTGATCACAGATGCACGCCACACGCCATTCGTGACGCGAGTGCCTGTGCCCTTTTTCTTTCCACTAGCGGCGGTGCTGGTGCCCGCAGTGGCGGAGCCGCCCTTCTTCTTCATCGCAGCAGCGGCAGCAGCAGATTCGGTCGCAGCGCCTCCCCTTTTCTTCCCCATTGCTTGCTCGAGCGGGCAACTGAGGTCATGGATCATCAACACTAACGTCATCAAAACTATGTAGCAGAAGACTTTGACCACTTTAGTCCTTGCTCGAGTCTTCGAATCCACCAAGCACTCGGGGGCTACTCCCATAGGGAGCGTTGGTCACGCACCCTACGATTTTTCCTTTTTCTTTTTGCAGGAACATGAACAATCAAAGCTAACCCAACCACTCGAAACAAGGTTTGAATATGGACATGGGTTACTCCCATAGGGAGCGCCGGAAGCAAATTCGACTGAAACAAGCAAACAAAAGGCGACTGTAGTCGCAAAAAGTTCTTTAGTCCCTGCCTGAGTCTTCGACTCAACCAGGCACTTGGGGGCTACTCCCATAGGGAGCGCTGGTCGTGCACCCTATGATTATTTGAACAAAGTATTGTGTAACATCCACACTCAAAGCTTATGGCGACACCGCCTCATGATTTTTCCCTACAAAGAGACTATGTCTCCTGGGTCACCCGAATCATATCCGCGATGACAAAATTCGGATGCCGCGCTTACAGCGTGAAGATAAGACCTGAATAAGGCCTGGCAACGCATTTTGCTGCACACTACCAGAAATATAACCGTGCCTACAGGCACGATGAACATGCCTTTGCGGACGCGTCGAGTGCTCACACCCGTACAATAGAATTCGACTCCTGTAAGACCTCCGAGGCTTGAGTCGAATTACACCAGCACTTTTTCGGATTCAAATCCGGGGACTCGAGTTCGAGTAGATTGCGTTGTTTTACCCTAAGGTAGTTAACTGACACCGATACATCGGATGAATCAGGCACGCATATCAACAATCCCTATGACATAGGCAAAGCAGCCGAAAAATATACTCATTTATGCACTCGAAAGGCTTCATAAAGTCTCCAGTCGAATCTGCGATTCGACTGGACACTCGGGGGCTACTGACATGGGTATACCCTACAGGTACTCGAGTTTGGCACATACGGTCCAGATATGGCGAAGCCCACGGTGTCGCCAAGGCCCAAAGAGAGAACTCGAGTACCCTACGGACTCTCGATTGCTTGAAGAACAAGAAGATTCTAAAGATAGAAAGTTCAAAGGGAAAACCCTAACCTGTAACCGACTCGATCTGTCACCCGAGACCTAGCCTATCTATATAAAGGCTAGGAGGGGCGGCGAGGAGGACACACGCAACCCTATTTTCCACAACCCTTGCCAGATTGCATCTGCGTACCATTGTAATTCTCGATTCCTTTGATAATTCCACGAGCAGACAAGCAGGAGTAGGGACCTCTACGCGGCCTGAACCTGGGTAAATCTTCGAGTTCCCTGTGTGCTTGTTTGCTAGCCGATAGATGTCTCCAGCGCTCCCTCCTTCTCCAAAACCCAAGTCCATAACAATGGGCATTGATGAGTTAAACCCTCGTCAGGAATTTTTCGAGACACTTTATTTTTGGGCATTTTCATGTATAGATGAATGATTTTCTGACAGAAAAAGATTTTCTGGAATGATGCAATGACAAAACAAGGCTAGGACTACAGAAGTTCTACACACTCTAACATGCAAGCAACTAACAATAGAAAAGAAAACTAAACGAAAGCAAAAACTAAAATGGATAGAATACAAGTAAGTGGAGATAATCATGGTGAAAACATTGTTTTGTTCAATGAAATCCTTTTTCTAACAAGGTTGATCAAGTCTTGTTACCAAAAAAAATTTATATGAAACAAAACTTTGTATTCCACTAATGATTATGTTACCTCAACCTTGATAGCAATGGTCCCAATCATAATAGTTTCAATTTTTTCTCTTGGTATGGGACAATATATTTCTCCAATTTGAATGCCATCAACATGTTCAATTGAATTTAAACCATAAGTCCTATCAATCTTCTTGGGGAAATAGACAGTATGTTCCTTGTCATTAACATTGGAGGTCACCTTTCTTTGATTACAATTAATAACAGCTCCTGCAGTATTAAGAAAAGGTCTCCCAATTATAATAGACATATTATCATCTTCAGGCATTTCAAGCACAACAAAATCAGTTAATATCAAGCAATTATGAACCACTTGAACAGGTACATCCTCACATATACCAATAGGAATAGTGGTAAATTTATCAGCTATTTGCAAAGATATATCAGTAGGTATCAGTTCTTCCAGTTGAAGTCTCTTATAGAGAGAAAAAGGCATAACACTAACTCCAGCTCCTAAATCACACAGAGCAATTCTAACATAACTATTCTTAATAGAGCAAGGGATAGTTGGAATCCCTGGGTCTCCAAGTTTCTTAGGAACCTTACCATTAAAGGAATAATTAGCAAGCAAAGTAGAAATTTCTTCATTAGGGATCTTCCTTTTATTCGAGACAATATCCGTCATATACTTTGAGTAAGGAGGCAGTTTAATAGCAGCAGTCAAAGGAATTTGCAGGAATAAAGGTTTCATCCACTCACAAAACTTATTATAGTGTTCATCTTCCTTTGACTTGTGTTTCTTATCAGGGAAAGGCATAGGTTTTTGGACCCAAGGCTCTCTTTCACTACCATGTCTCTTAGCAACAAAATCTTCTTTGGTGTATTTAGTATTCTTAGTGTGCTTTTCAGGTTCTTCTTCAACTTTTTCTTTATCTGGAACATCATTTTCTTCATTACCACTTTCAGTTTCAGCATCAGAGATAGATATACTATTAGGATCTTTAGTAGGTTCAGATGGTTCTACAATATTTTTATGCTTCTTTTTCCTTTTCTTACGAGTAGTACCACTATTTTCAGCTTGTTGAGAATCCTGCTCAATTCTTTTGTGATACCCCTTAGGATATAGAGGATCCTGGGTAGCGGCACCACTTCTTGTTCTAATTTCATAAGTATGTTTTTCTTTGGTAGCATTAACTAGCAAGTCTTTTTGCACTTTAATAAGTTGATCTATTTTGGTGTGAACCATTTGAAAATGTTTAACAATCATTTTAACATCATTAGAGGTTCTTTCCACAATATCTTTTAACTCAACAATAGCTCTAGTGTTTTCCATTAGATGATTTTGCACCCTTTAATTAAAATTATCTTGCTTAACAATGAAAATATCGAATTCTTCTAAGCATTGATCAGGAGGTTTAGAGTAAGGGATATCACCTTCACCAAAGTGTTGGAGACAGTGTACCTCAATAGTGGATGCATGGGGAATTGGCTTACATAATTCTTCTATAGGAGGTAAATTCTTGACATCTGCAGCTTTAATTCCCTTCTCCTTAAGACATTTCTTAGCTTCCTTGATCACTTCATCATTCAATTCAATAACTCCCCTTTTCTTAGATAATGGTATATGCGCCGGTATAGCTGGTTCAGGTATAATTACTTCAGGTATAGCAGGTTCAGGAGGAGTCCAATCTTCATAGTTCTTGCTTATTTTAGCCATTAATTCCTCAGCTTCCTTGGGAGTCCTATTCCTGGAAACACAATCAGTACAACTATCTAGGTATGTCCTAGATTCTTCGGTTAGTCCATTATAAAATATATCAAGAAGCTCATTCTTAGGTAATGGACTTCCAGCCTGTGCATGAATCAAAGTACAAAACCTTGCCGATGATTCAGGCAATATCTCTTTTTCTCCCTGTTTAAAATCAAAAAGTTCCTGCAAAATAGCATGTCTAGCACTAGGAGGAAAATATTTCTGCAGGAAAGTACTAATCAAGCAATCAGGGCTATCAATAGATCCAGGAGGTAAATTACTAAACCAAGTTTTAGCTTCTCCTTTCAGTGAAAAGGGGAAAATCTTAGAAACAAAGTAAGTACGCATCTTAATATCATTAGATAAACAAGCCACTCATGGTAGAAAGCGTAGTCATATGTGCTACCGCAATTTCATTCTTTGTCCCACAAAAAGGTTCTTTCTCAACAATAGCTATGTAAGATAGATCAAGAGAGAAATCATAATCTTTATCTTTAATGTTTATGGGAGAAGCAGCAAACTTAGCAATACGAGACAATTTGGGTCTAATAGTACGCCTCTCAAGGAGACTCTTAGCAGCGCTCCTATCATGGGTGTTTTTACATTCTTTAATAAATTCATCGGTCATCTCAACATAACCGTCTTCAATATCATAGCTCTCACTAGACTTAGGTGAACTAACAGGTGTAGTAGTGTTTTCATTAGGAGTTTCAGTATTTCCAGCTATAGTTCTAGCAATCGTAGCATCTAGGAAAGGACCTAATGAACCACTCTTATTAAGCATAGTAGAAGCAGCATCATAAGTATCAGAAGTTTCAGATTCAGGAGTAGTAGCAGTGTGTGTAGCATGTGTATGTGGTGGTGTAACGAGCTTACTCATAACAGATGGTGAATCAAGAGCAACAGAGGTGTTCAGAACCGTACCTCTTCTTGTAGTGGATGGTAAAATAGGAACCTTGCCATCACGAGACTTACCCATAATGGATGGATGGTAGCGAACAATAATGAATCCAAGTGAACTTGATAAATAAAGCTATGCCCCCTCGCAACGGTGCCAGAAAATAGTCTTGATGACCCACAAGTATAGGGGGTGTATCGCAGTATTTTCGAGGGAAGTGAAACCCAATTTATTGATTTGACACAAGGGGAGCCAAAGAATATTTATAAGCCTTAACAACTGAGTTGTCAATTCAGCTGCACCTGGAAACAATCTTGCTCACAACAGTTTATTAGTAGCAACAGTTTTGTAGTAGGAATAGTAAAGTAACAGAAGTAGTAAAGTAAAAACAACAGTAACAATTGCAGCAAATAGTAGGATTCGAGTGTGGTAGGCATAGGGATGGATGGACGGGCGTTGCATAGACAAGACAATTCACATGGCAATCAAAACATAGGGCAATTGCAGATAAATAAGATAAAGCATCCAAGTACTAGATAATCATAGGCATGTGTTCCATATATAGTCATACATCCTCGCAATGAGAACTTGCAAAACATCTTTTGTCCTGCCAGCCCGTTTGCAGCGAGGCCTCAAGGGAACTACTAGCAATTAAGGTGCTCCTTTTAATAGAGCACCGGAGCAAAGCATTAACACTCCGTGAACACATGTGATCCTCACATCAAAGCCATTCCCTCTAGTTATCCCGATTTCTGTCACTTCGGGGCCATTGGTTCCGGACAATAACGTGTGTATACAACTTGCAGGTAAGACCATAAACAATACTATCATAATGAATCAACAACATGTTCAGATCTGAAATCATGGCACTCGGGCCCTAGTGACAAGCATTAAGCATAACAAGTCGCAACAAAGTCAAAAAGCACTAATAATAGATACTAGGAACCATGCCCTAACAATCTGATACATTACATGAACGATCTCATCCAATCCCTACCATCCCCATAGCCTACAACGGGGGATTACTCACTCATAGATGGGGGAAACATGGATGGTCGATGGAGAAGCAATGATGATGATGATGATGGCGATGATCTCCTCCAATCCCCGGCCCGGCAAAGTGCCAGAACGGAGTTTCTGGTTCTGAATCATGGAATCTAGTGGTGGAGGCGGAGCGGAACTCCTTCTGGAAAAACGTCGAACCCCCCTGAGTTTTTAGGTTATAAGGCATCTTATAGGCGAGGGAGACCGAGCGGGTGTCTGGGGCAGCCAGACCACCCCCCGGCACGGCCAGGCCCAACCCGTGTGGCTAGGTGGTGTGGCTGGGCCCCAGCCCCACTCCGTCTCGTATTCTGGCTCCGGGAGTCTTCTGGTGAAATAGGAATTTTGGCATATTTTCTGGGATTTTTCCTGATAGTTGATTTTCTGCACAAAACTAGACACCAAGGCAATTCTGCTGAAAACAGCGTCAGTCCATGTTAGTTGCATCCAAATCACACAGGTTTAGAAGAGAAACAATAGCAAAAATGTTTGGGAAAGTAGATATGTTTTGGACGTATCATCGGTACAGTGTGATTTTCGAACTATATTAGGAAAGAAGATTCAATTATTCTTAATTTTTTGAGTGATGACAAGTAAGGTTGTTCTTTTTCGTAAATAAATGTCTAAAGAATAATATTGGATATGAATGCCAGAAGCCAAGTTTACCGACATATATAGTGGACCAACATGTTGTACCAACGATTCCCATGTTTTATTTATGAGTTTTCAAATTTGCTGCCCATTTGACTGGATGACTTTATGTCGATTTATCGAAATTAGGTCAAATTTGAAACTATAAGTAAATTGTAGGTTGCTTTGAAAGTTTTACGAAAATTATATTGGAGGTACCCGTCAAGGCGTCACAATTAATATATCATAAAACATTGAGAGTTTTGATGATATGTTCAACTTCTTGCTAAGATTTTGCATCTTGACAATTTAACGAAATTAGGTCAAACTTGAGTTACGAGTAAGCGTGATAGATTGCACTTGAATTAAATGTATTTTCAGAGGTAGATCGATGCACCTTGTTGTAGTAACAATGTCGTCAGTGTGAGTTTCCAACTGTCAGGAAAGAACATTCAATTCTACATTTTCCGAGGAAGACGAGCGAGGTTAGTTGTTATTTTCCGTAAAGAGAAGTCCAAAGAATATTGGATGTGGATGCCACAAGCCAAGTTGATAGACATATATAGTCGATCGACAACATGTTGTACTTGCGATTCCCATGTTTTATGAGCTTTCAAACTTCCTAGCTAACTCTGCCCATTTTAATAACTTTAAGTCGATTTATCAAAATTAGGTCAAATTTGAAACTACAAGTAAATTGTAGGTTTTGGTTTGTAATTTTTATGAAAAAGCTTTTAATTTGGAGGTACCCATCAAGGGTCACAATTAATATATCTGAAAACAACGAGAGTTTTGACGATAGGTTCAACTTCTTGCTAAGATTTTGCATCTTGACAATTTAACAAAATTAATTAGGTCAAACTTGAGCTACAAGTAAGCGCGATAGATAGCTCTTGAATTAAATGTTATTTCAGAGGTAGATGGGTGCATTTTCTAGTAGTAACCAATATCGTGGGTGTGAGTGTCCAACTACCAGGAAAGAACATTGAATTCTATGTTTTCCGAGTGATGACGAACGAGGTTAGTTCTTTTCCATAAAGAGCAGTCTAAGGAATATTGGATGTGGATGCCACAAGCCAAGTTGACAGACATATATATATATAGTGGATCGAAAACATGTTGTACTTACGATTCCCATGTTTTATGGGTTTTGAAGCTTCCTATAGCTAACCCCGCACATTTGAATAACGTTATGTCGATATCTTGGAATTAGGTCAAATTTAAAACTATAAATAAATTGTAGGTTTTCTTTGATAGATTTACGAAAAAACTTTTGGACGTACCCATCGAGGGTTCAAGAGTTTCGACAATAGGTTCTACTTCTTGCTAAGACTTTACATATTGATAATTTAACAAAATTAGGTCAAACTTGAGCTAGCTACAAGTAAACGCCATAGATTGCTCTTGAATTAAATGTCTTTTCATAGGTAGATCATCGGTGCATCTTCTTATAGAAAATAGTGTCATCGGTGTGAGTTTCCAACTATCAAGAAAGAACATTCAATTCTACATTTTCGGAGTGAAGAATACGAGCGAGGTTGTTCTTTTTCCTAAAGAAAAGTCTGAAGAATATTGGATCTGAATGCCACAAGCCAAGCTTACATACATATATATTGGACTAACATGTTGTACCAATGATTCCCATGTTTTATGAGTTTTCAAACTTCCCATCTAACTCTGCCCATTAGAATGACTTTATGTCGATTTATCGAAATTAGGTCAAATTTGAAACTACAAGTACTAGTAAATTGCACGTGCCCTGCACGTGAGACTCGGATAATAGACATATGGAATATCATCACTATATAAAATTATAATAGGTAAATCGGAAAAAATATAATAGGTAAAATTTGAACTACTACAAGTAAACTGTGTAGGTTGCTTTGAAAGTTTTTGGAAAAGCTCTTAGAGTTACCCATCGGAGGGGGCATGTGGAGAGTTAATTAATATACTATCAGAAACCAAAAGAGAGTTCTGACGATAAGTTCATCTTCTTCCTAAGATTTTGCGTCTTGATAGTTTAATGATATTAGGTCAAACTTGAGCTACAACTAAGTGCGATAGATTGCTCTTGAATTTAATGAAATTAGGTCAAACTTGAAATACAATTAATAAATTGTAGGTTGCTTTGAAAGTTTTATGAAAAAAGCTTTTGGAGGTACCCATCGAGCGGTTAATTAATATATCAGAAACCACAGAGAGTTTTGACGAGTGGTTCGATTTCTAGCTAAGATTTTGCATCATGAAAATTTTGAACACCTTTTGAAAACAATCACATGACATAGGGAGAGAGGGGAAATGATATTTCTATTATCTACGTGCAACCCAAAAGTTTCAGGTGCATCTTAGGCTTAAAGATAACTTTATTTTTTCCACTATGTATAAGGTGAACCTTAGCGGATGCCACATAGTAGGCCATTTTTTTTGAACGGGTAGTAGGCCATATTAAGGTGTGATTTTTTACACAAAGTGGGAGTAGTATATTTCTTTGCTTAGACATATGGTCACCTCTGTCCACGCACTATACATGCTGAGAGAATAAAACGTTGGCAGGAGAAGAGGGCAACATCGAAGAGAAGTTGAAGGAGGTTCCATGTCAGAGCAAAGTTATGATGGGTTTCTGACACGAGGTACTCCTGCGGCCTTACAGTGTACTTCAATATGCTAGTACTAGTAAATTTTATGAACTATGCATGGAAAACAAATTGTGTGTTTTCTCTCTCCTTCGCTGCCTCTCACCATCCATCCTCCCTCTCTCCTACCTTTCCCCTCGCGCTCTGGCCCGGATGATCTCTCCCTCGTCCAAAGCATGGTGGTGCGCACGTGTGCCTTGGTACGGCGGCTCTGTGTCTCTGGCATGTTCGGCAGCTGCGTTGGTGTGGAGTAGGGACGAGGATTACATAGGAAGGAAACCACTTTGGTCCTTGGCGGCAAAAAAATTCAAACTTTTCCGGTTTTTGAAATTTTCACTTGCTTCCCAAACATCGGGAGGGAAGGTTACTCAAAAGATTGGCCATTCGCAGTACTTCTTATCTTATCTTTATCTTTTCTTATCTCGTACAATACCATACCATTCCACTGTATAGTTTATGGATAACTTCAAACATTGACCATAGGATCAAGACCGGCAAATCCAAACATTGCTAACTGTTGAATCTTCTTTTCCATTCTTAGCATCTACAAAGATTCTATTGATAGTCTTTAGCATGATGAACGCTAGTATGCGGAAACCTAAAAACACAAACTTCATTTCCCAGTTTCAGGGTCCTTGTGTTAAATGCATGGACTTGGATGCAATTTTCATTTTTATGAGGTCATTGATTTAACTTGTACTTCCACTGACCGTGTTAACTCTCAAGCACCTCGCTTCTACGAGACCTACCACAGTTAAAAGAAAATGCAACCGCCCCAATTATCAAACAAACTGGACCACAATTTCTTATATGTAATACCCAAGTTTTTAGTACTAGGATTTTTCAAGCTTCCTAGCTAAATTAGCACACTTCAATGACTTCTTGCCGGTTAACAAAATTAGGTCAAACTTGAGCTTCAAGTAAGCGCGATAGATTGATCTTGAATTAAATGTATTTTCGGAGGTAGATGGGTGCATATTCTTGTATTAAACAATGTCGTTAGTGTGAGTTTCCAACTATCAAGAAATAAAATTCTTAGTTTCCCGAGGGATGATGAGATGGTTCTTTTCCATAAAGAAAGCTCGAAGCAGAATATGGATCTCAATGCCATAAGCCAAGATTCTAGACATAGTAAGTGGACCAACGTGTTTTACTTATGATACCCATATGTTTTTTGAGTTTTCAAACTCCCTAGCTAATTAACTCTGCCCACTTGAATGACTACATGTTGATTTATCAAAATTAGGTCAAACTTGAACTATAACTAAATTGTAGGTTGCTCTGACAGTTTTACAAAAAAGCTTTTGGAGGTATCGTACTGATCGGGGGGGTCACAATCAATATATGAGAAACAACCGAGAGTTTTGACAACAGGTTTAGCTTCTTGCTAAGATTTTGCATTGCATGACACTATTTAACGAAATTGGGTCAAACTTGAGCTACAAGTAAGCGCGATAGATTGCTGTTGAAATATATGAATTTTCAAAGAGGTAGATGGGTGCATTTTCTTGTATTAAATAGTGTCGTCGGTATGGTGTGATTTTTGAACAATATCAGGAAAGAAGATTCAATTATTCTCAATTTTCCGAGTGATGACGAACGAGTTTGTTCTTTTTCGTAAAGAAATGTCAGAAGAATAATATTGGATCTGAATGCCAGAAGCCAAGTTTACCGACATATATAGTGGACCAACATGTTGTACCAACGATTCCCATGTTTTATTTATGAGTTTTCAAACTTCCTAGATAACTCTGCCCATTTGACCAGATGACTTTATGTTGATTTATCGAAATTAGGTCAAATTTGAAATTACAAGTAAATTGTAGTAGGTTCCTTCGAAAGTTTTAAGAAAAATCTTTTGGAGGTACCCATCGAGGGGTCACAATTAATATATCATAAAACAGTGAGAGTTTTGACCATGTGTTCAACTTCTTGCTAAGATTTTGCATCTTGACAATTTAACGAAATTAGGTCAAACCTGAGCTACAAGTAAGCGCAATAGGTTGCTCTTCAATTAAATATATTTTCAGAGGTAGATCGATGCACCTTGTTGTAGTAAACAATGGCGTCAGTGTGAGTTTCCAACTATAAGGAAAGAACATTCAATTCTACATTTTCCGAGTGAAGACGAGCGAGGCTAGTTGTTATTTTCCGTAAAGACAAGTCCAAAGAATATTGGATGTGGATGCCACAAGCCAAGTTGACAGACATATATAGTCGATCGACAACATGTTGTACTTGCAATTCCCATGTTTTATGATCTTTCAAACTTCCTAGCTAACTCTGTCCATTTTAATGACTTTAAGTCAATTTATCGAAATTATGTCAAATTTGAAACAATCTGAAAACAACGAGAGTTTTGACGATAGGTTCAACTTGTTTCTAAGATTTTACATCTTGACAATTTAACAAAATTAATGAGGTCAAACTTGAGCTGCAAGTAAGTGCGATAGATAAGTCTTGAATTAAATGTCATTTCAGAGGTAGATGGGTGCATTTTCTAGTAGTAAGCAGTGCCGTGGGTGTGAGTGTCCAACTACCAGGAAAGAATATTGAATTTTATGTTTTCCGAGTGAAGACGAACGACGTTAGTTGTTCTTTTTTGTAAAGAGAAGTCCAAAGAATATTGGATGTGGATTCCACAAGCCAAGTTGCCAGACATATATATATACAGTGGATCGACAACACCTTGTACTTGCGATTCCCATGTTTTATGGGTTTTGAAGCTTCCTATAGCTAACCCCACATATTTGAATAACTTTATGTCGATATCTCGGAATTAGCTCAAATTTGAAACTACAAGTAAATTGTAGGTTTTGTTTTGATATATTTATGAAAAAGCTTCTGGACGTACCCATCGAGGGTTCAAAATTAATATACCAGAAACCAGTGAGAGTTTCGACGACAGGTTCAACTTCTTGCTAAGACTTTGCATATTAATAATTTAACGAAATTATGTCAAACTTGAGCTAGCTACAAGTAAACGCCATAAATTGCTCTTGAATTAAATGTCTTTTCTTTGGTAGATCACCGGTGCATCTTCTTGTAGTAAATAGTGTCGTCGGTGTGAGTTTCCAACTATCAAGAAAGAATTCAATTCTACATTTTCCGAGTGAAGAATACGAGCGAAGTTGTTCTTTTTCCTAAAGAAAAGTCCGAAGAATATTGGATCTGAATGCCACAAGCCAAGTTTACATAAATATATATTGGACCAACATGTTGTACCAATGATTTCCATGATTTATGAGTTTTCAAACTTCCCAGCTAACTCTGCCCATTAGAATGACTTTATGTCGATTTATCAAAATTAGGTCAAATTTGAAACTATAAGTACTACTAAATTGCACGTGCCCCGCACGTGAGACTCAGATAATAGACATCTGGCATATCATTGCTATATAAAATTATAATAGGCAAAGCGAATAAAATATAATAGGTAAAATTTGAACTACTACAAATAAACTGTGTAGGTTGCTTTGAAAGTTTTTTCGGAAAAGCTCTTAGAGGTAACCATCGGAGGGGGCACGTGGGGGGGGTCAATTAATATACTATCAGAAACCAAAAGAGAGTTCTGACGATAAGTTCATCTTCTTGCTAAGATTTTACGTCTTAACAGTTTAATGAAATTAGGTTAAACTTGAGCTACAACTAAGTGCGATAGATTGCTCTTGAATTTAATGAAATTAGGTCAAACTTGAACTACAAGTAATAAATTCTAGGTTGCTTTGAAAGTTTTATGAAAAAGCTTTTGGAGGTACCCATCAAGTGGTTAATTAATATATCAGAAACCACAGAGAGTTTTGACGAGTGGTTCGACTTCTAGCTAAGACTTTGCATCATGAAAATTTTGAACACCTTTTGAAAATGATCCTGTGCATCCGGACATAGTTCGTGCCCCAAAATTTTAGATATTTTGAAATTCCCATTCAACCCCTAGGATATTCGGTGGGTGGGGGGCTTCACTCATAATTTTCCTAGTATAGTGCTAGCAGTACCTAAACCCAACCCCACCCCACCCCCTCCCCCTCTCTCTCCTCCAGGAATATGTCACAGGCTGGAACATCCCCGCTGCACTTTAGCTGGCGTACCCGCATGCCTGATCTGCTCAACAAACCCTCTTGTCTGGCGTGCTGACCACATCATCGACCGCCTAGGATCTACCCCACGGACATCATGGTCCAGCGTTCTGCTCGTATCCTCGCCCGCCCAAGATCTGCTTTCCCGTCGTCGACACCCACTATGGCCGAAGCACCTTCGGCGACCTTGACGTGACCCATGAGGATGCGGAGGAGGCCTAGATGCCACCCCGACCAAGATAAAACCAGATCTCCCTGCGTGATTTTTTTGTTGGCAATGTACTGTATTCGTGCTAAATTTCCTAACTAACAGGTTCTTTACTTGATATACACTTGTTATGTACTCCCTCTGTTTCAAAATATAAGATGCTTTAGCTTTGTGAAAGAAGTGTATCCAGACTCATTTTAGTGTGTAGGTTCACTCCAAACCTAGATGAACCTATGCACTAGAAGAGGTCTACATGCACTCTTTTCACGAAGCTAAAACATCTTGTATTTTGAAACAGAAGGAGTACTAAATTAACCTATTGTGGTTACGCTTAAACTCCACTCATTGAACTATTTTTATGTATTTTACTATTTTTTTGTGAACTATTAGTCACTTAACATATTTGTTTACATTCTCTGTTGTACATGTCCACATGAGATATGATTATATAATATCTCTCTCATTCGCTGATTTACGAACTATAGTATTTCCATCGTGTTATTGTCCTGCTATCCTATACTACACGTTTACACATGTCAGACCATTATGTACTTTTGAGTTGATCCCTCTTAACCTGCGACTCAAACTGTTTGCTGTTATTATGCAAGGAGTAGCCTCAGTTTGCACACAATATCATAGAGTGAATGGCTCCTATAATCTCGTGAGACCCCATCACTTTTGTTTCACTTCATGCCAATGTATATCATGTTGGAACCTGTTTGTATTTATAGTTGGCCATACCTTTATGCATAGGAGCAACAATGGAGTACCGACTCCACTTGTCCACACGAGCCGCCATAGATCGCGTGTAACACCTACCGTAAGGCCTCCCACCCGAAGTTTGGTCCTTGACACATTTTTTGTTTGCTTAAATTTACCATTTGTATTTCTTGTTTTCATATTTTTTTGCCAAAAATTAGCGTCAAACATTTTAGCCCCACCATGATCTGCTTTCGTTCCATGTGCTTAGTTCAATTTCCTAGATATGGAGAGGTCGGGTGTATTGCATATGAGTTGTCTGCTAATAAGAACAAGACTACACTAGCGATAAGATCCACACATGTATCATAAGAAACTCTGTGCAGTTCATCTCACTCTTGTATCTACTATGTATCATAGTTACATGAACTGGCTATTTTAATACGAGGCACTTTATGGTTCATTTTGTTGTTCTTAGGCCGCCAAAGCGTTGAAATTATCTGGCTATTCATGAATAATTCAATGTATGATTACTTGATTCATTGTTTATCTGAAATTATCTGGCTAGCATATTCGAGACTCACAGTTGATGTGTTTTTATTGGATGAGTTACTCTTTTTTATCTATGATTAAATCTGTGGCAGATTTTGTTGTGTAGTTCCTAGCTAGTTTATATATGAGAAACATAATGACTTAGTTTTAATATTCATTTTATTCATGTTCTGCGCATTCTAGTTTGAGCAGTCTTTATCAGGTACTTTGGTTGATTGCCCGCGTTGTTATTCAAAATGAACTTGTAGTTTGTTTCCCAAGTCTGTTGTTTAAGTAACTTGTTTCGTCTTCAAGTAGAGCAGTCATTTCACAGAGTAGCACATGCTTGCATCGCTCCATGGCACCATCAGGTCCACTTATTCAAGAAGAAATAGATGTATGAGCCACCACTTTTAAGTGCTTCCTTCCTTATATATTACTGCATGGACACATTTAAATTCATGGTGGTGTGATTGAATGGTAATGCTATTATAACTTGTTTTGTGTTTGTTTCAGGCTGCAAATGACCCTCTGAATGCCGAACAAGGACCCGCTTCTCCATGTTTAGATTTTGTTTCACATAGCAGCAGTCACAATACCTATTGCTCATGGCACACCGCTTCGACTGATCCTTGTTTTTCAGCCGAAAGATTATTTGAGGATGCCCTCCAAGATGCCCGTGATATGGTTGAGCAAGAAGCCAACAAAACAGATTCAGTAATCACCATAGCACGCAAATACTTATATGAATTCAAAAATAGGCAAGCTTTAACGCAAAACATACTTAATAATCTCATCTGCAGCTCTCATGGGAAGCCAGGTGTTCCATGTCTCGGGATGCAAGCTCCATAGAGACATTTTCTGTAACACCAGTTATGGTGTTTTTTTAGTTGTCTGGACTCTGATGCAACTTTTATGCTTCATTTTATTACTATCAAGTTTACTGAGGATTGTAATAATCTACTATAATTTGCAGCTGTAAGTTGTTTGAGGATTGTTACAAACTGAGCATCTATCAGAATTACTACACACACATGAAAAAACAGTGAAATTGTAAGAGGTACAACACATGATCTACCGGAACAGGGAGAACATCCATTGTATTACACGGACACCATAGAACTTGCAAAATTCATAGACGTTCACTCAACAAAGTGAACACATAAAGAGCTGACCTGAAGAGCATACATTAGGAGCAGACCCACACAATCCATCAATCTGATGGATAGCCATCATAGTAATCATAGTGGGTGGTACCATCCTCGCCATAAGGCAGCACCATCTGCAGCTCATAATGCTCGATGATTTTGCAATACTCCGCAAGCAATCAATCGAGTTCGAAAGGATGGTCATTGATCCATAATCCTCCTAATCCATACCCATATAAAACGCTTGGCTCCTCTTCCCATGCAAGAGCCTCAAAGTTGTAAGATCTAATCTCGGATAGGTCCCCATAGTATATGTTGTCGGGCTGCACCATGGGTACCCTGGCGCTGTCGATGCAGACGCACCGATTGTCAGCAACGAAGACAGCACAACTTCCGATGCCTCTGACCGGCTAAAGGACACGGTTCTAGGTATCAACCCGGTAAACAACCGGCATGCAACCGTAGACCAGTCCACTCACAACGAACAACAACTCCCCGTCAGACTCGATGAGGTAAAAACGATTCTTTGGGAACTGGCAGCCTGGAACAGGGCCTGCAATAGTGGGATGCATCTCCAGGGTTCGTGCGGAGCGCTGTAGCTGGACATCTCCATGAGCAGCATCACACATAGTCGAGAGGACAGACCCGTATCTATTTATGAAAAAAATATCACTAGCGTAAGAAGTCATGCTCCGGAGTTCCGCGAAGTCATACGGCGAGTACCACCCTTCACCAAAGACCGGGCGACTCCCTTCCTCCATGCTCTCATCCGCCCACCGAATGGTGGTGTTCTGATGATTTGATGTAAACACCATCAACAACGAGAACATCGTCACAGCGACAGAAGCCACCTTCTCGGTCGGTATCTCAGCCGTCAGGCACTTGATAGCACCCAAGAAGGGGTTGTACAACCAGGTCTTGTACGGCTGCACCCTCTGTCCAAGCACAAGGAGGCCGCCAGTTGTGCTACCGACATAAAAGTACCTTCTAGAGATAGAGGGAGGAGAAACAGAGATTCAGTCAAGGTAAACAGACTAAAATTCAATCAAGGTAAACCATGGAGCAA
Source organism: Avena eriantha (assembly GCA_910589775.1). Taxonomy (NCBI): domain Eukaryota; kingdom Viridiplantae; phylum Streptophyta; class Magnoliopsida; order Poales; family Poaceae; genus Avena; species Avena eriantha. The sequence continues at coordinate 303,035,233 of OU342743.1, forward strand.
AACCCTGGGAAACAAGTGGACGAAGAAACAGAACTTGAAAAATAGATAGTATAGGATGTGAACGCAAAAAAGGGTCGCATATATACAGATGAATATAAAGAAAGCACATGCGAATAACCCGGCTAATCTTCTTCTCAAGGTGGCGGCCAGTTCTCACGTTCAGCAACATGATGGCGGCATCTTCTACCCGATACTCCTCCAAGAGCTGGTGCTCTAGAACAATCCAGTTGGCTGGCATAAAGCACTGCTCCATGAAGCCGCCCCAGGCGCTGTAGACTGCCTGAAAGGCGGCGTAGTAGTCGAAGTCATCCGTCGAAAGAAAGATGTCACCTATCTTCTGGATGAGTCCCTCGGGGAGACCAGCCATGGTGAGTCCTCCTGCTTCTTGCCGGCCATGGATTATGGCGTTCGTATGGTCTCGGTCCCACCGACTGGCACAGAAGCGGTTCCATAGACACACATTTAAACAAAGGCCTGGGAAAGCCAAGTGAATCGTGTGGAAACGAGACGACGGCATGCACACAGCAATCGCAAGCGCGTTTCATCAAACTAGCACGGGCACACGCATGCGCACACACACTAGTTACGGTACAACGGTCGTGCACACCAGCTTACGATTCCTGGGAGCACGCGAGTGTGTAGGTGTAGGATGATACTAGTAGTAGTAGTATCATAACCTCATTGTATTTAATTATCCCAAAATCTAAGAAGAAAACCTGCACTCCCTGGTCCCTCAAAGCACACGCAAACGCAGGGCATTTTCCATTTTTTCATGGCATTTTCCATTCTTCAATTTCGCTTTTTGGTTGTGCCCTTGGATACTCACCATGTGGCCGGATGGGATGTATGCTCCGTGGAGCTAAAAACCTCATGTTCTCTCAATAGCACGGTCGTTAATTATTGAGGTATATATGTTTTTAGTCCCACAACTTGCACCGCGGGAGCGTTTTAGTCCCACATCTTGCAAAGTGAGCAACACTAGCCCCACAACTTGTAACCAGGAACATTTTAGTCCAATTCAATCAAATTTCTATGATTTTGTACAAATTCGTCGTAACTATTTCTGGAAGGGACATGTGGCATCATATTTTTTGCAAAATGACCCATGTGTATTTTTTGCCTACCAGTTGTGACCTTGGTACGACTTGACAAGAGGATCTGAATAAGAAAATAAATAAGAAAAACTACCAATGCATTGTAGGGTATCGAAATGATTACCTGCTCTACTGAAGAAATCAACCTTGCCACTACAACATGCCCACATAAGTGATTAACCATAGAGCGCTCTGGCTGATGTGTTCTTTATTTTGGATATTCAAAAATATGTGCTCTGGGCTACAATAACAACTCAACTTTATTCCTTTTCATTTTTGCGAATAAGAAAAAACTCAAGTTTATTTTAGACACTGCAGCTAGCTACTAGGTTAACGACAAAGCTATACAATTGATATTATGGACCGTGCCAACATAGACGTGAGCATTTTTGCGTTCGTATGTGCTATTTATTGTATAAATAATTACTTTGCCCAAGTACTCCTCGTTTGGCATGATTACGTCCTCTCAAATACTCCTCGTCTCACATGAGTAGTCATGGGCATATACCGGCATAGTGGCTTGTGGGTAGGTGTGTTGTTGTACAAAAGTGTTAAGTTTGAATCAATTCTCCTCTTAGAGATTTAACTATTTTATTTGTACATCTACTAACAGGTGGTCCACTTATCAGTCCACATAGGGACACAAATGACATAAAAAATATAGAGGGGTCATTTTAAAAAAATCAACGTCATTTGTGGACAAATTAAGTCAAATTCTCTGAAATTCTATTAAATTGGACTAAAATACTCTCGAGATATAAGTTGAGGGACTAGTTGATGTCTACGCACTTCTATTCTTGTAAACAGTTGTTGGGCCTCCAAGTGCAGAGGTTTGTAGAACAGCAGCAAGTTTCCCTTAAGTGGATTACCCAAGGTTTATCGAACTCAGGGAGGAACTGGTCAAAGGTATCCCTCTAAAGCAACCCTACAATCAAGATACAAGAAGTCTCTTGTGTCCCCAACACACCCAATACACTTGTCAGGTGTATAGGTGCACTAGTTCGGCGAAGAGATAGTGAAATACAAGTGATATGGATAAAAGACAACGGTGCTAGAAAATACTTTGATGGCGTGGAAGAGACTAAAGGCAAACTGAAATAAAGATGGAAGCAAGCAAACATGTAATAGATCTAGTTGCAAACGGTTTTTCAATGCTAAGAAACAAGGCCTAGGGATCATACTTTCACTAGTGAACACTCTCATATAAATATCTTCTCTTTATGATACTACTCTGAACTACTCTTAGGTTGAACACTCTAATCCATGGTAGGGCTATAACAGCACACCTCAAAGTTCATCTTTCCCATCTAGATAACCCCACACTGTCAGCTTGAGTACTAGATGGGTCCAACAAACACCACAATTTCGTAAAGACATCCAACTCAAAATATAACTCATAAAAAGTATTGGTAATATCTAGCCTAAGTGCGACCATGGTCTGCACACTGTCCACTTCACACACACGGGGAGAGCAGAGATCTATTAAAACACTTGAGTAGCAAGGTAGATCTATAGATTACAAGCTCATGATCATGCATAGAGAGAGATGAACACATAGCTACCGGTAGAACCCTTAGCCTCGAGAGAGAACTACTCCCTCCTCATCATGGGAATCAGCAACGGTGATGGAGATGGTGGTGGAGATCTATGGAGATGGCTCCGAGGGCACTTCCCCGTCCCGGCAGGGTGCCAGAACAGAGACTTTCTGTCCCTCGAATCTCCCTTTCAGTGGCGGTGGCGCTGCGGAACTTTTCGTGGCGGGAGGCTTGACAATTTAGGGTTTATGCATCGGGAGGATTCTTATAGGCGAAGAGGCAAGGTCGGTGGGCGGCTAGGGGGCCCACACCACCTGGTGGCATGGCTAGGGCTAGCCCGCACCACCACATGGTGTGGACACCCTGTGGCCCCTCTCCGTCTCGTCTTCTGGCTCTGTGAGTCTTCCGGTAAAATATCGACTTTGGCTTTTGTCCGGTCCAATTCCGAGAATATTCATTTTCTGACTTTTTTGGAACCAAAAACAGAAGAAAACAGGCAATTGGCACTGTGGCATCTTATTAATAGGTTAGTCCAAGAAAGTGTATAGAAATACTCCAAAGTGTGGACAAAACATAAGAAAGTAGATATAAAACAAGAATGGAACATCAAAAATTATAGATACGTTAGCAACGTATCAACATCCCCAAGCTTAACTCCTGCTCGTCCTCGAGTAGGTAAGTGATAAAAAGAAAGAATAATGTTTGAGGTGACATGCACCATCATAATCTTGATCAAAGTATTTGTAAAACATTGATAGCTGGGATCATAGTACTTCAATCATAACATGAAAGATAAAGTTCTAACAATAAGACATAGCAACTATGTTGTAACATGAGAAGGCACAAACAAAAGATTCATGAATAACAATGCATTGAAATAAATTTGTTTGTTTCACATATAGAAAACATAGCATAGTGGCATTCAGCTTGTCCCTCATAGAGTAGCAAACATAAATGCATAGGACACCTTCAAAGTTCATAAGGGTGACTAGATACAAATAGTTTAAAACAAGCAATATCAAAGTTATGCATCAATCAATAAGTCTTGGGACAATGCACATAGAACTAAGAATGGCCACTATGCTCTCAAAGTAGGTGCATAAAGGTAGAAGGTGGAGACTCAACATAAAAGTAAAAGAAAGGCCTTCATAGAAGGAAGTAGGGATTCAAGTCTCATAAAGAGCTTCCAAAAATTATGGTACATTTTAGCTTTCAGCTCTCATTGCCCCTATCATAAGCATATTGAAGTGATTAAGGTTAAAGTGAACAAACTATGGTGTATATGCTTGACAAAGTGTAAGTTGGAAATCTCATGTCCCTTGAATACGAGGGCCGCTCCTCATGCTACTCAAGTTTAGTCACTGGTAAGTTCTTATCATAGTAAGTACATGTGTATCATAGAGAACCGCCAACGAGGTACCCCTTGCCCGATGATACAGAAGAATCCCCATACCAAAATGACAAGGCAAGCAGACAACGAGCATCTTAGCAATCTTCTTATTTACCATGGGAATATGATGCTTTTTTCTCTCTTTCCTCTTTTCATAATCTCTTTTTTTTCTTTCGCTTTTTTCTCAATATCTGACTCTATTTTTATAAGAAGAATGCTTCACAGACAACTCATTATGGTTACTCTGTAGGTTTCCACCATGACAGCATGGATTAGACCAGCGCCCCAGGAGTTTCTCTAACACACATACATAACTCCATGGACTTACAAGATCCCCTTTCATTTCACACCGACGACATCCATAGACAAAAGAGCAAGATATCAACTAGGTACAAAGTACAAGTGCAATGTTGAAAGCGTTCCCCATGACAGCATGGTTCTGCTAATCCCCAACAAATAAGTGCAAGCATATACAACATAGACGACACAATGGTTCAAGTTTATTAAGGGCAAGAAAAGTAAAGTGTGCCATCAAGTTCGTGAGAGCTTTAATCACTAGTTTTCTCATAACAAGTTTAATTCGGAAGGTAGATAAAAACATGAATATACTTGGAATAGCAAATGATAATAGGTAGGTATGGTGGAATCTTTGGAATAACTTGGTTTTAGGAGTTGGATGCATGAGTGGAACTCATACTTTGGTTGCGGAGCCTAGCAAAATACTGGCAGCGACCAACTAAGAGAGCAATAATGGCCATAATCATGCAGAGCGTTAAAACATCATTGATCAAAGCATAAAGTGATACTGAAAGTTGAAAACTAAAGGATCATAAAGACTATGGTTACTTGGGATAGTCATAACATGGTGTGAGCATGTGCCAAGTCAACCCAAATAAAGCATCAAAGGAGAATACCATAATACTATGCTTTAATATGCTAAAACAACACATGATCCTTCCAAGGCACATTAAGCAATCTCAATTGTTTATAAAAAGTCATGCTACATCAAACAATAATAAGCATAAAGCCAAAACAAATATCGAGCATGGCATGACAAAGCATAGGCCATAGTCAAAACAAGCTCTCTTTACCACTTAAGCATGAACTTTCCTACTCTTTTCCAATCCAAACCAAACTATTTGAAAACCAATGTATGAAAGAGGGGGTCCAACAAATTTATTCAGCAAACTAAGCAAACCAAGCAAACGAAAAAACAAAATGAAAACAAAAAATAAGATGCTCCAAGAACAACACAACTGTGTATGAAACAATAAAAATGAAGCGTTTAGAAGAAACCTAGGATTTTTATTGATGAAGAAGGGGATGCCTTGGGCATCCCCAAGCTTTGACGCTTGTACTTCTTGGATATTTCCTGGGGTGTCACGCGTGGCATCCCCAAGCTTGAGCTTTAGTTTATCCTTCATCTCATTACTCATTCCTTCCATACACCTGACATTTTTCCTTCATACAAAACTTCACACAATCTTTATTAGCAACATTAGTGCACTCAAGATAATAAGTCTTTAGGTTCAGTTCCAACACCAATAAAACTTCCATTAGAACACAAGCTACTGTAGCACTTCCCTCAAAAAGCTCAATTCCCCAAAGAGAACTCAAAAAGGAACCAACAAGAAGCAAATGCAAATAATGTCAGAAATCTGTCAAAACAGACCAGCAGGTAAAGACGAATTTTTTCGAAGACCTTCTGTTGCTCAAATCAAAAAGTGTTGAACTAACGAAAGTTAGATAACAATCTAGGACAGAAGCACAAAACTGCATGCCTCAAAATTACGTACATAGATTTTACACGAATTTTTACGGTGAAGCACAAAAATCTGTTTCGGGACAGCAACTTTCCCAATCATTACTTCTCTATCATTAGAGGTTACTCTTGGCACAAAAAGCAAATAAAAAGGATAAGGAGCATTTATTACTGAAGTAATAACTTCCAAGACTCATCTAAAACTTTTGGGTTATCTCCCAATAAGTACTTTTCTTTAACGCCTTTAAGTTATGCATGATAGTTTGAGAAGATGCTCACATAAGAAATATGAATTTAAGTAAAAGAGAGCATCAAGAAGCAAATTCAAAGCACATTTAAGTCTAACCCACTTCTTATGCATAGGAATATTGTAAAGAAACAAGTCATGAAAGCACAAAGCAACAAGCATAGTAAAGTAAAACAAGTGCAACTTCAAGACTTTCAACATAAAGAGGGGAAACTTAATATTATTGAGATGCATAAAACCATGTTTCCCTCTCTCATAATAACTTTCAGTAGCATCATGAATGAAATTAACAATATAACTATCACAAGAAATATTCTTATCATGAGCCACATGCATAAAAGAATTAATACTCTCCACATAAACATAGTCATTCTTATTAATTGTAGTGGGAGAAAATTCAACAAAATAGCTATCATTATTATTCTCATCACCATAATCATCAAATATAGGACTAGGAGGCATATTGTAATCATAATTAATTTTCTCCTCAATAGTAGGTGGACTAAAAATATCATATTCATCATTGTAATCATCATATATTGGAGGTGTAGTATCATCATAAGCAATAGAATAGCAATCTTTCAAAGATGGGGAACTAAAAAGATCATTTTCATAAAAACTAGCTTCCCCAAGCTTAGAATTTTCCATAGCATTAGCAATAATGGTATCCAAAGAATTCATACTAACAACATTCCTATTAGCATGTAAATAAAGTTCCATAGGTTTTTTAATTTTCTCTTCAAACACTTCATGTCCTAACTCAAGATAAATACTATAAAGTTCTCTAATTTTATTGTTGTTTTCCATTAAGCCTAACTACTGAAAATAAAAACAAGAAACAAAAAGAAAAAATTGCAGAATCTAAAGGAAATAACTTTGAGCACTCACACCGGAGGATGTGAGTACCTTTTACCTTACCTCCCCGACAACAATGCCAGAAAATAGCTTGATATCTACACACTTCTATTCTTGTAGATAGTTGTTGGGACTCCAAGTGCAGAGGTTTGTATAACATGAACAAATTTCCCTTAAGTGGATTACCCAAGGTTTATCGAACTCAGAGAGGAAGTGGTCAAAGGTATCCCTCTCAAGCAACCCTGCAATCATGATACAAGAAGTTTCTTGTGTCCCCAATACACCCAATACACTTGTCAGATGTATAGGTGCACTAGTTCGGCGAAGAGATAGTGAAATACAAGTGGTATGGATAAATGACAACGGTGCTAGAAAATACTTTGATGGCGTGGAAGAGACTAAAGGCAAACTGAAATAAAGATGGAAGCAAGCAAACATGTAACAGATCTAGTTGCAAACGGTGTTTCAATGCTAAGAAACAAGGCCTAGGGATCATACTTTCACTAATGAACAATCTCATATAAATATCTTCTCTTTATGATACTACTCCGAACTACTCTCCGGTTGAACACTCTAATCCATGGTATGGCTATAACAGCACACCTCAAAGTTCATCTTTCCCATCTAGATAACCCCACACCGTCACCTTGAGTACTAGATGGGTCCAACAAACACCACAATTTCATAAAGACATCCAAATCCAAATATAACTCATAACAAGTATTTGTAATCTCTAGCCTAAGTGCCACCATGGTGTGCACATTATCAACTTCACACACATGGGGAGAGCAGAGATCTATTAAAGCACTTGAGTAGCAAGGTAGATCTATAGATTACAAGCTCATGATCACAATATGATCATGCATAGAGAGAGATGAACACATAGCTACCGGTAGAACCCTTAGCCTCGAGAGAGAACTACTCCCTCCTCATCATGGCAATCAGCAATGGTGATGGAGATGGTGGTGGAGATCGATGGAGATGGCTCCGGGGGCACTTCCCCGTCCCGGCAGGGTGCCAAAACAGATACTTTCTGTCCCTCGAATCTCCCCTTCGGTGGCGGTGGTGCTGCGGAACTTTTCGTGGCTGGGGGCTTGACGATTTAGGGTTTTTGCATCGGGAGGCTTCTTATAGGCGAAGAGGCAAGGTTGGTGGGCGGCCAGGGGGGCCACACCACCTGGTGGCGCGGCCAGGGCTAGCCCGCGCCACCACATGGTGTGGCCACCCTGTGGCCCCTCTCCATCTCGTCTTCTGGCTCCGTGAGTCTTCCGGTAAAATATCGACTTTGGCTTTTGTCCTGTCCAATTCCGAGAATATTCATTTTCTGACTTTTCTGGAACCAAAAAAGAAGAAAACAGGCAACTGGCACTGTGGCATCTTATTAATAGGTTAGTCCAAGAAAGTGTATAGAAATACTCCAAAGTGTGGACAAAACATAAGAAAGTAGATATAAAACAAGCATGGAACATCAAAAATTATAGATACGTTAGCAACATATCACTAGTATTGCTCATTTTTCAATATGTGGGACTAAAACGCTCTTGTGGTGCAAGATGTGGGACTAAAGGTGTATATACCTCTTAATTATTTTACAGCCTCAACTGCTAGGCCGGAGGACCAATTAATGCTCCTAGTTTTGCTCAATTACTCCTCTAGTTGACTGTAAAATATGAACCACCACGTCGTGTAATGCTCCTAGACAATCATGTTGTTAAAACGAGAGTGCATCTATTGGCTTGCATATTTTCAATTAGATGTGGTTGCCACGTGCATTGGCTAGATTTTAGGATTACTACTGCATGCAATAACTAGCTATAAAGCGACTAGGTGAAGTTAATTCTCCGAACTACGACTACTCCGGCATAGTAATACCGAACACAGGGAGTACCTCAAGTGTGGTTATATGAATGATCAGTTGATGTGACTCTCGGCCATGAATTCCTGACCATATAGCCGTACGTTCTACCACCTATTTTACTAATACTACTAGTAGTATATGGACGCTAGCAAGATTCAAAATCTCAATCGAGCGGCAAAATCACACACACTGACTTCGAAGCATTTCCCACCTAACCGTTTCAAAAACTTTGAGCCAAAATCTCCCACCTAGGGAGTACCATTTTTATATTATTATTATTATCAGATGGGCGCTTGTCAAATTCAAAATCTCAATCGAGCGGCAAAACCGCACACCCACTTTGAAGCATTTCCCGCCCCTCCGTTTCAAATACTTTGAGGCACAATCTCCCACCAGGGGAGTACCATTTTTGTATTATTATCAGAAGTTGGGCGCTAGTCAAATTCAAAATCGCAATAGAGCGGCAAAACCGCATACCGACTTTGAAGCATTTCCCGCCCCTCCGTTTTAAAAACTTTGAGGAAAAATCTCCCACTAGGGCAGTACCATTTTCTATTATTATCAGATGGGCACTTGTCAAATTCAAAATCTCAATCGAGCGGCTAAATCATACACTGACTTTGAAACATTTCCCGCCCCTCAGTTTCAAAAACTTTGAGGCAAAATATCCCACTAGGGAAGTACCATTTTTATATTATTATTAGATGGACAACCGCCAAATTCAATATCTCAATCAAGCGGAAAAATCACACACCGATCTTGAAGCATTTCCCGCCCCTCGGTTTCAAAAACTTTTGACGTCCTACCCATTGTTCTTACGCCCTACGGGCAAGCTAAAGTCGGTAGCTTGGGGGCACGATCGTAATTTATGTTTCTGTTCACCTCCTTAGTCCGGATTCGCCCAGATTTTCCTGCTAGTCCTTCCAAAAATCCCAGCCCCTCTCTCCCACGCCCTCACCTGCACGACCACGACACGCATCAGCCGGCGGCAATTCCACGGTAGCTGGACCCGCTTGAGCGGCGGTCTCGTGCACCGCCGTGGAGCTGCTTCACCAATGCTCACCCATCGGATCTGGTTCATCGAGTCTCTCTGCCACTGCATCGGAGCTGTGGTGTCGTTCAACATGCCGATGGTGTCATCGACCTCCCAAGCTCTGCTTTCTGGCCACCGAAAGCTACCCAACCGTACCGGATCCGCTACTCCGGTGTACACCGGACGTGATCTAGTTCAAAGGGTTCCATGTCCACCGCTCTAGACCAGCTCTCGGCCGTCGTTGTCTACTGCACTGGATCTGCCTTAGCGGTGCTCTCGTCCACCGTGCTCAAGCCGGCATCGACCGCCCAAGATTTGCTTCCCCAATGCTAATAGCCACCGCAACCGTAGCACCCTCGGTGACCTGGACGTCACCCGCACGGTACCGATGATGCTTATACGCCTCTCCGACCAAGGTTAACCAAATCCATAACCCGTTTTTGTTTTGTCAGCAGTATAGCAGGTTCAAGCCTGTCGCAGTGAACTGCATTTTTGTCATCGTGCTCATATATACAAGTTAGCGGGCATGCATGTTCTTCGTGCTAGTACATACAAGGTCATTAGACATGTTGGTTTGCATTCACTACTCTACAAATTTCAAGTCATGGACATGTCTGCTATTTTGTCATACACATGTTCTTAGCTACTCCATACAACAGTAATTGCCTGCTACCGTGTAATTCTTGCAAAATCTGAAGTCAGCAGAAAATATTAGGGTGGATTCCCTGCTCTACAGTTGCTGAATCTATCTAGTTCGTCCTGAGATCAGTTCTTGCTATTATTTCCTCCTTGGCACCGTTCTGCTATCCTGTAGTAGCCCTTTAAACTCTTCGTACTAATTCGATTATAATTTTATAGTTGTCATCTGCTTCTTCAAAATCTGAATCACTAACTATTTCCTTTTTCTTGCATATAGCTCAAAATAGAACAATGAACATGTTGGTTTGCATAGCCTATTCTCCAGGTTCACAAGGGATGCCATTAATTCCTTATCTAGTGCTGGTTCGTCCTAACAACGGCATAAATATCCTCTACTATGTAGTTCACTCGTTGTTTGCATTCCTGCTCTAGAAGTTCTCTTATGATGCCATTATAATTTCTATCTGGTTGATTCTTAGCTATGACAGTAACTACATGCCATTGTGTAGCTCACCGCAAATTCTGAGTCACCCAATGACTATGCATTCCAGGAGATGCCACTGCTTCCATATATATTTGCTGAAATGACCTCGCTTGTTTATATTTGCTGAAATTCTAAGAAACACTTTGTTTGATTGCTCATTTCATTCTAGGCACACTTGTTTAATGCTTGTTTGTCCTGCTCTACAGGTTCACGAGCGATGCCATTATATCTTGCATCTAGTTCTAGGTCTGGTTCGTCCTAAGTCACGACATAACTATCCTCTACAATATATAGTTCGCTCGTGGTTTGCATTCCTGCTCTACAAGTTCTCGTATTATGCAGTTATAATTTCTATCTGGTTCATTGTTCGCTATGACAGTAATTGCATGCCATTTTGTATCTCAGCGCAAATTTCGAGTCACTCGACGTCTCTTGCATTTTAGGGTATATAACTGCTTCCATATATATTTTTTGAAATGACCTGGCTAGTTTATTTTTGCTGAAATTCTAAGCCACACACACATATTTTTTGATTACTCGTTTTACGGTAGGCATATTTGTTTAATGCATGCTTGCTTGTCCTATTTGTTTGACGTGTTAATCAATAATTGAACCATTGACCAGTTATAAACACTAGATCATAGCTCATGTCATATCAATCAAATGAGTAGTTTGTCTTGTTTGATGTATTAACTTGTTATTACTTAGTTTCAGGGTGTAATTATTACTATCTCCACCAAAGAGGGGGCTGCAAGATCATATCTCCTCCAATATAGCTGTCACCCTTAAAGGAAGATGCAGGTGATCAATGGAGGACTCTGCTATCAACTTGATTGTCAACTGAAATGCCAATTTTTCTTTCCCTTGATTTGATAATATGTAATAATTTTAAGAAGTTTGCAGCGGATGTAATATCTAGATAACTCGCGTAGGCCATGTAGGCATTTAGTTGACGCCGTCCACACATTGCGGTAGTCCTTACGGTAACTACGCCAGACATGTCGATTAGGGAATAGTACCGTGCTTTGTTATTGGCCCATCGTGTATTCGGCCGACGATGAATAGTAAAAAATGCTGGATTATATAGACGTTTTATGATATTGGCATGGGCTTCAGAAAAGGCTGAAACTGCAAAAGGCCGTAAATGTAATGGGCCGACCTACAAATTGTAATTGGATGTAACCGTAACAGGCCGTAATGGTAACATGCCGTAAGAGTAACAGGTCATTACAGTAACAAGCCATAACAGTAATAGGCCTTAACAGTAGCAGACCATAATAGAAACAGCCCATCGCACTAACAGGCAAGAAACCGTGAAATCCTAGAACAGTAACATGCCAAAACAGTAGCCGGCCTCAACAGTAAAGGGCCGCAAAAGTGAAAGGCCAGAATAGTGACAAGCTAGAACAGTAAAGACCCGAGAAATTTTCAGGCGAGGGCAGTAACAGGCCAACACATTTACCAGACTAGAATAGTAAAGGGCCGCTTGTGGGCCTGAACAGGTAAATCTCGAAACAGTGAAATGCCAGGACAGTAACAGGCCTGAACAGTAATGGGCCATCTCAGACAAGGGCCATCAGTAGGCGGCCCATGATGGGTTGCGATAAACAGTGATAGGCCGCCCGCAGGCCTTAAATGTACAGGAGCAACTTGGCGCAGGCTGCTAATGGGCCACAGAGTGTTGGACCATCATGGTCCTTCTTTAGGCCAAAACATAATTGGGTCTGAAAGTTCATGGGCCACTACTGGCTGCAACTTTGGGCCCATTTCAAACAGTGCAGGCAAAATAGTAACGGGCCATCTCCTTATTGTGCTCCCCTAATGGGACGGCCCAGTTAGTATGTAGCAGGCCTTGGCTGGGTCTGGCTTCTGCCACAGTTTCTAGGCCTGTTAACGGCGGCTACCACGTGGCAGTTTACATGATGTTGGCAGTCAACGCGGCTAGCAAACAGATCTACGATGGAAAAAGTTTTCGTGGCTAAAGGTTATGATCTGCCACGGTCAGGAAAAAAACCGTGATAGATTCTTTTGTGACGGGCTTTTACCACGAAGGGCATCCATCATAGAAGACTTTTTAGCCACAAAAAATGGGCCTTCAACCACAAAAATCATCTGTTGTAAAAGCCAACTTTTCTTGTAGTGTGATTCAGATGCTGAAACAATCGATCCAAGAGAGAGATCGGAACTTAACCGTGAATAAGAAGAGGGAATAATAGAATCAAAGGACAAACAACCTAACAAGCAAAAGTCGAAACCTGCCAATGTTGTTTAGTTGCTTTGGCATGTAGGTATGCTTAAGTGTAAACCTTCCAATGCTCCCATGATGGCCACTGATCCGCGTAGTACCAGTACTGGTACTCCTCTATCGTTTGTTGACTCCACTCGCTATCATAGTGTGGTTGGTGGTATACAATACCTCACCATTACTAGGCTAGATTTATCATATGTTGTTAACCGAGTATGTCAATTCCTTCATGACCCTCGAGATACCCATTGGACCGTTGTCAAGAGAGTTCTTCGCTATGTGAAATTCATGGGTGATCATGGTCTTCATATGCGTATCTCCTAGTACTTTGTTACTTGCCTTTTTGATACTGATTAGGCAGGGGACTCTGATGACTTGCAATCAATGGGGGGGCTACGCTCTCTTATTTTGTGGAAATTTAATCGCTTGGAGTGAACACAATTAGGCCACAGTTACACGTTTTTGTACGGAATCTGAGCACAAGGCTTTAGCCAATGCCACAACCGAGGTACCTTGGGTTCAGTCCATTCTTCAAGAACTTAGGATTAAACTGGCTCACTCTCCTATTTTATGTGTGATAATCTTGGAGCAATATATTTACCCTCTATTCATGTGTTCCATGATTGAACAAAGAGCATAGAAGTTGGTTTTCATTTTGTTCAAGTGAGGGTGGTTCGAAAGTTGCTTCATATCCAATTAATATCATCAAATGATCATGTTGTAGATATATTCACAAAGCCCCTTCCACTTCTAGCTTTTCATTCATGCTGATGCGATCTCAACCTTAAGTTGGCTGAGATTGAGGGAGGATGTTAACAGTTCGATTTTATTGTGGTAGACTAGCTAGGCTTAGTTGTGCTCTTAACTTAGCCGATAGGTTGTTTGTATATGTACTTATCTGTATTTGGCATGTACAAAACCTGATCACTACTGGACATGCTGGTGCTCGAGGATGACGATGAAGATGGCAAGGATGATTCTAATAGACTAACGTGTAAGATGTGTTTGAGTGAGTTGCATATTGCAATACAGCTGGAGGTGTGTGGCTCCTACATGTGGTCACCAACATGTCATCCATATGCTTGGGGAAAATCTAGTCGGTCGATCTAAGTGACCAAGGCCTGTCTAGAAGTGTTCGACGGAACAAAGGGCTACCCACATAATCAAACCGTCCAATTCTCAACCCAAAGTATCGAGCCTGGATAACTCGCGTGACCGATTTGCCCCCCGTGTCCGGTTTGGACCCACTTGGAAGTCTTTTGACCCACCCCACCCACCTTTTCTCCCTCTTTTTTTTCTGAGTTAAATATATCGATGGTCACTGAACTTGAGGTTATTACTTGTCTTGGTCATTGTACATACAAATACACAATTTGCGGTCATCAAATACGCTATGTGCTTCATCAGAGGTCACCGAAGCATGTAGATCTCTGTATTTTGATGTGTCACTGAGTTGACCGGTCTCCGCAAGTACTATTTTTAAAAAAAGGCCCCTCTCAATCCTCCATTTCTATTTGAAATCCTAAGACACACAGGTTGGACCCTTTGCCAACTGACCGGAGGGCCCACTTGCAGTGTCATCCACCCGCCTTGTTCCTCCTCCTCCTCCTCCTCCCCCTCTCTCTGCTTTCCTTTGTATCCCCACCTACTCCACCATCCACCGCTCCCAAATACGGTGCTTCCCCGGTTGAATCCCCTGGCAGTCCACATTGGTGCTCACGGCATTCAACGATGGTGTCGCTGAAATCAACGAGAGAAGCTCCTCTTTGTCTTTCTCGACTCATCTCCCTCGACTCCAGTGTGGCGCCACCGCGTCAGTGATCTCCAATTTCGTGAGTTGACCCCCTCATCCTCCTAGACAACCATCGAGCTCTCCGGCCTCTTTCACATGCGCGCCTCCATGGTAGAGCTCACGGGGAAGAGGAGCTCAACATCGTCGGCAACGGGAGGCCGAAGTAGAACACGATGTCAAGTCGGGAGAATGCACCTTTGTGCTCCCCTGGTGCATCCTAGACCCTAGCCTTGGATGTGGTGCAGCTTCCCGGTGCTTCCTCGGTCCTGGTTCGTCTCCTCTGCGCTGGAGAGATAGCAGAGATGTCTACCTAGACGCGCCCGCCATGGCCGTACGGACGAGTTCAGTGTGACGCGCCCGAGCCTCCCATGTACCCTGGACCGCCACCCCCGAGCGCGGTGTGGCCCATGCCCTCGTCTTCGTTGGCTGCAAGACTGGTCCGGCAGCGGAGCGGCGTTGACGACGTCCTCCCGTGCAGCCCGCTTGGATTAGACATGGGAGGCGAAGCTGAGTGGTGGTCATTTTTTCTTTTTTGTGTTGATAATTTAGGAGTTGACAATTGAGGAGGGACCTTCGTGTCTAAGGAAAATAAAATTTAGGATCCTTCTGCAAAGTAAAACACGGATGAAGCCTGACATGCGGGGTCAACAAATACATAGCTCTACAAGCTTCCGGTGACCTCTTACGAAGCACCGAGCGTATTTGATACTGTAAAATTGTGTATCTCTATATACGGTGACCATAGCGAGTAATAACCTCAGGTTTAGTGAACATCGATGTATTTAACTCTTTCTTTCTTGCCTCTGCTAGCTGGATCTTGGAGCTGCCCCGAATCCCACCATGATTTCCTCTGCCTCCGCCTAGCCGGCTAGATATCGACACTCAAGCGGTGGCTGGGTGAGGAGGTTGCCGGTCATGTGGAGTTCCTCGACGCCCGCATCGAGGTAGGCGCCTTCACGCCCGCAGGTAGAGGCGAAGGACGAGCTTGACCGGTCCATGGCAAAGACCCAAGGCCCTTCCACAGCAAGCTCTAGGTGCGCACGACACCGTCTACCGACGAGCTATGCTGCCGCGTACTACAGTCCAGGGCCTGCTGCTCGTCCATGTACCTGGCCACGCGCCACGTGCACGGTCATCTGCCACTGCTCTGATTTGTTCTTATTGCTGCTAGCTGGTTTGATGCGTTTGCAAAGGAAAAGTTCAACCAGAAATTGATGCTAGTTGCTGCTCTGCGGTGGTGCTGCCGTGATGGACTCCGGCAACAGCGGCAGTTCTCTAGTCCTCCTTCACGAAATAGGCTTTCGTTCCGCTATATTAATATAGCCACTCGGCCGAACAGGGTACAAAGTGATTGGGAGACCTCTTACAAAGCAAATCAAAATACACAAGAAAAAACGTGAAAGGCCAACACTTGCCACCAAGGACACCGAGCCGAGACCGGGGAGAACCGGGGCTCCTCGGCGATGCCCCCAAGAGGGTAACGACGTACCACGTCACCGCTGCCGCGACCGAAGGTCAAGGGTTTTCACTCGGAGCCCTAGCGAGAAAGGTGGCCGCAACGGCGCCCCCAAGAGGGTAACGGTACCCGCAGGCATCGCCGCCGTTGGTGCCACAACACTGAGCTTTCGCGCGGAAAAACCTTTGCGCCGTTCCCCAACCGCTCGCTCCCGCTGTCCTCGAGAGAGACCTCCGACACACGATCTGGGAGTTGTCGAAGCCGAAACGCCGCCAACCCCAAAGCCCCCTAACATGCGCTCCTCGCCATCCACATGACTGAAGATAGGAACCATCACCACCGCCACGACGCTCGCCGAAGAGACGCCCGCGCAGTCCACCTTCCGGGGCCGCCGTCCCGGCTTCCACGAACTCGAACCAGCAGCTCCGGCCAACGCCACAACGCACGACCGGCGAAAAGGCCGGTGTAGGGCAAGACTCAGACTTGCAGTCAACGATCCACACATCAGGCTAGGGGAGGGGATCTGCCCTCCGTCACCTTGCGGTGAGAGCTGTCCGGACGCGCAGGGGTGCCAGCAAGGCCGAGATCATGCCCAGATCAGGCCCGGGTAGGCCCAGATCTAGCCTGGCCAGGCCCGGATCAGGCTCAATCGGGGCCATCGGCTCCCCCACCACGCTGCTGCCGCCAGCCATCCGCGTCGTCGATGAGCTGCACCCCGGGTCGAGCCACCCACCGCCACCACTGCACCGCTCGTGCCGCCATGCCCCGCCGCCGGACGCCCGCCGCCGCGCCGCCGTTGCCACGCCTCCTGAGACCGGCGCCGCCTGTGGCCAACGCCAGTGCCAGGGGAGGCCCTGAACCAGCGTCGCCCGGGGACCACGCACCTCACGTGCCGCCGCCGGTCGAGCCCGCCGTCACCGTCGAGGAGCACCGCCACCCGCAGATCCCTCCCGCGAAGGAACTCCGGCGCCGGGTAGAGGAGGTCTTGCCGCCGCCGACACCGCGCGGACTTTGCCGGGCGGCGCTCGCCGGTGGCGGCAGGGGAGGGGAGGATGAGGTTAGGGCGGTGGCGGGAAGCTAGGGTTGCGTCTCGGTCTCCCGCGCGCGGGGGGAGGGGAGGGGGCGACGCGAGACGCGAGATGCCCCGGCCGAGTTTCTCCCCCGCAGTTCTCTAGTCCTCGAGCGGCGGCGACCCATCCCGTCAACCTCCTTGCAGCAGCAAGCTCCCTGGTCCTCGGCGCAGTTCGTGGCCGGGGACGGCCACGTCGCTGGTCGAAAGAGCGTCCGTGCGGCCGTAGAGATAGAAGAGAGAAGGAATAAAAAATGTCAAAAATTATTCACCGGAGCAGATTATTGGGCATGTGCATGAGCATCAGGGCATGGGTGCAGACCACTGCGCACAGTAGGCATTCCGAAAAATATCAAAAATAGAAATGAAAATGTGTGCACAAAGTGCGTAGTATATCGCCGTTTGTCATGGTCAAAATCGGGCTCTGCATTTTTCGGCGTCCCTTTTTTGACAGACAAAAATACTACTGCTTCACCTAGCGAGAGTGATGAGGTGTTGGAGCGTAGCCCGAAGAAGACTGATGGCAGCGAGCAAGTAGCCGACAACCGTATTGAATCCCGTCTGACCATGCACCGAGTCAGACGCTGCACCATGATCATGTACACCCAAATGATCTTCTGCGCATGTGGCCAGGTGCTAGCCGTGTACAATCACTTCTGCTCGGGTGCTCCACCCTTGACAAAAGTTTGGTCTCCGTAAACACAAGGATGATACAGATTTCCTCATACCCCTTCGTTAGCAGGAGCACGATCGTAAAAGCAAAAAATCTGACAGGTTCGTAGAGCACGGTATAGGCCCGTACGGCCCCCGCTGTTTAGTACGATGATGTGTATACATATTTTATTTGTTGACGTCATCGGAAACGAAAGGACAGGCGTACATATAGCTTCTCGGGCAGCTTCGCCGCTGCTATCCCCCTCATTTCCCCCCTTTTGTCTCACTAGATTGGGAACAAGAAAACCCTACTCTCTAGGGCTCGTTCGCTACACCGACTGTGGATCAATCGCCGTCGAACTCCGGCGATGGACGGACTGGGCTCCGTGGCTGCAGCGGCCGCTGCTGCTCTGGAGGAGACGACAGCCTTGACCGCGCCAGTTGTGGTTGAGGAGGGTGAGCTCCATGGCAGTGGTGGCGGGGCGATGGCCAGGCTTTGCGGCTTGATCATGTCGTCGTCGGAGCAGCAGGAGGAGGTGGATGCGGCCGCTACTGCAACGGTAGAGAGCGGCGCCATCGTCGGCGCGGAAGCGGTCGAGGTGGTTGCCGTCCGCCATGGCGGAGGAGGAGGGGGGGCCGGCCGCGTTGGGCGGCGTGGTCGAGGTGGTGCTGGATCTGGAGGAGACGGTCGATTTGTCGGCGGGAGAGTCTCAGGTGCTGAATCTGGGGGTGCATAACGCCTCCGTCGAGGCTCCGGACGGGCAGCCGGAGCAGGTAGCCATGGTGGAAGTTAGTTAGTATCTTCTTGCTCTCTCGTAATTTCACTATCTCGTCTGTAATAGTTGTTAGTTTAGGTTGCTAGGGTTCGAGTATTTGCTGTGTAGGTTCAAATGCAAATGATGTTAGGGTTAGCATGAGGTGGATAGAATCTTCAATTGTGCATTTACTAGTAATTCAGTTAGAGTAATCTGATGTGTAGCATGATTGATTAGTTAGATTTAATTGTTGTGCAGGTATGCACAATTTGTTTGATGATTCTGATAATTACTCAGTTATTAGTCATATTTTTAGAGTGTACTTGTAATGTGCAATTAATCTGTAATCTTTGTTAGATGTAAAATTAGATTAGTATAGTCGTCAGTGCTATGATTCTGGAGCATGTTTGGGACATGTAAAATATAATTGGAGTGAAACAATTTTCATAATATTAATGGCTCAGATAAATTAATGTTTGTCATTGTGTAATCTATGTCTATGTGTAGTTTGAACCATTACAGGATGATTTACTTAATGGAGTTTAGTTAATGAAAATCAAAATATAGTTTGTGTTTACAAAAACATAAGCTGATCTTGCAATTAATATATAATGCATGTTCTATAATATGAATGTGCTGCATTAACCAGCATTAGATGCATTAGTCATTTGCCCTCTGTTATTTTTCATAATATGTTTGTCCACTTATGTTTTTATTTTGTAATATTTAAACTATGGAAATGTACCAGATTTATGGATGTGGTGTTATTGTGACAAGCTTAACAATATATAGTTGCCATTTGTTACTATGTACCTGTTAATTTTATTTGTTTATTGTGTTTTAGTGTTTCTATGTAGGATCTGCT
The DNA here is from genome assembly GCA_910589775.1 of Avena eriantha. Classification (NCBI taxonomy): domain Eukaryota; kingdom Viridiplantae; phylum Streptophyta; class Magnoliopsida; order Poales; family Poaceae; genus Avena; species Avena eriantha. The sequence goes on from OU342743.1 coordinate 303,054,966, forward strand.
AAAAAGTAGTAGTAATTAAAACTTGCAATTTTCCCATGCACACACAATCTTACCTAGAATGCCAATGTTCCTATATCCCAGTTCATATGCAATTCCTTAATGGTCTGTATTAGCATATTTAATGGATTTACTTAATGTGCTTATGAGTAATGGTCTGTAGCATATGTGATGGATTTACTTCTTTTTGACATGCCTAGTCATATATATTTGCATGTTGTTATAGTGTAGCTGTTATTTTTATCTGTTTATATTTTAAATCTTTTTTGTAGGATCTGGTAAATGCTATTAGTGATTTAAACTTGAAATTTTACCCTGTACATAGATGGTTTTTTAGAATGGCCTTGTATTACTCCATATCCCAGATCATATTACATTAATGAATGTCCTGTAGCATAGCTAGTTTGTTTTAATTTATCAAGTGAAGTACTTATGTTATTTCATGTTGCATTATTGTTCTAGCCAGCCATCTGGGTCTGTTGCTGGTCAGAAGAGGAAAATATGGCAGGACTATGACGACTACTACCCCTCGGACCACTCCTCCGACTATGCCGCCTCGGTGAGTTCCACATTTTGCATGTTTATTTGTGTAACAGATTGATGGATGAGTGGATAGTAACTATTTGTTTCTACAATTTCCTTTGTTTTTATTAGTATGCATCTGCTAACTCTGATGACTCTGAGGAAGCTGTTGTTGATGAGTACAACCTTGCTTCGTACAAGAGGAAGGCTGAGCAAAAGATCTGGGATCAGGGTCTGGCTGCTTACATGCGACCAAATGGCAAGTATTACTGCCAGTTCCACCCTAACAACCAAGTTCCAGCTGATGGATCCAGGCCAGCACTAGTGCATCATGCCAGACATGTGAAGGGCAAGTCACTGCGTGACAAGGCGAACCATGCTGCCCTCCTTAGGGTTCTAGAGAACTAGACTAGCAGTTGTTGAAGTTGATATAAAGGGCAAGTCCCTGTGGTGGTTTATATAAGTGTTCTGATGTTATGTGAACTTCCGAATGTTTCATGTTAAGAATATGTAGTACTCTACTAAGTAATTGTGCTATGTATGGATGAACTCTGCTAGTATGGTACTGGGCTATGTGGTATTTATGTTTGCTTGCATTGCACTTTTATAAGTTAATTATGTATACTTGTCTTAAATCTATATTTGCATGCTGTCATATTATGTTTTTTTATAGAATATAAAATGACAGTAATCCTATAAGAGAAGCTAAACTAGTTCAAGTTAGAAAATATGACAACTCTGTTCTTTTTATTTGTTATTATACATTAGTGCAATTGTTTGAAAAATGTATGCTCTAGTAGAAAATGTTTATCTTTAACATTTCAAAGTATTAATTCAGTGAGTGTATACTTGTAAAAAATGTAAACCTTAGTGTTCTATGTGATAAAAGAAGATCAAGTTACAATATATGCAAAGTGTTAATTTTTTATTTTAAAAATATTAGTCCACATCTACAGTCTCTTCTCAACAAATAATCACTATGTCATATGTAAACCATTGACAGTACAAAATATTTGAACAAGTAGTGCAAACTTATTCAAATATGAATTCTTGTTGTACATGAAAATTAAAAAATAGCCCGCCAACTAACTGGGCATCACACACTCACGGCCTGCGTACGACTAGAAAGCCGACTGAACAGCCCAAGACGCAGGCCCCACAGGGCAGAGAGGTGAGACATGTGACACATTGTTTGTTTGAGAGAAGCTCGTACGAAGGGTGTCATAGCGGGGTATATAAGTTGGTCGGCTTGATCTTAGCTTTGCGAGGTGGGACTAAACTCCCACCCACGTCAGATGTGCCAGTTGCGGCTCCCCATTGGGTCGGAAAAGGCCCATCAGCTCCGAGGCACTAGTCCAGGCTCCGAGGCAGTAGCTGGGCCGAGCATCCTATTTGACGCACGAAGCGGGGCCTGCAGCGACTATATATTTTTTAGTTTATAATGGTTCTCAGTAATACAAGAATAATAGTACTTTTGACAGTTTTTGAATTCTGGAGCTGTGTTAGTCTGTATTGCATGAGGTTTTCACCATTGTTTGAAGCACTCTAGGGGCCATATTTTTTATATATAAAGTTTTTTCAGATTCCAAACTTGGTGCATCTAGGATTTCGAAATTTCAGTTAGCCAGAACAAAAATTGACAATTGTTTGCAGAAAATTCAGTTTTAGAATTCAGGAGCTGTGTTTGTCTGAATTGCATGAGGTTTTCACCATTGTTTGATGACTCTAGGGGCCACATTTTTTATATGTAGAGTTTTTTCAGATTCAAAACTTGGTGCATGTAGGATTTTGAAAATTTAGTTAGCCAGAAAAAACAAGTAGTTATGACAAAAAATTCAGAAAAAATCAGTTTTGGATTTCAGGAGTTGTGTCTGTCTAAATTGCATGAGGTTTTCACCATTATTTGAAGAACTCTAGGGGCCACATTTTTCATATGCAGAGTTTTTTCAGACTCAAAACTTGGTGCATGTAGAAATTTGAAAATACTAAATCATCTCCAAATCAAAATTGAATTTTGAGCAAGTTAACATTTAAATTTTGATACCATATTTATATATGTTGTTAATATGGAGGTATATCATGTAGTTTGTACATTGGTAGAACTTTTAAAGAGAGCTTGCACATCATAATACATTATATTTGTTCGACGCGATTTTGACCAAACTTTGACAGGGCACTAGAAATTTAAAAAAATCAAAAAAAAAGTAAAACCTTGGCCATATATCTTAGATTGTACCCTAGTTTGCACAAAAAATAATAAACCTTGAGTTTGTTGAATGCAAGTTGAGGTTGCTCTCTCACACTTGGTTTCAAGTTGAGTCTCATGGGTAAGTACCCAAATTAACTAGGAGATGGACAACTCCATGGCATACTTTCTCAGAATGGGCTTAGATTTGGCAGGTAGGTGTATCTTGGCATAGCACATATTTCATCTTTTGGGGTTTTTGTCCAACTATGATTTCAAATACCATTTTCCATTTTAATAATTCAAATTCAACTACATTTTGTGAAGGTAGTTCAAAAATTTGAATAAAAATTGTCTTTCACCAACATGGTAAGGTATATGGGGTCATTTAGTTGGAATGTGACCACTTTGTTCATTGTGAAATGATTGTTTGCTCAAATTTTACCTCAAGTCAAACTTTGGTCAATATGGTCAAAACATTGAAATATTAAACTACATCTACATCATTGGAACCTCATTATTTTTGGCAAAAATCATTTTTAGGTCCACAATATGTGTTTTAATCATGGATATATTGTTAGGTCATCTTGGTTCATACATATGCGTCCTCTGCGTTCGACGCGATTTTGACCTAAAAATTCAGATTTGGATTTCAGGAGCTATGTTTGTCTGAATTGCATGAGGTTTTCACCATTATTTGAAGGACTCTAGGGGCCACATTTTTCATTTGTAGTGTTTTTTCAGATTCAAAACTTGGTGCATGTAGGATTTTGAAAATTCAATTAGCCAGAAAAAACAAGTAGTTCTGACAAAAAATTTCAGAAAAAATCAGTTTTGTACGGGTGGGTGTCACGTGCGCGGATAACGTCAGCTGAAACGAACTAACGCGACGTATAAGATCTCCCTCGGCCGCTTTGCTTGGCCTCATCCCCACTATTTGGCCCCTTTTGCCTCACCAGATACGGAAAGAAGAGCGCGGGAGAAAACCCTAGCTCTCCCCATCGTCTCCTCCGCCTGAGGCCTTTGAGCTCTCCCATACCGCGAGATTTCGACGCTGACGATGGCGGGACTGGGATCCGGCGGCGATGCAGGCGGTTCTGCAAGGGCGGGGTTTGGAGCCGTGACCCGCCCAAATGCGGTCGAGGTGGTGGAGGGCCATGGCGGTAGCGGAGGTCGTCGATCCGCACTGGACGCTTTGGTCGATGCGGCACTCAGATAGGAAGAGTTGGTGCATGCGGACCTCAGCGAGGTGGAAATGCTGGATCTAAACGTGTCGGTCGGCGACGCGAAGGATCTGGCGCCGGTGCAGTCTCAGCAGGTCGCCGCGATGCAGGTTAGTATTATTTGAAGGAAATATGCCCTGAGAGGCAATAATAAAATTGTTATTATGTATTTCTCGTATATGATAAATGTTTATTTTGCATGCTATAATTGTATTGATAGAAAACGTCAATACATGTGTGTTTAATAAACAAAAAGGGTTCCTAGTTATGCCTCTCTTATAGACTAGCTTGTTGATAAGATGATCAAGGTTTCCTGATCATGGACATTGGATGTTGTTAATAACAAGGTCACAGCGTTTGTGAAATGATGTGATGAACATTCATCCGAAGTATAGCATTACGATCAAGTCATTATGTTTATGTTGCTATAACATCATACGAAGTAATCTTTATCCTTAGACCATGAGATCATGTTAATTGCTAACACTGGAAGAGTATCTTGATAACATCAAACGTCAGACCGTAACAGGGTGACTATAAAGATGGGTTCAGTGCTACGAAGGTGTTATGTTGAGGCTCATGGATCAAGAGTGGAATTTGTCAATCCCGATGACGGATAGATATACTCTAGGCCCTCTCGGTGATATCACATTAAGATAGCTTGCAAGCAAGTGATGTGATCACTAGAATGTTATATCACGGGAACAAGAAAAGAGTGCATGTCGGTAACGAGATCAAACTAGGTATCTGGATACCGATGATCGAATCTCGGACATGTATTATATCATGAGACAAAGGGATTAAGTTACTAGCATTAAAGGTTCTCACGATCACAGAAGTCATCGTTGAATATGCAGGAGTCAGTATGGATCTCCAGGTCCTGCTTCTGATTATTGATCTGAGAGGAGTCTCAATCATGTCTGCATTATTCGTGAACCGTAGGGTGACACACTTAAGAGTTACCGGACACTATTTTGGAGCACATATGTTTCAGACGAAATAATTGCAAAGCGCGGGAATTGTTTCGATAGAAACCGAAATTGTTTCTGGTGAAATTGCTGAAAGGATCGTATGGGCACCTAGAGGGGGGTGAATAGGTGCTACTTCAAATTTTACTCTTTTTCAAGTTAGGGTTTGACAAGAAAGGTAAATTCTCTAGATTATGCAACTAAGGTGAATTTACCTATATGACAAACAAGCACAAACTAAACAATAACTAGATAAGTAAAGTGCGGTAAAGGATAGAAGGAACCAAAGTGGAGCACACAGAGACACAATGATTTGTTTCCCGTAGTTCCTTCCTTTTAAGGGGAAGTACGTCTACGTTTGGAGAGGGGGTGGTTTCAAACCACCAACGCCATGAGAGGCCTCCCTTGTTCTCCGATGAACCTCACCCCAACGGGTTCGATTCACCTCTTCCACTATACGGCAACCTTCGAGGTGGAAGCCGGCACCTTTACAACGAGTTCGGGGCACACATCCACAACTTAATTGGAGGCTCCCAAATACAAGCAAGCTGTCAAACAATCAAAGACAAGCTTGTGAGAACTAAATCAAAACCTAGGGTTTCCAATGAAACACTAGAGCATGGGGTCCCTCAAGTGAATGAGAGGGAAATGAAGATCTCTCTTGGTGAAGCTATAGATCAAGGCCTCCTCCTTCGATTCTCCAAAGATCATAGACTTTGGATGGTTGGATGAAGAGATCTTGTTGATTTGGTGGCTCAAATGGACATGGTGTTCTTGAGGTGGACGAGCAGCTAGAACAAGGGGATAAGGTCCCCTATTTATAGCCCTTCCGTCAGCGACCTGTTTTTCTGACCGTTGGAGAAGAAGCAGACCGGAGACTCCGGTCACCACACCAGAGACTTCGTTCTACACCGGAGACTCCGGTCAACCTCCGGACCAGCCTCCGGACCCCTTGACAGAATGACCCAACGCACATGGGAGCCAAGTGGACCGGAGACTCCGGTCCCTCTACACCGGAGACTCCAGCCTGAGACAGGGACCGGAGACTCCGGACCAACCTCCAGACCCCTTGACAGAATGACCCAGGCAAGGAAACATAGGCCCCTCCGGAGACTCCTGGGGAAACTCCGGACCACACCGGACACTCCGGTCAGTGTAAACCGGAGACTCCGGTCTGGAATCCCCAAGATACAAGAGGAAATGCAGGGAATGATCCATAGGCCAATGGTCCTTTTTTCCTTTGTAGAATATCAACCTGTAGACAATAGCAAACTGTAAAAGGGTCTACTAGTTGTTAACGAACACCAAAAGTGATTATGATAGTAAATGTCCTTTCAATCTCCCCCTTTTTGGTGTTCGATGACAACTAGTGAATTTGCATGAACAAAACTTCGCAATTACTTATGACAGGGTATGGACATGCTCCCCCTATCTATGTGCACAAAGATAAACAAGTAAAGCAGGCAAGGTAGTTCTCACATGAGTTACAATAAGTTGGAGCACCCACAGACTCACACACACACAAATAGCGAACAGTGTCCCACAATAACATAAGGCAAATAGAGACGAGAAGGCAAATATGCAAATACGAATCAAGTAGCCCAAACCCATGCAAATCTCGATGACAATGTCTTCTCCCCCTTTGGCATCGAAACATCGAAAAAGGGAAAAGACCTAAGCTAGCGTCCCAACGGATCAGTAGTCCTCGTCATCATCCTCCTCGTCCTCCTCATCCAAATACTAATCATCATCATCATAGTCCTCATCACCATCTGGAGCTGCAGGCCCTTTGCCGTGAGGGCGAGAAGAGGATGTACCTTGATACCCAAACCCAGATGTGACATCAGAGAAGGTCTTCCAATCCACCAAGTTGTCCTGATGGGCATTCCATGCCCCAAACGAAAGAGTGTGATCTAACTCGGTGGAAGGCTGAGCGCCATGCACATCAGTGTACTCATCCTCACCTTCCTCATCATACGCTTCACCCTGAGCCTTGATCTCCTTGAGTAGTTTCTCGATGCGGCGGTTGCTCTTGTAGGAATCATGTTTTTGCTTGCGGATGTCCACATTCATGCAACACAAGGTCCTCTCCCAGAATGAGGCCTTCTTGACCCTCTCATGGACATAGTCACGTGTCATGGGTGGAAGAGGTGCATTGGAAGCATTCTTCCTCCGAGCCCTAGGAGGAGAGGGGGCCCTGTCAGTCTCTGAAATCTCTTCCTCCTTATGTGCATGGGAGCGTCTAGGAGGAGCCCTCATAGCCCCTTTCTGCTGCAGAGATACGAGAGTGTGCTCGGTAAGGTTGGGAGGCATAGCAAGCGGCGAGCCATGTTGCTGAGTGTTGATGAGTCTCATGACCAGGGGTGCATATGGAGGGGCCTTCTTGTATAAGATGGCATGATACATCTCCTCAAATATGTAATCCATCACATCAATAGGATCAGCATCGGGGCCAACCATGTAAGTCTTGTGGGTGTGACACAACAAGTTGACCAAACCACATCTGATGGCATCATCATTCCCAGCACTAGGGGAAATGGTCTGGCGGAAGATCCTCAACATCAGATTGTTGAGAGGCTTGAGTCCCTTGGACCCGCCCACAACACGCTCACTACCATATAAAGGGGCAAGCTTGTTCTTGTTCACCCCAAGAGCTGCTGAGTGCATGCGAACTCCAACATGAGTAGACACCCCCTAAAAAGTCTCGAAGATGGCCTCAACAAAGTCATAGAAAGTGGCGGAACAACGGTGGTCGCCAGTCATCCAAGTCATAGTCCTGGCTTGGTCAGTTCCAAACACAATGGTAGCGTAGAACTGCTGCACAAGGGTGATGTTGTAGTCTTCACGTATCTCCATCAAGTTGAACAGCCCCAACTTCTCACTAATCCACAGAGCATCAGAGAAGTAGGGGCTCTTGCTCATCTGCTCAACACTCAAGTACTTCTGGGGGCAAACATGAGATCTCTTCAGCACACTGTAAATGTCTTTCATGAAGACAACTTGCTCCTTCCTCCAATAACAGGGGTCATCACTAGTGTGAGGCAATTCATGGAAATTGGTCTTCCGCAGCTCATGGTACTCCTGCTTAGACATGCGAGCCAAAGACTGAATGTTATCATATTTTGCCCTCTTGGCACGTTTCTCTTCCTCAGCCCTTTCCTGCTCCCGTCGCATATAGGCTGCATCACGGGCTTGCTGTCTGCGGTTGGATGGGGGCACAATGTACTAACCCTCAGACTCATCATAGCGAGGATCCCCTTTCTTCATCTTGTCCTTGGTGCGAGGAGGACGAAGAGAGCCAGAGCATGTGAAAAGCAGCGAGGGAGATAGCATGGAGGTAAGTATATATGTCCCATGGAGGCAGCACAGGATCCTTGAGACCTTGCACAATATGTTAGATACAAACCATACGGGGGTCTCCATGGTCCACACCGGAGTCTCCGGTCAGGAGACTCGGGGGAACATCATCGAGGCTCAAATGGGGTTGTATCCAACAGATCGGGCAATGAGACAATGATAAAGTACTGAGGTGCACGCAAACAAGGAATTCATGTGGTCAAAACTAGTACCAATCCTCAAAAAAGAAGGTAAGGGAAGAACCTTAGATGAAGAAGAGGAGGAGAGGTACCAGATCCGTCGATGGAAGGGATTCCACCGGTGGGAATCACCCAATGGTGGGAAGGAGATGATTGGCCGGCGGCACGGCGGATCCCGGGGGCTTCTTGACCTCCGGGGAGAAGATTTGGGAGAGGAGGCGACGGGGGCAGAGAGGGGAGGACAGGGCTGGATGAAAGAAACTACTATTTCAGTTCACCCCGTCCTCCCTTTTAGTTGACAGAAACCACCCACACCAGAGACTCTAGTCTACACCGGAGACTCCGGTCCACACCGGAGACTCCGGTCCACACCGGAGACTCCGGTCCTCCTCGACCAAACACTTCCAAGGTGTGTGTGTGGGGACATATATTAGATAAAGAGAGTTTTCAGGACACAGAGGTCTTGGGTTAAGATGTCATACTATGAAAAATCAAGAAAACCATGGAAAACTCTTCAAATGTTCATCAAAGCACCAAATAAATCCGAGCTAAGAACCAACTCTACGAATGAGGAGAGGGTGGTGGCTGAAGCCACCATGTAGGAGTTTGTGGCATGAAACCGTGAAGAATTATCCTTGGGTTCATAGCCACTACTCATCAATGAAGCTCACATATCACTAAATGATACTAAGAGAATTGAATTTATTAATGTTGGCATTATGGGGGGAGGCATAGTCCAATGAATTAGGACCGCGCTCCTCCTATCTCCATGCCTACACCTACACCAAATATGGGTCAAGACATAGGTGAGTATGCAAGTTAATCAAGTCAAGCTCCTAGAATCCACGATATTTAGTTCATTCCTCAAATAATAGAACCTTGCTTCATCAAGTGGCTTCGTGAAAATATCGGCAAGTTGGTCTTTGGTTGACACATATGAAAGCTCAATATCACCTCGGGCAACATGATCTCTAATGAAGTGATAACGAATCTCAATATGTTGTGTTCTTGTATGGTCCACTAGGTTATATGCAATCTTGATAGCACTTTCATTGTCACATAGAAGAGGCCTTTGTCACAATGGACACCGTATTCCTTTAAAGTTTGCCTCATCCATAGCAATTGTGTACAAGCACTAGAAGCTGCCACATACTCGGCTCCGGCGGTGGAACATGATATACAATTTTGCTTCTTAGAAGACCAACATACCAAGGATCTCCCGAGGAATTGGCAAGCCCTGGAGGTTGATTTTCTATCATCCTTGTCACCAGCCCAATCCGAATCCGTGTACCCACAGAGAGAGAAAGTTGAGCCCCTAGGATACCAAATACCATAGTTTGGGGTATGAACCAAATATCGAAAGATTCTCTTGACTGCCATCAAATGGCTTTCTTTAGGAGCCGCTTGATTTCTTGCACACACTCCTACACTCAACACAATATTGGGTCTAGATGCACAAAGGTAAAGCAAAGAGCCAATCATAGACCGGTATACCTTTTGGTCCACATCTTTACCATTTGGGTTTAGTTCAAGATGAGTCTTTGTTGCCATGGGAGTGGGAGCTCCATTGAGATCTTTCATGTTAAATCTTTTGAGCATATCTTTAGTATACTTGGCTTGGTTGAAGAATGTACCACCTCTCACTTGCTGGATCTCAAAGCCAAGAAAGACTCTCAATTCTCCCATCATAGACATCCTGAACCTGTCAGTCATTAGCTTTGAGAATTCATCATTAAAAGCTTTGTTAGAAGAGCCAAAGATAATGTCATCTACATAAATTTGGCATACAAAAAGTTCCCCATTGACCCTCTTGGTAAAAAGAGTGGGATCGATTTTCCCAACCTCAGACCCACGATCTAACAACATCTCTCTAAGGTGCTCATACCAAGTGCATGGGGCTTGCTCGAGCCCATAGAGTGCCTTATCAAGTTTGTAGACATGGTTTGGAAAGTTGGGATCCTCAAATCCCGGGGGTTGTTTCACATATACCATCTCATGCAATGGACCATTGAGAAATGCACTTTTTATGTCCATTTGTTGTAATTTAAATTTATGATGTTCTGCATAAGCAAGAAGGATACGGATGGACTCAAGGCGGGCCACGGGAGCATAAGTCTCTCCATAATCAATGCCTTCAATTTGAGAGAACCCTTGTGCAACCAATCTTGCCTTGTTCCTTATCACAATTCCATGCTCATCTTGCTTGTTCTTGAAAATCCACTTGGTGCCTATAACATTGCGACAGTCTTTTGGCTTTTCCACTAACTTCCATACTTGGTTTCTCTCAAAGTTGTTGAGCTCTTTGTGCATTGCATCCAACCAATCCGAATCTTCAAGAGCTTCCCATACTTTCTTTGGCTCCACCATGGAAATGTGTGCTTGGTGCTCACCAAAGTTCTTCAATTGAGCTCGAGTAGATATCCCTCTTCTTAGATCTCCAACCACATTCTCAAGAGTGTGGTCTCTTAATTCCAATATTCTATCCATTCTAGCTTGGCGACGAGTTTCGATCTCCTTGTTGTTTCTTGGTGGGATCACTTCATCATTTTGGTCCTTGTCTTGACCATTAACTTGACCTTGATCATCATTGGAAATATTCTCTTCTATAGGAGGAGAGGATTGACCTCGGTCTTGATCAGTCCCACAACTGGCCAGGTATTCAGCTGTACTTATGGCAGTTTGTATAGATCTTGCTTGTGTAATGGCCTTAGCACCACAAGACATCCTGGCAAACGGAGACTCAACCACCTCTTGGCTGGAGGCATCTTCTTGATCAGTAGGTTGAGGGTCCACAACTTGTCTTTGGCATGGGTCGTTTTACACCTCGACAGTAGCTTGTTGAAGTTGTGAAGATGAGGGCTCCACGTGAGTAGAGCATAGTTCTTCTCGATCCACCATAAGGGGTTCCTCAACAGGGCGGATGAAACCCGCACCCATTCTTCCTATGGCATCCTGAGGCATTTCATCATATACATCACAAACATCAACACGCCCCGCTTGGGGACCATCATATTCTTCAAACACCACACCACAAGATTCTATGACAATTCCTGAGAGCTTGTCATAGGTTCTATAAGTGTGGGATTCGAGACCATAACCAACAAAAATACCCTCTAATGCTTTGGAATCAAACTTGGATAAACGAATGCCCTTAATGCGATAGAAGCACTTACAATCGAATACTCGGAAGTAAGAAACATTAGGCTTGCTACCGGTAAGGATATCATATGGAGTCTTGATCAATTCTTTGCGGAGGTAGAGACGGTTTGATGCATGGCATGCGGTGGAGATAGCTTCAGCCCAAAAATTGTAAGGAGATTTGAATTCCGCCAACATAGTCCTAGCCATGTCAATGAGAGTCCGGTTCTTCCTCTCAGCTACACCATTTTGTTGAGGGGTATACGCAGCGGAATATTGATGTTTTATTCCCTCATCACTAAGAAATCCATTTAATGTGTAGTTCTTGAACTCGGTACCATTGTCACTTCTTATTGTTAATACTAGGACATTGTGTTGATGTTGAGCCATGTTGATGAAGTCAATGAAGTTCTCTTGGGTCTCACTTTTTAACTTGAAGAAATATACCCAAGTGTATCTTGAGGAGTCATCAACAATCACCAAACAATATTTCTTCCCACCAAGACTTGCATGAGACGGAGGACCAAAGAGATCCACATGAAGAAGCTCCAAGATCCTCTTGGACTTGATGTAGTTCTTTGGCTTGTGGGGAGAATCATGCATCTTTCCTTCAACACATGCCCTGCAAACACGATCTTTGGCAAAGCAAACATTTTCTTTTAGTCCAACAATATGACCATCCTTGTGGAGACTTTGGAAAGTTCTCATGTTGACATGGGCTAGATGGCGGTGCCATAGCCAGCCCACATCGGCCTTTCCGAATAGGCACATCGGACTTGTAGTGGTTTTCCCCGAGAAGTCCACCACATACAAATCATCCTCGACGTACCCAACGAAAGCAACCTTTAGAGTCTTTCTCCACAAGAGGATCACAATATCAACATCAATGAAGACAGCAAAACCCATCTTTCCTAGAGCACGGACTGAAAGTAAATTGTAGCCAAGGGTCTCAACAAGCATGACGTCCATGAGAGTGATATCGTACCAAAACTTTGCCGAAACCCATTACCTTATACTTTGATTTGTCTGCATATGTCACAGATATTTGATCAACATTTGGTATCAACTCCTTGACACTAGAAGCGCTTCCGGTCATATGACTTGTGCATCCACTATCGAGCACCCATTTTGACCCTCCGGAAGCATAGGTCTCCGTTCCTCTTGCCATGAGGCAAGTGACATTGCCGAAACCCATTACCTTATACTTTGATTTGTCGGCATATGTCACAGATATTTGATCAACATTTGGTATCAACTCCTTGACACTAGAAGCGCTTCCGGTCATATGACTTGTGCATCCACTATCGAGCACCCATTTTGACCCTCCGGAAGCATAGGTCTCCGTTCCTCTTGCCATGAGGCAAGTGACATTCTTGTTGGAGATATTCTCATGTGGAGAGTCGAAGAGTGAGAATGAAGGAGTAGAGGTAGTGGAAAGAGCCGCCACACCACTTGGTGTATCCTCTTCTTCCTCTTCATCATCATCATCGGAGGAGTACTCTTCATGTGTGATCAAGACAATTTCTCCCGTCTTCTTGTTGGTTGGGTTTCTTTTGATGAAGGGTTTCTTGTAGGGAGCTTTGGAGGTCTTCTTCAACACAAGTTTACCCCATGATCTTCTCTTTTCTCATAGGGACAAGCTGCAACGAAGTGATAGCGGTCACCACAATTGAAACAAGTTCTCAACTTGGACCCATTGTCTCTTCTCCCATTGGGGTTGCTTCTTTGTTGCATTTCCATCTTGGCCTTGGCGGGGTCTTTCCAAATGTTTCTTGCATAGAAGGCCATGTATTCACCATGAGCAGTCTTGACATCGTCAGAGTGGCTCATTGAAGGTCCCTCATCACTTCCTTCATCTTCATCATACTCCACAACCTTGGCCTTCAAGGCAAGATTGGCACCACTACTCATTCCAATGGCACGAGCATGGGCGTCTTTGGCATTCTTGGCAGCAACCTTGAAGGCTGCCATCTCTTGCATCACTTCATTGGAGGTCATGAGATGGTAGTTGTGTCTTCCTTGGAGACTCTTCAAAGAAGTAGGCTCGAAGGGCATGAGAGCACTCACATACTTCCTTTTGATCCAAGCGTCATCAATGTGAGAGGCACCAACATTCCTGAAAGCGGTGGCTGTGGATTTGAGTCTTCGATACATGTCTTCATGATCCTCACTATCCTTCATGAAGAAACCTTCAGCCTCATTACTTAAGGCATCATATCTATTTCTCCTCATACTCTCATTGCCAACAAACAAGTCAATGAGAGCATCCCAAGCTTCCTTGGCGGTGTTTTAGTGCTCAATGTGGGGAAAATCCTTTGGACCCACCCCAAGTTGGATCATGTGCAAGGCAGTCGCATTGAGTTGGCTATTGACCACTTCTCTTCTCGTCAAGTTGGTTGGATCCTCAATTTTGAGTCCTTCTTAAATTATATTCCACAAGTCAATGCAAGAGCTGCGCACATGAGATTTCATTAACACTTTCCATTGAGCAAAAGTATGTGCAGCTAACTTAGGTGGGTCTCCTCTATTGTTTATATGTGGATGAGGGATAGGAGGGTCGGGAGAGTACCATCCGGGAACCGTATGAAACTCTTCCTTCCCATCACCCTTTTCGGTGGCGGAGTTAGTGGAATTATGTCCATCCCCTACCACTTCCTCCAAAATCTTTGCCGGAGCATTATCCGTTGGGTTTGGTGGTGTTTCCACTGGATAGGGAGGAGGTGAGGTTTGCCTATCCTTAACAAGTTACTCAACGAGTTAACGCAACTGTATGATTTCGTTGCCCAAGGTAGAGCTCAAGCTTGTTTCCAAATTCTTGAGATCTACCATGGTCACCGAATGGCTAGCCTCACTTTCTCCCTCCTCTGGGTTGCCCATAATCTCTTAGGCGGTTAAGCCCGAATAAAGAGCCGAGGCTCTGATACCAATTGAAAGGATCGTATGGGCACCTAGAAGGGGGTGAATAGGTGATACTTCAAATTTTACTCTTTTTCAAGTTAGGGTTTGGCAAGAAAGGTAAATTCTCTAGATTATGCAACTAAGGTGAATTTACCTATATGACAAACAAGCACAAACTAAACAATAACTAGATAAGTAAAGTGTAGTAAAGGATAGAAGGAACCAAAGTGGAGCACACAGAGACACAATGATTTGTTTCCCGTAGTTCCTTCCTTTTAAGGGGAAGTACGTCTACGTTTGGAGAGGGGGTGGTTTCAAACCACCAACGCCACAAGAGGCCTCCCTTGTTCTCCGATGAACCTCACCCCAACGGGTTCGATTCACCTCTTCCACTATACTGCAACCTTCGAGGTAGAAGCCGGCACCTTTACAACGAGTTCGGGGCACACATCCACAACTTAATTGGAGGCTCCCAAATACAAGAAAGCTGTCAAACAATCGAAGACAAGCTTGTAAGAACCAAATCAAAACCTAGGGTTTCCAATGAAACACTAGAGCATGGGGGCCCTCAAGTGAATGAGAGGGAAATGAAGATCTCTCTTGGTGAAGCTGTAGATCAAGGCCTCCTCCTTTGATTCTCCAAAGATCAAAGACTTTGGATGGTTGGATGAAGAGATCTTGTCGATTTGGTGGCTCAAATGGACATGGTGTTCTTGAGGTGGACGAGCAACTAGAACAAGGGGATAAGGTCCCCTATTTATAGCCCTTCCATCAGCGACCTGTTTTTCTGACCGTTGGAGAAGAAGCAGACCGGAGACTCCGGTCACCACACCGGAGACTCTGTTCAACACCGGAGACTCTGGTCAACCTCCGGACCAGCCTCAGACCCCTTGACAGAATGACCCAGCGCACATGGGAGCCAAGTGGACCGGAGACTCCGGTCCCTCTACACCGGAGACTCCGGCCTGAGACAGGGACCGGAGACTCCGGACCAACCTCCGGACCCCTTGACAGAATGACCCAGGCAAGGAAACAGAGGCCCCTCCGAAGACTCCTGGGGAAACTCCGGACCACACCGGAGACTCCGGTCAGTGTAAACCGGAGACTCCGGTCTAGAATCCCCAAGATACAAGAGGAAATGCAGGGAATGATCTGTAGGCCAATGGTCCTTTTTCCTTTGTAGAATATCAACCTGTATACAATAGCAAACTGTAAAAGGGTCTACTAGTTGTTAACGAACACCAAAAGTGATTATGACAGTAAATGTCCTTTCAATTGCGGAAAGTGATTCTGCATGTGATATTGAAATATTGCAAGGGTTTTATGTGAATGTTTGTTAATTAAAGTAATTAACAAAATTCTGACTAAATTTAATAAAAGAGTTTTATTAAATGAGAGAGCATTAAACTTAGAGAATTTTAATACATTTAAAGTGGAGACTTTAAAAGGGAATGTGAAGAGGCATTTTAATGTGGAGGGAGTTACCACCACATGAATGGAGGAGGTGAGGGGTCACCTCCATGAGGTGCCGGCCATGGAGGGGGTACCCCCCTCCTCCTATAAAAGGCCCCCATCTTCCTCCTTCTTCCTCACACCTCCTCGTGAAGGATCTCTCTCCCCCTCTAGAATTATTCCCCCATGGTCTCGGATTAGCGAGATACATGTTCCCGGTGGCTTTTCGTCTGGAAGGAGTTGCTGCTTCCGCTGCATTGCTAGAGCGAGGAGGTGGAGGTTGTCATGTGGCTTGAACATGTGTGCGAGGATGGATGCGCTGCTGATTTGCGGCGCTAGGACTTCCACATGATCTTAAGATCGGCAAGTGTACGACTACATCAACCACGAGTTCCTACTCGTTAACAAAACTCGTTGTCTTCGAGGGTAAGTTCTCGATGGATGTATGTCCACCCGTTGCTCTGTATCTAGTAGATAGATCTTGGCGTATAGTTCTCATCGTAGGAAATTTTTTGTTTTCTATGCAGCGGACCCAACAGTGGTATTAGAGCCTGATCTATGCGTAGGTGCTTTGCACGGGTAGTACACATATGTTTATATGTGGGCGATGATGATCAGGTTATTGCATCTTCTATGTATTTTGGATATTGGTGGCATAGTGGGATGAAGTGGCCCGGACCAACCTTACATGTCATCGTACATGAGACCGGTTCCACGACTGACATGCAACCTGTTTTGCATAAGTGGCTGGCGGGTGTCTGTTTCTCCTACTATAGTCAATATCTGATTTACAACGAGTTGCTAATAACTTGGTTATCCTCGTTGTGGTTCATGTTCGTAGGTAAGACCGGTTCTATCTCTGAAAGCCCTAAACCACGTAAAACTTGCAATTGATAAATTAGAGGCGTCTAGTTTAGATCGTTGCTAGGCTAGTGTCTTGATATGGTATTGTTGTAAGTAGATGTATGATAGATAATCTTACAACACACTCAATGTTTAAGTTCCATAGACCTTGGCCTTACACACAAAGGAATGATAGAGATCATACCACGATGCAAAAGATAGAGATCAAATGCATGGACCATATCATCTCACTTTACACATTAGATGTTAGCATCTTATACTACTAGTTTGGCGCTTTTGGTAGCATTGTAAGATGATCCCTCATTTAGATATCAAGATAAAATGTGTTCTTCCTTAAGTATGCACCGTTCTATGGATCGTGTTTCGAGACATCACGTGATGATCGGGTGTACTCGACTCTACGCTTTTATACAACGGGTGTAAGACAGTTTTACACACGCGACTACTAAGGTTCTTACTTGGCAAACCTAGCATGTACAGACATGGCCTCGGAACACGGACCGAAAGGTTAAGCATGAGTCATATAGTTGATATAGTGCCCATATAGATGCTCGCCTTTGAAGCTGCATTGACTCACGTGATGATCGGACTTGGTGTAGTGGATTTGGTTCATGTAATCACCAAAAGGACACGAGGGATGTCGTTTTTGAGTGGGAGTTCATTAGTAATTTGGATTAGTTGAACTCACTCTATCATAAACTTAGTCTAAATAAACTTTACAAATTCTATTGTAGATGGCACCACCTGCTTTTAATTTCAATGTGTTAATGGAGAAAGAGAAACTTGCTGCGAATGGTAGCAACTTCACCAACTGGGCTATGAATTTGAGGATTCTCCTCACTGCTGCACAAAAGCAATATGTGCTAGAGGCGCCGCTAGGCCCCCCACCAGCTCCTGATGCCCCTGACGAGAAAAAGAATGACTATATAACTCGTCAGGAGGACCACAACTTAGTTCATTGCGGCATACTGTATGGGCTAGAGCCAGAACTTCGAAAGCATTTCGAAAATGGCAATGCCTTTGATACCATGGGAGAATTGAAAATGATTTTCGATACCCATGCTGCCGTAGAGAGTTATAATGCTTCTGAAAAGTTCTTTAGCTGCATGATGGAGGAGAACAACTCTGTTAGTGAGCACGTACTCAAAATGTCTGGGTACGCCGATAAGCTTGTGTCCTTGGGAATAATGATTCCCATTGACTTAGGCATACATCGTGTTCTCCAATCTCTGTCACCTAGCTACAAGAGCTTCGTGATGAACTATAATATGCAGGGCATGAAGAAGTCTCTTCCTGAGCTTCTGTCAATGCTTAAGACTGCAGAAGTGGAGATTAGGAAAGAACATCAAGTGTTGATGATCAATAAGACCACCGGTTTCAATAAGGACAAGAAAGGCAAGCACAAGGGAAAGAAGGGTGGCAAATCTGTTGCTACTCCTAAAAAGAAACCCTGAGCTGGTCCTAAGTCTGACACCGAGTGTTACTATTGCAAGGGGACTGGCCATTGGAAGCGCAATTGGCCCAAGTATTTGGCGGAGAAGAAGGCCGACAAGGCAAACAAAGGTATATGTGATATACATGTTATTGATGTGTACTTGACTAGTACGCGCAGTAGCACCTGGGTATTTGATACGGGATCGGTTGCTAATATATGTAACTCGATTCAGGGGCTGCAGAACAAGCAACAACTAGCAAGGGATGAGGTCACGATGCGGGTCGGCAATGGATCAAGAGTTGATGTGATCGCCGTCGGAACGCTGCCTCTCCACATGCCATCGGGATTAGTTATAAATCTGAATAATTGTTATTTGGTGCCTGCACTGAGCATGAACATTGTATCTGGATCATGTTTGATGCAAAGTGGTTATTCGTTTAAGTCTGAAAACAATGGTTGTTCGATTTATATGGATAATATCTTTTATGGTCATGCACCTGTGTTGAAGGGTTTATTTCTGTTGGATCTCGATAGTAGTATTACGCATATTCATAATGTTGATGCTAAAAGGATTAAACTTGATGATAATATATCTGCATATATGTGGCACCACCGTCTAGGTCATATTGGCGTTAAATGCATGAAGAAACTCCATTCTGATGGACTTTAGGAATCACTTGATTTTGAATCATTTGATACATGTGAGCCGTACCTTATGGGCAAGATGACTAGAACGCCGTTTTCCGGTTCAATGGAACGGGCGACATATTTATTGGGAATCATACATACTGATGTGTGTGGACCAATGAGTATGTCGGCGCGAGGTGGATATCGATATTTTGTTACTTTCATGGATGATTTGAGTAGATACGGGTATATCTATTTGATGAAACATAAATCTCTGAAACCTTTGAAAAGTTCAAGGAATTTCAGAATGAAGTTGAAAATCATCGTAACAGAAAGATCAAATTTCTGCGGTCCGACCATGGAGGTGAGTATCTAAGTTACGAGTTTAGCACACACATGAAAGAGTGTGGAATAGTTTCACAACTCACTCCTGCCGGAACACCACAACGTAATGGTGTGTCGGAACATCGTAATCGTACATTATTGGATATGGTTCGATCTATGATATCTCTGACTGACTTGCCACTGTCATTTTGGGGTTATGCACTGGAAACCGCTGCATTCACTTTAAATCGGGCACCATCTAAATCCGTTAAAACGACACCGTATGAGTTATGGTTTGGAAACAAACCTAAGCTGTCATTTCTTAAAGTTTGGGGATGCAATGTTTATGTGAAGAAACTTCAGCCGGATAAACTCGAACCCAAAGAGGAAAAATGCGTCTTCATAGGATACCCTAAGGAAACGATTGGGTATACCTTCTATCACAGATCCAAGGGCAGGTTTTTGTTGCCAAGAATGGATCCTTTCTTGAGAAGGAAGTACGAATGGGTTCTTACCTATGTTGCAATGCAAGACATTGAGCAAGACTCAAAGTCCGGCTACGGCGGAAGAAAGAGAGATAATGGATAAGATCCCCTATGCCTCGGCCATAGGCTCTATAATGTATGCCATGCTATGTACAAGACCGGATGTGGCACATGCTATTAGTTCGACTAGTAGGTACCAATCTGATCCAGGTTCGGAACACTGGATAGCGGTCAAGAATATCCTTAAGTCCTTGAGAAGAACTAGGGATATGTTTCTTGTATACGGAGGTGAAGAAGAGCTAGTCGCTAAGTGTTATGTCGATGCTAGTTTTGACACCGATCCGGATGACTCTAAGTCTCAATCCGGATACGTATTTCTCTTGAACGGAGCAGCAGTTAGTTGGAAGAGTTCCAAACAACCTGTGGTGGCTGGATCAACGACGGGGGCGGAATATGTTGCTGCTTCAGAAGCGGCGCAGGAAGCGGTTTGGATGAAGGAGTTCATAACGGAACAAGGTGTGGTTCCTAGTGCTTTGGACCCAATGGTGATCTATTGTGACAACAATGGAGCCATAGCCAACGCCAAGGAACCGAGGTCTCACAAGAATTCCAAGTATATTAAGCGTCGGTTTCACTGCATCCGCGAGCATGTCAAGGATGGAGATATAAAGGTTTGTAAAGTGCACACGGACCTAAATGTAGCAGATCTGTTGAATAAAGTTCTCCCTAGGGAAAAACATGATCAACACCAGAACTCCATGGGTGTTAGATTTATCACTATGTGAACTAGATTATTGTCTCTAGTGCAAGTGGGAGACTGAAGGAAATATGCCCTAAGAGGCAATAATAAAGTTGTTATTATGTATTCCTCGTATATGATAGATGTTTATTTTGCATGCTATAATTGTATTGATAGGAAACGTCAATACATGTGTGTTTAATAAACAAAAAGGGTTCCTAGTTACGCCTCTCTTATAGACTAGCTTGTTGATTAACAAGATGATCAAGGTTTCCTGATCATGGACATTGGATGTTGTTAATAACAAGGTCACAACATTTGTGAAATGATGTGATGAACATTCATCCGAAGTATAGCATTACGATCAAGTCATTATGTTTACATTGCTATAACATCGTATGAAGTAATCTTTATCCTTAGACCATAGATCATGTTAATTGCTAATACCGGAAGAGTATCTTGATAACATCAAGCGTCACACCATAACATGATGACTATAAAGATGGGTTCAGTGCTACGAAGGTGTTATGTTGAGGCTCATGGATCAAGAGTGGAATTTTTCAATCCCGATGACGGATAGATATACTCTGGGCCCGCTCGGTGATATCACATTAAGATAGCTTGCAAGCAAGTGATGTGATCACTAGAATGTTATATCACGGAAACGAGAAAAGAGTGCATGTCGGTAACGAGATCGAACTAGGTATCTGGATACCGATGATCGAATCTCGGACATGTATTATATCATGAGACAAAGGGATTATGTTACTGGCGTTAAAGGTTCTCACGATCACAGAAGTCATCGTTGAATATGCACGAGTCAGTCTGGATCTCCAGGTCCCGCTTCTGATTATTGATCTGAGAGGAGTCTCAATCATGTCTGCATTATTCGCGAACCTTAGGGTGACACACTTAAGAGTTACCGGACACCATTTTGGAGCACATATGTTTCAGGAAAGAATTGCAAAGCGCAGGAATTGTTCCGATAGAAACCGGAATTGTTTCGGGTGAAATTATAGAAAGTGGTTCTGCATGTGATATTGAAATGTTGTAAGGGGTTTTATGTGAATGTTTGTTAATTAAAGTAATTAACAAAATTCTGAATAAATTTAATAAAAGAGTTTTATTAAATGAGAGAGCATTAAATTTAGAGAATTTTAATGCATTTAAAGTGGAGACTTTAAAAGGGAATGTGAAGAGGCATTTTAATGTGGAGGGAGTTACCACCACATGAATGGAGGAGGTGAGGGGTCACCTCCATGAGGCGCCGGCCATGGAGGGGGTACCCCCTCCTCCTATAAAAGGCCCCCTCTTCCTCTTTCTTCCTCACACCTCCTCGTGAAGGATCTCTCTCCCCCTCTAGAATTATTCCCCCATGGTCTCGGATTAGCGAGATACATGTTCCTGGTGGCTTTTCGTCTGGAAGGAGTTGCTGCTTCTGCTGCATCGCTAGAGCGAGGAGGTGGAGGTTGTCCAGTGGCTTGAACGTGTGTGCGAGGACGGATGCGCTGCTGATTTGCGGCGCTAGGACTTCCACACGATCTTGAGATCGGCAAGTTTACGACTACATCAACCACGAGTTCCTACTCGTTAACAAAACTCGTTGTCTTCAAGGGTAAGTTCTCGATGGATGTATGTCCACCCGTTGCTCTGTATCTAGTAGATAGATCTTGGCATATAGTTCTCATCGTAGGATTTTTTTGTTTTCTATGCTACGGACCCAACATTATTTTCTTCTAATTTCCGTTCAATCCCTTCGGATTGTTTGCAAGTAAGATGTGTCTTGTAGATTCAGCTCTATCACTGTTAGGGATTCATATCCTTTGGGCTATGTTTGGTTAATCCACCTCTAGGTTAGATTGGATTGGATTAGATTGGATTAGAGTATATTTTGACTTAGATAGGATTTAAACCACATCAATCCATGTAAAACTAGGACAATCCAATGTAAAACGAACGGGCCCTTAGGGATTTATTGGATGGAAAGCTGGTTCTGTAGATTCGTTGTGTAATTTTGTATAGATGACCAATGCTGATAGTCCATTGGTGAAGTTTTTGCAATTAGTAGGAAGATGGTTTATTTCTTGTTAAATTGACAGAGTTTAATTTGTAGTTAATTTGTATTATATGGAAGGAACATGGTTTACATAATTCTCATTTCAGCTGCTGTGATATAATGTGGTTAGTTGGTTTCAACTAGTTAACAGTATGGCTTGTTTTTTAGTACATGTGGATGTTTCAAAGTGGCCAATTAAAGAGTATGAGATGCCACATCAGCGGGATGGGTGAGTAAATGTTATATCATATTCCGTATGACAGAATGAACATGAGCACTATATTAATCTTTCTACTGTTATACCTTTACAACAGAAACTCTTGTGAATTATTTGTCATCGAATGCATGGAGCATTGGGATGGTGAACAGATGACAGGAGAATTTTCCCAGGTTTGATTACGAACTAAACGTTCCATCTTAACTAAATTTCAACTCACCGCGATTTCTACTAATTTGTAGGCCACAGTTAACGCAAGGAGGAGATGTGTCGTCGCAGAAATGACGCCGTCCAACAAATTAGATGCCGTGAAAAAGAAAGTTCACGAGATCGCTTCAAAGATGAACAAGTTATGAAAGCATAGATGATCAGAATTTTCAAGTTAGAGTGGTCAGGTTTTAGTCCCGAAGAAGGTTTCCCGGCCATTATAACTTGTTTTCTTCGATCAACTATGTAACATAATAACCTCAACTATTTTGTTTTATTATATACACTTAAGGCTACTCATATATTGTTATATGACGAATTTATTAATTAGAAGTTCATGTTTTGTACAATGTTTCTACAAATCGAGTTGTACTAACGGTGTGACGAAAAAGTCACAGCTAGTACCAAATGCGTCACTCTTTTATTATTAGAGTGTAGAAAAACTCCTCTTTTGTAACAACTTGCTACTTTGCATCTTGCCACTTGTATATGATGGCTACTAAAAGTCCAAACATTGCAACGCACATTGTTGCAAGGAAACAAATAATGTTGTCCTTACATTTTAAAAGTTTATTTTGCATTTTCAAATGTGTCTTCAGTTTTTTCTCAGCCTCTTCTTTTGCCATCATTATCTTGTTGTTCTTTTTGGCTAGTTGTCCAATCACATATCTTTCTCTTCCTTTCCATTCATCTTCTACCCATTCGACATGTCCGCACTTATGTAATCCCTGAAATAATAAATAAAGTTATATTTTTTGTGTGATATCTTAGTATATTGTCAATGATGTACATAACACAAGGATATAGGGTAAAACCTCATATGGACAACCCAGAAACCATCTACCAGCATCACAACCATCTTTGAAGACACGACGAGCAGGGAACACCGAGTGGCCACACCTATTTTTGGTGTTGCGCTCAATATCATTGTACGCAGGATCATACTCATATTGCAGAAAAGCATCAACAAAGTGGGGGCAACAGGACCTCATTAACATCCTAAATTGCAAAATATCAGATACTGCGTAAATTGCGTAGAAATAAAACAGAAAGAAAGATTTTCAAGAACTAACCGTCTCATCTAGGGTTGGTGGTGCGCCTTTCTTGATTTTCCCGCAGTCGTAATGGACAACAGATGTAAGCTTCGCCCATCCCTCAACGCCGTCCGTCGGATCCATCCCAGCCGACGAGTTTGCGTGCGCCTGCAGCCGCCGATCAGTCACACAGCGAGACGACATAGCCCAGACGAACCCTAGATGAGACTGAGGGTAGAGACATTTATATAGTAAAATTTTGCAAACCCTAGGACCGGCTACCAGGACCGTGACTAGTCCATGGGTCGGGTAGCATTACAACCCAAATTAACGGGGTAACAATCAACTACTTCGTGGGCCAACCACGGATAAAAATCGTTGCCATTTTATGCAAACATCTAGATTTTCAGCGTTATTCTTTTTTATTTTTTTACATCAGGTCGAACTTAAAATATATTCATATCATCGTCACAAAATTGACATGACACACATTTTATCATAAAACATATTTGTTAAACCAAAATTAACGAAGACGTGGTAAGACAATGACACAGTACAACACAACAACGGCTTAACCAAAATAATTGCGTACGTCAAAACCATATTACAATTTTAAAAACTGTTCCACCAAATATATAGATTTCCTAACAATATTAACTCAAATATCTCCTCTAGTGATCTTCCTATACCACCTTCCTGCACATGAAAACACAAAATTTCAATAAGTTTGACAAGTTCATTATTTATATATCCAGTGTAGTTTGGCAATACTTACTTCTGGTTAAGTTTGCAATGCTTGCTGTGTTTGCTATGTCCTCATTCCTTGCAAGCGCCACACTTGATTCTATGTTTGTTAAATGATAATGGTCTTCCATTTTTAGACTTTGACCGATAATCGTATTCCTCATCTTTCGAGCTATGCTTCTGTGCACCTTTGCTCGATACTTTCAAAGGATCCTGAACCTTAACAATATTTCCTTCATGATCCTCTACGTGTTCAACCGCTAACGAGGTTAGACCAATAGGAACAATTGCCAACTCCTCCTTCTGATCGTACTCAATAGCCTTAGATATCACAGCCTTCAAACTTTCCTGTAACTGATCCCAAAGGGAGGCATGCCGCATGCATAGCTTCTGAGGCTAGCACACTAACCTGGCTATATTTCAATCTTTCCCTAACCCCTGACGATCCTACTCCGAACAAATCACTAGTGCGCCTTGCAGGAAGACCGTGTCTTGCGTCTTTTGTCAACCGATGAAGAACACAACAATCTGGAATTTTATATATATGCAATTCGTTCAGAACGTGGAATATATGCTTGCACGGTAGACCTTTTCTAATCATTTTTCTGCATCTGCACTTTATAGATTCTTTTGGTTTTCCGGTGTATATTCCACGGTGAACTGCCTCTTTCGGTTATCATGCCATGCGACGACAAATATTTCTGACCCAGATCCTAGCTTTTTTCAACAGTCAGTATGCCACCAACTTTCTTCGGATCATCCTGCAACATATAGAAGTTAGCCGGGGTGAACTTGTGCGAAGCAGCTACCTCCAGTTCCCTACATCTAGTTACGGGCACCGGTATAGTCTGTCAGGCCATGCAGTCATCTCGCGCCTCGTTCTCACGGATACGGTTGATGTTCTCATAATGCAATATCATATCCACTAAAGTCATCTCTCCATCAAGGTGTAGGTGAAGGCAGGAATTTAGACTTTCACTTCGCTGGTTGCTTTTCATACCAAGCCAAAAACCATCCGCCAGATACGCTGCAGCCCACATGCCCCTCTTCCTATACATCCTTCTCAACCAAGTTTTGTTTTTCTCCGACTGTCATTTCCTTAAGAACGCATGCCATCTCTGCTCAAATACGGCTTTCGACGTAGTGTAGTACAACATAGAGCGAAACTCTCCCAAGGACTTGGTACTAAGATGGACCTTCATATTTTTCTCAATATGCCAAGTACGTATTCGGTGCCAGACATCCGGAAATACTCTGCGTATTGCCCTAATCATCGCCGAGTCAGCATCCGTGATTACACTCCGAGGCATCTTCACATTGCCTTGAGAAATGTTTCCAATAGCCACACATATGTTTCTTCTGTCTCATCAGAAACTATGGCACAACCAAAAACAGTAGTCCTACGATGATTGTTCAGAACGACAAAAGGTATGAATGGCATACCATATCGATTCATCTTGTATGTGATGTCAAACACAAGGACATCCCCATAGTCCTCATAGTCCTGTATAGACTGGGAATCATACCAGAACATTCTTTTCAACCGTCCTTTTTCATCTAAGTCATAGTCAAAAAAAAAAGCTTGGGTCCCTCTCCTTTCTGCTAGCCATAATGCCAATGGTCGTGGCATCATCACCTTTCGCCAGTAGTTTTCTCTTCTTCTTGTTGCAAAGGTTGTACATATCCCTCCTGACGTACCCAACACCGCCGTACCATCCACTTTTGCTGATCATGGAGTCCATTATGATGTGCTTTGTAATTCCTGCGGCTCCCATAGCTAATATCTCAGCCTTCTGGTACTCTTTTATTTTTCTATGCGACCAAAGAAAAGGTACTTCATCCGGTCTTGCTAACACATGACTGTGATTGGGCTCAAAACTTTCAACGTACCATACACCAAGTGAGTCCCACACTTGCATCGGGACAAAGCTTTGAGCCTACGACTTCGTCCCTCCCCGGTCATCAACCTCTTATCACGCTCACCTTCCCTCGAACACAAATAACGTATGTAAATCAAATGTTTCGTACGCTTCTTGCTATATCCGACCTTGTCTTTTCTGATGCTAAATCCATTATCTTTAGCGTAGCTGTTGTAGAATACAAAATCAGCTGCTTCGTAAGGAAAAGTCATCTCCTTTATCTTCATGAACATGTCCATCTTATCCTCAGCCTTGCAAACATCATTGACATTCCAGCTCCCATCATCAACCGGGGCCTGCACATGTAGAGAAAAGCAATGAAAACGTACATAATTTTCTATTCATAAGACAATTTGTTTTTCACAACAAGTATAACCATAAATCTTACCTCCATAATGTTCACCTCCTTTGACTCCCCAGAATCTATTCCATCAAAAATAGCACTCTCCATGTCCGACTCACCATAGTAGTCGTACATGTTTTGAAGACCAGCTATTTCCTGCACAAAACAATAACACAATTACTCATCCACTAATGGTCATTTACTTTGTTGCTTCACAAATAATTAGTACACTCTATGTACCTCATTAATGTATTCCTCGAATAGAGACTCGGGATTGCTTTCCTCCTTATCATTGTCTATGTCCATCTACATAAATTGGTATCATGAATAATGTTGTAACTTTAACGTTAACATAATTATTTTGCTATCCCTAATAATTGAATCAAATAAAATAACTTACACTAATAACGTCTGTGCTCACATGCTCAGAGCTATCACCACCATTTGACTTTGAATCTACAGATAATTCTCCACTAGCTGACATAGATTCATCTACTCAATTGCCAACGCCTTCACTAGAATCATCTGACCCATCTGCAGGAAACTCCAACCCAGGTTCCTTCTCTACCTCAAAAATACCTGGCCCAGACTCCGCCATTTCCTACGACAGTACATTACTTCAGTACATCAACAAAGAATACAAACAAAAAAATATATTAATCATATTTCTGCCCATGTCATCATGAATATTGGTCATGAACTTAAAGAAAAACGAATCTAACTACCACGCAGGTAGATGTGCCGGCGCATGAAGCCCACCCCACCGCACTGGTCGATGCGCCGGATCAAGTGGATGAAGAACCGCCCCACGCGCACGTCGGGAGAACCGGACCGTGGCCGAAAGATGAAATCTTCCCAACACCTCGATACGATCGATCGGTGGGGTGGAGCCCCTAACCCTAGGCTGCCCCTAACACTAGCCTCATAGGGAAGAGAGGGTACCCTCCGTGATTCTGGAAACCTTATGCGGCCACAAACTCACCGGAGATGGCAGAGACGACAGTCGCGCGGTCCGTCCGCCGCCGGCGGCGCGCCGTCGCCTAACCTAATTAGGTGCGGGAGAAGCGGCGACTAACACCGCATGCACAATGTGGGCCAGCAAGGTAGGATCGATCTGGTCACGTGACTTTTTTTTAATTTTCAAACGCGTCGTATATGTACCGTATCTGTACATAAGGTTATACGCGGGCTGGATATGAGTTTCATAGAAAAAAAAGATAATAACCCCTCAACTTCACGAGGGGAGGAGCACCGGAGCAGGGCTCGTGTGCAATAGGCAGATGTGTACTCCGATGATAGTAAAAGGAAAAGAAAAAAAACGCCTTTTCCCACGTCTCCAGCATTGGCAGATTATTGTGCATGCGGCCAAGTGGTTTCAGCATTTCTGCACAAGTTAAGGGCCGTAGGATTGAAACATGTTTGCACGTGTAAATCATAAAATTGTACTCCCTCCGTCTTAAAAAAATAAATATCACAGATTTTTAAAACTTAGATGTATCTAGATCATATGTACTCCCTCTGTCTCAAAATAAATGTCTTAGATTTATCAAAAATTGGATGAATCTATATACTAAACAATGTCTAGACTCATTCAAATTTTCAAAAAGCTGAGAAATCTATTTTAAAATGGAGGAAATAGTTTAGATACATCCAAATGTTAATAAATTTATGATAACTATTTTACGACGGAGTGCAGTAAAACACTAGACAACGATAAGAAGGGTCTGCTCTGCAGGAAAAACATACGAAGCATGTCTCATCGAACGCACTTGAGTAAAATAGAGGTTGAAGTGGATGTTCGGATTGTGGAAATGAGACATTAAAATCCAATCCATAGAAACTAAGGCAGCACCATTATTTCGAGCCGACGGCATTCAAATAATTGGAATCCTACAAAGATCGTAGGCTGGTCCTAATAGGAGTATCATAGATAGTACTATCATATAATGTCATGTTGGTAAAAAACTGATGTGGCACAACAATTAATGAAAAAAGAGACGATTAGAGTGTTATAGGTAGATGCCATATCATAGCATGTAAAACAAGAAAATGTTCATGCAAATAAATCTTGTACACAATTTTGCATTAAGATTTTATAAATCATTAAATATAGTTCTAGTATGATACTATCGTATGATACTATGCACTATGAAGATAGTATCATTCACTAGTATCATATGTATAATACTAGTAGTATGATACTACCACTATGACCAGCCTTACGCTGATTCTAGTGAGACTATCATAGCTATCATGCATGTCATGTTGGAAATCTGGTGTGGCATAACAATTAATGAAGAAAGAGATGATTAGAGTATCATAGGTAGATGCCGTATCATAGCATGTAAAACAAGAAAATATTCATACAAATAAATCTTGTATATAATTTTACATTAAGATTCTATAAATTATTAAATATACTTCTAGTATGATATCATATGATACCATGCACTATAAAGATAATATCATACACTACTATCATATGCATAATATAATAGTATGATACTAACACTATGACAAACCTTAGATTTGTGACATGGCCCAGGTTGCAGCCCAGTGCTTATAGCTAGCTCGTGATACTCGGTACGGAACGGAAACGAGCGACCGAACATATTTCCCCGCCACATGCCCACGATGCTCCTTCGTCCCCGTCCTTCTGGCAGTGTCCTTCGTGCGGCGCCCCCGTCCGGCTGCTGGCATGTGTTATCGGGTGCCAGCAGCCACGATGCTCCTATGCGACATCGGCCGGCGCCGCATGAGTGCTTCTGTCATGCGGGTCTGCCTCTCCTAGTCTAATCTAGTGCTTCAGGCTCCACTGCTTTTTTTCTTGATATGTTTTTTTTTTGAGCGGTTTTCTTGATATGTTGAGGCTCCACTGCAAGGTAATATATGTGTGTTTGTTTTAATTATTCCACACTATTATTGTTACCGATTGATACTAGTAGAAAACATGCCTCTAGTCCACAATCGGTGAACTCACAAACAAACAAAATATTTCCTTCATCCCAAAATGTAAGGCGCCTAAGATTTAGTCAAACATATTTTAAGTTTAACCAAATTTATACATAAAAATATAAACATTCACAATTAGAAATCAATATCAATAAATTCACCAGAAAGTATAGTTTCTCAAAATGTCTATTTCATATTGTAGATATTCATATTTTTTCATATAAACTCGGTCAAACTTAGAGATGTTGACTTTTGGTTAAAGTTTAGGCGCCTTACATTTTAGGACGGAGGGAGTACTCCTTAAACAGAAGAAACTGCCCGAACTACATATACTTTGCTGGATTCTTAAAAATTGAGTTGAAATAATATGTTATACTCCCTCTGGTCCATATTAATTATCGTTGAATTCGATGTATCTAGCACTAAAACATGTTTAGATACATTCGATTCTGCGACAACTAATATGGATCGGAGGGAGTACCAAATTTTATGTGCTATTTCATTAGTTTTTAGTAGTTTTTCCCTTAGTTTTTATTATTGGCCCGGGGTTTGCTCTAATCCTAGCTCCGCCACTCTAAATACTTGTCACCCGGATGTAAATTCGTCCAAACTCACAGTTGTGCGGACATGTGGCCTAGCTATTTCTGTGGAAAAACCTTATACTTCCTCTGTCTAGGAATAAATGACTTGCATTTATTTAAATTGTACGTATCTATACAGTAAAAGATATTTGCATACATACGGATTAGATAAATTCAAATCATTTATTTTTGAAGGGAGGGCGTGTATTTTTGTTTGAAGGCTGTGCCCTTCTCCTTTGTTCCCCGGTTGATCTAGCTTTGCTCTCAATTTCCGCTCTCGATGCTCGACTAGGCTATGAATTCCGACGCGACGCGCGCACCATGCACACAGGCGAGCATGCGAAACTCTACTTCTCCTTTGCGCATGCATGGTTTTTTGGGCAAGGAGTGCACGCTGAGGTCAGCATGATGCCATGACAATGTCAGGACGCAGCTAGCACTTCAATACACCACCTCCATCTCCATGAGCGGAAGACGTGAAACAAGATTCCGGAAGGGTTGCCACTCCGGGGAAAAGTCACGCATGCCTCTCTCCCCAGGCCCGTCCGTTTTGAGAGTCCTTGAAGGAAATCCAGGCCGCCCCCGAGCTATCCCCACCAGCGTCGCCTGCCGGAGATGGCGAAGGGGAGGCGCCGCTGTAGCTAGGTCATCTAGATGTAGTGGCTTCATTCCGGTCTTGGGCTTTTTGCCCTGTAGAAGGAGAGGAGCTTTGGATCTCTGCAGCCAGATCCATGGCGCTGTAGGGCTCTTCTTGCTCGCTTCGGTGCTCCTCTGGTCGGAGCCCTGGGTGGAGGAGAAGGCAACCTTCTCCAAGAATAAAGCCGTGGTGTTTGCCGCTGCCCTTCCGATGCAGGAGTGGTGTGGTGTGGCCGATCTTCTCTAGGTTGGCCGTGGTGGCAAGGTGGAGTGGTCCTGCGACGTGGCTTCCTCTGCATCGGCGTGGTACATGTTATGGCCTCCTCCCAAGGCTCGTGGAGGTGGGGGAGGTAGGACTTTTGCAGGTGATCGCCATGCTTCTTTGTTCTTCCTGGCCGGCCGTGGAGGCGGGGGGAAAAGCAAGCAACGGTGGTGGTCTCGCCGGATGCGGCTGGAGGTTGGTGTGGTCCATTGGTCCATCGCGCAGAGAAGCTGTTCTCCTGGCTAGCCTCGGTGGTGAGGGGAGAGGCTCCGAATTGCGTGGATGTTCCGTGTAGCAGCTACCCTAGCGGCGGTGTGGGCTCGCTGCTAGAGTGGTTGGGTACGCTATTTCCTGCAGCTCAATGGGGGGGGGGAGGGGTTCCTCGGCGGCGATTCTCGACCGCTGCCGGTCAAATAAGCCTGATGTTGGGGTTCTTTCTAGAGCCGTTCTTCTCCGTATGCCTTCTCCCATCTGTGGCAGGAGTGGTTCGAAATGAGGGCCGACTATCATCTCTGGCGGTAGTAAAGAACCTTCCGTTGGAGGTCCCTTCTGTTTTTCCCATCTTCCTCTTCCTCCAGTGGACGCAGTGGTCGCGGATTTTGGAGAGACGATTGGGTGAGCAGTAGCGTCATGCAGCGGTGGAGCTGGGAAGCAAATTTTTTGAGCATCACCTCGGCAGCAGGTGACAGCCGTCCGACATCCGAGGTCAGAACATGGCCTATCTATAAGCCGGCAAAGGGTCCTGACATTTGCTCAACCTCCTTGGGGAGGCCCTTTCGAGGTCGTTAGCTGCACTCCTCGTCTTCGCTGAAGCAAGTGGTTTCGTCCCCGCTTCCGAGTTTGACGGCGGCGAGTCTGACTTCTGGCTCCGCCGTGGAGAAAGAGAAGGATCGGTTTGCCACTTTCTATCCTTTAGCGAGGTCTTTTCTGCATATATGTCAACACCCGGATTTTTAATCCCAGATGCCCGTTATGCCATACCTCGCAATCCCAGGATTACCATTTTTGCGAGACATAACAGATTGGATATCACAGTACATCATCCGTTACAAACCATACATAAGGTCTTACACAAATAAGGATCTCATGATCCAGTCTTAATACAACAAGCAACGGAAATAAAAGATAAGCGTAGCGGTGGGGTCCATCTTCAGCAGCATAGGCAATGTTGACGAAGGCGGATAGTCTTAGTTATCATAGCCGTTCTGCTGGCCATCATCTTGATAGTCTCCTTCATAGTCTGGCCATGAGAATAGTCAGGGACAAAAGCCATGAGTACTCTTTAAGTACTCGCAAACTACCACTAACAAGTAGTATAGCTCTGATTTAAAGTGCTAACTCTAAGTTTTAACTATAAAGTTAAGTTTGAAACCTAAGCTGAGTTCAGAAGCAAAGAAATATAAAATAAAGTTCTAGAATCACTTAAGTTGGGAAGCTATTGTCATAAACACAACCCTGTTGTGGTCAAGTGAAGGTTCATCATTTCATAAGTCATTTTGGAAAACATCTGACAATGAAACAGTATGGCCATTTCAACTGTCCATAACCACGGACGCGGCTATTCGAATAGTTTGACACTCTGCAGAGGTGGTACACTTTCACCACAAGATTTGATACATCTGCCAGGGATAACCCTGAATCATCATACTTAGTATGCAGATAATCAAACATAACCTTTCCTTTACACACCCTAGTATAAGCACCTCTCCTATGAGCATGGCCTCCCAACCATAACCATCTGTCATCTTGGGCACTGCATAGGTGGACAACATTGAGAGGTAGCCTCAACTCAAACCTCTCCTGCGAGGGAACTAATACTAATGCATATAAACTTCCAGCTAAGCCTTACCCAATTTAGGTAGTGTGGTTGTACGGTAAATTTGGAATGGTATCGTATATGAATCTAACCATCAGTTTTATAAAAGGGTTAAGGCTCATGCCTCAACATTTTCATCATCATAAACCATTTGTGTTTCTCAACACATGTCAAAACATTTCAATAGAATGACTCCTTATTCCAAGGTTTTCATAATTCATTTTCATCAAGTATTCTCATCTAAAGTGACTCAAGTTTTGATCTAGATTTAATTTACTACGTTAAGAGTGTTTACTAAGGTGGAAAAGATGGGATCAATCTCATGCCATAGAATGACATCTAAGGGTTATCTAAATAGGCCAAGTTTTATAATCTTTATGTTACCTTTAAAAGAAGTAAAGAACTTTGTGTAAAGTAAAGGAAGTAAAGCTTGAATTTAATACTTGAGGGTAAATACTAGTCAAAGTAGTGTAATCAAAGCATGCCTAAAGCATCTTTGCTAAACCATCTAGTTTAATCCTAGCTTGCTAAGCATTATACATGCAAGTGTTAGCTTGCCTTGGTTAGTGCAGTGGTTGAAGTTTTCTTCTTCTTCTTCTTCTTCTTCTTCTTCTTCTTCTTCTTCTTCTTGTTAGAACTCCTCCTCCTCGAAAGCTTGGTCGGTACTATCGTCTATAAATACATACGGAGTACACAATCACCAAATAATACTTAACTAGTCTAATTAGCACTCTAAGGCATACAGTTGATGATCTATTATCATCACAAGCATCACAAGTTTAATTCAATAGTTTTATCCTTTTTATTTTTAGAAAAGTAATTTCTACTCATTAAAAACATTAACTAAGATTTAATATTCACCACTTCAAATATGGGATCATGTGGACACATGTCATCACCACATATCCTAACATGTGGGAATGTGATTTAAGGGTTGCATCATAATTACTTTGGTTTAAGTTCATTATTTAATGATTTAAAGTGACTAGAAATGCCTATATAGTATTATCTTGGTACTAGTCCAAAGTCACTGTATGTAAACCTTAATATTATTATATATTCAGATAGATATAGTGAAATGTGATTTTTGAGAGTTGGAATCAACTCAAAAGCTATCTTGGTTGATTTTACAAAAATGTTGCAAGGTGCAAAAGCTTCTGTCTTATTATTTTTACTAGGAGAGATCTCTAACTCTGGTTGAATTACATCCAACGGGCTTGGGAATCTTTTCAGTAGCTTGGTAGCAAAATTTGAATCACTCCATTTGGATTTGTAAATCTTTCTGAAATGAATTTCAAACACAGTGACATAACTAGGTTTAAACTAAAAAGAAAAATCCTAATTCAAACTAACTTGGTTGCGTGGGAAATGCTAATGGGCCGGCCCAGTGTCACTCCACAGCGCGGGGCTCAGCCGACAAGGGGGTCTACCAGTCAGCGGATCATAACGCGTGAAGCGATACGGGGCAATGTGGGGCGTTGGATTAGAACTGGGATCGACAACTGGGGATCATCGTCGACGACGGACCTGTCACCGGCGAGCTCTAACCCTAGCGGCTCGGTGGGGGTGCATAGGGGGCGTACCAGGGCTCCAGCAACGACGATGAGGCGGGAAAACGGACTGGTGGTCGTCGGCGAGCGCAGGGACGGTCGAGGCAACTCCGGGGGTGGTCGCAATCAGCGGCGCCCTTCTCCTCCAGAGGCGGCCTGCTCCGGTGTGATTCCGGCGAACTCCTGCTCCCCTTGCTCCGTCTAGAGGTGTGGGACGATCAGTGAGGTGAGGGGAGTTGGGTGGTGTGCTACAAATAGCTGGGGGTGCTCTCCTTTTATAGGCTCGACGGCGGACAGCGCGGCATGGCCAGGCGACGATGTCGACATGGCTACGGGCCGCTAGCGGCATGGCTGCGGGCGGCGATCGACGCGCGGTCTCCTAGCGGTGCTCTAGGAACTTAATGCGGGCTTAGGGGCGGTGGTATGCGGTCAGGCGCAGCTGGCGCTCTGAGTGGCAGAGACGGCGACTTTGACGGCGAGCGGTGGCTGTGAGGCGTTGGACGGCGGATGGGGGTGTCTAGCGTGCTCCCTGGGTCATGGCGACGCGGTGGGCGCGAGCTGCGGTCGAGCGGCGGCTTGTGCACGCGTGTCGGGCGTGGCGCTCTGGCGCATGCTCGGCATGGTGCAGTCGCACTGGGCGCGGGGGTTGGCGGTGGTCCACTGCTTGGCCTGGCTCAAGGAGGGGACAGTGGGCGGTGGTGAGGTGCTGGCTAGCTGCTAGACATGGCGAGAGAGGGGGAGGTGGTCTGCTGCGGCGGTCGCAAGTCTTGGCCGGCGACATGTGCTCGGCATGGCTTGGCTTTGCCAATAGGGGGTAGGGGAGTGGGGTGTAATTGCATGGTTAGATCATAGGAGACAATGGGAGAAAATGAGGGTCAAATGGGAGACAAGTTTGGCCAGAACACTATTCAAAATAGTGAATTTAGTTTTGTTTGAAATCTATCCACCAGGTCTTTGATGAAATGGCCGCATGAACCTTACTTTTGAATTTTGAAAAGATTTTTGGTGGGTTTGCTAGTACTAAGCTTGAGACTCTCTGGGTGCTTGGGTTTTGAAAATTGAGCTTGTTTAAATGGTTTTTGAAATAGTGGGATCTTCCCATATGAATTAGATTCAATTTTGAACTGTCATTTAAAAATAGTGTTTGAATGTTTTTAGCAGATCACAAAGTGGGCCTTGGTACCTCATTATGTGTACTAGCAAGGGATGTAAAGATCCACAATTGTTTCTGTTAGGTCTTGAGTTCTAGGAATCGCCAAAGTAGGTATGATACTTAATTTGGCCAAAATGACCATTCACTTCATTTATTCATTTTTTGTTATTTTTCTTTAGGAAAAGTTTGGGAATGATTTAGATGATGTTTATTTCACCTAAGAGTCATTTTACAAGCAATGGATCTCAGAACCATGGCAATTCAAATCAACTCCTATTCTAAATGCACATGCACATGAATGCTTTCCTATTTTGAAATGGAAAAGTTTTTGTTAACCCTAATTTTGGTGATTTGGATCTTGATAAGCTTGGATTAAAGTTTTGGGATGTTACAATATATCAGGGACCTATGTTTTTCTTCCTTTTTTATGGGGTCCTTTGTAATCTTTTGTACATCTACCATGCGTAATGTGAAGCTGCCAGTCCCTTTCGGGACTCTCCTTTCAAAAAAATAATCTCCGTGAGCGCCGCTTGCCATTGAAACCGATAGAGCACCACCTCAGTTGCCTTCTCCTTCCTTACTTCCTACCGCTACCATGCATGCCTGAATCCCACCCTTCCTTCTCGGACCGTCCTCTTCCTACTCGACAGCGTGACCGACGGAGTGGGCAATAGAAACAGAGGGCGTGCAACGAGTCAAGATGCAAGGGGTCCGGTCCGGTTTGGACCTGTTATCGGACCTCTGCACCTGTAGCCGAATTGCAGGTTAATGGGTCGGCCCTAACCTCTCCTGTCAGGGTAACGGGTAACCTTAGGTTCGGCCCTAATTTAATTTGATTGATGTATCGACTGGCTTACTGCTGTGCTGATAATGACTAGTGAATCAGCTTGTTATTGGATCAACTACTGGTGCTCTGTCTCAAAACAGATGTCAAAGAGTTGTCTAGATTCGTATTTATCTATACATTAAAATACGTCTAGCTACATACGAATCTAGACAAATCTCTCACATTTATTTCGAAACAAAGGGAGTAGCATGTTACCTCAGATTTCATACAATGAAAACCGTCATCGATCAAGGTACGAACTCCAAGGCCTTTTAGTGCAACACCAATGAAGAATAAGAATTGTTTTATGAAATGGAGGTTGAGACCCGTGGCTTTTGCATCCAAGAACGGCACACATCCTTTTTTATGAAATTATTCACGGCACCTTAGAAGAATAAGTACAAAGATCAGACCAAAGCCATCGACCTAACGGCAACTCGCTAATCCTACAACACTAGCGAAGGGGTGTCCACGAACAGAGCCAGTACCCTGACATCACACAAACGTGCATCATCTAAAAACTGAAGGCCTCGACAAGTCTTTCAACGGAGAGAAAGTGGCACAACCGGTCCAACAGACCCTCAGAGCATGCCAGCGTACACATTCTAGAAGTCCGCCGTCTTCCGCGAACCAATCTTTAGGAGAAACCAATCCAATAACCTTGCGAGGTCTGCACCATGACACCAGATAGCTCCACCATCCTGCGCGAGTCCACCAAGCCACATTCATTGTTCAGACCCCGCTGCTCAATACTGCTGAGATGCGCCAACATCGACGCGGTAGATGAAACACTGCTCCACCAGAAATCCATCCACCGGTACCTCTGGATGATGTACATATCTCCAAGATTGATGCCCCGAACGGGGGAACGATGTATGAGCGCCGCCATCATCTGATCCAAAGGATCTAGGGTTTCACACGGAAGATCCCAGAAGGAGCTGGGCGCTTCACCTCAATTATGCCTTCAAGAACGCACAAGGTGTCGCCATCACCAGTTGTGGCTAAAGAGCAAAACCTAGGGTTTTCACCACGATCTTCCACACCGAAACTGCATCTAGCAACCGTAACACGCACCAACCGCTCTCAAAACTTTGTCGTTGACCAAGCCCGCACTAGGCCCATCGGCTTGACCCGACCACCATTCCCTGCCCGGAACGCTAAAAGGAGGGCATGGCAGGCCCTCCAACGCCGAATCGACAAAGGGAGAACCGCGAGCACGCTGTTGCCGCTGTCGGCGACACAGGCTTTGCCTGATGGTGTCCTCAGGAGATAGTTCGGTGAGAGGAGGCGAGAGGGGCGGCAGCGGTAGGGTTTGGGTGGTGGACGCCCAAGCTGCCCTGCGATGAGCGACGCAAGCGTGCGAGCTACAGAAACTGAATGAGACACGTCGAAGGTGGAGGGTGGATGAAGAAGAAGATGAGATTCCCTTGGCCACCAGCTCAAGAGGTGCCGTTTCACGATATCGAAGTTAACGGATTCTTGGTTCAAGCTAATTGTTTGGGTGATTGGAAGACAGTTACTGAAGAGGGGCCTTGGTTTTTTCTTGATCATGGTCTTCTTGTTGAGAAATATGATGGAAGTTTCAGTTCGTGAGCGGTTGAGCTCAATCGAGTTCATGCATGAACACAGGTTCATGGAGTTCTAGAGTTGTAAAGGGAGATGTGATTACTGAAGTGGCAGCAAGCATCGATGAAGTCATTGCAGTTGAATAATGATGGGCTAGATGGTGGTGACTATGTATCAATGTATGGGTGCGTGTGTGGCTGGATGTTCAGAAAAGCCTCACATGTTTTGTCTCTTTCAAACAGGAGGGTAGCGCTTTGGTGATCATGAGGGTCAAGTATTTAAATTTTATGTGGAATCGCGCGAAGCTACACAGTGGATAATATTTGAATCTTATTATAAATTCAACGAAATCTTTAACAAGAACACATAAATGTTCGCTAGGCAGTCGGAACAGGATATTAAAAAACCTGGCCTTCTACGTACGTAGTTTCGTCTGCTTCTTTTACATAGCTCTCTTATTTCGTACTGCGATCGCAAAAGCTAGCATTGCATCGTTGGCATGCAAGCGTTCTTCTCTTTCACTAGAGCCAGAGCGCGCCGGCGTTCTTGAGCATGGGCACGAGCTGTCCGGCCAGATGCAGCGCCATGACTCTATTGGTACCACCGACGAGGTTGCCGCCGATGAACACCGCAGGTACCACCGGCGCACCGCGGCCAAGCCTCCTGGCGAGCTCTCTCTCCATCTCTCTGCCCCGCTGTTCCTTGTCCAGCTCGTACACGGCCACGTTGACGCCGAGGTTGCCGAGGAGGGACGTCACGGAGTGGCACATGCAGCACCTGCTCGACGTGAACACTACCACAGCCCGCTCCGACGCCAGCTTCGTCACTTGGTCCATGAGGATGTTGATCACAAGGTTTGTAGCTTGCCTGCCTTGTTGTCTATGCTTAGATGAGATTATCTGATAGCACTATAGGTTGCTGTGGTTTGGTATGTTGCTGGGATGGCTTGCCTTTTATAGGAAAAGGGAGGATTTGCTATTTTGCTTTATCTGAATATAAGTAGCAATTAGTGTTTCTAGGTTCTAAGCTTATTTATTTATCTATGGAATATTGATAGATTTTGTTCTTCTGTGAAAGAACACGTTGTTAATTGAAGTCCAGCAGCACATGCAAAAGATTGGATGGATTGTTTAGATAAGAAAATTAAGATGCCGTTGGTGTCCGAGAGGGACCATAGAACATTGGAATCTTTGCTCAGCAGTTGACCTTTTACAAAATCGAGTATCGAACTCTTTCTATACGTTTTCTAAATAAAAATAGCAGAGGCTATATATGTGGCTAGCTCCTGGCTCCAAAGGATACAGTGAGCCTGGTTTCTGAAATTTTGAAAACGGAAATTTAAAGTTCCAAAATATCCACACACAAAATCCGCGAATACTACACATGCACTGTATATTGCTAAGTTTCTGTGAATCGAGTTCTACTTTGGGCAGCAGAAAAAGACAAATTTGTGGCTTGTCGTGATGGTGTCACGGCAGATGCCATGGATAGGCTAAAGGTGGAGACTAATACACGCTAGGGGAATCCAGGGAGGGATAGTGAGGTGATTACTCACACAGAAGTTTGTATTTGTTTTTCTTCCAAGATTACAAGTGCTCCTAGAGCTGTATTGGCGAGAGGAGGAAGAAGGAGCTCTCTTACTCTCACACACAGATCACTCTTAAAACCCTAACCAAATCAGAATAGCGGAACCCCTTCTACAGAGGCCCTAGCCCTCCTTATATAGGGGGGGCTAGGTCTCCATTTAGGGCATACGTGGAGGCATATTCCTAAGAATATGCATTCTCCCAAAGTAGTAAGCCGACCGGGTTACTTTTCCCTCGTGTCACACATGCAGAGGCTATGTGAGCCTCTGCGGCGCCTGCGTCAGCCGACATGGGCGTCGTCACCCTTGTCAGCCACGCCTCGGTGGTCCTGCCTTGTCCGCTTCGCTCATGCAGTGCGTACCGGGGCTTCTTTTGATCAGCGAGATTCCTTCCGTCTCCTAGAAGCTAGATGTGACCCGGATCATAGTTGATCCGGCCACACCCATTCCTGCATACAAGTTAAATAGGCATTTCCGACTTACAGCTTAAGTCGGTTGAGACTTAGTTAGGCGGACGCCCCCCGGTCCGGGTTACCCTGTGATTCGGCCTGCCTTGATGTGACCTGGCCAGCATCCGTTTTGGCCTTGCCGAACCTCGGCTAACTCGGCCTTTATACCCCGGCGTGACCCTACCCGGGGGTATCCCCCCAACATTAGTCCCCGAAGCTGGTGCGGTCTTAGCTGCCTTGGCCGCTAAGGCCACATCAGGTTCAATTATGTTTGAGCTTTGGATGTTATTTCCGAGTTACCTCATTATCTCGGATTATATGGATTTACGTTCCCCTTGCACATTCCAAGTTTTCACTCGCCGGCCGGGTTACCACTTCAACTCGGATCCCATGGTTTTACTTTCCCTCTGCACATTTCAAGTTTTCACTTGCTGGCCGGGTTACCACGGTCCTGTCCGGGTCTTCCTTCCTTCTCTCGTACACCAACCCACGTGGAGGCTAATAATTAGGTTGCCTCATTTTAAGGGCCGGCTACAGTAACCGCCGCAGTAATTGTCAGTTATCACTACGCGCGGGTCACGTCACGCCTGCCTCCTCGTTTACCGCATCCACGCGTCACGTCATGGGATCAACTCCACTCTGTGGCCTTCCGTGTGGCTCCTTGCTGATTGGTTGATGCGGGTAATACACGGCCACAGCGTGTAGCGTGCCCGCAGGACACGATCCCACTTTCCCCTCGTGGGAGAGGTTAAATAGGGGAGGGGCGCACCCCTTAGGCTTTTTCCCCTTTCCGCGCCCCTCTGCCCCTTGCTCTTCTTCTTCTTCGTCTTCCTCGCGACCGCGCCGCCGCCAGTGCTTCTAAGTTGCAGCGCCGCCGCCGCATTTTTCCCCCACACCTCTACATCGTCGCCACCGCTACGCGCCTCCTCCACCACGGGTCGTTGCCAATCTAGGCCTTTGCCTCCCACCGCCGCTAGCGCCAGCGAGGGAAGCGAACACCAGATGATGGAGGAGGAGCTCGTCGTCGCCGAGCAAGAGATGGAGGAGGACACCGCGGCAGCGGACCGTGGTGCGTGGGCTGGGTCCTGGGTCTGCCAAGACGACCTGGACTGGCTCTAC
Source organism: Avena eriantha (assembly GCA_910589775.1). NCBI lineage: Eukaryota > Viridiplantae > Streptophyta > Magnoliopsida > Poales > Poaceae > Avena > Avena eriantha. Next base: position 303,096,374 of record OU342743.1, read on the forward strand.
CGCACCAGACGTATCCCCGCCGGCGTTGCCGCACGTCTCGCCTCCGCCGAACTGGCCCCCTCACCGAATCCGGGTGAGTACGTCGTGTTCTTGTCCCACTTCCAGCGGGGGTTCGGTTTGCCGGTCAACGACTTCTTCCGGGATTGGCTTAGCACCTACGAACTCCAGCCGCACCACCTTCCTGCCAACTCTATCACTTCTCTTTCTGCTTTCGCTTCTACGATCGAAGGCTATGCCGGACTATGGCCCACGAAGGAGCTATGGATCCGGTTTTTCGGCCTTCGTCGTAATGTCATTCCGAATGTAGAACTAGATCTGGAGGACAAGCAGCTCACTCAGTTTGGAGCTGCGTCCATCTCACCTGGAGGTTTTCTGTTTTCCCACGAGTCACCGGGCTGGACTCCTGCAAAGGATGGGCCCGGACTTTCTTTTATGTCTGGAATAGGGGCACTGAAGACTTGATCCGGCTGCTTCCCTCTACTCCGGGTCCACCTAACCCGGAATTGTGGGACGTCGTCCCCAAGAAGCCCACGGCCTTGGCCAACCAGGTCAACAAGAGGTTCGCGGAACTGAAGAAGCTCGGGTTGCGCAACGAGGATGCTATGATCACGTTCGTCCGCAACCGGATCTCCCCCTCCAGAAACGCACTCACAAGGTGTGTCACATGAGCTTCGGCCGCGACCCCAACCGGACCTCTTCATTCGAGTTGAGCAACACGGAGATCTATCGCCGGGTTAAGGCTCTCTTCACCACCCACAAGGACTTCTCTGCTGAGTGGACGTGGGGAATTGAGCATTATTGTCGGGATAGGCTTCCTCCCGCGGTAAGCTTCGTGGCGCAAACTCACTCCGGATTTAATTACATGTCGGTCGTTGTTGTATTTTTGACTCTGTTGTTCATTCTTTTCCTCAGCAATTCCTTCAGCAGACCCTCGAGGATGGCACCGATCCGACCCTTAAGTGGGCGCCCGACTAGGAGACGCCGGACAAGGAAGAGCCGGACCAGGAGATGTTCCTCCCGATGACCGACGCTACTAAGCGACCCACCGGTAAACCCTCTTCTATTAGAGATTGGCCCGATGATGAAGATGACTCGGATGTCGAGGTGATTGAACCTGTTGACGCTGTCCCCCTTTCTTATGCTTTTCTGGCATCAGCTAACCCTGGTGGGCATATCCACGAGGACCCTCCCCTTGCTACGGGCGAACCTGTTCCGGTAGCACCGAAGAAGAAGCGCGGAGCTGCATCAAGTTCCTCCTCCGGACCTTCTCAGCCCGCCAAAAGGTGAAAGAAGTCCGGAGACAAAACTGCCTCCAAGCCAGCAGGCAAGGCCCTAGCACGAAGGGCTCGGAAACCCAAGGAGCCCCAAACCTTCGATGCATAAGTATTTTTTCCCTCTGCCACTTGTTCTTCATTGCATTGTTGTGGTTTCTCTTCTGACATTGTTTGATCCGGCAGGGCTGCGGTGGAGGTCCCTTAGAGTGGATCTAGTATCTCTTCGCCGCTCCGTCCTAGCCCTTCTCCCCCTCGTGAAGACGAGTCACGCCCGCTGAGCCCTATTTCAGAGGGTTCTGCGGATGCTCCGTGTTCTATTCCACCTCGTCAAGAGGGGGGTAACCTCGGAGCGGGGGAGACCGGCCCAGCCGAGGCGGTGGCATCCACAATTTGAGCTTCGTCGCAACCAGCAACTACTGAGACTACCTCGGCACCAGCACCAGCTCTAGTACCAGCAACCAAACCAGCACCAACACCAACTCCGGCACCAACACCAACTCTGGCGGCAAGAACATCAGCAGTGGCACCAGCTCCAGCAACCAGAGCACCAGCGCCAAGCTCCTCCGCCTCGTCCGAGTCTTCTCAATCTCGGCGAGGAAATACCCCGGCAGCTCCTAACGGTAAATCCGCTGCAACCACTTCCTCTTCCCAGCAACCAAAGGGCAAGAAGGCTCCTGGCGCTTCTAGGGCAGCATTCGTCAAAGCTGGGCAGCGTACTCTCGCATCCATGCTTCCCAAGAAAGCTCCAGCAGCGAAGGACGCCCCTGCCGAGCCAACTGACGCACAACAGATGGTTCTACACACCAGCCCAACCCTTGCCTTGGTTGAGAGGAAGGAGGCGCATGCGAAGGGCTTGGTGGCGCCCCATATGCCCACCGGTGAGCGGTACCCTCCGATGTTGATTGAATTCGTCAACAATTGGAACAAGGTGGAGTTCATCCATGACGATGATCTCCCGGAGAGGTTTGGCCCCGCCGAATTTTCCGCCCAAATGAACACAACCGCTAAGGCAATCAACCTCGCGGGTCGGATGATGGAGGTACGTCACTTCCTCTTTAGATGCTGTAGATAATGATGATATAACCATTAGTCCCCGAGCCTCCGGGGGAGTAACTTGTTACTCGGCCGGATGCTCCTTAGAAGACTAACATAGCTCCGTGATAACCTCAAATATGCACACACCTAGAGTCGGGTTAAGTTCCACTTGGCCCGGATCTTGTACACTTCGAATATGCACACACCTAGAGCCGGGTTAAGTTCCACTTGGCCCGGATTTTGTACACTTCGAATATGCACACACCTAGAGCCGGGTTAAGTTCCACTTGGCCCGGATTTTGTAAACTTCGAATATGCACACACCTAGAGCAAGGTTAAGTTCCACTTGGCCTGGATTTTGTACACTTCGAATATGCACACACCTAGAGCCGGGTTAAGTTCCACTTGGCCCGGATTTTGTACACTTCGAACATGCACCAAGCTAATTTATGTTTCTGTACTCTTTTCAGGTGACCACCAATCGTCGGAGTGCTGAATTCCAACGTCTTCTGGATACCCACAAGATGCTACGCGCCAAGCAAGCTGCACTTCTCGCGGAACACAAGAAAAGGGGTAAATTTCTCCCTTGGCGCTTCTCCGTTTTTCTTCATCTTCCTCTGCCTAACTAATCTCATCATTCGGTTTCCACAGCTGGGGTGGAGGTTGAGAACAAGATTATGCGGAAGAACCTAGAGCAGATCAAGGGTAAGTCATTTTTGTCCGACCTTACTATTCTTTCCATCTCCTTTTCTCCTTGGCTCGGCAAACATTCATATCTCGGCTCTGCCGGGTCAACACACTATTTCAGCATCTCTTGAAGATAGTGTGCCCGTGCGTGATATGATGCTGCATTTTCTCGAACAAGCAGGGCAGCATCAAGCCGAGCTTAAGAAGAAAGATGATGAGCTCGCCCTCCTCCGGACCAAGGACGATGAGATCGCTAGGCTCAAGGCCAAGATGGAGAAAATGAAAACCCAGCAGCAGTCCGAGCTCCAAAAGGTTAACCAGGATTTCACAGAAGAGCGTGAGTGCCTCAATCTCCAGATTGCCAAGGACCAGGATCTACTCAAGGAGTCCGACATCCAGCTTGGGTCTGCGAATGCTGAGCTTGTGCAGCTTCGCAAAAGACATGATGATTGTACCAGAGAGTTGACCCGGATCCTCAGCCATATATCACGTAAGCTCCTTTCCCTTATCCGACGTACTTCTCTGGGTTACTCCATATGTCTTTTCTTTAGCTTCTTCCTTTGCCTTGTTTTCAGGAAAATTTCCAGAGGGCACTGCTATTGCGAGCACAGCCGTTGCAGACTTCCGCCGAGAAAGGGGTACTCCCGCCGCTCCTGACGGTGAAGATATTCCCTATGACATGGAGGACCTGTTGGTCAGCTTGTCATCTCGCGTGGAGCTCATCAAGAATTATGGCAAGGACATCCTCGACGTTGCAGTTCGCATCTTCAACACGTTCTGGCCTAGAGAAGATACTCCGGAGACCACCGCAATTCTTGTTGAGAAGCTGATGGAAACCGAGACCCAGCTCGAGCTCTAGAGAGAGTCCGCTGGTCGTGCTGCAGCTGATACCGTCCTTCACCACATACTCACGTGGTATGAGAAGATCGATCTCAACCTCCTGACACGCTTGCGCACAGGATCCAGATGGACCAATGACCTGGAGTGGGTAGGTCGGCGCTAGGCTTGCGCCCATAGCCTCATCGAATACGCTCCCGTTCATGAATGGGTTGAGGGACCGAGCTTCCTGGAAGCCGCTGGGGACGAAGAGGTTGAGAATGATGAGGATGGTTCGGACGGTGATGGAGAGGACGACGCCTCGGATATCGAAGACGGCGAAGATGACGCCGAACTTCCTCCTCCTGCTGCTCCTTGAGCGAAAAAACTTGAAAAATTATCAGATCCCCGGTATTGCCGGGTGGAATTGTATCCCATATACATGTGATATTTTGCTACTAAGTTCCTATGCGGATTAACTTGGGCGTAGTCCCCGAGTTTCTTTTTCTTGTTCACCCAATCTTTTGGCTCGTCTCGTGTCTACCTTGATTCGGTTTTACGACTTACGAATCCGAGCTTCAAAAATTGTCTTAACAATACTGGGAAACTTTTAGGCTTAGCTCAAAAATAAAACAGCATAATAACTTGAAAGTAAATACAAGGTTAGTCTGAAAAACAAACGTCAGCTCGATTAAGTTCTTTTCCTTGGTCGTTTTTCGTGTGCTACGCAATTCCAAACTTGTTCTCTTGCTTGCCATGAAGCCAATTCTTGTTGGACAACAGCAAGTCGAAGAGTTGGGTTCTTGGTGCTCACACATTACTAATCTGAGTTAAGTAGAACAACTTATTCCAGCTATAAAGACAACAAATATTATTAAGGCAGTCCCTGAGTTACTGCTCGAGGTGCCAACATTTCATTGATAAGCTCATTGCCGGCATACATACCGACATATGAGAAGACTCGGATACATACACTTCTCTGCTAAGTGTAGAAAGGATGAAGTAGAGCTACATTCCATGGACGCTTAGATTCCTCGCTGGACCTGTCCGCCTTGTTCTTTTCCTGTGGCTTTGCATCTATAAGATAATAAGAATCATTGTGCAACGCTTTGCTCACGATGAACAGCCCTTCCCATGGGGGGGATAATTTATGCATGCCAGCAGTACGTTGTACCAACTGGAGCACCAGATCGCCTTCCTGAAAGACTCGGGGGCTTACTTTCCGGCTATGATAGCGTCGGAGATTTTGCTGATATATGGCGGATCTGGACAATGCCAGTTCTCTCGCTTCTTCCAGCAGATCAACATCATTTTGCCGGGCTTCTTGCACTTCGGCTTCTGTGTATTGGGTGACTCTAGGGGAATCATGCTCTATGTCGGCTAGTAATACAGCTTCTGCCCCATATACCAGAAAAAACGGCGTATAGCCTGTTGATCGATTCAGAGTCGTTCTTAAACTCCACAGTACCGCTGGTAGTTCTTCTATCCAGCACCCCGCTGATCTTTGCAGCGGCTCAATGAGCCGGGGTTTTATCCCGGATAATACTAATCCGTTGGATCTTTCCACTTGTCCGTTCGATGCGGGGTGGGCCACCGAAGCTACGTCGAGTCGGATCTTCTTATCCCGACAGAAACGCGCAAATGCTCCTTCCGCAAAATTTGTGCCATTATCAGTTATGATACTGTGAGGATAACCGTACCTCAAGATGATGTCCTTGAGAAACGTTACGGCCGTAGCTCCATCACATTTTCTTATAGGCTTCACTTCAATCCACTTCGTAAACTTGTCCACCATGACCAAAATGTGAGTCATATTTCCCCTTGCTGGTTTGAACGGGCCAACCATATCCAAGCACCATACGGCAAACGACCATGTAATTGGTATGGTCTTGAGTTCCGACATTGGCATATGTGTCTTGGTAGCATACCTTTGACAACCATTACATTTTCTCACCAGATCTTCTGCTTGCTCTAAGGCACTTGGCCAGTAGAATTCATGCCGGAAAGCTTTTGCTACCAAGGCTCGGGATGAGGCATGATGCCCGCATTCCCCTTGATGTATATCTCGGAGGATGTCAAGCCCTTCTTCCGGGTCAACGCATCGCTGGACGACATTGGTCATACTCCTTTTGTATAGTTCGGAACTGATGATCGTGTACGCCTTTGCCCTCCTCTGTGTTTGCCTGGATAGCACTTCCTCGGTGGGTAACGTTCCATCTTTCAGGAATTGAAATACAGTTAGTGCCCAAGCTGGTATTGCTCGCACAGGGAACACATCCTCATCAATTTCCATCTGATCCACCGGCATAACTTCAATCGGATCACACTGAGCAGTCCCCGGGTTTGCCGACGCAATCCCCGGGTTTCGCGCACCACTTCCCATATCGATGTCCATGGGCACGGCTCCAGATTCCGTGTCCTCCGGGACATAAATTGAGTCGGTTTCTAGGGACGGCCTAATGGATGGTTTCCTTAGGTGTTCTAATGCTACACCCGGTGGAATTGCTTGTCGGGTTGACCCGAGCTTCGACAGCATGTCGGCAGCCTCATTTTCCACCCGGGGAGGCTAACACTGATAGGATGTTCCTCAAAGTAGTGCTTCAGATTCTTAGCGGCCATGTACACACCATACGCCACCTTTTGTTAGTGTGGATAGTTCTGCTTTGAGGCTGACAATACCTCACTCAGGTAATACACTGGTCTTTGCACGGACTTAACTTCCTCGTCGCGCTCCACCACTATCACTGCACTTACAACTCGGTTGGTTGCGGCTATATAGAGCAACATTGGCTCCTTTGATAGTGGGGAGGCTAACACTGGTGTTGTGACTAACATCTTCTTCAAGTGGGCAAAGGCTTCATTGGCCTGCGGTGTCCAAACGAACTTATCCGACTTTTTCATGAGTTGGTAAAGAGGCAATGCCTTTTCCCCCAACCGACATACAAACCGACTTAACGACGCCAGGCAACCTGTGAACTTCTGGACATCGTTAAGACACTTCGGCAGTTCCATTCGTTCAATGGCCCGGATTTTAGTTGGATTAACCTCGATACCTCAGCTGAAACAAGAAAACCGAGTAATTTCCCAGCCAGGACACCGAAGGTACATTTTTCCAGGTTAAGTTTCATCCGGAACCTTCTTAGGTTCGCAAACGTTTGCCTAATATCGTCAAGGAGCGTTTTGCTTTCCTTGATCTTGATAACCACATCATCCACGTACACTTGTACATTTTGACCAATTTGGTCGTGCAAACATTTTTGCATACATCTTTGGTACGTTGCTCCCGCATTACGTAAACCAAACGGCATAGTGCGATAGCAATAAGCCTCATACGAGGTAATAAACGCAGTGTTTATTTGATCATCCGAATTCAGAGGTATCTGGTGGAAACCAGAATACGCATCAATGAATGACAACAATTCACATCCGGCAGTTGAGTCTATGACCTGATCTATCCTTGGCAGTGGAAATGGATCTTTTGGACACGCCTTGTTCAGGTTCGTGTAATCGATACACATTCGCCAAACCACCGCCACATTCAGATCATCCTTCTTCTTTTCCACCAGCACCGGATTAGACAGCCAATCCGGGTAAAGAACCTCCATGATAAATCCTGCAGCTAGTAACCGAGCTATCTCATCCCCGATGACTTTCCTCCTATCTTCGGTGAAGCGGCTGCGAGGTTGCTTCACCGGCTTTGCTCCGGGTCTCACATTTAAAGAGTGCTCGGCCAACTCCCTCGGAACACCTTGCAAGTCCTGTGTGGACCAAGCAAAAATGTCCCGATTCTCACGGAGGAAGTTGACGAGCTCGCTTTCCTATTTGTCACTTAACCCGGCACCAATTATTACGGTGCGCTCCGGGAACATATCATCAACGGGAATCTTATTGGTATCTTTCGTGGCTTGGAAGGAGACACTTCCATGCGGGTTACTCAGCGCCGGCATATACTGCTGCGCGGACTGAGCCAATGCCGCTACCTCTTGAATTTTCCTTTTCTCCTGCGCAATCACGAGTGACTCGGCTAAGTTAGACCCGACCGACGCACACTCCATGGAACGTCGGAAATCCCTAGCAATGGTAATCACTCCGTTTGGCCCGGGCAACTTCATCTTCAAGTAACTTATGTGACAGCTTGACATGAACTTGTTCACCGCTGGTCTTCCGAGTAACGCGTGATACGCACTTTCCAAGTTCACCACCTCGAACTCCAGATTTTCAGTTCGGCAGTTATCTCTCGTGCCGAACAATACGTCAACCCAGACCTTGCCTATTGGCTCGCAAGAAATGCTGGGCACAATGCCATGGAAAGTTGTCCTCGTGGCTTGTAGCATGTTCTCCGTGATGCCCAACTTCCGCATTGTGTCCGCATACATGATGTTAATGCTACTGCCATTGTCGATCAGTACCTTTGAGAACCTTACATTAATGCTGGGCCCAATGAATGTCGGATCCAGCACCAACGCATACAAACCAGGGCTTGGCATAAGCTTGGGATGATCCTTGATGCTCCAGGTGATTTCTTGGTCAGACCAAGGCATATACCTCGTCACTGCAGGCATTCCTGCATTCACCTCCATGTGTCGGTGCTGCAAGCTCTTTTTCTATCTGTTTCCTCAGTGGTCAACACGCAATAGCTCTGATGATGCTCTCTGTACTCATTTCTCCCCTCATTTTCGGGGTACCTCTGATCCGGCTGATGCTAATTTTCCACCTGATGCACTGCATCCCTTCTCCTATTGTTATCATACCTCGGCGGAGGGGGAGGCAACATTAGCTATTATGTGTTCGCTCCGGAGAGAAATTGCTACCGGGGTAACTCCTGCCGGGGTTGATCATTCTGGGGTGCCTGAGCATTCCCCGAACCACCTTGTTCAATCTTGCGCATCCACTCACACTGCCTCGTCGTATGACCCGCTGGGTTACTCGGATTCGGCGTGTGAAATTTACACGGCTGGTCCAACATCGACTCATATGTGTACCTCGGACGGTCTTTCTTTTCTTGCCACTGTTTCTTTTGCTCTGGCGTCCAAGTTTTCTTGCCATCGTTTCTCGGAGTCCATTGCCCTTCGGTTTTCTGACGCTGGCTGCCCCCTGCTCCGGGATGATCTTGATTCACAGCCGCAACTTGTTGCGAACCATATCGATGATCCGCTCTATCATCTCTTCTTTTTCCTCTGTAGTCATTCCTCCGAGATGATCCGGCTCCATCTCTCTGGTAGTACTCATCATTTGACTCATTGGACACGAGCCTAGGTTGAGTCGGATCACCCAAAGCATACGGATCAGCAATCCGGATCAATTCTACCAACGTGGTGTGCATTTTCCTTTGTAACTTTTGCCAGAGCTCACTTGCATATCTGCACCCTTGTGCAAACCATGCTATGGCCTGTGATTTTATCACGCCCTCACACGAGTTTCTCATGGTACACCACCGGGTTAAAAACTCCTGGTCCATCTCATTCGGTCTTTGCTTGCACATAGCTAGGGTCTGTTGCCTGTTAGGCCTCTGATACGTACTCGAGAAATTGCTGATGAACATCTCCTTGAAGTCTATCCAGCAGTTAATGCTTCCGGGTGGCAAATTGTTCAGCCATACCCTTACCGGCCCTTTCAACATCTGGGGTACGTATCGCACAGCCCATCTCAAGTTGCCCGTGGCAATTTTCACAGCTGTAGCATAATTATCAACCAATCCTCCGTCTTGGTACTGCCGTCATACGTCTTTGTTCCTCTGGGTAACTGGAAGTTGGGTACCGGTGGCTCCTTCATGATCCGGGGCCCAAAACACGCAGGACCCGATGGACCTTGACATTCGATCTGTTCCGACCTATATAGGCGATCCAGTTTCAACCTGGCATCGTCCGGCATCAAATCCCTGCTTCCCAATCTTGACCCTATCACATGATAGTCCGGCCTCGGGTATCCCGCGTTCACCATTTCCGAATCTCCATCATTGTATCGGTCTTGCTCTCGTGGAGCAGCTCTCTGTTGTATACCCCGGCCGGCACTTTGCTCTTGCCTTGGTATATTCCGCTGCTGCGGTTGTCCTGCTCCTACCGAGTTTCTCTGTCCGGCGTTGCCGTTGACGGCGTTCCCTTGACCGGCGTTGCCTTGGTCGCAATTACCTCGGCCAGCTTCACCTCGGCTTACACTTCGACGATCATCATTTTTATGTGCTTCTTTTCCTTTCCCTACCCGTGTAGGGTCATACGGGACGATCTGGTTGTTCCTTCTGGCCGAGGTTACTACCTCTTCTCTCCTTGGACCACCATGAGGAGACGATGCGGCTCCAGCGGATTTCTCCAGGTTACCCATCGCCGAATGGACGATCTTGGAGGCTCCAGCTCTCTCCAGGTTAGCTCGGGGTAGTTCCTCATTTTGTGTGTTCGCGATCCGAACCAACTCATTGACCCTATCTTGTTGTCTCTGACGGGCCTCACCCGTTAGACCTTCTAACTCGGATGCAGCTGCATCCGCTGCTCTGAGGTTTTTTGCTGGGGGTACTATACCTCGACAGCCCCACGGACAAACAGTTCTCTGACTCCTCAATCCCCGTATCACCCTCTCTATTCATTTCGCTCATGAGATTTCTCCTCTTTACTTTTACAGCATCAACTTTGTTTGCCTTTGCGTACTCACGCAGCGTCATGTTCAACGACTGCTGAGCTGCAGCTATCTTTTCGCACCCTCTAGTATCTTTTGCCTAGTTTCCTCTAGCTTGGCCTGTGCCCGAGCCGGATCTACTGCTGCTACTACAGGGTTTGCCAAGCTATCCATCGCTTCCCTCAACACATTCTCTGGCCTCTCTAGTGGAGGACCTCTACCTTTCCTCGGTGCCTTAGGCGTTACCTCCGGATCTAGCGCCGGATCCTTGCTTGCGCCTGCACTAGGCGCAGTCATCATCACCTCAGCGCGGTCCGGAGAGCGAGCGATATGCGCCCAGCGAACCACGGTGAGGGGTGGCTCCCCTGCCTCGACGACATGGCGCGGATGAACACACGATACGTCAACAGCTACGTAGACCTTGTGTGCGTCGAGCTTGACGAAGAGGCCGTTGCGCGAAAGCGGGCGCGTGTCGAAGCAGCCAGCGTTGTCGCTGACGAAGTCCAGCGCTCCAAAGCGCTGAACGAGCCCGGAGACGATGCGTTCGCCGGTGCCGATGAAGTTTGCCGTCCGGATCTTGACCCCTGCTAGCGCCTCTAGCCCCACGGTGGGCGCCAAATATCGTGGTGGTGTCACGGCAGATGCCATGGATAGGCTAAAGGTAGGGACTAATACACGCTATGGGAATCCAGGGAGGGATAGTGAGGTGATTCCTCACACAGAAGTTTGTATTTGCTTTTCTTCCAAAATTACAAGTGCTCCTAGAGCTGTATTGGCGAGAGGAGAAAGAAGGAGCTCTCTTACTCTCACACACAGATCACTCTTAAAACCCTAACCAAATCAGAATAGCGGAACCCCTTCTACAGAGGCCCTAGCCCTCCTTATATAGGGGGAGGCTAGGTCTCCACTTAGGGCATACGTGGAGGCATATTCCCAAAGTAGTAAGCCGACCGGATTACTTTTCCCTCGCGTCACACATGTCAGAGGCTACGTGAGCCTCTGCGGCGCTTGCGTCAGCCGACATGGGCGTCGTCACCCTTGTCGGCTACGCCTCGGTGGTCCTGCCCTTGTCCGCTTCGCTCATGCAGTGCGTACCAGGGCTTCTTTTGACCAACAAGATTCCTTCCTTCTCCTAGAAGCTAGATGTGACCCGGATCATAGTTGATCCGGCCACACCCATTCCTGCATACAAGTTAAATAGGCATTTCCGACTTACAGCTTAAGTCGGTTGAGACCTAGTTAGGCGGACGCCCCCCGGTCCGGGTTACCCCGTGATTCGGCCTGCCTTGAGGTGACCCGGCCAGCATCCGCTTTGGCCTTGCCGAACCTCGGCTAACTCGGCCTTTATACCCCGGCGTGACCCTACCCGGGGGTATCCCCAACATGGCTTTACAATAAAAAACTCCTATTTTATACAGTAATTTGTCTTTTTTATGTAGCCTAAAATACATTATCTTTTTAATGAAACTTGTGTGTACTTACTATATATGTTAAGGTAATTATATATATATTTTGCAGTATTTATTGGTATTTAGAAATAAAGTTTTCCAATTTTTATTAAAAAAGAGAACATTATTTAGCCTTATATGGTATTTTTCAGAATTAAGAAAAATATTTTATCTTTTCCCTAAAAAAAGGTACTATCTCCGCTCCAAATAGCTTGCTGAAAAGGTTTATATTATGAAACAGAGGTAGTAGCAAATTACATGCATATGCATCCATGTCTCAAACTTTTTAGCCAAACACGAAATCCGTGACCACATTATTTACAATTTTATGCTGCACTTTCGTAGTGTCACACTTAGTTCTAATTATCACCCATATACAGGCTATCATGCAATTCTCATGCCATATTTTTCTGAAAGTCTTAGCTCTCTAAAATGTCCCAGTACCGTACTTAAAAAACATACTCCCTCCGACCAAAATTAGTTGACTCAAATACAGATATACCTAGATACAGTCGAATCTAGCAAATCTAAATAAGCTAATTTGGTTTGGAGAAATACAACATTTTTAGCTTACTTTTGCCGCACCGTCCTTATCTAGCTGGCCATTGACCCTGAAGCACGCGCGGTCGATCTTCCTCAGCCTAATATTGTGTCGCCATCCTCTTGAGGTTCTTGTGTCGACCAACCCTGCCGCATCAGATTCGGATTTGTGTGGCCACTGCCGCCAGGCTGCGATCGATCGATGCCGCGTTCTGAAGCGTGATTAACGATTTTTGGCCGCCACCATGCATCAGCATGCATGCATGGTGTGCACCTGCAGTACATTACAGATGTACTAGTGATGATGAGATAAGCAACTGTGACATACATGTGGTTATGCACGTTATGGGTATATTATCATCAATATCCCACGTGCTTAATTCGGTTACTGATTTTGCCTAATACAATAGATTTTTCGTTTTTCCATGAGGCGGTTGCATTACCGGACGGCTGGTTAATCTTTAGATGGAGCTAAAGTGGTTGAATACTATGTTAAGCAAGGTATAGTTTTATCTTACAGAGATGGCATTTTGGCTCATGGGTGCAAATAAATTTATTACAACATATGCATAAAAAATAAAATCTAGAATGTTAAAAAAAGTCAAAGAAAAATTTGCATGCACCACTAATAGAAAACAGGGCTTCCGTTTCGGAGCTGCCCAGCAATCAGTCCCGGTTGCTTTACGAACCGGGCTAATGTGAGCATTAGTCCTGATTCTTAAGACTAGGACGCCGTGGGGGCAGGACCACAATCGGTCCCGGTTCGGATGGAACCTTTAGGCCCGGTTCGTACCACGTTTCGGGACTAAAGGTGTTTGCCCACCTCAACACCTTTAGTATCGGTTCGTGGTACGGATCGGGACTAAAGGTCCATGTTCATGTATATATGCCCCTCAGCTCCACATGCTTGTGTGTGAGCTGGTTATTTTTCCATTCTCATGCACAAGTGGTGTATGTTGCTTTGTTTTTTCCCTCTATGCACAAGAGGTACTCGATGAAATGCGTGATAACATGATGCCACTTGAGTTCACATAAAACAAACATGATATAAAGTGCCTGAGCCACACTTAAGCTTTCTCCTCTTTTTTTCCTCCTCTATCGAGGTTAGCAACTTAATCATTTCATATGTCATTGATACAATGCATGTGTCGATGTACAGTAGTCATTTCTCTAGATGTTCTGGAATGGTTTTTGATAAACTTAATTAGATAATGCAGATCAGTCATCAATGGATGTACGATGACCGACGCACTGTCGAGTTCATTACGGGTCTGCATAATTTTATCGGTGTGGCTGAGGCAAACAGTATGAATGGTTTTATGTGTTGTCCATGTGTTACGTGTCATAATAAGAAGGATTACTCTTCCTCAAGAACCCTTCACACCCACCTGCTTCGGTCCGGTTTCATGCCCAGCTATAATTGTTGGACCAAGCATGAATAAAGAGGAGTTATGATGGAAGACGATGAAGAACAAGAGGATGATGATAACTATCCTACGTTCTCTGAATATGGTGATATTGCAACGGGGGAAGCTGGAGATGAAGAGGCACCAGATGAGCTCATTGATGATCTTCACCGGGCCATTGTTGATGCACAGAGAGAATGCGAAAGTGAAAATGAGAAGTTGAAGTTGAAGCGCATGTTAGAGGATCATATAAATTGTTGTACCCAAATTACGAAGATGACAACACAAAACTGGGTACTACACTGGAATTGCTGCAAAGGAAGGTAGAGAATGGTTTATCTGACAAGTGATTTGAGAAGATACTAAAAATAATAAAGAAGAAGCTTCCAAAGGATAACAAATTTCATGCCAGTACATACGAAGCAAAGAAGGTTGTGTGCCCTCTAGGATTAGAGGTGCAAAAGATACATGCATGAATTAGTGACTGCATCCTCTACCGGGGTGAGAGTACGAGAATAAGAATGAATGCCCGGTATGCGGTGCATTGCGGTATAATATCAGACGAGATGACCCTGATGATGTTGAGGACGAGCGCCCTAGGAAGAGGGTTCCTACCAAGATTATGTGGTATGATCCTATAATACCACCGTTCAAACATTTATTCAGAAACAAAGATCATGCCAAGTTGTTGCAATGGCACAAACAAGGCTATAAGAAAGACTCGATGTTGCGACACCCCGCTGATGGGTCGCAGTAGAGAAAAATAGAGAGAGAGAGAGTACCTGGGCTTTACAAACGATGCAAGGAAATTAAGGTTTGGTCTAAGTACATATGACATGAATCCTTTTGGGGAGCAAAGTTGCAGTCATATCACATGGCATATAACTCTATGTATCTATAACCTTTCTCCTTGATTGTGCATGAAGCGGAAGTTTATTATGATGGCAGTGCTCATCCAAGGACCGAAGCAAGCCGACAACGATATTGATGTATACCTAAGGCCATCAGTTGAAGAACTTTTACATTTATGGCATGGACAAGGTGTACGTGTGTGGGATGAGCACAAACATGATGAATTTGACCTACGGGCGTTGCTTTTCGTAACATCAATGATTGGTCTGCTCTTAGAACCTTTTAGGACAAACAAACAAGGGATACAATGCATGCACAGACTGTTTAGATGAGACTGAAGGTACATATTTGCATAAATGTAAGAAGGTTGTGTACCTGGGGAATCGTCGATTTCTTCTGACTAAGCATCTCGTAAGAAAGAAAGGCAATCATTTCAAAGGTGAGGCATATCACAATAATAAGCTTGTCACCCATACTGGTGATGATGTATTTTATATGGTCAAGGATCTAAAATTAATCTTCGGAAAGGGTCTTGGCAGTCAATCTGTTACGAACGACGCTATCGGACCCACGCCCATGTGGAAGAAAAAATCTATATTTTGTCCTAGAGGTTCTCTCTTCAATCGACGTGAAGCACGTGACGAAGAATCTTTGTGTGAACCTGCTAAGATTTTTGGGCGCGTATGGGAAGTCAAAAGATACAACAGAAGCACAACATGACCAGCTACATATGGACGAACGAGATGGCCTGCATCCAGAGAAGTATCAAGGTCCTTCCAGCTACACTCTTACCGAAAAATAGAAGGAAAACTTTTTTGAATGCCTGAGCAGTATCAAGGTCCCATCCGGCTTCTCGTCGTAGATAAAGGGAATCATAATTATGAGAGAGAGAAAATTTCAGAACCTAAAGTCTCATGACTGTCACGTGATTATGACGCATACTTCCGGTTGTATTGATGGGGCTTCTACCGGAAAATTTTCGAGTACCCATTGTGAAGTTATGTGCATTCCTCAATGCAATTTATTAGAAGGTAATCAAACCAGAAAGTCGACCAAGATTACAGAATGTTGTGTTCCAATATCTCGTTAGTTTTGAGCTGGTGTTCCCATCATCCTTCTTCAATATTATGACGCATCTCCTGGTTCACCTAGTCGAAGAGTTTGCCATTCTTGGTCCTGTATTTGTACACAGTATGTTCTCCTTTGAGATGTTCATGTGAGTATTAAAAAAATATGTTCATAATCGTGCTAGGCTAGAAGGAAGCATCTCCAAGGGCTATGGAACAAAGGAGGTCATTGAGTTCTGTGTTGACTTTATTCCTGAACTTAAGCCAATTGATGTTCCTCAATCGTGGCACGAGGGGAGACTGAGTGGAAAAGGAACACTAGGAAACAAAGCAATAATAAGTAGAGACAGACATTTTTTCACTCAAACACACTACACCGTTCTACAAAGTTCTACCTTGGTGGCTCCGTATATCAATGAACATAAGAATATTTTATGCTCCCAATACTTAGGGCAGTCTGACTACTCGATTACACGTGCACACATGCGAATTTTGGCGGTTGGTTGCAAACACATCTCATGAATAACACCACTGCCGGAGATCAACTGTACTTGTTGGCCAGGACACCATCTTCGATTGTATTGGCTTTCCAAGGGTATGAGACAAATGGGAATACATTTTGCACGATCGCCCAAGATAAAAAGTGCACCAACCAAAATAGTGGTGTCCGCATTGATGCAACAAACAACAATGGGCAAACGGAAAAATATTTTGGTTACATGGAGGAGATATGAGAACTTGACTATGGACCTTATTTTAAGGTCCCTTTGTTTCTGGGAAAATGGGTCAGGCTGACAAGAGGCGGGATTTAGGTAGACAAGAAGTACGAAATGACAATAGTGGATCTCAACAACCTTGGGTACACAGACAAACCATTCATCCTAGCCAATGATGTGGATCAGGTTTTCTATGTGAATGACATGTCTACCAACCCGAAAAAAAATCAAACGAATACATCATACGATGAGCCAAAGTGCCACATAATTCTTTCAAGGAAAAAAATCGTGGGAGTGGAGGAGAAGACAAATATGTTAGAAGATTATAATAATTTTGATGAAATTCCGCCCTTCACGGTGAATATTGATCCAAGCATCCTGTTAAATGATGAAGATACTCCATGATTACGACCGACGCGTTCATAAGGAAGGGATATACGCGAAGAAGGTTCATGTACTCCAAGGCATTTTACGAAACAAGTGACTATGTGTATTTTAAATTATCAATTTGGTGGTTTTTGAGATGCAATCAATATACCAAGTTTGGTATTTTTCGTTGCAACTATATATATCACATAATACGACACCATGCGAAGATTTTACATTGTTCAGACCGTTTTTGAATTTTTTTATGCATGTTTCAAACTATGACAAAAAAGGCGGGCAAGAAGATTCTTGCATTGGACCTCTGAAGAAACATCATATTATGAGTCTAAAAATTATTTTTTTCAAAAAATCATGAGCATTAGATCATGTACCTATAGTTCAAACCGGACCCACTTCCTGCCGACTCGGCAGACATTTGTCTTTTGCACCAGGGGTGGAAAGAAAGGTTTGAGATACCTCGGTTGGGATATTGTCCATGTAAGGTGGTCTAGTATTTTTGAAAAATGGGATGGTAGCATTTTGAATTATGCCTTTGGTGGTTGCTTCACAAAACGCCCCATTTTTGGCACTCGTAAAATGGAAAATGGCTTTTCCATGCGACAAAAAGGAAAACTTGCTGCTGAAAAATTGTTCGTCATCCAAAGATGCACATGAATGCACAATATGGGCACACTATCACAAATTATGCTGTGATTCTGGCCATAACATTGGACATTTAACCCGAAAGCCACGAAACATCGAACATGATAGCACATTTTGAGAAGGACTTTTCAATATGCAATCAATATACTAAGTTTGGTAGTTTTCCTTGCAACTATGTCACATAATATGACACCACGCGAAGATTTTACATTGTTCGGACCGATTTTGAATTTCTTATGCCTGTTTTAAACTATGCTCAAAATGGCGTGCATGAAGATTCTTACCTAGGGGATAAGTCTCGCTAAACTTGCATTGGGCCTCTGAATAAACATCATATTGTGAGTCTAAAAATTATTTTTTTCAAAAAATCATGAGCATTAGATCCTATACCTATAGTTCAAATCAGACCCACTTCCTGCCTATTCGGCACACATTTTTTTCTGAACAAAGTTTGATCCATACATCGAAATGAGCCAATTTTTGGCACACAAGTGTATCTTAACATGGAAATCAATGTCTTGGAGGCCATACATTATTATTCTTTATTTAAAAATTATTTTCCGTTTAAAAACCCTTTTATAGAATTTAGGAATAGTAACAATATTAAATAATTGAATTCTCATAAAAAATAAATATTTTTATTAGATAGATATTTATTTTATGAACATTTCTATATGCTATATATTCTTTACTAGATAGATATTCTTTATTTATTTTATTAACATTTCAATATGCAATAAGGCAGGAACCACAATTTACACTTCTAAGTACAAAAAACATTTTCGAAAGGCCCTTTAGTCTAGGTTTTTAATACCAACCGGGACTAAAGGTGGACAGTTGGTGCGCCCTCTCGACTGCTTCCAAAATCCTTCATTCCTGGATTGTGGAATCAACTGGGACTAAAGGTGTGACCTTTAGTGCTGGTTGATGCCACCAACCGGGACAAAAGGGTCTTATGTCCCGGTTCGTGGCGTCAACCGGGACTAAAGACCCATGGCATAAAACTAACTGTTGCCTCCTCCTCCCCAGATCTATCTCCATTCTTGCGAAGTCCCTAGAGACCCCGCCCCGACGCCGACAAGCTGCCCAAATTCACCGCGGTGATCCTCGCCGTCCGACCAACCGCTTCGTCCACCGTCGCCGTCCGAACCTGCGCCACCGCCACTGCCGCCACCAACCGTGTCGTCGTCATCCGCGCACCCCGGCCACCACCAACCGCCACCGTCGTCCAACTTCCAGGTGCATGTGCCTCTTCTCCCTTTCCTTCCTCCTCTCTCTCCCTCGATCCCTCCCTTTTCCTCTCCGCTCGGATGGAGTCACGACACTAGAGAGTGCGTTGGAGGAGGGGGGCTCGGTGGGGGACAGGTTAGTGGGTGCCGGAGGGGAGGTTGCTGTCTTGTCCTCGCCAGTGGGCGTGCCAGATGGGATTCCAGTTAGACCCTCTATTCATGAAAATTATCAGAGAGTATATGTTGGACGTTTTCCGTGAATTTTAATAAGTTAGATATATGTAAAATCAATTATGGCATTTTCACAATATTGATGAAACAGAGCCGATGCTAATGTTGATTCATAAGTATAGGACAATGTGTTTATTTTTCAAGTTCTGAACGACAGTTTTAACCCTTAAAGTATAACCCTTCATGGATAAAATCATTTCAAAATATCAAAATGCATTCAGTAATGGGCATAATATATAGAAAGGGCTATATCTCTTTATTAAATATTGCATGAAATGCATCTACAAATAGGTTTGATACTTAAGACCAATTTCGAAAAGGCGTATGATAAATCAAAACTAAGAGATTTTATTTAGTTTCTTAAAGTTGAAAGGATTTTTGGTTATTGCAGAAAATGACAAAATTTGGTATGAGGTAGAACTCTTGGTGTCAAAATGCCTGTGTTTCAAGAAATGTTTTCTATGCTTAAATGAGTTTGTATAGTGCCTGTTTTTTTCTTTTGAGACATTCACACGTGCATGCTTTTTTATGGTCGTTATTGCTTATGAGCATTGGAGTTACACGATGCACTCGATCTCTCGCCGGTGTTTGAGGTTAGGGAGGGCACGGCGACGGACGCCATATAGGGACGATGGACTGGCGCGACAATGTATGCCATATAGGGACGATGGACGGGCGCGGCAACGCGCCATATAGGGATGGTGGACGGGTGCAACAACCATTTCGCACAGTGTGCTTAACTCTGTGGAGGCAACCATTTCACGTGGTGTTCTTAATTCATTAGCGCTTTGCTATCTTTATAGCATTTTAATAACTTGAAAGGCTTTGCAGAAACTATGGAGCATGACAAAGAACAAGAAGAGATGTAGGATATGATACCCGGTGAAGATATCACCTCACGGTATCTGAACGACTCCGGTGAGGGAGTGGAGGATCTTGATAAGTCGTAAACGTATCTATAATTTTTGATGTTTCATGCTTGTTTAGTATCTACTTTCTTATGTTTTGTCCATATTGGAGTATTTTTACACATTTTCTGGAACTAACCTATTAACTAGATGCCATAGAGCCAGTTGCCTTACTTCTGCTATTTTTGGTTTTAGAAAAGCTAGTAACGAAATATTCTCGGAATTGTATCGGACAAAAGCCTAAGTCAATATTTTACCCGAAGAAAGACAGAGTCCGGAGGGGAGACAAAGAGGGGCACTAGGGTGGCCACACCCTAGGGTGGCGCGCCACCACCTAGTAATCCACTGACCTAGCCCTTCTGCCTATAAAAGCCTCCCAGGACAAAAACCCTAAATACCCGATCAAAATTCCACGAAAGAGTGTGTAGCCACCGCCATCTCCATCCCTAGATCGGGAGGGATCTAAAGATCTTCCCGGCGCCCTGCAGGAGGGGAGAGATCACCCTGGAGGCCTTCTTCATCACCATGCCTGCCTCCGATGTGATGCGTGAGGAGTTCATCCCTGGAATACGGGTCCATGTAGTAGCTAGATGGTTGGTTCTCCTCCTTTGTGCTACCAAGTTTAGATCTTGTGAGCTCCATTCATGATCAAGATCACCTATTAGTAATCCTACATGTTGTGTTTGTGCGGATCCGATGGATATTGAGATGCTATTTCAGACTGTTTATTGATTCTATCATGTCTATGTTATTTGTGATCTTGCATGCTTTCCGTTGTTAGTAGCTATCTTGGCCAAGTAGATGCTAGCAACTCCAAGAGGGAGTATTTATGCTCGATAGTGGGTTCATGCCTCTAGTAATCTGGGGAAGTGACAGGAATATCTAAGGTACTAGATGTGCTTTTGCTACTAGGGAGTAAACAACAATCCTTTGTCCATGGGACAATCGTATTGTTTACTTTACACACTTTGCTTAATGCAATTATATGTTGCTTGCAACTTAATATTGGAGGGGGTTAGGATGATAACCTGGAGGCAGATTATTAGTCATAGATGCAGTGGGATTACGGTCTATGTATAATGTTGTAATGCCCAATCAAATCTCATAGGAGTCAAGATGATTAGTATATGCATGTATGCTTTCTTGGTGTCTGTTAATTGCCCGGCTGTAATTTATTCACCCAAAATGTCATCTATCTTAAGGGGAATCACCTCTAGTGAACTATGGACCCCAGTCCATTCTTTTACCATCAATCTACCATCTATTTACTGTTTACTTTATGCAAACAATTACTATCTTCCACACAATACGTTTAATCCTTTGTTTCAGCAAAACCGGTGTAAGTTGGGGCAAAGTTCTGTGGTTGTGTTGTGCAGGATTCCAAGTTGGAGACAACACCTTGGAGTTGTTTCCTTGCTCCTACTAGTTCGATAACCTTGGTTTCATAACTGAGGAAAAACTTGTTGATGTGCTCATCATACCTTCCTCTTGGGGTTCCCAACGAGCTCGATATATTTTGAGCCATCAAGCCTTTTTTCTGGCGCCGTTGCCGGGGAGTCAAGGACAGCTTCACAAGGGGAGTCCTTCATAACCAATCTCTTTACTTTGTTTTTTTGTTTCGCTTAGTTTATTTCTTCTTTGTTTGCTTGTTTATTTTATCAAAAACATAAAAAAATAGTTGTACTGGTTTGCTTCCTTTATTAAAAACACAAAAAAATGAATACTCCTAAAAATACTAAGTTGTGTGACTTCACCAGCACCAACAACAATGATTTCATGTGCACACCTATTGCTCCACCTGTTCCTGAAGCTACTTTCTTTGAAATTAAACCTGCTTTGCTCAATCTTGTTATGAAAGAACAATTTTCTAGTGTTGGTACTAAAGATGCTGCTGCTCACCTTAATAACTTTGTTGAACTTAGTGAGATACAAAAACATAGGGATATAGATGGAGATATTATTAAGCTTAGATTGTTTCCTTTCTATTTGAGAGGAAAAGCTAAAGAATGGTTGCTATCCCTAACTAGAAATAGTATTGATTCTTGAACTAAATGCAAAGATGCTTTCATTAGAAAATACTATCCTTCTGCTAAGATTATATCTATGAGAAGTGAAATAATGAAATTTAAACAATCTGATAATGAACATGCTTCTCAAGCTATCTTTGGTAAAGAATTTTCCCACTCATGGACTAACTACTTAGATGATTATCCGAACCTTTTATGCATGACTGAATTATTCTTCAAGAAATCTGCTGATTTTGTTGCTGGAGGTACCTTTATGACCATTACTTTGGGTGTTGCAACAAAGCTCCTTGATAATATGATGGTTAACTATTATGAATGGCACACTGAGAGAGCTCAACAAATGTAAGAAGGTAAATTATGTTGAACAAACATCCTCCTTGAGTGATAAAATTGATGTTATTATGTCTATGCTTGCTAATGGGAAAGCTCATATTGATCCAAATCATGTTCCCTTAGCCTCTTTGGTTGCTCAAGAAGAGAAAGTTGATGTGAACTTTATTAGAAATAATAAATTTAGTAACAATGCTTATAGGAATAATTTTGGTAGTAATAATTATAGGCCATATCCTCCCAATAATGGTAGTGCTTATGGAAATTCCTACAATAATAATAGAAGTGCACCCTCTGAACTTGAAGTCATGTTTAAAGATTTTATTAGTAAATAATCTGCTTTCAATAAAACTATTGAGGAAATAATTTCTAATGTTGAAATAAATATAGCATCGTTGTCTGAAGCACAATCTTCTTTGATTAATAAAATGACTGCTAAACCTGAAACTATTGAAAACCCCTTTGCTGCTACTAATGCCATACAAGTTAGAATTGATGAAAATGTTAGACTGTTAGCTGAATTATATGCTAAGTGGGAAAGAGAAGATGAAATTGCTAGAAATAGTAGTATTTGTGCTATCACCACCACTAATGTTGAAGCTAGCAACCCACATGAAGTCCCCATTCCTTTTGCAACAATGCCTAAAACCAATGGAACCTTCTCTAATAAAAATGCTAAAATTCTTCAAAATATGGGAAACAATAGCTCTACTACCTTGGATGGTAATTATAATTTTGATATTGATGGTTGCAATATCTCTGAAGTAATTATGTTCCAACAAAATCTTGCTAAAAGTCCTAATGCTAGTGCTATGAATATGGCCTTTACAAAACACATTACTGATGCTGTCGTAAAAATTAAAGAAGAAAAGATGAAACATAAAGCTTCTATTCCCTATGAATTTAGAAGATGGTTGGGAACCCATCATTAATATGAAAGTGAATGATTTTGATCTCAAATATTTATGTGGTCTTGATAGTAGTGTTTCTATTATTCCTAGAAATATTTATGAAATGCTTGATTCGCCACCATTGGAAGATTGTTATTTAAATGTCTAACTTGATGATAATGCTAAAAATAAACTCATGGGAAGTATTAATGTTGTTCTTATTATGGTTAACAATACCTATGTCCTCATTGATTTCTATGTTTTGGATGTTAAATGCAATGCTTCTTGTCCTATTATTTTGGGAAGACCTTTTCTTAGAACTGTTGGTACCATTATTAATATGAAAGAAGGCACCATTAAATATCAATTCCCACACAAGAAAGGTATATAACACTTCCCTAAGAAGAGAGATAAGATTTCTTTTGCCTCTCCTATTAAAAACAAAATTTTCTCTTAATGCTTATTTATTTGAGAATACTTGATTCTTGCTTCTTATGCCTAGCTCAAAGGTGTTAAAGAAAAGCACTTATTGGGAGATAACCCAAATTTTAGTCAATAAATTTTTATTTTGTTGAGTCTTGGAAGTTATTGCCTCTGTAATAACCTCTCCTTATCT
This sequence comes from Avena eriantha, assembly GCA_910589775.1. Lineage (NCBI taxonomy): Eukaryota > Viridiplantae > Streptophyta > Magnoliopsida > Poales > Poaceae > Avena > Avena eriantha. The sequence goes on from OU342743.1 coordinate 303,120,081, forward strand.
TTTTTGTGTGGTTTTTGTGCCAAGAGTAACCACTAATGAGAGAAAAGTAAGACTTGAGAAAGTTGCTGTCCTGAAATAGATTTTGTGCTTCGCTGTAAAAATTCGTGAAAAATCTCTGTACGTCCGATTGAGCTGTAATTTTTTGTGCTTCTGCCCCAGGTTGTTTTACAACTTTAGTTAGTTTAACACTTTTCGATGTGAGCAACAGAAGGTTTTCGGAAAAATTGGTTTTTTCCTGCTGGTCTGTTTTGACAGATTTCTGCCATTATTTGCATTTGCCCCTTAAATCTCTTTCTCTTTGAGTTCTTGCCAATTTATTGAACTTTTAAATGGAATTGCTACAGTAGCTTGTGTTTTAATGGAAGTTTTACTTGTGTTGAAACTGAACGTAAAGACTTATTATCTTGAATACACTAATGTTGCTAATGAAGATTGTGTGAAGTTTTGTATGAAGGAAATTTTAAAGGATGAAGAATGGAAAAAATATCAAGATTGGGGATGCCACCCGTGTCACTCGAAGAAATATTCAATAAGTACAAGCGTTAAATCTTGGGGATGCCCAAGGCATCCCCTTCTTCATTAATAAAAATCTCAGGTTTTCTTCCAAACACTTCATTTTTATTGTTTCATGCACAATTGTGTTGTTCTTGGAGCGTCTTCGTTTTTGTTTTTAGTTTTATTTTGCTTGGTTTTCTTAAATAAATTGGTTGGACCCCGCATTCATACATAGTTTCAAATAAGTTGATTTGGATTGGAAAGGAGTAGGAAAGTTCATGCTTATAAGTGGTATAAAAGGAGCTTGTTTTTGACTGTGACTTAGACTTTATCATGTCATGCTTGATATTGCTTTGACTTTATGCTTAGTGATATTGATGTAGCATGACTTGTTACGAACAATTGCAATTGCTTATTGTGCCTTGAAAGAATCATGCGTTGTTTTAGCATATAAATGCATAATATTGTGGTATTCTCCTTTGATGCTTTATTTGGGTTGACTTGGCGCATGCTCACACCATGTTAAGACTATACCAAGTCACCATAGCCTCTATGATCATTTAGTTTTCGACTTCTAGTATCACTTTATGCTTTAATTAATAATGTTTTGTCGCTTTGCATGATTATGGCCATTATTGCTCTCTTAGTTGGTCACTACCAGTCTTTTGCTAGCCTCCACATGTACCAAGTATGAGTTCTACTCATGCATCCAACTCCCAATAAAACCAAGTTATTCCAAAGAGTCAATCATACCTACCTATTAGCATTATTGGTATTCCATGTATATTCATGTTTTTATCTACCTTATGAATTAAACTTGTTATGTGAAAATTAGTGATTAAAGCTCTCACGAACTTGATGGCACACTTTACATTCTTGCACTTAATAAACTTGAACCATTGTGCCCATCTATGTTGCAATGGTTACAATATGCCTCCTATATTTGATGATTATGGTGATGAGAATAATAATGATAGCTATTTTGTTGATTTTTCTCCCACTACAATTACTAAGAATGACTATGTTTATGTTGAGAGTATTAATTCTTTTATGCATATGGCTCATGATAAGAATGTTTTATGTGATAGTAATATTGTTAATTTTATTCATGATGTTACTGAAAGTTATTATGAGAGAGGTAAACATGGTTTTATGCATCTTAATAATATTAGGTTTCCCCTCTTTATGTTGAAAGTCTTGAAGTTGAACTTGTTTTGCTTTCCTATGCTTGTTGCTTTGTGCTTTCATGACTTGTTTCTTTACAAGATTCCTATGCATAGGAAGTGGGTTAGACTTAAATGTGTTTTGAATTTGCTTCTTGACACTCTCTTTTACTTCAATTCATATTTCCTATGTGAGCATCTTCTCAAACTATCATGCCTAACTTAAAGGCGTTAAAGAAAAGTACTTATTGAGAGATTACCCAAAAGTTTTAGATGAGTCTTGGATGTTATTACTTCTGTAATAACCTCTCCTTATCCTTTTTATTTGCTTTTTGTGCCAAGAGTAACCTCTAATGAGAGAGAAGTAATGCTTGCGTAAGTTGCTGTCCCAAAAAAGATTTTTGTCCTTCACCGTAAAAATTCGTGTAAAATCTCTATACATCATTTGGAGGCGTGAATTTTGTGCTTCTGCCCCAGGTTGTTGTCTAACTTTCGTTAGTTCAACACTTTTTGATTTGAGCAACAGAAGGTTTTCGAAAAAATTCGTATTTACCTGCTGGTCTGTTTTGACAGATTTCTGCCATTATTTTTATTTGCTTCTTGTTGGTTCCTTTTTTAGTTCTTTTGGGAATTGAGATTTTTGAGGGAAGTGCTACAATAGCTTGTGTTTTAATGGAAGTTTTATTGTTGTTTAAACTGAACCCAAATACTTATTATCTTGAGTGCACTAATATTGCTAATAAAGATTGTGTTAAGTTTTGTATGAAGGAAATTTTTCAGGTGTATGGAGAGAATGATGTAATGAGATGAAGAATGGACAAAAGCTCAAGATTGGTGATGCCACCCCGTGTCACCCCAATAAATATCCAAGAAGTACAAGCATCAAATCTTGGGGATGCCCAAGGCATCCCCTTCTTCATCAATAAAAATCTCAGGTTTCTTTCAAACACTTCATTTTTATTGTTTCATGCACAATTGTCTTGTTCTTGGAGCGTCTTCATTTTTTTTATTTTAGTTTTATTTTTTTTGGTTTGATTAAATAAGTTGGTTGGATCCCAACACACTTATTTTGGAGAGAGACACACCCCATTATTCATTGCCTGGAACACTCTAGTTTTCACTCTAATTGTTTTGTGAGTGTTCTCTTTTGCTAGCACTGGTTTTAGCCTTAGTTTTCTTGTGCTTTCAGCTTAGAACTTTTTAGTTATTCCTTTTGGATTTGTGAGACAAGCTCACTGACCTTTATTTATTATTATCTTTGTGAGTTCTTTCAAATAAGTTGGTTTGGATTGGAAAAGAGTAGGAAAAGTTCATGCTTAAGTGGTAAAAGGAGCTTGTTTTTGACTGTGACCTATGCTTTGTCATGTCATTCTTGGTATTGTTTTGGCTTTATGCTTACCAATTATTGCTGTACCATGATTTGTTATAAACAATTGAGATTGCTTAATGTGCCTTGGAAGAATCATGCGTTGTTTTAGCATATTAAAGCATAGTATTGTGGTATTCCCCTTTGAGCTTTATTTGGGTTGGCTTGGCGCATGCTCACACCATGTTATGACTATCCCAAGTCACCATAGCCTTTATGATCTTTTAGTTTTCGACTTGTAATATCACTTTATGCTTTAATCAATAATATTTTGTCGCTTTACATGATTATGGCCATTATTGCTCTCTTAGTTGGTCGCTCCCAGTCTTTTGTTAGCCTCCATAACCAAGTATGAGTCCCACTCATGCATCCAACTCCATTAAACCAAGTTATTCCAAAGAGTCCACCATACCTACCTATTAGCATTTGCTATTCCAAGTATATTCATGTTTTTATCTACCTTCTGAATTAAACTTGTTATGTGACAATTAGTGATTAAAGCTCTCACGAACTTGATGGCACACTTTACTTTCTTGCATTTAATAAAATTGAACCATTGCGTCCACCTTTGTTGCGTATATGCTTGCGCTTTATAAGTTGAAGTTAGCAGAACCATGTATCATGGGGAACTCTTTCAACATTTCACTTGTACATTGTACCCCGTTGATATCATGTTCTTTTGCTTATGGATCCCGGAGGTGTGAAATAAAAGGGGAACTTGTAAGATCATGGAGTTTGTATGTGTGTTAGAGAAATTCCTAGGCCACTAGCCTAAGCCATGCCTCATCATGGTGGAAACTTGCAGCATAACCATAATGAGCACTCTATCAAGCATCCTCAATAAAAACCTATGAAAATAGCAAATAAAAAGATCGTTCAGATGCGCATTATCTGCTTGCCTTGTCATTTTGATTATGGGATAGCTCCTGTATCATGTGCAAGGGGTACCTCGTTGGCAGTTCTCTATGATACATATGTACTTACAATGACAAGAGCTTACTTGTGACTAAAGTTGAGTAGCATGAGGTTCGGTCTTCGTAAGTAAGGGGCATGAGATTTCGGCTTATAACTTGTCAAGCATATCCTCTTAGTTGTGACACTTTAACCTTAATCACCTAAAGATGCTTATGATAGGGGCAATGAGAGCTGAAAGCTAATAAGTACCATAATTTTTGGAAGTTGTTTATGAAACTTGAATCCCTGCGTCCTTCTATGAAGGCATTTCTTTTACTTTTATGTTGAGTCTCCATCTTCTATCTTTATGCACCTATTGAGAGAGCATAGTGGCCATTCTTAGTTCTATGTGCATTGTCCCAAGACTTGTTGATTGATGCATAACTTTGATATTGCTTATTCTTAAACTATTTGTATCTAGTCACCCTTATGAACTTTGAAGGTGTCCTATGCATTTATGTTTTGATACTCCATGAGGGACAAGCTGAATGCCACTATGCTATGTTTTCTTTATGTGAAACAAACAAACGTCTTGCAGAGCATTGTTATTCATGAATCCTTTGTTTGTATCCTTTCATGTTGCATGCATAGTTACTCTGTCTTATTGTTAGAACTATATCTTTCATGCTATGTTGAAGTACTATGATCCCAGTTATCAATGTTTTACAAATACTTTGATCAAGTTTATGATGGTGCATGTCACCTAAAAAATTATCCTTTCTTTCTATCACTTACCTACTCGAGGATGAGCTAGAGTTAAGCTTGGGGATGTTGATACGTTGCAAACGTATCTATAATTTTTGATGTTCCATGCTTGTTTAGTATCTACTTTGCTTTGCTTTGTCAAGACTTTGAGGTATTTTTATATGTTTTCTGGGATTAACCTATTAACAAGATGCCACAGTGCCAGGTGCTTGTTTTCTTCTGTTTTTGGTTCCAGAAAAGGCATAAAATCAATATTCTCGGAATTGGACGGGACAAAAGCCAATATGCCTATTTTTCCTGGAGCAACACGGAAACACGAAGCAGAGGCGGGGTAGGGCACCAGGGTGGGCACACCATATGGTGGCGCGGGCTAGCCCTGGCTGCGCCACCAGGTTGTGTGGGCCCCCTGGCCTCCCACCGACCTTGCCTCTTCGCCTATAAGATGCATCCCGATGCAAAAACCCTAGATCGTCCAGCCTCCAGCCACGAAAAGTTCCGTAGCGCCGCTGCCACCGAAGGGAGATTTGGGGGACAGAAAGTCTTTGTTCCGGTACCCTGCCAGGACAGGGAATTGCCCCTTGAGCCATCTCCATCGATCTCCACCACCATCTCCATCGTCGTTGCTGATTCCCATAATGATGAGGGAGTAGTTCTTCCTCAAGGCTAAGGGTTCTTCCGGTAGCTATGTGTTCATCTCTCTCTCTATGCATGATCATATTGTGCTCATGAGCTTTGTAATCAAGTAGATCTACCTTGCTACTCAAGTGCTTTAATAGATCTCTGCTCTCCCCGTGTGTGTGAATGTGACAACGCGCACACCATGGTGGCACTTAGGCTAGAGATTACAAATACTTGTTATGCGTTATGTTTGGAGTTGGATGTCTCTAAGAAATTGTGGTATTTGTTGGAACCATCTAGCGCTCAAGGTGATAGTGTGGGGTTATCCAGATGGGAAAAAAACTTTGAGGTGTGTTGTTATAGACCTACCATGGATTAGAGTGTCCAACCAGAGAGTAGTTTAGAGTAGTATCATAAAGAGAAAATATTTATATGAGAGTGTTCACTAGCGAAAGTATGATCCCTAGGCCTTGTTTCTAAGCATTGAAACACCATTTGCAACTAGATCTGTTATCTGTTTGCTTGCTTCCATCTTTATTTCAGTTTGCCTTTAGTCTCTTCCATGCCATCAAGCTATTTTCTGGCACCGTTGTCCTATATCCATACCACTTGTATTTTACTATCTCTTCGCCGAACTAGTGCACCTATACACCTGAAAAGTATATTGGGTGTGACATGGGTATACCCTATAGGTACTCGAGCTTGGTATATACAGCCTGAATACAGTGGAAGCCCACGGTGTCGCCAAGGCCCAAATAGAGAAATCGAGTAGCCTACGGACTCTTGATTGCTTGAAGAACAAGAAGAAGCCAAAGATAGAAAGTTCAAAGGGAAAAACCCTAACCTGTAACCGACTCGACATGCTACCCGAGACCTGGACTATCTATATAAAGGCCAGGAGGGGGCGGCGAGGAGGACACACGCAACCCTAGTTTCCACGACCCTTGCCAGATTGCATCTGCGCACCATTGTAATCCTCGATTCCTTCAATAATTCCATGTGCAGACAAGCAGGAGTAGGGACCTCTACGAGGCCTGAACCTGGGTAAATCTTCGAGTCCCCTGTGTGCTTGTTTGCTAGCCGATAGATGTCTCCAAAACCCAAGTCCATAACAATGGGCATTGATGAGTTAAACCCTCGTCAATTGGCGCCGTTTGTGGGAAGTGGGAGTGCTGATGTTGCGGCTTCTCCGGCCCCATCAACTGCGATCTACAACTCCGCAACAACGGAGATCCGCTAGCTCTTCGGCGTGTTCAACTTCACCGTCCACACGCCGGCCACTCGCCCGGCTTTCGAATCCGTGGGCGATGGGATCAGCATGGCGATCGGGAGCTTCCGCTTCCAAGTTGGTCAGATGGGCACGCTTTGCATGCCTGACCAGCCGATGATAATGTCGATTACTCCGGCATCGTGTTTTCCTCCGCCGATCGGCACCCTCAGCGAACTCAATGCCTCGACAACAGTCGAGAATACGGACAGTGACAGCAGTCGCGAATCCGATCTGAGCGATTTGGCAACTGAAGATGGAGCCTACGGTTCTGGATCTGAAAGTTGTGGGAGCAGCAGCCTCCCCAACCACTTCATGTGCGCCGTCATCAACGCGGGCAACTCCTCCACCAATCGCGACAACACTGGCAATGGTGGCCACGGAGCCGACCCGCCAAATGGCGGCATACCCAATGGCGGACCACCGCCAAACGGCGGACCATCGCCAAACAGCGCCCCCGTCAACAACGGAGGGGCGGTCGAACCTCCAACCATAATAAATGAGCAGACCGGCGAACGCATCGTGATCAGGCTCAACGAACTCGAGTGGGCTTGCTGCCGTGATGCCCTACGGGGTAACCCTCTACCCTTTGGCTTCCCGCAAGAACTTCTGATGGGATACCATTGCCTCCTGAAGGAGGAATTCAAGCGCCAAGTGCAAACAATCACGCAACTCGAGGCATGCAAAAAGGCGGCAGACGAGTCAAGCCTCCGACGAGCTGGGCTCTCCTCCCATGGAGGATCCTCCTCCAAGTGCAACGAGTACCTCGCTAACAAAAGGCGATCTCGACTAGCCCACCTCACTGAGCAGGAGTGTGTAGAAGCCGCAAAGGTCCTCGACTTCGGCTCCATGATGGTGGATTTGCGTGGCAATGTGCTACCAAAAATGCCGCAAACTGCGGCAACGGCGGCCACCATGTACCTCCTCAACAACCAACCGCCAGCTGGAGACCCTCAGGCTACCATGCACCAATCTACGATCGCAGCTTAGGGTTAATCGAGGCCGCCCTCGACAAGGAGCCAACACCGGAGCCGAAGAAGGGCAAGGCTCTGGCAAAATGCTATTCCTTGCCCTCATCCAGCGATGACAGCCATGATCTGTCTCGACGCCGCCACTCATGGCGACATGACCACAACTACAACACGCTTGACGATATCACGTAGCGCAAGATCGACAAGTCAAGGGCGTGACGTGCCTGATCGACTGACTCAGAAGACGAGGATGTGGAGCTCTGTGGCGCTAGATGCTTTAGCAGGGCCATCAGGCAAAAGTGAATGCCCAAGGGATTTAAGCTCCCATTAGAGAACCCGAAGTTTGACGGTCTGTAGGACTCGAAAATCTGGTTGGAGGACCACATCTCCTCCGTCAGGCTCCACGGCGGAAGTCGAAGTACGGCTATGCAGTGCCTGCATCTATAGCTGCAGGGCGCCGCCCGAGCATGGCTCAACAACCTCCCGCGTGGATCCATTCACAGTTGGGAAGAGCTGGTTTACAGCTTTGTGTGCAACTTCAAGGGAACCTACAAAAGTCCTACGTCAATCGAAGAGCTGAGGTGCTGGCAGCAAAGATCAGGTGAATCACTACGCTCGTACATCTAGAGGTGGTCCATCATCAAGAACTCCACAGAAAATATCTCGGAGGACCGCGCAATCGATGCATTCAATGGCGGCGTTCGCCGCATAGAGCTCAGGGAGGAGCTGGGCCGCTCGAAGCCCAAGACCATCGACCACTTGATGGAAATCGTGAATCGGTGGGCTGACGGAGAAGATTTGGTAAAGAATCGCGTTCACTCTGACGAGGAAGTCGAACTTGAGCGCAGACGCGACCACTGAAGCAAACAGCGAAAGCGCATCTATGATGATCGTGACGACGTCAACATGGTCGCAGCCAGCTACACCGACAGGCCCGACGACAACCGCAACAACGGCTACCGCAGCGGTGGATACTGCGACTCCGGGAAAACCACACAAGTATGGCAGCGCCGCACTCGCGATGACGCACCCGCCGCGTTCGTTGAAGACAAGCTGTCCGGGCCATGCACCGTGCACTTCTACATCGACAAGCATGGCGGCAAAAAGAAATCCAGCCACCTCCTCAAAGACTGCCACGAGTTCCTCAAACTCCATGAAGGCCTGGCTTGGATGAATCGTGACACAGTCAACAGGGGCTACGGAGCCGCCCTAGGCGCTGTGGCACATGGAGCTCCTCCACCACCACCTAGACCACCACCAAACGCGGCCGCACCTGCCCAGCACCACGTAGGCGAGCCGTACCCGCGGGCCATGGGCACCATGATGATCCAAAAGGGTCGCCCCTCCAACCGGGTGCAAAAGTCCATCACCCGCCAAGTCAATCTAGCGACAAACTCGCCACCATCTACCACTGAGTACCTCAGTGGAAGCGATTCATGCATCACCTTCGACAAACGCGACCATCCGCGCCAAGTACCTCGTCCAGGCCACTGTCCCCTCGTACTCGAGGCACAAATTGGAGGCTTCGACATGAGCCGCATATTCATGGACGACGGAAGCGGCATCAACCTTATGTTCATGAGTACCTTGCGAGCAATGAGGATCCCTCTGACTTGCTTAGAGGCCTCATACACAACATTCCACGGCATTGTCCCAGGCAAGGGCGTGTATCCCCTTGGCAAAATCAACCTCGACGTTATCTTCGGTACGCCAAAAAACTTTCGGCGCAAGCGCATCGACTTTGAAGTCGTCGACTGGCCCTCACAGTACCACTGCATCCTCACACATGTCACGTTTGCTAGGTTCATGGAAGTACCACACTACACCTATCTGCAGATGAAAATGCCAGGCCCTAATGGTGTCATCACAATCAACGGAAGCTTCGAGAGGTCCGACAGTTGCGACAGGGAATTCAACAGAATTTCCCAGTCCTTCGGCATGCAGGAAGAACTTACGAGACTAAAGGAGTCGATAGACAATAGTTTGCCTCCCCTGAGCCGGCCAAGTTCACCCGACCTATCTTTCGACTCATCGGTGCACACAAAAAAAGTTCAGGTCCACCCATCGGATCCCACCAAGACGACCCTCATCGCCAACAACTTGACTCCCGCATAGGAACTCGTGCTCGTCGAATTCCTCCATGAGCACTGGGAAATCTTCGCCTGGTGTCCAGCAGACATGCCAGGGGTTCCTAGGCAATTCGCCGAGCACGCACTCAATGTCAACCCAGACGCAAGGCCAGTAAACAAACAATTCGGCGACTGTCTGAACCAAGAGCAAAGGCAGTCGGAATGGAGATCAATAGACTCCTCGACGCCAAATTTATACGCGAGATCAAGGAAAGCACTTGGCTCGCCAACACGGTGCTAGTACCATAGAAGGACACGGATATCCTGCGGATGTGTGTGGACTTCACCTCTCTGAATAAGCACTGCCCAAAGGATCACTTCCCGCTACCGCGAATCGACCAGATCATCGACTCCACTGCGGGATGTGAGCGCCTCTGCTTCCTCGACGCCTACTCAGGCTACAACCAGATTCGAATGAAGGAGGAAGATCAAGAAAAAATGGCGTTTACAACGCCTTTTGGTGTGTTCTGCTACAACACAATGCCCTTCGGGCTAACGCATGAGCCACCTACCAGCGATGCATGCAGGCTTGCCTCAAGAACCAACTTGGTCGCAACATCCAAGTCTATGTGGACGACATAGTAATCAAGACCAAAGAGGAAGCCTCGCTAATTAACGATTTGCGTGAAACCTTCGCCAACCTCGATCGCTACCGGATCAAGCTCAATCCGGACAAATGCGCTTTCGGCGTACCATCTGGGCAACTACTCGGATATGTTATCTCTGCGAGAGGGATCGAGGCGAACCCGAAGAAAATAAAAGCCATACTGGCCATGGAGAAGCCGAAAAACATAAGAGGTGTCCAACAGCTGGCTGGGCGAATCGTGGCGCTTAGTCGATTCATCCGTCGGATGGGTGAAAAGGCACGGCCCTTCTACCAACTCCTCCACAAAGCTGACAAGTTCGAGTGGACCAACGAGGCGCAGGAAGCATTCGAAGACCTCAAGCGCCTGCTATCCACCTCGCCAGTACAGGTGACCCCACGCGAAAGGGAACCATTATTGCTACACATCTCCGCCACCAACCAGGTGGTCAGCACAATGCTCGTAGTAGAACGAGCCGAGGAAAACAAGGTCCACCGGGTAGAGCGCCCAGTCTATTACCTCAACGAGGTACTTACGCCAACAAAACAGCGGCACCCGCACTACCAGAAACTGGCGTACGACGTCTTCATGACAGCTCGACGACTGCGTCACTATTTCCAAGAACACCCAATCGTGGTAGTCAACGATGCCCCGCTTGGGCATATCCTCAACAACCCTGACACCACTGGACGAGTCGCACTTTGGGGAATTGAACTGTCTCTACGAAACATCACATATGAAAAACGCGATGCAATCAAGTCGCATGTTCTCTCTGACTTCCTCATGCACTGGATGGAGAACCAGCTCCCCGAAAAGCCAGATATGTCCTACCTCTGGACAATGCACTTCGACGGTTCGAAGCGAAAGGATGGGGCCGGCGTAGGTGTCATACTAACATCGCCCCAGGGAGTCAAGCTGAAATATATCTTGTGAATGCATTTCACCGCCTCTAACAATGAAGATGAATACGAGGCCCTACTGCACGGGATGAGGATGGCAAAAGCCTGCCGCGCCAAGAGACTCATAATATATGGCGACTCCAAGCTGGTCGTCAACCAAACAATGCACGAGTGCGACGCACTGAATGACAACATGATTGCATACCGCGACCTCTATGACACACTCGAAGGGGACTTCAACGGTTGTGACCTACGGCACATAGTCCGTGAAAGAAATGAAGAGGCGGACACACTCGCCAACATAGGCTCTACCTGCGCCCCCATACCACCTGGGGTATTTCTCGAGCGCATCTGCGAACGCTCCATCAAGCCAAAGGCCGCAGAGAAGAAAACAAGCGCAACAACGGACTCAGGAGCTGCGCCGCCCAATGAGCCAATGGCACTCAACGACCTGGAGCTAGACACATGACTCGAAGGACCAATGAGCGTCATGATGATCGAGACATCTTGGACCCAACCATACATCACATACCTCCTCAGCAAGAGGCTACCGAACGACCCGACTGATGCCTGGCACATCGCACGGCGCTCCAAGGCATTCACTGTTATCAACGGCGAACTATACAAGCGCAGCATCACAAGAGTACTCCAACGATGCGTCTCCACGGCCGATGAGAGAGCTGTTCTCCTCGACATCCATGAGGGGACCTGCGGGCACCACGCCGGCAGTCGTGCCCTCATCGCCAAATCTCTACGAGCTGGATTCTACTGGCCTACGACCATGCGTGATGCCAAGGACATCGTCGAAAAATGCAACGCTTGCCAGCGATTCGCGGGCAAGCCACACACACCTAGCGCAGAGCTCCGACCAATTCCATTGGCCTAGCCCTTCGCGCAATGGGGACGCGACATGGTCGGCAAAATCCCAAGGTCCTCACGAGGAGGCTACGTCCACCTCTTGGTCGCAGTCGAGAAATTCACCAAGTGGATAGAGGCCATGCCAGTGACTAAGTCAGGATACAGCGCAGTCAAGTTCTTCGAGTCCATCGTCTACCGCTTCGGAGTGCCACACAGCATCATCACGGACAACGGGACGAACTTCACATCCAAGGAGTTCTAAGAATTCTGTGAGAATCTAGGAATCAATGTCAGTTATGCCTCCACATCGCACCCACAGACCAACGGTCAGGACAAAAAAGCTAACGGGCTCGTCTGCGGCGGCATCAAGAAACGACTCCTCAGGCCACTCGAACAGGCCGCGGGCTGCTGGCCAGACGAGCTACAATTGGTACTCTGGATCCTGCGCACAACTCCAAACAGCGCCACAGGGTACACCCCGTTCTTCATGGTGCACGGAGCTGAAGCGGTGCTACCCGCCGAAATACGATACAAAGCACCGCGTGTGGTCCCTTACAGCGAGCAGGAGTGAACTCTTGCACTCGAAGACTCCGTCGACCTCCTTGACGAGGCGAGGGAAATCGCCACGGAAAGATCAACGATCTACCAGCAGAACCTGCGTAACTAGCACAGGAGAAGGCTACGCCCTAGGTCCTTCGTCGAAGGCGACCTAGTCCTACGACTGAAGTAGCAAGGGCATCTCAAGCTCGAGTCCCCCTGGGAGGGACCATACGTGATTATAGAAGTAATCCCATGTGGCACCTATCGCCTTAAATATTTAGAGATAGGAGTCGCATACTCCAACCCTTGGAACGTCGCGCAGCTGCGATGCTTCTACCCCTAGTCGTTTTTGTTTTTACATTGAAAATAAGGCTACTCAGCCAAGGCTACTTAGCCACACATTGTACCTCGTACTACCTTGCGAATAAATAAAGCTAAGTGCCCCAAAACTTTGTGTTTTTTTATTTCTTTTTATTCTTCGCTAATTATCCACTCGGGGGCTGCGCCACCCTTTACACATCTGTTCTACGAACTAACCCGATATCCTGAGTAGCTGGCACACCAATCGAAACCCTTGACAAACACCAACCCAGTTGCAACGCACCTGACAGGTTGGCAAGGGGAGGAGATAAGCACAAGTCAGGCTAACGAAAAAGAATCGCATAGTGCAACGCACTCGCAAAACATACACGCTAACAAGATCTTTATATACATCAATGTTAATCAATTATACACAATATATATATGAACTTTACAACACTGGTACAACTATGTGCAGGATACAAACTAAACTACTGTTGCAGCAAAGGAACGTTGGTCTGCTCCTCGAAAAAGTCGACGATTTCCTCCGCCGGGTGATCCACCGCCTGGTAGTGCGGAACCATGTTCCAAGTCGAACCTGCTGGCGGCGCTGCGGTCCGGACACAATTGCTGCAACATCCACATCAGGCGTGTGCAGTCGTACCAGCGATAAAGCAGCCTTGGCACCAGCCACTAACTATTACCGAACACACTCATGGACTGCACTCAAGTCCTGAAATTTAGCAAGAAGGGCCAGCAGGCTCGACGGAACGGCGTCCAGCAGGAACATCGTCTGATAAATATTCTTCAAACATGATTGCGACTTCTTCAAGAAATGAAGCACTCGCAACGCACGATCCTGCAGGGTCGCCAGCACGATTGCGCGATCATAATCCACCCAGAAGTATCCACTCGCTTGAAGCTGCTCTTGGGTCAGGTCATTCATGTGGATGGCAGTCCTATCCTTTTCATTCTGCGGATGGCGCGCACTGACAACTATACCAAGCAAAGGCAGAAGTATGAAAACAACGAACTACTACGAGTGACTACAGGGCAAAGATAAGGGAGAAGAAAACTAACATTTGAATTGGTCACCTAGATGCGTCACCTCCCCCAGCAGATATTGTTCTCGGGCGACAACCTTCTCCACCCTCGATTTCCATACATCCGCGTTACCACGGAGTATGGGCAATTCACGCTCCAACTGCTTCACGCGGTCATGGCGTCGCGAAAGCAAAGATAGCTCATCCACCCTTGAGCGCGGCGGAGCCATGGTATCATCAGGGGGCGGCGAATCCTGACGTTCCCTCAAAGGATCACTCGATGTGCCCCATCACAAGTCAACCAAGAGACAATAAGAAGACTAAGGCGAGGCATAGACAAACGATTTGAGTACATTTAAGATCAACAAAGTATCAGCAGATACACTCACCAAAAGGCATGTTCTCGACAAAAGAAATAAGCTATTTAACTATTACAAGGCGCGACTACTGAAGAGCAACTGGCTTCTTCGACTTAGAATTCGGCTTTGGGGGCCTCAGCAAGTCTGTGGCAGTATCAGATGCCACAGACTTCCTGCCGGTCCCTAACGTCGCAGCCTTCGCTGCCTTCTTGGCCCGCTGAAGCTCCTCAGAGTACTTCACAAATGTATTAATAAGCTGCGGCCCGTACTTGCCACAAGCAGTTGCAAAAGGAGCAAATACTACCTGCTGGCCATCCGCGCCGACAGGCATCGCCTTGGAGACCGCTGCAGGATCAACTTCGACTCCATGGGCTTGAACCATTGCGAGTGACATTGAAGCGCCAGCCGCACAGAGCGAGTTCTTGAAGCTCACATGAATGCCCCCGGCAAGAGAGTCCACCAGCTCATCCATATTTTTGATCAGCTCAGCCTTGGGCGCCAGCTCCTCCCAAAGGCGACTGAGCACGCCCTTGGCCTTGGTAAGCATCCCCTACACGGCAGTGCTGCGGTCTTCGACTGCTGAGATGGCACCCGCCAACGCATCATCGCAGCGGAGTGCCTGCGCGTCAAAGCTCCACCGTTGGTATCTACAAAAGAATCAAGCATCAGCACAAAGGTCAGCACGGAAGCAAATTCGAAAGGAGAGACACGACAAAAATCTAGATAAGGGCATACCTGAGAGAGCTTTGGCAATCGAGAAAAGTTGTTCTTCGAACAACTTCTCTCTACCTGCGATGGAAGCGCGCAGATCCTCTTCGCGTTTCCGCGATTCGTCCAGCGACATGATTGTCTCATCACGGCTCTTCACCGCCGCAGCAAGCGTTTTCTCAAGGGAAGCAGTGCTACGAAGGAGGGCATTATGCTCAGCTGTGACACAAACAAAGATAAACCGTCAGTCGAATATATCACAAGGAGGCAGGAGAAAAAATAAAGAACACTCACTTTCAACCGCGCGATGGCGATTGTCCAGCATTGCATGCTGATGATCCATCACAAGCACCTGCTCCGCCAAATGAGTGGCTTCCTTCACAAGGAGCTGTAATAAAGAAAACAGTAAAGGATCAGCAGATGGCGTAGATAAAAAATTCGACTGCAACATCAGAAGAAGAGGTACTACACATACATGATCCTCCAATGACTCCGAAGTCGATTGGTGCGCAGTCGTCCGGGCAACCATCCGATGCTCCACATTGTGTGGAGAACTTGATAAATTATGCCCGGAGTGGGCCGCCAATGGAGGGGCAGGAGCGCGCTCAGCCATTTTCTCGGCCTTGGAGGTCGCGACTCCAGATTCCTTCACAAATTGGATGTGGCCAGAAGATGACGACGCCGGCTGACTGAAGACCAAAGCCAACATCAAGAGAAGGCAACTAGAAAAGAATACCCACAAGGAAAATTTTATACTTACCAATCAAACTTGTCAAAATCGAAGGTTTGATCCCCCGACTCCGATGACGATTCCTTCGTCAGTCGCATCTTCTTCCACAGCACTCACGGGAACGGCAGGTATCGGCGACTCTGTGCCAACAGCCGCACCTTCCGGAGTCGAAGGAGACGATGTATCCGAATCCTTGCTGCGTGAATGCTTGCTAGTGTCCGGACCACTCGACTTGGGGGCTTCCTCCTCCACATCAGATGGGGCGGTCGACTCCGACTCGTCCTCTTCAAGGGCTTCACGAGGGATAACCCCCTCAGGAAGAGGGGGCATACAGGGTGACACTCCCCAATCCTGCACACACAAAACAATTTAGCACATGTCAAAGAAAAACAGAAAAGAAGCAATCGACAAATAAATCTACTACGTAGCACAACTGTACCTCAGGAGGAGGATTCGTAGCATCGAATGGAGGCACGACTGGGTCATTGGGAAGTATGTCCTTGGCGGTGTACTTGGTGACCAGTCGCACCCTTTTATCTACTTCACTCGCGGAAATGCCATCGGCAGACACGCGAGTGACATCGTCCGCGCCAACCCACTGGAACATAGGGTGGACTCTGGCCTGCAGGGGCTAGACGCGACGGCGCAACCATGTGCGAATGAGGGCACAACCTCCCTCCTCTTTCCCCATGCGATTCTCGAGGTCGCAGACGCACTCGTAGAGCACATCTGTCTCTACGGATTTGCCGGGCATCACTACGTTCTTCTACGAGCGCATCCTCTTGCATGGCGTCGTTGGGTCAAAGGGCGCGAGTCCGTAGTGGTCACTGTCGGCCTTCAGGTTGCGGATGTGGAACCACTTATCCCTCCACCCTTGGATGGACGCCGTGAGTTTGATGTCGAAGTATGTGGCAGAGGAATCGACGTGGATACCACAGCCTCCTACATCGTAGACTACGGAGCCAGACGCCGACTGGAGTTTCAGCTGGAAGAGATGCTTAAAGAGACCAAAGTGTGGCTCGATTCCGAGCCAGCACTCGCAAAGAGTAATGTAGCAAGATACATGGAGGATGGAGTTGGGGGACAGCTGATGCAGCTGGAGCCCATAGAAACAGAGAAGGCCCCTGAAGAAAGGATGCAGTGGCAAACAGAGACCACGGATGATGAACGCTAGGAACATCACCCGAAAGCTGGCAGGCAGAGAGGGGATTACCTCGCTGCCGAGGACACGCGTGTCAGCGACTACGACAGACAAAACTCCATCTTGGCGTAGAAGACGGAGCTCAGAAGACTTGATCACGGATGCGCGCCACGCGCCATTGGTGACGCGAGTCCCCGTGCCCTTCTTTTTCCCAGCGGCGGTGGTGCTGGTGCCTGCAGCGGCGGAGCCACCCTTCTTCTTCGCAGCAACCGTGGCAGTGGCGGAATCGGCCGCGGCACCTCCAGCACCTCCTTTCTTCTTCCCCATTCTGCGGTGGCAATGTGACAAGAGAAAGTAACTGGGAAATACGCGGAGCTGGTCCAGCGCCGCGAGGAAAGACGAACACAAAGAAGCAGAGGAGCAGCAGCAATGGCGATGGAGGTAAAGGCGGAGAAAAGAAGCAGATGTGAAAAATTACCGTCGCAACATCGCTACTTAACCCCCTGAAAGATACAATCTAATGGCCAGGAAAAACCCTACCAGACGCATGGCGTTCATCGTGCTTGACACGTGGAGGACCTGAAGCATGAACCGTCCCCCACTACCCCCATTCTGCGCGGAAATCGAGGAGGCACAGTTAAAACAGAGATTAAACCGCTCGGTCAAGTCAGAGTCAGAAAATGGGACCCACTACTCGTCACGTCCCGTCAAATTCGCTCACGCGGGCAACTGAGGTCATCACATCATCATCATTGACGTCATTCAAAATTACGCAGCAGAAGACTTCGACTACTTTAGTCCTTGCTCGAGTCTTTGACTCCACCAAGCACTCGGGGGCTACTCCCATAGGGAGCGCTGGTCGCGCACCCTACAATTTTTCTTTTTGCAGGAATATGGACATCAAAAGCATACCCAATCACTCGAATCCGCGATTCGATTATGGACATGGGTTACTCCCATAGGGAGCGCCGGAAACAAATTCGGATGCCGTGCTTGCAGCATGAAGATAAGACCTGGTCGCGCTCTCATAGGGAAACAAATTCGACTCAACCAAGCACTCGAGGGCTACTCCCATAGGGAGCGCTGGTCGCGCATCCTATGATTATTTCTACATCGTACTATGTGTCGATAACATCCACCCCCGAAGCTTATGGCGACACCGCCTCATGATTTTTCCCTACAAAGAGACTGCGTCTCCTGGGTCACTCGAATCATCTCCGGGATGCCAAAAATTCGGATGTCGTGCTTGCAGCATGAAGATAAGACCTGAATAAGGCCTGGCAACGCATTTGCTACGCACTACCAAAAACATATCTGTGCCTACAGGTACGATGAACATGCCTTGACGGACGCGTCGAGTGCTCACACCCGTATACTGAAATTCGACTCCTGTAAGACCTCCGCGACTTGAGTCGAATTACACCAGCACTTTTCCAGACTCGAGTCCGGGGACTCGAGTTTGAGTAGATTGCGTTGTTTTTCCCTAAGGCAGTTAACTGATACCGATATATCGGTCAAATCAGGCACGCATATCAACAATCCCTATGACATAAACAAAGCAGTCGAAAATATACTCATTTGTGCACTCGAAAAGGCTTCATAAAGTCTCCAGTCGAATCTGCGATTCCACTGGACACTCGGGGGCTACTGACATGGGTATACCCTACAGGTACTCGAGCTTGGTATATACGACCTGAATACAGCGGAAGCTCACGGTGTCGCCAAGGTCCAAATAGAGAACTTGAGTAGCCTACGGACTCTTGATTGCTTGAAGAACAAGAAGAAGCCAAAGATATAAAGTTTAAAGGGAAAAACCCTAACCTGTAACCGACTCGACCTGCTACCCGAGATCTGGCCTATATATATAAAGGCCAAGAGGGGCGGAGAGGAGGACACACGCAACCCTAGTTTCCACGACCCTCGCCAGATTGCATATGTGTACCATTGTAATCCTTGATTCCTTCAATAATTCCATGAGCAGACAAGCGGGAGTAGGGACCTCTACGAGCCCTGAACCTGGGTAAATCTTCGAGTCTCCTGTGTGCTTATTTGCTAGCCGATAGATGTCTCTAGCGCTCCCTCCTTCTCCAAAACCTAAGTCCATAACAATGGGCATTGATGAGTTAAACCCTCGCAGGGTGTGTTGGGGACAAAAGAGACTTCTTGTATCTTAATTGCAGGGTTCCTTGAGAAGGATACCTTTGACTACTTCCTCCCTAAGTTCGATAAACCTTGGGTAATCCATTTAAGAGAAACTTGTTGCTATTTTACAAACCTCTGCATTTGAAGGCCCAACAACTGTCTACAAGAATAGAAGTGCGTAGACATCAGGCAGGAAGCCCAGAATAATTTATGTGGATACTATGTTTGCAAGTACATTCGCCAGACGACCTGTGAGCTAGGCAAAATTCCATAACAACTTACAGTACGTAAAAATATTCACAATATTATTTTATTACCATCAATTATGTTGATTTTCATTCATATTTACTGATCCCCTTCTTTAAATTAGATCAAACGGATGCGGGACGGTTTACTATCAAAGGGTCATGTACAAGAAATTCAAAAGGAATTGACGGGATTCTTAGTTAAGGAAGTCATAGATCTAATCGGAGAATAGCATAGGAAATTTATATTTAGACAATACGGATCGTAAGAGAAATTATATTCTATATGTGCATGAACGTCTACTGTATGTAATATGTTCGACTAAACACGGAGAAAGAGGTCACTTCGATCTCTATATTCTTGACGGTGTTGTGTAATGGTTCCTTCATTATTGTATATAGTACCGTCAAGTTCTATATATATCATATCTTAGCACGTCATTTATACCAAATGTCCCACTCCTGCTACGGCAGAAATCCGCTCCAAAACTCTGCCGCGGCAGATAGCCGAAACCCCCAAAATACTGTCGCGGCAGAGCTCCTTTTGTCCCGATTTGTGGTACGAACCGGAACTAAAGGTCCTCCACCCCCGCTCTCCATGTGAAGAGCCTTTAGTACCGGTTCGTAACACAACTAGGACTAAAGGGGGCTCTAGTCCCGATTGCCTAGTCCTGGTTGTGCAACCATGACTAAAAGCAGTTACGAACCGGGACTAAAACCCTGTATTCCACTAGTGCATATCCAGACATTCTATGTTACGTGCACATGTTTTTTGGAAAAAAGAAAAATTTATGTGGTTTGTGTAGAAAGACAAAGAAATGTCCTGTGAATAGTCATGTTGGAGCATTAAAAAAAATTTTTACACATGTCACAAAAAAGGATCATTTTTTCCGAAAACTTCAGGTCAAACACACCCATCTGCATGCAAATATTTTTCTAAATGTTTTAACGTTTTGAAATATGTTTTGAAACAACCGGTTCATTTGCAACAGTGAGCCGAATTATATTTCCATTATCTCTTACGTATTACATGTTGCACAGAAAAGGCAAAACGTGTTACGCAATAGATTAGTATGTTTTTGAATTTGTTTATGACAATTAACGTTCACTTGCTGCTATAATTGCGGCATCGTACAACAGAGAAAAAATATCCAATCTTTCTTTTTACACTAATAGAAACTAGGTCACTTGTACCGGTTTTTAAGTCTCATTTACACCGGTTGTGCAACCGGTGCAAAGGAATCGGGACTAAAGGTCCAACTCTTTAGCACCGGTCTCCATGTGGGCGCCTCTGGCTCGGCTAGCCTGAGAAATTTTAGCACCGGTTCGCAATACGAACCGATGCTAAAGGGTGACCACGTGGCGATCCGTGGGCGTAGCTGCGGATTCTGCCATGACAGAGATTTGGGGCATTTTCCTGCCGCGTCACCCATGGCTCGCCATTTGGAACATGTTGACGCACACACATGAAGCAAAATATTATATTACACAAAATCGTCATTAATATAGAGATCGAAGTGACCTCTGTCATCGTACTTGGTTGGACATATTAACTTAACGGTACACGAGTTTATGCATATAAATAATATAATTTCTATTACAATTCCTATTGTCCGAAATTGTAGGACTTATGGTATTCTCCGGTTGGGTCTATTGAATTGCTTGTACGTGCTTAGTTGCTAGAAGCTCGTCCCGCAATCTTTCCATCTAATTTAAAGAAGGGGTCAATATATATGAATAAAACTCAACACACAATTGATGAAGATAAAATAAAATGGTGAGAATATTGTTTACATGCATGAATTTGATTTATAATACGATCACCCTTCTCACAGGTCATCTGATGAATGAACTCGCAAATGTAAAATCCATATAAATTATTCCTGTCTTCCTGTTTCAAGCACTTTACAAGAACAGAGTTCAATCAAAATAATAATCACGGATGATAATGGTATTAAAACTAGAATCAAAGAGACGCGCGGACCTAGCTAGTAGTACTTACCGATATATGTTCAAATTGAAGCTCCAGATTCTATGCACCCGGAGCCATCTTCGTGAACCGTTTCCAAGCACTGCTCGACAAAGAAAATGAAGAAAGGAGTTATTAATTACTTGATGGAAAATGAACAAAAGTTTCCGATATAGTGTTATAATGTTGAAATTACCTCTGAAGCATATCCTGCATGTCTCCCCATGTCTTAAGGGGTTTACGTTTCGAGTCCATGACTTTTACTAGTCCTCAATCAGGGGTTATGATTAGGAGAATAAAATGGTAGTTGTGCACACGCATAACTGATCAACTACACTTAACATCGAGCAAGCAAAATAGAATATGTACAAGACAGTAACACTCACAGGTAGTTGTAAGGAAATAGTATTTCCGATTTGGTTTCATTAAACCTTAACGCGCGTACCAAGTTATCCTACGTGTCCTTGGGATAGTTATGGAGAGTATGTCCATTCACGTTATATGGATCAATGAACCCAATGTCATAGATTATTCATCCTTTCCTGCATTCGAGAATCTTCAATCTGCATAATTAATATAGTGATGAGTACATATATGCAATAAATGAGCTGAGCTAGAGAATATTTAAATACAAAATTAATACTTACAGACAATAGGCACTGACAAGTGATTTGCCGATGGTGTCTTGATCGTAGAGCTAGAATAATTCAATAAATTTGATGTTTATCTCATCATGCCCGTAATGATCCGGTTTAAGTCCCATTATGATCCAGCTCGCCCCATCCTTACAGGCTTGCACATACCACCGATGCAACTTTCGCAATTGTGTTGGTAGATGCGAGATTTGCTCAGATGTGACGAGAGGGTCCCCGTACTTGTATTGGTATGCTACTTGATCACCTATGGGGAATTCGACCCGACTTAAGTACTCAGGAATACTCATATCAAAAGCTTCGGCTTCATCTTTGTATAGTTTTACCATCTCCAGATCCAAGCACTCGATGGGATACACTTGTAGCAGGGGGCACGAGTTTTTCTGTTCTCTGAGTTGGGGAACTGATTTCCCTTTTGTACTACTATTTCTCGACCGCTCTTTTGATGCCTTATGTGACATAAGAATAGAGTGGTCATAGTCTAATATAAGCCTTGGCTCAGGTTTTGACAGGATCTTCAGCATTCTTAACATTTTTTCCTTCTCTATAGGCGGCTCAGCGGGCTTCTTCTTCCTTCCAGGGAACTGTTTCACTTCTTCCTGTACTTTTGGGAGGGGCTCTGGTCGATGGATGGGTGATCGGTTAAGACTCATCACCGACGAAGTTGTGCTGGTATGCTTCCGCTTTTGGCTCTCAGACTTAGTGGACAACGGCGGCGGCGGAGACTGCTGATGCGGCAACAGAGACTGCTGATGCGGCGGAGGAGAAGGCTGACGCGGTGGACTAGGCTGATGCGGCGGCGGAGTAGGCTGACATGCTGGAGACAGGTGAGGAGACGGAGACGGCTGACGCTGCGGAGACGGCTGACGCACTGGAGACCTTGGCGTCCAATTTGGAAGCACAATATATTCCTTTCGCCATAGAATGGTGGTGTTTATAGTATCTCCCAGCACAAGCAAATCCCCTTCACCGGCAGGGTAGTCAAGCGCCAGTTTCTCAAACCCGCTCGTAACTTGATCAACCCCTCCGACATCATAGCCTTGTGGAACCGGTCTGCAATGGTAAGTTGGCGTGCACGTGGGTAAGGCATAGCCGACCGTCGCCTTCATGATTAAGTTCACAACCTTCACATGTAGCTCGTAGGGTGTCGAGCCCGTGATATCATCCACTAGGTACCGAAGAGCCACTTCATCATCACCACCCGGCTGCTCGGTGGAAGCCACACTGCTTTTTTGCTGAGATGGTGGGCTGGTATCATCTGGAGTAGCTTCTATCTGTGGCCGAGATGAGCCGGAGGTACCTTGCTGGCTAAGTTGAGCTATTAAATCCCGTTGCTGCCTTAGTTCGCCTTCTATCTTAGCTAAGCGGTCTACCTCCCTTTCCTTTTTCCTCTGACGACTTCTATCGGGATATTTCTTCCTTTCAGGTGGAAACCCATATTTCCACGGTTTGGAGCCTTCTATGCTTCATGTTCATCCAAAGTGTTCAGGATTCCCAAGGGCACGTGTGAGCTCTTCCTTCTCTCTTTTGGGGTGGAACCTCCCCTCTTTAACCTCCTTGTGAACCTTTCTAAAGGCATCGATGGGAAGTGGGCTTTCCTTATGTATTATATTATAAACACACTTCCCTTGCGAGTCCAGCGTGTCCCCATGCCCGTAAAACCAATCCCTTGCCTGATTGTTCCATTTCAGTATCTCTGGCTCGATCCCTTTACAATTAGACCGTCCTCCCATTTCTTCCACTTTGGCTTGCCAGACCTGTAGCCTCATTTTCCCATAGTATGGTGATACAACTTTTTAGCAGCATTTTTCTTATTTATTTCTGACCTCTTCTTACCTTCCTCCGATGTCTTGTACCGCACAAAATCGGCCTACTGGTCTCGTATCTTCAAATAGGCTCCTTCAAACACCGGAGTCTTCTTTTTCTGCACAAAATTCTTGTCCAATCTTTTCTTCCAGTTGTTGAACATTGTTGCCATCCTCAAAAAGAGCACTTCTTGACTTTTCGCTCGAGGGTATTCAGATCAGGATCCTCCTGATCTAGAACCTCCTCTTCATCAGGATCTACCTCTAGCGCCGGCAGGGTGAAATTTACCATGAGCCTTCTCCAAAGGTTATCTTTGGCTCTCTTGTCCACATAACTAACTCCTTCCGTCTTTGGCTTCTTCCATTCTTACACGGCGATCGGGATGTTGTCCCAAACAATAACTCCCATTTGAGATTTAAACTTGTTTGCATGGTCCGCGGGAGCAACTGGCCTGCCATCTTCATCGATTTCTATAATTGTGTACCTTTCATGTTCGTCCAACCTTTTGGCTGCGCCACGTTTATATTCAGAATATTGGTCTGATTCAGAGGGGTAAAAGAAGAAACAACGTTAATATATGTATATACACAAATCAAATGATACATCTAGACATCAGACGCTTAATGAATATATATATATATACCTCATCAGACTTTGTAGTTATAATAGTTCCACTAGAGCCATCGGCTTCTCCCTCGTCGAAGTCGGCGTCTCCTTCTCCCTCATCAGAGCCATATCTTTGCTCTTGCTCCTCTCCCTCACCAGGGACATCTCTTCGGTTTTGCTCGTCTCCCTCACCGGATGGGTTCAAAATAGCAAGGTGACATCTGGCTGCTCAATTTCAAAGATCATATCCTGGAGAAGTTGTTCCTTTTCTTCGTCTCTTCCGTGTGGATTCGTACTTTCTGCGCAAAGAATTACAAGTTATTGTAAAGATATAAACACAGTGAAGCAGTAATTAGTTAAGGACAATGCTAAAAATATAGATTGGAGTACATATATAGCTCAAATAAATACATCAAAGCATTTTTATTTTACCCTAATACAACTCGAATAATCCAGTAATGCATAGCTCGGGTTCATTTTTATTTTACCCTAATACATAGCACGGAGTCCAGTGCATGCCCAACGTAGCCACCACGTCGACGGATCGGCATCATCCACCGATAACAAAATCCTATTTTTGGACCATTTTTCAAAGAAATAATACTAAGCAAATAATATTAAACAATAATACTAAGCAATACTACTAAGCAAATAATATTAAGCAATAATATTTAGCAAATAATATTAAAATCCTAAGAAATAATTCTAAAACCTAATTCTACTTATATAAAAATCCTAAGAAACTAAATCCTAAGAAATAATTCTAAAACCAAATTAATTCTAAATCCGAAGGAAAAAATACAAAAAAAAACTTACCAAAGGCGCCGCCGTGGTGTGGGCGTTAGTGGTGTCCGAGTCGACGAAGGTGTGTGGTGGTGCGGACGACGGTGACATAGGCGCGCGGGTGTCGGCGACCTCTGGCGTGTGGGCGTCGATGAGGTGAGGTGGGGGCGCGGGCGTTGGCGACCTTCGGCGGCTAGGTGCGGTGGGGGGCGCGGGCGCGCGACCGGCCGGCGAGGTGAGGCGGGGGTGCGGGTGCGCAGGGTCGACGGCGACGGCCGCAGGCAGCGATGGCAACGGAAAAAACTGGCAGCCTGATGACATCGTGTAGCTCCTCTCGCGGGGTCTTTGTGATTTGGCGTCGATTGGATTTTGGGGGAGAAGGAAGAGGAAGCAGTTTATAAGGCAAATGCCTTTTGCACCGGTTCCAGTCAAAAACCGGGTCTAAAGGGGCTTTAGCACCGGTTGTTGTCTACAACCGGTGAAAATGGTTGGCCTAACATTTTGCACCGGTTGTAGACAACAACCCATGCTAAAGGTTATTTTGCCCTGCAGTTTCTGGCGCGCAGGGCCAAACCTTTAGAACCAGTTCGTGTTACGAACCGATTCTAAAGGTCTATTTTCAGAAGAAAAAAACTGAACTTGTTGGAGTTGAAGCAATGTTTAACCTTGTGTAATACATAATAAAATATTTATGAATCAGAAAAAACATATATCATATCAAAATGTTCAGAAAAGAAATATCTATAATAGTACTATACAATTGGATGCTGAAAATTATTATTTTTAAAGCATGAGGCTCATGAAAAAATTCAAAATCGGTAGGAGACTGGATAGATTTGAACTACAGCTATATGATATAGTGCTCATGAATTTTGTTTAAAATTATTTTTAGGTTCACAGCATGCTATTTCATTAGATATCCAATACAAGTTTAGCGAGGCTTAGCATCGGGCTAGGAATCTTCATGCCCGCCGTTTTGAATATAGTTTGAAACGGGCATAAAATTTCAAAAACTATGCAAACAATGTGAATTATTCGCATGGTGTCATATTATGTGTCATAGTTAAAAGGAAAAAATATGAAACTTGGAAAATTTAAAACATGACAAAAAATCCTTCACAAAAATGACCTATCATGTTCGAGGTTTCATGGTATTTAGGTCAAACCACCAATGTTATGGCTATAATCACGGCATAGTTTGTGATAATATGTCCATATTATGCACACATGCGCATCTTAGGATGACTTACGATGTTGCAGGAGGAAGTTTTCCTTTTCACCGCATGAAAAAGCCAATTTCCATTTTTGAGGTGCCGAAATCGGGGTGTTTTGTGAAGCAACCACCAAATTAAAGTTTGGAATTGGTACCAACCCATTTTTCAGAAATACTAACCCACCTTAGATGGACAATTTCCCAACCAATATATCTGAAACCTTTCCATCCACCCCCATGAAAAAGACAAATTCCTGCCGAATCGGTAGGAGGCTGGGTAGATTTGAACTACAGCTACATGATATAATGCTCATGAATTTTTAAAATCATTTTTAGGTTCACAACATGCTTTTTCATTAGAGATCCACTACAAGTTTAGCGAGGCTCAGCTCCGGGCTAGGAATCTTCATACCCACTGTTTTGAATATAGTTTGAAACGGGCATAAAAATTTCAAAAACTATCCAAACAATGTGAAATCCTCGCGTGGTGTCATATTATGTGTCATTGTTGCAAGGAAAAATATGAAACTTGGAAAATTTCAAACATCACAAAAAATCCTTCACAAAATGACCTATCATGTTCGAGGTTTCATGGTATTTAGGTTAGACCACCAATGTTATGGCTAGAATCATGGCATAGTTTATGATAATATAACCATATTGTGCACACATGTGCATCTTAGGATGACTTATAATGTTACAGGAGGAAGTTTTCCTTTTCATCGCACGAAAAAGCCAATTTTCATTTTTGAGGTGCCAAAATCGGTGTGTTTTGTGAAGGAACCACCAAATTAAAGTGTGGAATTGGTACCAACCAAATTTTCAAAAATACTAACCACCTTAGATGTACAATTTCCCAACCGGTGTATCTGAAACCTTTCCATCCACCCCTCATGAAAAAGACAAATTCCTGCCGAATCGGTAGGAGGCTGGGTAGATTTGAACTACATCTACATGACATAATGCTCACGAATTTTAAAAAAAGTTATTTTTAGGTTCAAAACATGCTATTTCATTAGAGATCCACTGCAAGTTTAGCAAGGCTCAGCCCCGGGCTAGGAATCTTCATGCCCGCCATTTTGAAGATAGTTTGAAACGGACATACAAAATTCAAAAACTATCCAAACAATGTGAAATCTTCACGTGGTGTCATATTATGTGTCATAGTTGGAAGGAAAAATATGAAACTTAGAAAATTTCAAACATCACAAAAAAAATCCTTCACAAAATGACCTATCATGTTATAGGTTTCATGGTATTTAGGTCGAACCACCAATGTTATGGCTAGAATCACAGCATAGTTTGTGATAATATTCCCATATTGTGCATACATGTGCATCCTAGGATGGCTTACGATGTTGCAGGAGGAAGTTTTCCTTTTCATTGCACGAAAAAGCCAATTTCCATTTTTGAGGTGCCAAAATCGGGGTGTTTTGTGAAGCAACGACCAAAATAAAGTTTGGAATTGGTACCAAACCATTTTTCAAAAATACTAGACCACCTTAGATGGAAAATTTCCCAACCGATGTATCTGAAACCTTTCCGTCCACCCCTCATGAAAAAGACAAATTCCTGCAGAATCGGTAGGAGGCCGGGTAGATTTGAACTACAGCTACATGATATAATGCTCATGAATTTTTTTAAAAATCATTTTTAGGTTCACAACATGCTATTTCATCAGAGATCCACTACAAGTTTAGCGAGGCTCAGCCCTGGCCATAGATGCACTCAAGACATTTGTCCCGGTTTCCTAACTGGGACTACACTAGCTAGTAGGAAACAATCGGTTAGTCCCGGTTTCCTAACTGGGACTACGGAATTGGGACTAAAGGCCCCACTTTAGTCCCGCCTATCTAGCCATAAACCGACTAACACTTAAGACATTTGTTATTATTAAAAATATGGGACTAAGGAATCGGGACTAAAGGCCCCCCTTTAGTCGTACTCATGTCTAGCCCTATAGTATACAGCTTCAGGGTCATCTTCATCTTCGTCATCATCATCGTCGTCATCGCTAGGTACACGCGGCTAGATCCTAATCCTAGCCAGGGCATATTCCAGGGGTACCTGCCACTCCGGCCTCGGATTCACGACGCGCGAGGGAGGCGGCTCCTGGATGATGACGTCGCTTAGCCCGCGGCCTTCACCATCGCCACCCTTCTTGTGGCTCTGTGGAGGGTCAAAGTGCGGGCACCATAGGCGAGCATGATCTCCCTGGGCGATGTAGCATATCACACCGATGGTAGTCCAGTTTGCCCACCATAGGCGGCGGCCAGCATCGTTGTGGTTCAACGTGGGCGAGTTGTCATCCTCGTACCTGGCGAGCTCCCTTTCCTGCCGGTTAGTGAAGAAGGCATTCCAGGTGTCGTAGTTGTCGGGATGCCAATGGGGATCCATCCGCTGCTCTGGTGTGAGCTCGAGGTAGAAGTGGTTTGTGATGGCCACCTGGAGGGCGGAACCTTGAGGCCCAGGAGGGACAGGAACTCCTCCAATGCTTAGCATCCAGTCGGCGGGCAGGCGGTAGCCTAGCGGGCATGGGTAGCTAGAGGCCCACATCGCCTCGGTCTCCTCTAGGGTCAGAATGGCCCAGTATGCGGTGTCCATTATTGTGAGAGGGGAAGTTGTGGATGTGTGGATGGCCATGGCAGTCAGCCTAGATATAGAGAGAAATGGCGGGAAAATATGGCAGGAAGCAGAGGGAAATGGCGGGAAAATTTGGCGGGAAGCGGAGGGAAATGGCGGGAAAGCATGACGTGTGGCTTAACGCGTCTGAGAAGGGCGGGAAATATCTTAAGTCCCGGTTATTGGCTCCAACCGGGACTAAAGGCCCCCGAAATATCTTAAGTCCCTGTTAATTACTAGTTTTAATAGCTAGACCCTAGAACCATAAACCCTAGAACCCTAAACCGTAAACCCTAGAACCCTAAACCCTAAACCCTAAACCCTAGGCTAGCTATGTGAATGCATTTGGATTTATTAAATAAAAGCATCACAAAAAAGGAAAAATATGAAACTTGGAAAATTTCAAAGATCACAAAAAAGGTTTAATACATCAAATATATTTACATAAAAGGTTTAATACATTATTACACATCACCAACATTCACAAAATGACCTATCATGTTCGTGTATGCCCCTTTCTTATGATCGCTTCGGCCGTAACCATGGAGTATCTTCATCATTTAACGCGATGCTTGGGTCAACGTTCACTTTGAAGGGCAGAATTTCATGAAACTTATTATAATCTTCGAATATTTTTATCTTGTCCTCGACTCCCACGATATTTATTTTCCCTGAAAGACTATGTGACGCTTTGGCTTATCGTATGATATATTCGTTTGCTTACGTTTTCTTTTCTTTGGTCTAGAGGACATGTCCTTCACATACAAAACCTAAGCCACATCATTGGCTAGGACGAATGGTTCATCTGTGTAACCAAGATTGTTGAGATCCATAGTTGTCATTTCATATAGCTGGTCTACCTTTACCCCTACTCCATCAAGCTTGACCCATTTGCACCGAAACAAAGGGACCTTAAAAGAAGGTCATAGTCAAGTTTCCATATCTCTTCTATGTAACGATAATAGGTGCCTTTTGCCTGTTGTTCCTTGTTTCATCCATGCGGACACCACTGTTTTGGTTGGTGCTCTTTTTATCTTGGGCGATCGTGCAGAAGGTATTCCCATTTATTTCGTACCCTTGCTAAGTCGATACAGTCGAAGATGGTGTCCCATCCAACAAGTACAGCTGATCTCCAATAGTGTTGTTATTCATGAGATGTGTTCGCAACCAACCGCCGAAAGTTTTCACATGTTCATGTGTAATCCAGGGGTCAGACTGCCCTAGGTGTTGGGAGCGTACACTATTAATGTGTTCAGTGATATACGGGGCCACCAAGATGGAATTTTGTAAAACTGTGTAGTGTGCTTGAGTGAAACAAAATCTTGTCCCTACATATCATTGATTTCTTTCCTAGCATGCCTTTTCCACATAGTCTTCCCTCATGCAGCGATTCAGGAACACCAATCGACTTAAGGTCAGGAATAAAGTCAACACAGAACTCAATGACCTCCTCTATTCCATAGCCCTTGGAGTTGCTTCCTTCAGGCCTAGCATGATTATGAACATATTTCTTTAAGACTCCCATGAACCTCTTGAAGGGGAACTGACGAGGGTTTAACTCATCAATGCCCATTGTTATGGACTTGGGTTTTGGAGAAGGAGGGAGCGTTGGAGACATCTATCGGCTAGCAAACAAGCACACAGGGGACTCGAAGATTTACCTAGGTTTAGGCCTCGTAGAGGTCCCTACTCCTGCTTGTCTGCTCGTGGAATTATCAAAGGAATCGAGGATTACAATGGTACGCAGATGCAATCTGGCGAGGGTTGTGAAAACTAGGGTTGCGTGTGTCCTCCTCGCCGCCCCTCCTAGCCTTTATATAGATAGGCTAGGGTACGGGTAGCAGGTCGAGTCGGTTACATACTAGGGTTTTCCCCTTTTAACTTTTTATCTTTAGCTTCTTCTTGTTCTTCAAGCAATCAAGAGTCCGTAGGTTACTCGAGTTCTTCATTTGGGCCTTGGCGACACTGTGGGCCTCTATGTATTCAGGCCGTATATACCAAGCTCGGGTACCTGTAGGGTATACCTATGTTAGTAGCCCTCGAGTGTCCAGTGAAATCACAGATTCAACTGGAGACTTTATGAAGCCTTTCGAGTGCATGACTGAGTATGTTTTTCGATTGCTTTGTTTATGTCATAGGGATTTGTTGTTGTGCGTGCCTGATTTAACCGATGTACCAGTATCAGTTAACTATCTTAGGGTAAAACAACGCCATCTACTCAAACTTGAGTCCCAGGACTCGAATCCGGAAAAGTGCTGGTGTAATTCGACTCAAGCCGCGGAGGTCTTACAGGAGTCAAATTCCAGTATATGGGTGTGAGCACTCGACGCGTCCGTCAAGGCATGTTTATCATACCTATAGGCACAGATATATTTCTAGTAGTGCGTAGAAGATGCGTTGCCAGGCCTTATTCAGGTCTTATCTTCACGCTGTAATCGTGGCATCCGAATTTTATCATCGCGGAGACGATTCGGGTGACCCAGGAGACGCAGTCTCTTTGTAGGGAAAAATATGAGGCGGTGTCGCCATAAACTTCGAGTGTGGATGTTATCAACACACAGTACTTTGTACAAATAATCATAGGGTGCGCGACCAGCGCTCCCTATGGGAGTAGCCCCCGAGTGCCTGGTTGAGTCGAAGACTCAGGCAGGGACTAAAGAACTTTTGCGACTGCTGTCGTCTTTTGTTTGCTTGTTTCAGCCGAATTTGCTTCCGGTGCTCCCTATGGGAGTAACCCATGTCCATAGTCGAACCGTGTTTCGACTGATTGGGTTTTCTTTGATTATCCATGTTCCTGCAAAAAGAAAATAAAAATCGTAGGGTGCGCGACCAGCGCTCCCTATGGGAGTAGCCCCCGAGTGCTTGGTGGAGTCGAAGACTCGAGCGAGGACTAAAGTATCGAAGTCTTCTACTGCGTAGTTGTGATGATGTCAGTGCTGACGATTTCATGACCTCAGTTGCCCGTGTGAGCGAGTTTGACGGGACGTGACGAGCGGCGGGTCCCACTCCCTGACTTTGATTTGACCGGGCGTGCGTAATCTTTATTTTAACTGCGTCTCCTCGATTTCTGCGCGTAATGGGACTAGTGGGGGATGGTTCGCGTTTCAGCTCTTCCACGTGTCGAGCACGATAAACGTCACGCGTCTAGTAGTGTTTTTCTGAGCCGTTGGATTGCATCTTCCAGGGGTTAAGTAGTGACGTTGCGACGATAAAATTCACATCTACTTCCATTATCCCTTGCCTTCATCGCCATTGCCGCTACCCCTCTGCTTTCTCTGCACTCTTTGCCCTCCGCGGCGCTGGACCAGCTCCGCACATTTCCCAGCTACTTCCTCCGGTCGCATCGCCACCGCGTAATGGGGAAGAAGAAAGGAGGTACTGTCGCCAATTCTGCTGTTGCCACTGCTGCGATGAAGAAGGGTGGCTCCGCCGCTGCGGACACCAGCACCGCCGCCGGTAGGAAGAAGAAAGGCACGGGCACCCGCGTCACGAATGGCGCGTGGCGTCCATCTGCGATCAAGTCCTTGGATCTTCATCTTCTTCGCCAAGGAGTGTTGTCCGCCGCAGTCGCCGACGCGCGCGTCACCGCCGTCGAGGTAATCCCCTCTCCTCCTGCCAGTTTTAGAGTGATGTTCCTAGCGTTCATCATTCGCGGCCTCTTGTTGCCCCTGCATCCTTTCTTCAGGGGCCTTCTTTGTTTTTACGGGCTCCAACTCCATCAGCTGTCCCCCAATTCCATCCTCCATGTAGCTTGCTACATCACCCTTTGCGAGTGCTGGCTCGTAATCGAGCCGCATTTTGGCCTCTTCAAGCGCCTCTTTAAGTTGAAGCGTCAATCGGCGTCTGGCTCCGTAGTCTACGATGTAGGCGGCTGCGGAATTCACATCGATCCATCCGCCACCTATTTCGACATCAAGATGGCGATGTCCGTCCAAGGGTGGAAGGACAAGTGGTTCTACGTCCGCGACGAGAAGGCTGACGGAGAACACTTCCGACTCGCACCCTTCGACCCCACGACGCCGTGCCAGAGGAGGCGTTCCTGGAAGAATGTGGTCATGCCTGGCGAGTCCGCGAAGACAGATGTGATCTACGAGCGCGTATGTGACCTCGAGAGTCGCATAGGCAAAGAGGAGGGAGGATGCGCCCTCATTCACACGTGGCTGCGCCGTCGCGTCCAGCCCCAGCAGGCCAGAGTCCATCCCATGTTTCAGTGGTCTGGCGCTGACAATGTCACTCGCGTGTCTGCCGATGGCATGTCCGCGAGTGAGGTAGATAAAAGGGTCTGACTGGTCACCAAGTACACCGCCAAGGATGTGCTCCCTAGTGAACCAGTCGTTCCTCCGTTCGATGCTACTAATCCTCCCCCTGAGGTATAGTTGTGCTACGAAGTAGCTTAGTTTGTTGATTGCTTCTTTGCTGTTTCTTTAACTTTGTGCTAAATTGTGATCTGTATGCAGGATTGGGCGGTGTCACCCTGTATGCCCCTCTTCCTGAGGGGGTTATCCCTCGCGAAGCCTTGGAAGAGGACAAGTCAGAGTCGACCGTCCCATCTGATGTGGAGGAGGAAGCTCCCGAGTCCGGTAGTCCGGATACTCGCAAGCGCTCGCGCAACGAGGATTCCGATGCGTCGTCTCCTTCGATTCCGAAAGGTGCAGGCGTTGGTGCGGAGTCGCCGATCCCTGCCATTCCTGTGAGTGCCGTGGCGCCCTCTTCTCGCAAGAAGATGCGACTGCCAAAGGAGTCCTCGTCAGAGTCGGGGGATCCAACCTTTGACGTTGATAAGTTTGATTGGTAAGTATTCGAATCCTCCTTTTTTGGTTCTTCTTTGCAGTTGCCTTTTCTTGATGTTGATTTGATCTTGCAGTCAGCCGGCGTCGTCATCTTCTGGCGACGTCCAATTTTTGAAAGAATCTGGAGTCGCGACCTCCAGAGCGAAGAAAGAGGTTGAGCGTGCTCCCTCTCCTCCATTGGCGGCCTACTCCGGGCACAATTCATCAAGCTCTCCACACGATGGGGAGCATCGGATGGTTGCCCGGATGACTGCACACCAGTCGACTTCGGAGTCACTAGAGGATCATGTGAGTGTAGCATCTCTTCTTCCCGTGCTGCAGTCGATTTTTCCTATGGCATCTGCTGACTTTGTTGTTTTCTTTCTTGCGATAGCTCCTCGCGAAAGAAGCCGCTCACCTGGTGAAGCAGGTGCTTGCGATGGGTCGCCAGCATGCAATGTTGGATACACGATATCGCGTGGTGGAAAGTAAGTGCCCTTTTCTTCTCATTCTTCTACATCGTTGTCCTGTAGTCGACTGATAGTCAATCCCTTTTGTGTTGTTTTGCAGCTGAACATAATGCCCTTCTTCGCGATGCCGCCGCCATGGAAAAGATGCTCGCTGCGGCTGTGAAGAATCCCGATGAGGCAATCGCGGCGCGTGACAAGGCGCAAAACCGTGAAGAGGATCTGCGTGCTTCCATCACAGCTAGGGAGAAGTTGTTCGAGGAACAACTTTTCTCAATCGCCAAGGCTCTCTCAAGTATTCCCTTGTGTGAATTTGTGGTGCTTTCTTCTTCTTCTCGAATTTGTTATTGGTGTTGACTCTTGAGCCTCTGCATGGTTGTAGATGCCAACGATTTGAGCTTTGACCCTCAGACCCTCCGCCGTGATGATGCTTTGGCGGGTGCTGTTGCAGCAGTCGAGGATCGCAGCTCTGCCGTGCGAGAGACGCTCTCCAAGGCCAAGGGCGTGCTCAGTCGCCTCCGGGAGGAGCTGGCGCCCAAGGCTGAACATATCGAGAATATGGACGAGCTAGTGGAGTCCTTTGCCGGTGGCATCCCTGCAAATTTCAAGAATTCGCTCTGTGCAGCTGGTGCATCAATCTCACTCGTGATGGTTCAAGCCTACGGAGTCGAAATTGATCCTGCAGCGGTCTCGAGGGAGATGCCCGTTAGCGTGGACGGCCAATAGGTAGTCTTAGCTCCCTTCACGACTGCCTGTGGCA
The DNA here is from genome assembly GCA_910589775.1 of Avena eriantha. NCBI lineage: Eukaryota > Viridiplantae > Streptophyta > Magnoliopsida > Poales > Poaceae > Avena > Avena eriantha. The sequence goes on from OU342743.1 coordinate 303,154,946, forward strand.
AGTATGGGCCGCAGCTGATTAGCACAGTTGCGAAGTACTCTGAGGAGCTGCGGCAAGCCAAGAAGGCGGCAAAGGCTGTGGCATCAGGGGCTAGCGGAAAGTCAGTGGCATCAGATACCACCACGGACTCGATGAGGCCCCCAAAGCCGTCTAAGTCAAAGAAGCCAGTTGCTCCTCAGTAGCTTTGTAATAGTTGATTAGTTTATGTCTTTTGTCAAGAACATGCCCTTTTGGCGAGTGTATCTGCTGATACTTTTGCTAATCTTTGAATACACTCGAATCTTTTGTCTGTGTGTCGATTTGGTATTCTTATTGCTTCTTGTTTGTGGTAGGGCACATGGAGTGATCCTTTGAGGGAACCTCAGGATTCGCCGCCCCTTGATGATACTTTGGCACCGCCGCGCTTGAGGGTGGATGAGCTGTCTCTGCTCTCGCGACTGCGTGATCGCGTGAAGCAGTAGGAGCGTGAATTGCCCGTGCTCCGCGGTAACGCGGATGTATGGAAGTGAAAGGCAGAGAGGGCCACCGCCCGAGAACAGTATCTGTTGGGGGACATGACGCAGCTGGGCGACCAATTTAAGTGTTAGTTTGCTTACTCTTATCTTTTCCTTGTAGTCACTCGCAGTGGTCTGCTATCCTCACACTTCTGTTGTTGTTTTGTATAGTTGTCAGCGCTCGCCATCCGCAGGATGAGAAAGATAGAGTTGCTATTTGCATGCATGATTTGACCCAAGAGCAACTTCAGGAGAGTGGATACTTCTGGGTGGATCATGATCGTGCGATCACGCTGGCGACCCTGCAGGATTGTGCGTCATGAGTGCTGCACTTTTGGAAGAAGTCATAGTCATGCTTGAAGAACATTTGTCGGACGATGCTTCTGCTGGATGTTGATCCATCGAGCCTGCTGGCCCTCCTTGCCAAGTTCCAAGATCTGGCTGCGGTTCGCGAGTGCATAAGGCACCAGTTGGTGGCTGGTGCCAATGCCGCTCTATCGCTGGTGTGATTACATAGGCCTGATGTAGACATTGCGGCTATTGTGGCTGGTTCACCTGCGCCACCAGCGGGTTCTGCTTGGAATATGGTGCCGCACTATCAGGCGGTGGATCGCCCAGCAGAGGAGATCGTTGACTTCTTCGAGAAGCAGACCAATGTTCTTTTGTTGCAATAGTAGTTTAGTTTGTATCCTGCACATAAGTGTACCAATGTTGTAAAGTTCGTATATATGTTGTGCATAATTTTGTCGATGATGTATAAAGAGCTTGTTAGCGTGTATGTTTTTGTGAGTGTGTTGCACTATGCGACTCCTTTTCGTTAGCCTGGCCATACTCTTATCTCAGTCCCTTGTCAATCTGTCAGGTGCGTTGCAACTGGGTTGGTCTGTGTCAAGGGTTTCGATTTGTGTACCAGCTACTCAGGATATCGTGTTTTAGTTCGTAGAATAGATGTGTATAGGGTGGCGCAACCCCCGAGTGGATAAGTTGCGGAAAATAAAAGAAAACACAGAGTTTCAGGGCACTTAGCTTTATTTATTCGCAGGACAGTACGAAGTACAATGTGTGGCTATTAGAAATATGCCCTAGAGACAAATAGTAGTAAGGATTATTATCATATTTCATATAGTTTATGATTAAGTTTTATATCATGCTATAACTGTATTGAGTGGAAACATCAATACACGTGTGATATACAAACAACCAGGGGTTCCCAGTAAAACTCTAGACACTGGTTCATTGGTCAACAGATGATCATGTTTCCTGATCATGTGGCATTTATGCCAGTTAGAAATGAGGTCATCTCATTCTGGAAATGAGATGATGAACCAATACCCAACCTAAACATCGTGAACCGATCATGTCACGAAGTTCAAGTTACAATGATTAGAAATGGATCCTCGTAGACTATTCCTTAGACCGTGATGCTATATCAATCACTATCTCTCGAGAGTGCTTAGATAGCATCAAACGCCATCTGGTAAAACGGTGGTTATGAAGGTGTGTTCAGGTACTCGGAGGAAACCGTAGAGGCAATATATGTCAAGAGCGGGATTTGTCCGTCCATGTGATGGGAAGATACTCAAGGGCCCTCTCGGAGAGGTTATATCCAATAGCTGTGCAGCGTGTGATTTGATCACGGGGATATCACTTGTCGGAACGAGTCAAGTAGCGTTGTTCGGTAACGAGATTGAACACGACATGGTGATGTCATTGATCAGATCTCGGGCAATGCAAGTATCAAGTGACAAAGGGAATAAGACACGACTGTCCCGGTTAAAACAACGAAAGATCTTCGTGGAACGCACAGGGGTCACATGGCCATCCAGGTCCCTCTGTCGATCATTGGTGCAGGAATGTCCCGACCATGTCTGGAGTGTTCCCAAACCGGGGGTATCACACTTAAGGGCTTGATGATGCTTAGAGAGTGTTTATAGGATCGGTGGAATCACCGAAGAAGAGTAGGGAGAAAACCGGAAGGGTTTCGGTAAGTCCGGAGGATGTCCAGAGTGGAGGTGGAAGGTGTTCCATAGCCACGGAGATTGAATAATATGTGAATGAATGTTAAATGTTGATTTAATCATTTATTCATAATTACTTAATAAAGAGAAAATTAATTTTAATTGTCAAAGGATCAATGGGCCAATTCCGGAGGGAGAGGGCCCATTAGGGGAAAGGAGAGAGGGAGAGGGGCCAAGGGGGAGGCCGGCTGGGCCTAGCCCCCCCCCCCCCCGTGTGGGGCCCACTAGGGTGGCCAGCGGCCACCCCTCCCCCTCCTCTCCTTTAGTTCCACCCCGGGACATTGAGGGAGGGTGTACCCCCTCCTCCCCTATATATAGTGGGGTATTTGGCCAAGATAAATGCACCAATAATCAATAAAGGTCTCCCCACTTTTGGGACGACCTCCAATTGATATTTTTTTCTCTCCCCTCTCTCTCTCGTGACCGTGGTCCCAAGTCTGGACTGCGGGAGCGAGAGACATCTTCACCGCGGAGCGCCGTCGCGCTGCGGGATTCGGATCCGGGAGCTCTACTTCCGCAACTACTGCTGGATCGGGGAAGCGGGATTCATCATCAGGCACTAGACGTGTGTAACTTCCCGCGAGGTGTCGCACTTGAGGCACTCAAGTCGTTGGAACCAAAAAGAGCGCAAGGACTTCATCACGACCTTGAGGTCGGCTTCGGCTCGTCTACATCAACCACGCTCTCCTAAGCGTTAACAAAGCTTTTCAGTCTTCAAGGGTAAGTTCGCGAAAAGACCCTCCCGTTACTGTATTACTATAGATAGGTCCTGGCAACTTCAGCGGTTCAGGGGCCTAGAGTAAAATTTATTGTTTTCATACGCGGAACCCCTATAGTGGTATCAGAGCTAGATCTATGCGTAGTAATACTAGTACGGGTAGAACACACGAGATGTAGCGTGTGGGCGTTAATATTTTAGTTGTTACCCTCCCACGTGTACTTGTGTATACCGCAGTAATGCTTGATGAAGCAGCCCCCAACCGACTTTACGCGTTCATTCGCGAGACTGGTCCACGCTTGACATACGGCTTGTACCGTATAAAGTGGCTTAGGGGGTGTATGTATCTCTCGCATTAGTTGGTATGCCATTTGCAACGGAGGGCCCCGATAGGGGTGTAGTAGAGACAACTACTTGATCAGCGTTATGCTAAAAGTTTGTAGGTAAGAATGGTTCTTGTGCGAAATCCCATTCAGCCACGTAAAACATGCAAAGATAAAGTAGAGGCGTCTAACTTTGTTTTGCAAGGGGGTGTTGCTTTGTGATATGGTTGTGGCAAAGGTAAAGTGATTTCCTTTTGTTACATATTAGTAGATAGTCATGGAGATGACGAACTACCACGCCGGAATGACACTGGTACCCTGGTGTCTACGGCGCTAGAACCATGGCGTCGGAACCCGGTGACGGCGGATAGAGATCACGATGTGAAGGACCATACCACATAACATTTATATTCAATGTTATTTTTTGTATGCCTTATTGTGTGCTAGTATTAGATACTCGACGGTAGCCTAATAAGATGATCCCTATTAAAATTACCAACGATTGTGTTCCCCCTTAGTGTGCACCACTAAGAAAGTTCTTCGGTATGAGGCAGGCCGTGATGATCGGGTGTCAGACATATCTACATTCGCATACAGTGAGTGTAAGCCATGTTGCACAACAAATACACTAAGGTTGAGTTGGCGAGCCTAGCATGTACAGACATGGCCTCGGAACACGGATGGTCGAAAGCTCGAGCACGAGTCGCATGAATGATGTGACCGACGTTTAGCGTCCACCCTTGAACCCACATTGATGGCCATGATGATCAGGGGAGATGTGGCTGATAGGGGTCGTGTTATCACTAGGAACCATTTTGGGGATAGGTGTTTCTGAGTGGAGTTATTATTAACTCATTTAATTATAAACTTAGTCTTAATTCCTTTTGCAATTATAAATGTAGATGGGACCTTTCGTGTTGACAATTGAATGGTTAGAAGGAGAGAAGCTCAGATTAGATGGATCGAACTTCTCCATTTGGGTTGCCAGTCTCCATGTTCTCCTTAGCGAGAACGACGTGGTCGACTACATACTCGACAAGATGGATTTGGATCAACCCACGGACCTTGAGACCCCAGAGGAGTGGAAAGACCGCTATCTCCGTCGTGAGATGGCCTCCTATATTTCAGTTGTGATGCGTTTCAGAATAGTGGACGAGCTGTGGCCTTTCGTGGGTGATGTCAACCCTCGTTCGGTAATGCTATAGCTTAGGACACATTTCGTGGAGCAGACACGCATTTGGGAGCATGAGTTGATGGTAGACTTCCTCTCCATTAAGATGGAGGAGAACTCATCGCTGGAGGACCACTTGGAGCGCATGCATGATGTGTACATGACGCCTGCATACTTCCTGGATGTCTGGATTACGGGCTCTTTTGCAAACGCCGTTGTGCTGCGGTCGCTGCCACCAAGCTACCAAGCACAGGTCAGGACTTGCATAATGAGGGGTGACACGAAAACAATGGAGTTCCACCGGTTCATGACACATCTCAGGAATGTGTTGGTTGAACCAGATGTCGCTCGGGTCGTCAACGACAAAGATATATATTTGATATACAGTTTTATAAATGTTATAATATTGCAAACACACTTGCAGTGTTAAGTATATCTGATACTTGCTCTGTTTTACTGAAAACAGGTCCTTCTGCATGAGAGGTGCTTGCTGGAGAGGAGGTGACGTTGCGTGTTGATGGCGAGCATGATGATGATGGCCGACGACACTCTCCCTCGACATTTATCACTTAATTTATGTTTTAGGATGATTATTGTAATCAAGAGATTGTGAACTTCTTTAGTGTGTCTCACACTTTGTGAGACGGTTATTCATATGAGTTTGTAACAAACAGTTGTTCTGCTTTTATGAATGATTTCTATTCGTGTTCATATCTTGTTTGATTATGTGTGAATTATCCTTGTTGCTTTAAACTAATTGATAATGCATGAACATTTATAAAACATTAAAATGCCTTGTTTAAAATACCCAACTTAATGATATATTCATTAATGAATGAAACCATTGTTTAAATTCAAAGTTATGTGATAATATGTGAAAGTCATTCGATTTCTTATCACATATAAATCATGCCTAAGTTCGGCAAAATAACTTGAACACCGTGTATTACTTGAATACAAAGTGTTTAATGAATTGTTAAAAGTAAATACATAATCGATGTATTGGGTTTTAACAAAATTGGTAATTATCATTATATGATTGTTTGAATGTGTACAGAAGTTTACCAAAGGAAACATGAATATGAAACTATTTGATTTGATCAAAATGTTTCATCAACAAAGGGTATAAATATAAAAGAGAATCCAATTACTATGATTTGATCAATAGTAATGAGATTCAATTTATAAGAATGGCATAAAAGAAATTGTGAAATGCAAAGTGTTTTGAAACATCAAAAATGCAAAGCATCACAATGTGATATTAGATATCAAAGGGTTGAATAGAAGGCACCAAATAAACCGTTGTAGTAGAGACCATTAGCTTAGAAATAGTTAGCACTCAATTAGAAGACAGTGTACCATTTGAATTCCTGAAAGTTTTGGGGTTATTCGATATAACCAAAACAATAGCGAATAAGTCCTTGTAGCGTATTCATTGGAAACTTTGAATACGAAATCCATAGCTAAACCAAAAGGAAAGCAAAACTTGTATTGCTTGAATTTTGGTACATTCTTGAGAAAGTTCACTTTTGTGATATTTCTCAATTATGGGGCATATGGAAGATAGTGTAAAACACGATGAGGATTCAAAACCCTGCATCATAGTGTTGAGAAGCGCAACGGACAACGTTCCTGAATGATTCTCTGCACAGAAGGAAAGAATCGATGATATTGATCATTGTATTTTCCCCACTAGTGTTTTCACTACATAAAGTAGGATTCAAAATGTAAATCCATATCTAGTATGGAGACATTTGTGAATCATTTGTCATGATTATTGGAATATGGAGTACCTACGAACTACAAAGGAAATAATGGTAAACTAGAATTATGAGAAATCCTAAAAGTGAAATTCCCTTGAGATTAGAAAGCAATTTGTTGCTGAATCTCACAAGTAAAAGGAGTTGCTTGAATTTTCCCAAATGACTGCAAAGCCATAGTGGAAAAGGGTGTGAATGACAAAAGCACATTTTTTTAGGTATTGGACAAATTCAAATGAATTTGATTCAAATGTGTTGAATGTCTAGTGGATTTGAAACTAGTAAAAGTACTAGTATCTCATAGTAAATCTCCAAGTTTGATATTTGATCAAAGGATTTTGAAGTTATTCAAAATAGTAAGGAGATATGCAATTTTCATAAAATTGAGTGGGATCTATGAAAGTCTTCCTGAAACAATATGTGATTGCCATATTTTTAAGTAGGAGCAATATAAGTCTCAAATTCAAATATGTAGGAACATATTTTGAGTGGGAGCTTATAGGAGTAATTCTTAAGTATGTTAAGGATGAAAGCGCAAATACTTATAAATAATGATTTATAAGATGTAGAAGTTGATAATAACCGTATTATGATATTATGTAGTATTCCTTAAGGGATTCTAAAAAATGTTTCAGAATAGAAGTTAATTAAGGAACTAGTCCTTAATGACTCAAATTAGGAATAGTATTAAGTTTAACATCAATGGTTGAAAGAAAGAAAAGGATGATCATCATCCACTATGTTGAGACATAGGTTCTGTCTTAGTAAACCATGATGATAACTTAGCATAATATGTGATCCAAATAAGGGACGTTTGAAAGTGATTAAGTTCGAATCACAAAACGTTTGAGCTAAGTTTGTCTGTAGTGTGTAATAGAGAACTTGTAGACATGTTTTCCAAATCCATAAAGAATGACATATCTTAGAACATAAAAAGTTATGTTATAAGGGAATATGTTGGAAACTCTTGTAGATACCGATTAAAGTCAAGTAGGAAGCGAGGTGAACAAAACATCGAAAGTTGCACAGAGTGCACTGGTGTTTCGATGAATACATTTATAATAATAGATAAGGGTACCATCAAAGTGTTGTATAATGTTATGGCTAGGCTAGTTCTCTTTTAACGTAGAATGAAGTGTCCTAGGGCACAATGCCCATGAGAAAGCCCTCGAGGTTGATCTAACGTCACTGTAGGCTCCTAGAATCAGGACTCATTCTACTGCCATAGCGACGATGCATACACAAAGATGTTATCATGAGATGATAAAGTATTAATGTCAATCAAGGTGACATTAGTAAGTTGCAAAGGATTTGTGACTGTAAAGTACATACCCAAGGCTCAACCTCTTCCATGAGCAAGCATGTTCAGGGTACCGGGTATATGGTGCCAATGATTGAGAACAAATGCAGCTAGTGTATTTGTACTCTAGTGCAAGTGGGAGACTGTTGGAAATATGCCCTAGAGACAAATAGTAGTAAGGACTATTATCATATTTCATATAGTTTATGATTAAGTTTTATATCATGCTATAACTGTATTAAGTGGAAACATCAATACACGTGTGATATACAAACAATCAGGGGTTCCTAGTGAAACTCTAGTCACTGGTTCATTGGTCAAAAGATGATCATATTTCCTGATCATGTGGCATTTATGCCAGTTGGAATGAGGTCATCTCATTCTGGGAATGAGATGATGAACCAATACCCAACCTAAACATCATGACCCGATCATGTCACAAAGTTCAAGTTACGATGATTAGAAATGGATCCTCTTAGACTATTTCTTAGACCGTGAGGCTATATCGATCACTGTCTCCCGAGAGTGCTTAGATAGCATCAAACGCCATCTGGTAAAACGGTGGTTATAAAGGTGTGTTCAGGTACTCGGAGAAAACCGTAGAGGCAATATATGTCAAGAACAGGATTTGTCCGTCCATGTGACGGGAAGATACTCAAGGGCCCACTCGGAGAGGTTATATCCAATAGCTGCACAGCATGTGATTTGATCACGGGGATATCACTTGTTGGAACGAGTCAAGTAGCGTTGTTCGGTAACGAGATTGAACACAACATGGTGATGTCATTGATCAGATCTCGGGCAATGCAAGTATCGAGTGACAAAGGGAATAAGACACGGCTGTCCCGGTTCAAACGACGAAAGATCTTCGTGGAACGCACAGGAGTCACATGGCCATCCAGATCCCTCTGTCAATCATTGGTGCGGGAATGTCCCGACCATGTCTGGAGTGTTCCCGAACCGTGGGGTATCACGCTTAAGGGCTTGATGATGCTTAGAGAGTGTTTATAGGATCGGTGGAATCACCGAAGAAGAGTAGGGAGAAAACCGGAAGGGTTTCGGTAAGTTCGGAGGATGTCCAGAGTGGAGGTGGAAGGTGTTCCATAGCCACGGAGATTGAATAATATGTGAATGAATGTTAAATGTTGATTTAATCATTTATTCATAATTATTTAATAAAGAGAAAATCAATTTGAATGATCAAAGGCTCAATGGGCCAATTCCGGAGGGAAAAGGCCCATTAGGGGAAAGGAGAGAGGGAGAGGGGCCAAGGGGGAGGCCGGCTGGGCCTAGCCCCCCCCCCCCCCCCCCCCCGAGCGAGGCCCACTAGGGTGGCCGGCGGCCACCCCTCCCCCTCCTCTCATTTAGTCCCACCCCGGGACTTTGAGGGAGGGTGTACCCCCTCCTCCCCTATATATAGTGGGGTATTTGGCCAAGATAAATACACCAATAATCAATAAAGGTCTCCCCACTTTTGGGAGGACCTCTAATTGATATTTTCTCTCTCCCCCTCTCTCTCTCGTGACCGTGGTCCCATGTCTAGACTGCGCGAGCGAGAGACATCTTCACCGTGGAGCACCGTCACGCTGCGGGATTTGGATCCGGGAGCTCTACTTCCGCAATTGCTGCTAGATCGGGGAAGCGGGAGTCATCGTCAGGCACCGGACGTGTGTAACTCTCCGCGAGGTGTCGCAGTTGAGGCACTCAAGTCGTTGGAGCCAGAAGGAGCGCAAGGACTTCATCACGACCTTGAGGTCGGCTTCGGCTCGTCTACATCAACCACGCTCTCTTGAGCATTGACAACGCTTTTCGGTCTTCAAGGGTAAGTTCACGAAAAGCCCCTCCTGTTACTGTATTACTAATAGATAGGTCCTAGCAGCTTCAGGGGTTCAGGGGCGTAGAGTAAAATTTATTGTTTTCATACGCGGAACCCCTACATCAGCTTCATTATTTTCAGTAACTCCTCAAATCCCTTGTCAGATAAACCAGTCTCGGCCTTCCATTTCAGCAATTCCAGTGTCGTACCGAGCTTTGTGCTTCCATCTTCGCAATTTGGGTCCAACATTTTTTTGTGATCATCTAACATTCCCTTCAACTTCCGTTTCTCGTTTACACTTTCTGCTTCTCTGTGTGCATTAGCGATGGCCCGGTGAAGATCATCAGCATGCTCATCTGATGCATCTTCATCTTCAGCTTCCCCTGTCACTTCATCTTCAGCTCCCGTTGCAGTATCAGCATATTCAGGGTACATATCATCATCTACTTATTCTTCATTGTCTTCCAGCATAACCCCTCTTTCTCCGTGCTTGGTCCAACAATTATAGCTGGGCATGAAACCTTTCCGAATCAGCGGGAGTGAGGGACTTTCCAGGAAGAGTAATCCTTTAAGTTCCGACAGTCAACACATGGACAACACATAAAACTATTCACTTTGTTTGCCTTAGCCACATCGATAAATTTATCCACGCCTTCAATGTACTCGATAGTACATCGATTACCGTACATCCATTGCTGCCGGTTCATCTGCATCATCATATAATTAAGTTTATCAAACACCATTACAGAACATCATGAATAGTGAAATGCCACTATACAAATGAAAGGATAAAGTTGATAACCTCGGTCGAGGAGGAAATAAAGAGGAGAAAGCCTAAGTGTGGCTCAGACACCTCATATCATTTTTGTTTTGTGTAAAATCAAGTGGCATCATTCTCTTAGGCATTTCATGAAACACCTCATATGCATAGGAAAGAACAAACAAAGTAGCACAACTCACACCCTTCCACCAAGAAAAAACTGAGGAGAGGGCTGGGTGGGCGAGGGTATTTATAGGCAGGACCTTTAGCACCAGTTCGTGCTACCAACCGGTGCAAAAGGGGCGCCTTTAGCACCGGTTTGTTCCACGAACCGGTGCTAAAGGTTTCACGCCACACGTCTGGCGCGGAACCTTTTGCACCGGTTCATCACAAACCGGTGTTAAAGCCTCATTACGAACCGGTGCAAATGCTCTGAGGGCTCCGCGTGTGGTCCAGGCCATACGAACCGGTGCAAATAGAACCTTTAGTCTGGGTTAGTGGCACAACTGGTTCAAAAGCCTTGGACAGCTCCAACCAAAAGCCTTGGTTTCTACTAGTGTTAAGTGATCATTCATTTGCTAAGAATTTTTTTTCTGTCTACTCCAACACAACAATCATCCTACATGATAGTGTTAAGGCGGTAGCACCACTGTACATGACCTAATTGACTCGATGAATGTTTTGTCGCCTTCTTATGACGGATCATTCCATTTTTAGAGAAATCTACGTATTTACTTTGTGATCTTGGTTCTTCTCGTGTAGTCATTGATTTCCCAGTTTCGTGGCGTCTTTTTGGATTGGGGAGTATAACACCGGCACTGCACCAATAGGTGCACACAACCTAGTTTATTACTCAGTTCATCATCCAATTCAAAACAGTTCAAGGATCACAAAGGGGAATAAGAGCAGCATAAAAAGACCGCTGGATCCAATAAACTACAATAGGAAAAACCTACAAAAGAAAACCCCATAACCTCTAGCCTTGTTAAAAATGATATTGTTTTTTGCAATTCCATATTGGCCAACATAGTGAAGTAATTAAAGGATACGCCAAATGAGCTGCGCAAAACATATGCAACAGAATCTAAGAGAAAGCTTTATGAAAGAACTTTGTGTGGATTTTCTTAGAAGAGTATGCATGCAAGCGGTTATGCTTGATGAGAAGGCAAAATTACAGGGCATCAAACTGAATCGCAACATCAAACGTTTCTGCTAGTAGTAAATTGTAGTAATTCATTTCTATGCAAGGCACAAGACCAGTGCACATGTTTAGTTGACCTTTGCTGCATGCGGCATGGCGTCCTTATCAGGAATATCATCGTTCTCGCCCCGTCGATCTTCCTCAGCCGAATATATATTTTCGAGTTTTTGCGTGTGAGCCTCAGCCGACCAACCCACGCCGCACCCACCAGTACCACCACCGATATCGGATCAGCCCAAGGGCGCTGAGCTGCGCGGCCGATCGATGCCGCGCGGTAACGTCGCGAATAACGCATCTGCGGTACTGTACTATGTGCACTGCGATGATCCAGCAGAAGCGATGATATAGATGCTGCTGATGGTGAGAAAAGATGCGCAAAGTTGACATGAATGACGCTAGCTGCAGGCAAGGCATCCGCATCTTCTGGAGGGTACACGTGCATGCATGCGCGCGCCCTACGCGCTGACCTTGGCGTTTACACAGGGGATCGATGCCCGCCAGCATGCATGACCGCGCCCGCGCGTGGTGTGGCCGGCGAGGTGATCTTTGGATAGAGCTTGACCCACGGGTCACCCACCTCATGGATGATTCGATCCTCGTCGCCTTTTCGAGGGCTTCGCATCTTGTTATGGAGAGCTGGATCATGGATATCTATACTTTGAGGGGCCTTGCTTCCCGTCTTCTCAAGGCGTGACGGTGACTCTAACTCTCTAATGTACTACTACCTCCGTTACACAACATAAGTCGTTTCAAATTTTTCGTGAAAAGTTAAACTGTGCAAAGTTTGATCAATTTTATAGTAAAAAAAAATATCAACAACTATGACACTCCTTCCAATCTGTAATACGTGTCGCTGATTTAGTACTACATATAGATCGAGTAAGATTGATTTAACATTGTATCTCTATAGTTTGTAAAAACTTTGTCAAACTTTACATTTTATAACTTTTAACAAAATTTATATGTCTAGTTTTTTGAAATGGAGGGAGTATAACATATAGCTTTATCTACGGACGGATCTCTTTAGGCTTTACCTGACGAAGGGGTAAAAGATTTTTTTAATGCTACCGCTATGAGCTTCATAAAGCCGATGAGAAGTGTGCATCAGGTGCTCACAATTTCAGTTTGCAAGGCTGACAGCAAGCCTGAAAAAGAATTGTGCCATTATCAAGAGATGCACTAGGGAAAACTTTTATTCGAGCAAACACGATTGGCTCCACTCTGCTATATATATGATGTAGCCGTGTGTCAGCAAGATTAACTGCTTTGGCCGCGTACCATCTTGCCACGCATATGCAGTACAGTACTATAGATGCTGATGATGGGGTAATATATCAAAGTTGATACGACGCAGGCATCAGCATCTTTGGAAGGAGATATACACATGTCCATGCGCCATTTGGCTAGCTACCAATGGATAATTCTTCGCAAGTCGCAACCCCCCTGCCTTCTCAAGTAGTGAAGGGTCGTTGTGCATCTTGTCTGCGTAAGCTCCTTTTGAGATCCATTGGGTTTTGGAATCTCCCTAGTCTATCCGTCGGATACATGCACTCACATTAGACTTTATATTCTAAAGATTTTTTATTAATATAGATATATTCAAATTTAGAAGAATCTGAGACATCTATTTTGAGACGGAGAGAGTATAGTATTTTGGATTAAGGAGTTTGTTATCAAATTCATACTAATTAGTTTTCCATGCCTAGGGTCTTTATGAATTTTAATGAAGATCCCAAATTATCACTTTACACTTATTCACGTGGGATTACAACATTATATATTTTTCTTGTATTCTATAAAAACAACTATTCATGTATATTTATATATTTCAAAATGCAACGTTGCTATCATAAATATTATACATTTTGGTCTCATTCTCGAGTTCCTAGACCATAAGCCTTAGCACAAACAAATAATTTGTCGATCCGCCTCGTGCCATCGATCTTGCTCAACCGAATATAGTTGTCATGTTTCTTTTTCCCTATCGACCAACGGGGCAAGACTCCTTTATGATATGGCACATCTCGACGGAGATGTGTGCACGATTCATTCTGGATTTCGGAGGTTGGAAATTGACCATCTTGCAGTTTGGCTCTTGGCCTTCCCATGGGGCATTTACTGTCCCTTGCATATTGTGAAGTTCTCTCGATATTGTTCGAGTTGTATTGTTCCCGGCCATTCGAATGCTACAAATCGAAGAATAACAGAGATGACATCTCATGATGTGGATGACATGACACTAGCTCTTTTTAAATTCATTGTGTTTTCGAATCTCCTAAGCCTATCCATGCATGATGGTTGTACGGCACAAAGACTAAGAAGGATGACAACCCACTTTAACATGCACGAATGGCCACGATTTTTCTTTAGAAAACACAAAATCTTTTTGTTTCGGTATAAGCCCAGAGAGGCAGGCAACACCCAGGTACAACACGGCACTCTAAACCCGAAGCGTGTCAAGCAAGCCACCGAGATCAGGTAGAGCGCCGTCGAATATAATCGTGCCATGTCGTATCCATAACCACCAAGCCGTGAGCATAATCACCGAGGAAATGCACTTTCAAGCAGCCTTTGGACAAGTATGGATGGTCACGTCCCACAAATCCGCAAACTCGATCCCAACAACATGATTTAAGATTGTTTTGCCAATTTTCACCCGTTGAGATTTTGCAAGTCTCAGTTCGATTTATTAGAAGTGTAACTTGAGGCTAATGAAAACTGCAACGTACACTGCAATGCATGTTGATCGGAATCCCGTTGCTCAACAGTATTGATGACAATCGCCTGATACAGACGGGATTGTGGGTAACTGTGCAGGTAAAACCAGGAAGTAAATGTTGGATTATTAGACAATTTCCCCATGAGATTAATTATCGAAATCAACATTATATAAGCACTAGCAGATCTAAACACATGCAGCCAAACAACCACATCTAGTAGATCTAAAAATTTAGCAAGAACTAGTGCATACAAAGAGAAGAATAGCACGTACAGGTTGACTGGGAAGGTCGTCACCACCGCAGCACCTTGGTCCTTGTTGATGTCGCCTATGGTGCTGATGAGGTCATCGGTTGCCGAAGAAGAACACACGAACGAAGGCGAGCAGTCGCGTCGAGACGCTCCCCAAAAATCTTATCGCCCGTCTCCCAGTACAAGATCTCAACGGACGGGGTTTCGGAGGCCTGCTCTCCCGGACAGCAGTGCACGCAGTCGCCGGGATGGAGAAGCCTAGAGAGCAGCACAACGAGAGGAACACACAACGAGATGACTGAGAAAAGAACAGGGTGCATCTAGATCTGCCTGTCTCTCGCTCTATAGTCTGGGAGGTTAGCTGCCCGAGTGGCCACGCGGTGGAAGACAAGGACACGCGTCAAGTATGCACACGAATGTTGACACGTACCCAACAGCTGGTGCACCAAGGAAAAAAAATAGTCTTCCACAAAACGAGTTTCTAACTTGAACTCAAATCACGAAACACGACGCGCGTGCGGGCGGGGCGGGCGGCGGAGGTGGACTCCTTCTCTTCTCACTCACTTAGTGGGAGTGTGGTCCAACTCTCTCCTAACTAGCAATGTGGGACTAAACTTTATGTCCCACAGAGCTCCCAAGCTGCCCTAGTAGATGGGCCTTGAGATTTCAGGATTTATTAGACTACATGGGCTGCATACATGGCCGCAACCCGTATAAATCTAACAATCCCTCACCAGATCTCAGAGGCACATCATATGGCACATTAGTTCCAATCACTATTTAATATACCTGCAGCTCAGTGGAGACTGTTAAGTTGAACTTTCACCTAGACAAAGAGATACGCTTACTACAACTAAACAATGGACTATGCATTGAATTGGCAGTCTTGCGAAGCAAGTTTCACTCAGTGACGTTACCGGTACTTGGCTTCCATAGGCTACCCCTCGGGTGGAGCTTATAAGTCAGACTCCTCGGTCTTTCATGAGCTTCCTAGAGATTCACCCAAATCTCATACACTGTGACCAGCAGTATAGCTCATATAGGTGTGTTCTTTCAAGATCGCTCTGTAGGACAGCGTCTTTGCTCCCAAGGAGACAATTAGAACACACTAAGATATAATCAACCTTCCTTACAGTATACTATGAGAGAATTGCATCTGCAGTGGAGTGGGAGTATTAAAAGTTTCTCTCAACTTAGTTGCTTCGGTTTGTTTTCCCATGTCCTAATTCACGGGATCTCCGATCACATAGGTTGGGTTACCCCCTTGACAACTTACGTGGTCTCAAACCCATCTCCCTCGATGCATTTTCTATCAAATTTCTTGATAGTCCTTTTGTAAAAGGATCTGCCAGATTCTTAGTCGTTTGGACATAATCCAATGCTATAACTCTGGAGTTTCTCAGCTTTCTGACAGACTTCGGTCTTCTCTTGATATGTCTTGAACTCTTCATATTATCCTTAGAACTGTTCACTTTGACAATCACAGTTTGGTTGTCACAGTTCATAAGGATTGCCGGTATTGGTTTTTCAACCATAGGCAAATTTGTTAAGAGTTCACGAAGCCATTATCCTTCTACAGTCACATTATCTAATGTTGTGAGTTCTACTTCCATAGTTGACCTCGTTAGGATGGTCTGCTTGCAAGACTTCCATGAAACAGCGCCACCACCAAGAGTGAATATGTATCCACTTGTGGCTTTCATCAACATATGATATCCAGTTTGAATCACTATACCCTTCAAGTAATCTTGGATACCCGGTATAATGAATTCCATAGCTCATGATTCCCTTTAGATAGCGCATTACTCCCTCAAGAGCATGCCAGTGATCATCTCCTGGGTTGGCCACAAACCGGCTAAGTTTGCTCACATCAAACAAGATGTCAAGCCTCGTAGCGCAAGCTAAATACATAAGTGAGCCAATAATATGAGAGTATCTCAATTGATCTCTAGCTGCTTTTTGATTCTTTTGAAGCAAAACACTAGGATCATAAGGTGTAGGAGAGGATTTGCAATCATCATATCCAAATCTACTCAACACCTTCTCCACATAATGTGATTGCACAAGTGTAATCCCATTATTCTCATCTCTCGGTAGCTTGATGTTTAGGATAACATCAGCTTCTCCAACATCCTTCATCTCAAAGCATTGAGACGAGAAGGTTTTGACCTCATTAATCACTTTGAGACTTGTCCCAAAAATTAGTATGTCATCAACATAGAGACATAGGACAACTCCCACACCCCCACCATGGCGATAGTATACATATTTGTCGGCTTCATTTACAACAAAGCTCACAGATGTCAAAGTTCTTTCAAACTTCTCATGCCACTGCTTGGGAGCTTGTTTGAGGCCATACAAAGATTTCTTCAATTTACACACCTTTCGTTCTTGACCTTCTAGTACAAAACCATCAGGCTGTTCCATGTAAATTTCCTCATCCAACTCTCCATTTAGGAAAGTTGTCTTAACATCCATTTGATGAACAAGAAGATCGTGAGAGGCAGCCAATGATAGTAGTACTCGAATGGTGGTCAATCTAGCCACGGGCGAGTAAGTATCAAAGAAATCTTCGTCTTTCTTTTGGGTATAGCCTTTAGCCACAGGCCGAGCTTTGTACTTTTCAATAGTACCATCAGCCCTAAGCTTCTTTTAAAATACCCATTTACATCCTACAGGTTTACACCCATACAGATGTTTAGATATCTCCCACATTCCATTAGCCAAGATGGAATCCATCTGGCTTTGAACAGCTTCCTTCCAGTAGTCTGCATCCGGAGATGCAAAAGCTTCTGAAATGGTAGTGGGAGTGTCATCCACCAGGTACACAATGAAATCATTACCAAAATATCTTGAGATCCTTTGTATCTTGCTCCTTGTGGGAGCTTTATTGTCACCCTCATCCGAATTTGAACTCTCATTATCTGATTGTTCATCAGTCTCCATGGGAGTTTCAGGTTCAGAAACTGGATCATATTCCTTATTAGGTATGCTAGGCATATCTCTCATAGGAAATATATCCGCAAAGAATGTGGCATCTCTTTATTAAAAAATGTTACGACACTCATGTCGTCCATTTTAGATTTCACCACAAGAAATCTATAAGCAATACTGTGAGAAACATAGCCAAGAAAGACACAATCCACAGTTTTCGGTCCAAGCTTACGCTTCTTGTTGATTGGCACGTTGACCTTTGCCAAACAACTCTAAGTACGTAAGTAGGAGAGTGTCAACCTTTTCTTTTCCCATTCTTCAAATGGAGTAATCTCTTTATTCTTAGTTGGAACACGGTTTAGGACATGACATGAAGTCAATATAGCCTCCCCTCACCATTCCTTGGATAAATCGGCAGTGTCTAACATGGCGTTAACCAAATCTGTTAGAGTCCGGTTTTTCCTCTCAACAATCTCATTGGATTGAGGGGAATTGGGAGGCGTCCTCTCATGTATAATACCATGTTCCGAACAGAATTGAACTCATTAGAAAAGTACTCTCCACCACGATCGGACCGAATTCTTTTGATCTTTCTCTCGATTTGATTTTCAACTTCTGCCTTATAGATTTTAAAGAAATGTAAGGCCTCGTCTTTAGTTTTCAAGAGATATACATAAGAGTACCTAGTAGAATCATCAATCAAAGTCATGAAATATTTCTTTCCACTAATTGTCAACACACCATTCATCTCACATAGATCTGAATATATGAGCTCAAGAGGTGCCAAGTTTCTCTCCTCTGCAGGCTTGTGAGGCTGCTTTGCTTGCACACAAGCATGGCACTTAGAGCCTTTGACAATAGTAAATTTCGGAATTAAACTCATACCAGCAAGCCGCGACATACAACCGAAACTAATATGACAAAGTTGTGAATACCAAACATTAGTTTCATTACTAGTAGTGCAAACATGGTTCACTACATCATCATAAAAGTCTACCAATGAAAAACGGAACATGCCTCCGCATTCATAGCCTTTTCCAGCAAAGGTTCCATACTTAGACAGTATAACGTTATTGGACTCAAATACCAACTTAAATCCATCTTTCAGAAGACGGGAACCACTAACGAGATTCTTCTTCATAGAAGGGACATGTTGTACATTCTTCAATTGCACGATCTTGTCCGAAGTAAACTTCAGATCTACCATACTAGCACCAAGAACAGTAGCATGTAACCCATTCCCCATCATGACTGAGGAATCTCGAGCCTAATAAGAGGTGAACATGGAAATGTCAGCACACACGTGAACATTGGCACCTGTATCAACCCACCATTCTGTGGGTTGTAATACTGAAAGAACAGTAGGTAATAAATTACCGTACCTAGAACCTGAAGTTCCTGAATCAGTATTGCCAATGACCATATTGACAGATTTAGAACTCTGTCTAGCCTGACCTTTCTTGCCTTTCTTCTATGGACAACGATGATCCCAATGGCCAATCTCGCCACACACCTAGCAAGGTTCTTTCTTTTCCTTGCTCTGCCCCTCCTTCTTCTTGAAGTTGGTAGTCTGGCAGACTTTGTTATTTCCTTTGGACTTGTGGGCATTTTTTGCACCATATTGGCAGCAGAATGTCCCTCGGTTCCACTAGTGTGTTTGTATTTTGTCCTCGCCTTCTCTTCAACATCCAGAGAACCAATAAGGTACTCAATAGAGAGCTCATGCCTCTGATGTTTCAAAGAAGTGGCAAAGTTCCTCCATGAAGGGGGAAGCTTAGCGACAAACTTGTCCGGAAGCACACACTTGAGGAGTTCGAGTTCCTTTGCCATGATCTGTAGCTCATGATCCTGTTCTACTACAGATCGGTTTTCAATCATCTTGTAGTCATTGAACTGCTCCATAGCATACAGTTTATCACCGGCATCGGCAGTACCGAACTTAGCGTCCAGTGCATCCTACAGTTCCTTGGCATCACGGATATGCAAATATGCATCAACCAACTTGTCTCCAAGCATACTGAGTACATATCCTATAAAAAGTACAGTGGCCTCCCTGAACGCTCTCTCTTCCTCGAGAGTAAGCGGACCTCTGGGAGTGCCATCTGCAACTTTTTCTATGCCCATAGCAGTGAGCCACAAGAGGGTTTTCCCTTGCCATCTCTTAAAATGAGCACTCATAAAAAGGCTCGGTTTCAGCGAAGCAGCAAAGGCAAATGACGAAAATTGCCTAAATAAATAAGGTTTTTGGATTGTTGGATTATTAGAAATTTTTCCCATGAGATTAATTACAGAAATCAACATTATGTAAGCACTATAATATATAAACACATGCAGCCAAACAACCATATCTAGTAGATTTAAAAATCTAGCAAGAACTAGTGCATACAAAAAAAAGAATAGCACGTACAGGTTGACCGGGAAGGTCGTCACCACAGCAGCACCTTGGTACTTGTTGATGTCGCCCATGGTGCTGATGAGGTCGTCGGTTGCCGAAGAAGAACACATGAACAGAGGCGAGCAGTCGCATCGAGACGTTCCTCAAAAACCTTATCGTCCGTCTCCCGGTGTAGGATCTCAACGGACGGGTTTTCGGAGGCCTGCTCTCCCGAACAGCAGTGCACGCAGCCGCCGGGATGGGGAAGCCTAGAGAGGAGCGCAGCGACAGGGAAAAGAACAGGGTGCATCTAGATCTGTCTGTCTCTCGCTCTATAGCCTGGGAGGTGAGTCGACCAGTCGCCACGCGGTGCAAGACAAGGACACGCGTCAAACATGCACATGAATATTGTCACGTACCCAACAACTGGTGCACCAAGCAAAAAAATAGTTTTCCACAAAACGAGTTTCTAACTCAAACTCGATTCACGAAACGCGAGGCAACGCACGTGCGGGCGAGACGAGGCGGGCGGCGGAGAAGGAGTGCGCGTGGACTCCTTCTCTTCCCACTCACTTAGTGGGAGTGAAATAGCTCATCTTATAAGTTGGTCCAACTCTCGTTCAACTAGCAATGTGGATAAACTTTATCTCCCACAGAGCTCCCAAGCTGCTATAGTAGATGGTCCTTGAAATTTCAAAATTTATTAGACTAGATGGGTTGCCTACATGGACCGTAGCCTATATAAATCTAACAGTAAATGGGAAGATGGTGCAGGTGGTTGTCTGATCTCTACCTACCTCAAAAGGGAAATACACCATTTACACAAATCAATGTGGAGTTGTAGGGCGGAACCATGCCAACTTTCGACCATAATTAGCGTTCCTTAGAATTCAAACCTACCATGTATGGGACACCACATTGGTTTTGAAATTTTTCCGTGGAAGCATAAACTGATACAGAAACTCGGAAAAACAAATGCGGAAGCAGATATTGTCGAAAACATGTATCAATATGGTGCGGACACGTATGAAAAGCTGATGATTGCTATAACCACGAGACGCTTGAATGAAGCATAAAAGTCGACAAACAGGTAAATTTGTTCCCTAACCCTAGCATGATTGCTTAGTGTGATGAGGAGTAGAGGATGGTTTGTGTAGGTAGTTCAGTTTTATGACGTCACATATTGGGCCGACTATATTGGACTTACAAAATAGTCTAAAATGGAAATTCGGTATTAGGTGAAAACTGAAATTCTGTTTCTGCGCCAGTTCCACCAAAAACTTTGTTCCATTTCTGACTCCACCAAAAAAAAACTCATTTTACAAAGTTTTGTTTCCATTCGGTAAAATTTCGTTTTTATTTTTCCGTAGAAAAGTTGGAGTGTTTTCGCTCTATTTTTATTCCTAGTACATATTATAAGTACTACCAGCCGTTGTAAGGGCCACACACGGGCCACAAGTAAGTGACACAGCATATTGTATTTTCACGTGCAATGATATTGTCAGCTATAAAAAGATGAAAATAGGTGACGGGATGCTATTTCTCAAGCAAGTAAATATAAAAATTATGGTCACTAGTTCTTGCTCCAACAGCGATCTTACTCTATTGCGATGTTGTTTCATTGATTCTTCTAGTTTTGTATCTAGCGAAGTTGCCACACACGTCCAGTAAGAATAATATTTACGTAGCCCTCCTTATGACCTTCAGAGTGTAACTTTCAAACTAAGTTCCGAATTAGTAGATGCTTCCGTAAGCAGTGAGGCATCAATATATTAAAAAAAAAAGTTGACCCACAAAAGCAGATAGTCTAACAAAGCTCTTGCACTTGCACATTGTCACTTAATTCATGAATATAATTTATGCAAGACGTGTATCTGCACATCTTAATCGGAAAAGAATCAATAGAATGAGAACTGGGCGATGCAAGATCTTCTTTAGCTGCCGTAGAAAAAAAAAGCTTTGTTGGGAAGAAGACCACCATTGAGAAAGAACATTGTGACGGAGATCGACCGAGAAGAGAAGATTTTTCCCCCGAAATGGTGAGCTTTGTCCCGGTCTGCATCATGATGCACAGAGCCAGTTTATTGCATTGTTCAAAAATCTGTTTATTACAATCACGGGTCACGTAAGCTTGAGACAAAGATCAACCATCCGAAAGATAAAAGCAGAATAGTACTACTCATGATGAAGATTGTGAGAGGTTAAATTGGCAAAGAAAGGAAGTGGATTGACTTTTTTTTGCGAATTAAATGATGACATGGTAGATCATATATAGATCCAGGGGCTACAAAAAGGTGTCAAACGACAGTTGCATGCTTGGTTGCCTAGCAAATGCAACACAAGGAACGGAACCCAGACTGGGGCTAAACCTTAAGTATAACAAGAACATCACTAGTAGCATAATTTCTTCTTCTTGCCATGCAGCCGGCACAGGATACTAAAAGACCTGGCCTACTACTAGCTTAAATTCTTCTTCTTGATCAACATGGATATCTTCTTTCACTAGAGCCAGAGCGCGCCGGCGTTCTTGAGCATGGGGACGAGCTCGCCGGAAAGGTGCAGCGCCATGATCCTGTTGGTGCCGCCGACGAGGTTCCCGCCGATGAACACCGCTGGAACCACGGGCGGGCCTCGGCCGAGCCTCCTGGCGAGCTCTCTCTCCATCTCCCTGCCACGCTGTTCCTTGTCCAGCTCGTACACGGCGGCATGGACGCCGAGGTCGCGCAGGAGGAACTTCACAGAGTCGCACATGGAGCATCTGCTCGACGTGAACACCACCACGGCGCGCTCCGACGCCAGCTTCGTCACCTGGTCCATCGATTTGTTATCACTGGTGATCGGGAGGTTTTAGAGGCTTTTAGAGCTCTGACTCGCAGTCTAGCTATGCTCAGATGAGACTATGCTTTCCCGAAGGTGGTGGCTGTGGTTTGCTGCTACCGGCCGCGTGCGTTGCCTTTTATAGCTTCAAAATTGTTGTGGTGATTTTGGCATGCATGGATAATTAGCAATTAATTGGTATCGTGTGCTCAACTTGATACAATGGAACCTTGCTAGATTGCTTCCTCTATAAAAGAACACATTTTAAACCCAGCATAGGCTAAATGTTGGTTGGTTTTGGATAAGAAAATGTGGTATTCATGGGGTCCCATGGAACTTTGGAATCTCTTTCCTCATCTCAGTCGATCTCTTGCAAGAATCTTATATATCCAAACCCTACCACACATTGCATGCATGGTAGATTAGACTTGTACAGATCTTTCTGAGGATTTCTTAGGAGTAGAAAAGCATTACTCAGTTGTGTCTCAAAAGCATCAAAATGCATGTCTGAACGTGAACATATACGTGCACAAATACAGAAGTTTAGAACATGCGCAAAATCGACACCGCGACACCCTGTCACAGTGCAGTACGGCACAAGGGATCTAATTCCACCGACTAAGAAGAGGTGCTTTGTATAAGAGAAATGAGCACCCCTTCGGGTTCAGGATAGCATCTTCCAGCAGAGAGGGCTTCCCGTCTCATTCAGTCCATCACTCTCTCTTCTGACCTTATCCGCATGTGGCATCTGCGCCATTTGCAACTTTGTGCCATCTCTGAAGATTTTCATCGTCAGCCTGATTTATGTTCTTATTACCAGATATGCAGGCATTCGTCGTGCCATGATCCATTGGTGCAATCTAGCTCAGCGTATCTTCAGCACATGCAGTGTAGGGATGTTGTATAACAGTAGCAGTTGTTTTTTTACAAGACCATATATTAATATCGCGAAGATACCAATTACACCCAGCCTCTACAACAATGCAGTGGCCTAATGGCATTACGGTGCACAAGCCAAAAAAATTATAGAAAAGAAAAATAGCGCTACAGTGACTCATTCTTTGCAACAACAGTACTAACACCGCCAAGATAGCACCAGAAATTTTGTTTCTCCAGTAGTGACGTCTCCAAAAAGGAAACAGTGCACAAGCGCCGTCGTCGCCCGATCATAGATCATAAGTTTTCACACCGCCTTCAACAAGACTATTCCTAGGCACAATTAATCAATTAAGGTTAGACCTTAGATTTCCACCCTGCAAGGTAGGACTTTGAACTTCTCATGTGTAATTGCCCCCACATGCCGATGACGCTGCTACAAGTCACGAATCACTAGGCCAGTTTCTCATCGCCACAAAGAGTCAAACCACCATTGCTAGTCCTCAAATCTAGGTTTTCATGATATTCTCCACCTCTGACTTCACCATGGATCAAAAGACATGCCCCATGAAGGTAATAGACAGTGAAACTTCACAACGCAACATCTAAAACCAAACGGTCAGAAAAAACACGTGCACGCCCGACCGAATCCCATCCGGTCCAACAATCTCCTGGCATGAGGCGCCCATGGGAGTTCGTCGGCAGAGCCTTCCGGAACTCGACACTCCGGCCTGATCAAGGAGGGCAGGCATCAAGTAGATCTTCTTCTTGACGCGAGAAGAACCCTAGGACCGCCACCTCCATGCAATGCCGAAGTAGTAGAGCAATATACTTTTATTTCGATTGAGGGCACAAAAATTCCCGGTCAACCAGCTCGGGCCATGACCAGAGGATCTCACGCCCCGCCCACCTTGAACGCTAGAGGAATGGCCATCCTCCACGCGCCGCCTGACAGGACCAGGACCGCTATCCTGTCCACTTCCCATGACAGGTCTGGTGGGACCCAGGTCCACTGTGCCGCCCCTGCATGAACGCCGTCATGCGCCATCGACGTAGGAAGGTTGTGCCACCACCTCGAGTGGGAACTCCTCCCTGACCGCCGGCCACGATGGTGAGTCGTGCTCATCCCCGGCCTTGTGAGACCACAATCGCTTCCCTCTTCCCCGAAACACCTTTGGAGGGGGCCCGCCGTCGTCGCGGACAAGGCCGGCGGTAGCAGCGGCGAGGGTCGTCACGGGGGGACAGTTGTTTGGTGGCGGATACGGTTAGGCTCCGGCATCTCCCTTGGGAGATACACGAGCTGAGATGTTGCAATGCATCTTCTCCTCTACTGTTTGATAACCCCAAGAGAAGGGGATCATGGTAGTACCTATGAATGTGGAAGTGGGGTATCGATCCGGATGAGCAAGAAGGAAAATCTATTTATTCTCTCCAACTAAAGTGTCACAAGTTTAAGTTGTTTATACACTAAACAAGTTATAAGAAAAAGGAGGTTTATTTAATACAGTAAGGAAAGGGCAACAAAACAATAGTGTAAAAGTGTCCTAATCCTCTTCAATGCAAGAGAACAAGGCAAAACTTTTCTATTATAGGAACAATGTACATGTGTCCACGGGTTCATTCAATCCTCTCTCTCTCTCCATCTATGGTGGTCACCATGTCATAGATAATAAAATACACACAACTATCATGTTTTAATGTTAATTTTTATGATGACTACATGTCCTAAAACATATAGTTGAAAGAAGTATTCGTATGTGTTGATGTGTCACCTTCGTAATGCTGGCGTGGTTATTGTCAGTCAACCACATCATACTTATCCCTTTTTACCCCTAGATAACGGATGTTTGGTTGCATTTCTATCACTCAACACATATATCGTATGACACTCATGAAGGAGATATGCCCTAGAGGCAAATAATAAATGGGTTTTATTATCATATCTCAATTAGTTCGTAATAGTTTCATACTGTGTTATAACTTTATCAAGTGGAAACATTGATACAGGTGTAGTATGAAAGAAACCAAGTCCCTAGTAGCCTCTATTCATACTAGTTCGTTGGGCAACCGATGATCAAGGTTTCCTGATCATGGAGCTTCTATGCCAGTTGACAACAAGGTCATATCATTAGTAAATGATGCGATGGACATTACCCAAAGATTGCGACACAATCAAGTCACATAGTTTATTGTTGCAATAGTTAGAAACGCAGTGTCCTTCTCCTTAGACGGTAACTGCATCAAACATCAGTCGGTTAAAAGGTGATCATAAAGGTATACGTTAGGTATTCCAGAGGAACAGTAGATGACCTATGAATTAAGACCGGGATTTGTTCACCCAGTGACAGATAAGATACATAAGGCTGACTTGGTGAGATTACATCCATAATGTTGCAACATGTGACTAGGTCACGGGGATGTAATATCATGGTAACAAGTAAAACAGAACTTCTCGGTAACGAGACTGAACAACGTATGTGATACAATGATCGGATCTCGGACAAGTCATATCAGAGAAACAAAGGGAATTGGACTCGACGTTTTACAGTTCAAATGACATTGTCATCGTGGAATACACAGGGGTCATTATGGGCATCCCGGCCCCGCAATTGATCATTGATAGAGATCATGTATGTGCCATTCCTGTGCCGTGGGGAAATACGCTTAAGGGTACGATGAGTTAGAGATCCTCTATAAGTTGGAATCACCAGATGAAAGAGAAAAGGAAACCGGAAAGTTTCTGTGAGAGAACAGAAATCGTTCCAGGAAGTTCCGAAATCGTTCGGAGGATATCGAAAGGGAACCGAAAGGTGTTTCGAGTAAAATCAGATTTTATAATATGTATTTCCGTATTAATTAATAGCAAATATAATATTAAATCTAATTTGAAAGGATATTCTAATAATGGGTCCATTTCCTAGGGAAAAAGGGCCCATGAGGGAAAACTACTAGAGGGAAGGGCCAAGGGCCAAAGGGGCCAAGGCTAGCCGCCACATGGGGCCCACCCGACCAGCCTTAGGCTGCGCACGGGGTGGGGCTCCCCCTGGACGGCTGGCTCATGGAGCCCTAGAGGCCCATGCGCCTCCCCCTCTCTCTCCCTTGTTTAGTCCCACGTGGAAAACCCAAAGGAGAGGGCACACCTCCCTCCGCCTATACATAGGGGTGCCCATGGATGGGATTAAACACACAATTTGAGATGTTCTCTAAGACATTTTTCTTAGAGAATTCCTCCCTCTCTCCCTATAAAGTTCTCTCCTTGTGTTGGCACGGTCCCAAGAAAGTACTGTATGCGCCAGAGTCGTCGCACCTGCAGCACGCTGTTGGGCTGCAGGGATTCCAAGCCGAAGATCTACTTCTGCACTCCCGGCAGGGATCAAGGGAGTCGGTGGTCGTCATCATACACCGTATGTGTACAAAACCTCGAGGATGCCTCCAAATAGTGGCATCTTGGATGTCGTGAGATGGAGCAAGGGGTGACTTGCGAGGAGCTTCACGACCTTGAGGTCGGCTACGAGTTCGACTACTTTAACCATGTTCCTCTTAGAATGTTAACCGCGTACGGTTTACAAGGGTATGTATTCTATATGCTCTGGTCGTTACTGCATTACTACATAAATAGATCTTGGGAAGTTAGGGCGTTCCAACGTAGGAAATTATTTGTTTTCTGCCACAGAACCGTTTAGTGGTATCAGATCCAATCTATGCATAGGAGTGTTGTACGGCCAGTACTCACAAGTATTGTATGGGCATTGATCCTCTAGTTGTTATCCTCTAACGTGTACTTGTTTATATCGCGGTATTGTTTGATGAAGTGGCCCGGACCAACCTTACGTGTATTCTTACGTGAGACTGGTTCCACGCTCGACATACGGCTTGTCCCGTATAAGTGTCCAGCAGGTGTGTGTCTCTCATTCAATAGTTGATATAGAATTTACAATAGAGAGCCCCGAAAGGGGTGTAGTAGAGATAACTGTTGGATCCATGTTCTGGTTGGAAAGTTTTTATATTAGAAACGGTTCTATTACAAAAGCCCTGATAGTCATGTAAAACTTGCAAAAGATAAAGTAGAGGCGTCTAACTTTGCTTTCCAGGAGGGCTTGTGTTGTGATATGGTCTTTGTCGTTATGAAGGTAAAGTAGTTTACTTTTGTGTTACTAAATAGTCATTGTTTCACTGAATGACCCACTAGTGGCATCGTGGACTTGGCATCAAACCGATGGCAAGATGGAGATCATGCCGGAGCACTCGATGAAGATTAAGGCGCAAGAAGAAGGACCATATCATATCACAATATACATGTGATGTTCATACCTATTTTTACATCTTATTGTGTGATAGTATTAGATACTCAACGGTAGAATATTAGATAAGGTGATCCCTAATAATTTCAATGATAGTGTTCTCCCTTATGTGTGCAAACACCAAGAAAGTTCAGCGTTATGAATCCGGCCATGAAGATCAGAGGATAGACATATCTATGTTCACATACGGTGTGGGTAACAAGCCATGTATGTGCCATGCAATACACTAAGGTTAAATTGGTGAGCCTAGCATGATAGCCATGGCCTCGAAACACAAGAGATCAAAAGGTCGGGCATGAGTTACATGAATGATGTGATTGACATTGGGGAATGTTTACCTTTGAAACTACATTGCCGACCGTGACGATCGGGGTGCTGTAGTGGACTGGGATCGTTTGATCGCTAAAATTGTCCAGGGGATGACAATTTTAGTGGGAGCTCATCTATGAATTGAACTCATATTATGAACTTAGTCTAGATGTCTATTTGCAAATATCTTAGTAGATCTTGGACTATCACATTTAGGTCCTTTATGACCATGGGAAATTTCTTGCTTGATGTGGAACTTAGAAGAAGAGTCCAACTTCATAGATTAATACCCATATCTAAGGGATATCCTCGTAATTAGATAATCTTCTCTTCTTGATACAATAACCATTAGGAGATAGTTCGATGACTCCGCAACAATTACGGTGGAAGTCATGGATGAAAATGGTATATGTTAGATACACAAATTATAAATGTAATTCTTGCAAAACTCCTTGCAGTTCAGAAGTATTTTATACTTGTCCTATTTTTTGAAAATAGGATTGTCTGCTTGAGAACTGTTGGAAATGAGGAATTGTGGCTTGAGGACGGCGAGAAAAATATTTAATGGCTGACATCACCCCTTTCCTCAAAGTTTGTCATTTGGATTAGTGGACTTGAATATAATTTTGTAATCCTTGTTTGTGTGTCTTTCTTTTGGCGAGACAATTATTCATATGAATAAGTTACAAGCCAGTTGTACTATTCTTATGAATAATACCTTTATGGTCACATTATGATCATAAATGAGTTATCCTCATCACTATGTTAATGGTAATAGTTTAAGCATTTATAAAGGATTAGAATGCTAAATGATATCCAAAGTTTAATAATGACATGACACTATTATTTAAGTCATGGTGGTTATTGCATTCTTTTCATTCTAAATGAAAATTGGGGTCTTAGATGTTTGATCTAGAGACTTTGCAAAACCATGCCTCGTTTGGCGGAATGACTAAAACTCCGCATTCTGGTAAAACGGTAATATGCGAAGAAATGTTGAATCTTATACATAGTGATGTATCATATTTTCAACAAATAGTGGAAATCATTATTTCATAAGCTTCATTGTGAATTTAAGTGAATATGAGTATTTACTTAATAAAACACAAGTTTGAAATTATTTGAAATTGTTCAAATGGTTTTAGAATAAAGAAGGATATTGAATTACAAGAAATACAAAGTCTCTTTGATTTGATTGACATGACTAAAGTAATTAAGTTAATTTTTTGCATAAAAGGACTTCTGAAGGATGTTTCACAAAATATGATAATTGGGCAAATTCAAATTGTATTGAAATGCCTAAATATCACAATCATGTTGTATCAGATACATATGGTCTAATATTATCTCTTATCAGGGTTATAGTTATCGTTTAAGAGTCAGAAATCGAAATGAGCGAACACTTGTTTGAAATACAAAGGAACATCTAAAGATTCGTGGAAACAACACAATAAGAGTTATGTCACGTTCGAGTTTCTAGAGATTTGATAAATCGAAATTGTGGTGAATAAACAAGTCTTTGTGACCTTGCCTCTAGATTGTTGAGTGGCACAACAGAATTTTTTTGTGAAACCGAACTCTATAAATAGAGGAGAAATTAATGATAATGATCATAAAGTTTCAGCGAATACTTTTACTAAAGACTTTAGGATTCAATGATATATTCTGCAAATTTATAGAATTATATTATTGATTCACTTGTTATGTTGTTTGAACAAGACATACCTATGAACTACAAAGAAGCGTGATGGACCTAAGTACGAGAAATGACTAGGATTCATGAAATCTTATATTAAGTTACATTTAAGATTGCAAAGTAATATGTTACTTGATCTCATTAAGTAAAGATGTTTACTTAATATTTCTAAATGACTGCGCAGTCATACGAAGGAAATGAAACTTAATGAAGGACATAAGGCTTGATTTGTCACAAAGTATGTTTATACAAATTCAAGGAGTTGACTAAAAATCTAGCGATGCTTGAGTCTATTGGATTTTCACCATCAATATATGGATATTGGAATCTCGTAGCTGGAATTCTCAATTTGATGATGATCAAAGAATTTTGGAATGTCCAAGATTATTGAGAGGACTTGCATTTGAGTGGGAGATAATCAACTTGGATAAATCGTAATATGTAAGAGACATTTTTTGAGTGGGAGCTAAGTGAAATCCCTGGATCTCATATATGGATGCCATTTTTGAGTAGGAGCATAAAATCATTCTGAAATATATGGATGACATATATGAATGATGTGATTGACATTAATAATATTTAAGTTCGTAAATGTGGATGAAGTTGAATAAGTTATTAAAAAATGAGATCTATCAAGATAGATTGGTAAGTTTAATAAACATTATCGTCGAATGATTCATGGACTTAATTCTGAAGATGTTCAAAATATCCTAGACAAGATTCTGAAGTAGTTCGGAATGGAATTAGGTAAGAAAGAAGTTCTTACTTGTATGAAGCATTGAGTTAGTCTCAGTATTACAACTATGGTGAAAAGAAAGAAAGAGATGTGTTGCATCTCCTATGCCTCAACCATAGGTTCTTCCATACAACCATGTTTTATACTCGATGTAATGTGACCCAAGGTTCTGGTTGGAAGAACATGCTCTTAAACTTTAAGAACATGTCTTGAGGTGATTCCTAATTAATCACTAAACCAGAATTAAGTTTGTCCTGAAATGGAAAGAAGCAAAGCTAGTTGCATTTCATGCACTAGGATCTACTCCCTCCGTTTCAAAATATAAGATGTTTTAGCTTTGTGAATGAAGTGTATCTAGACCTCTTTTAGTGTCTAGGTTCATCTATGTTTAGAGTGAACCTAGACACTAAAATGGATCTAGATACACTCCTTTCACACTCCTTTCACAAAGCTAAAACATCTTATATTTTGAAACAGAGGGAGTACATAGATATATAAGTATAGGTTTTGGCTAAAGAAGTTCGACTTCTGCTAAGTGTGTTTCAAAGATTACATGACAACAATGAAAGTTAAATTGACTGATCGACCGTTATTGTAAACACTATAAACAAAGTCTCACTCTGTCGCCAAACGAATACTTTAACCCGTTATGAGATAATAGTGTGAATGTCAAAATTAGAAAGACAGTAGCGATTTGCAGAAGACATAATGATCTGGTAAAATAGAAAATGGACAGGACATTTTCCATGAGCATGCATGATCAATAAACACATGGTTTATGATTAGCAAAGTGCGAGCTAGATTATTTGTACTCTAGTGCAAGTGGGAGACTAAAGGACATATTCCCTAGAGGCAAATAATAAATGGGTTTTATTATCATATATCAGTTAGTTCATAATAGTTTCATATTGTGTTATAACTGTATCAAGTGGAAACATTGATACAGGTGTGGTATGAAACAAACCAAGTCCCTAGTATCCTCTATTCATACTAGTTTGTTGGGCAGCCGATGATCAAGGTTTCCTGATCATGGAGCTTCAATGCCAGTTGAGAATGAGGTCATATCATTAGTGAATGATGTGATGGACACTACCCAAAGATTGCGACATGATAAAGTCACAGAGTTCATTATTTCCAATAGTTAGAAACGTAGTCTACTTCTCCATAGACCCTGAGATTATATTATTCACTTTCTCCCGAGGCTGCCTTAACTGCATCAAACATCACTCAGTGAAACGGCGATCATAAAGGTGTACGTTAGGTATTCTAGAGGAATAGCAGATGACCTATGAATCAAGACCGGGATTTGTTCACCTAGTGACGGGTAAGATACATAAGGCCGACTTGGTGAGATTACATCCATAATGTTGCAACATGTGACTAGGTCACGGGGATGTAATATCCCGGTAACAAGCAAAATAGAACTTGTCGGTAACGAGATTGAACAACGTATGTGATACAATGATCGAATCTCGAACAAGTCGTATTAGAGAAACAAATGGAATTGGACTCGATGTTTTACGGATCAAACGACATTGTCATCGTGGAATACATTGGGGTCATTATGGGCATCCTGGGCCCACTATTGATCATTGATGGAGATCATGTTTGTGCCATTCCCGTGGCGAGGGGAAATATGCTTAAGGGTACAATGAGCTAGAGATCCTCTGTAAGTTGGAATCGCCAAATGAAAGAGAAAAGGAAACCGAAAAAGTTTTATTGGGGAACCGGAATCGTTCTAGGAAGTTCCAAAGTCATTTGAAGGAAATCGAAAGAGAACCGAAATGTGCTCTAGGTCAAATCAGATTTTGTAATATGTATTTACATATTACTTAATGTAATTAATATCAAATATAATATTAAAATCTAATTTAAAAGGGTATTCCACTAATGGGCCCAATTCCTAGGGAAAAAGGGCCCATGAGGGAAAACTGCTAGAGGGAAGGCCAAGGGCTAAAGGGGCCAAGCCTATCTGCCACATGGGGCCCACCCGACCAGCCTTGGGCTGCGCACGGGGTGGGGCTCCCCCTGGCCGGCTGGCCCATGGAGCCCTAGAGGCCCATGCGCATCCCCCTCTCTCTCCCTTGTTTAGTCCCACATGGGAAACCCAAAGGGGGGGCACACCTCCCTCTGCCTATATAAAGGGGTGCCCATGGGTGGGATTAAACACACAATTTGAGATGTTCTTTAAGACATTTTTCTTAGAGAATTCCTCCCTCTCTCTCTATAAAGTTTTATCCTTGTGTTGGTACGGTCCCAAGAAAGGACTGTATGCGCAAGAGACGTCGCACCTGCAGCATGCCATTGTGCTACAGGTATTCCAAGCCAGAGATCTACTTCCGCACTCCCGGCAGGGATCAAGGGAGTCGGTGGTCGTCATCGTACATCGTATGTGTATGAAACCTCAAGGGTTCCTCTAAAGAGTGGCATCTTCGATTTCGTGAGCTGGAGATGCTGGACGATGAAGATGGAGCAAGGGGTGACTTGCGAGGAGCTTCGTGACCTTGAGGTCGTCCACAAGTTCGACTACTTCAACCATGTTCCTCTCAGAATGTTAACCGCATACGGTCTACAAGGGTATGTATTCTATACGCTCTAGTCGTTACTGTATTACTACATAGATAGATCTTGGACAGTTAGGGCGTTCCAACATAGGAATTTTTTTCTGCCACGGAACCCTTCAACTCAGCAACCCTTACCTACATACATCATACTCCTTAATGGTAAACACTCTAAACACTAGTGCAATTATTTATTTGCTGTGCGCATTACCGCATCTCTCCCGTCTACCTACACCTGGTGTTGACAAGCACCTCATAGCATGGGTAAACAAGGCATTGTGAATAGAAATCATTACATGTATCATAGAAGTATATCCAACATATGAAAAAACATAAAATCCCAACACAACCATAAATGCATAACATGTATCATCTCATACCATAATATCCACCATACGAATTACATAGGTAGATCCATAATCATGGAAGACACACAATATAATGATCATACATAGATATATTGGATCAATTTACCACCACAAACCCACAGTCCAAGTGGTGGACTACTCATCTCATAGTATATGAGGAGGTGTTGGTGGAGGAGAGGCTACCGGAGGTGATTCCGACTGCGGTATCCCCTCCTATCTTCCTCTAGCGGTGGCATGTAGACTCTTTGTTTCATGGTTTCGATATCCGCCTCCATGTGTTCTGAGATCGTGTTGGGGATCCTTTTATAGGAGGTTTTAGGTCAAGACGAAAAACATTGTAGTGGAATCGACAACATTCAAGCAACGAGGTGGGAACAGAGAGTGGTGGTGTGGCTAGGGTTGTAACTCGTGCCATGGGCCCTCTTTCCTAGCGTGTTGGGTTTCTAGTGACCTCCTATGGCCTGATTGGATCATAGGGGGAAATATTTGACTTACGAGTTTAGCAAGCATCTAAGAGTTGCAGAATTGTTCCACAACTTGCACCTCTTGAAACACTACAAGAGTGTGGAGTGTTCGCGAGATGTAATCGAACCTTGTTAGACATGGTTAGATCTATGATGAAATTAATAAAACTATTGTTATATTTTTGAAGATTATGCTTTACAGACTACCACTTTTACATTGAATAGTGCACCATCATAATCCACTAAAAATGCACCATATGAGTTATGGCATGGGAAGAAGTCTTTTCTTAAATTTTGGTATGCTAGGCATATGCAAATTGTTTACAAACAAAATCGGATGAGTTCGTCTTTGTAGGTTATACCAGGAAAACATCTGGGAATTCCTTCTACCTTAAAACCAAAGACAAAAGTGTTTGTCACTAATTATGGCATATTTCTCGAGAAGGAGTTTCTCGTGAAAGGTTTAAGTGGGAGGACAATAGAACTTGATGAGGTTATTAAAACCTGAGCAAGATGAGAAAAGTAACGTAGCACCAAAAAGCATTCCAGAGATAGCTTTGGCACATGAGGCTCCCCCACCTACAAAATGTTGTAGTCCCGGAAATGGAAGTTCCTATTGAACCAAGTAGGTTGGGTAAAGTTCGTACTCAAATATGTTGATTTTATAATGAAGTTCCTATTGAACCAATAAGAGATGATGGGCCCTGACTAAATGTCTAGATGCTATTAAATCCATGATAGTATCCATATACGAGAATCAAGTTTGAAACTTGGTAGACCCTCCAGGAGGCATGAATCCTATTGAACGTAAATGGATCTTTAAAGAAACATACATGGATGTTCACATCCATAGAAGCTTGACTTGTCGAAAAGAACTTTATGACAAAGATCAAAGAGTTAACTACAATAAGATTGGATCTTCAGTAGTGATGCTTAAGTCTGTTGGGATTATTCTAGTAACCACTACATATTCTAAAAATATGGTAGTTGAATAACAAAACAAAGTTTCTTTCAAGGAGTGTTAACCTAGGACGTGTATTGACACGACCCAAGGCTTTTGTTAGTTCAAAGGATGCTAGAAATGGGTGCGAAGTTCAATGGTAGAAGTTAGCATCGCGAAGTTGGAATCTTCACTTTGATGAAAATGAAAGGGTTTGGTTTCATCAGTAACGATGACGATGCTTGTATGTTTACAAGAAATTAAGTGGGAGCGTTAAGACATATTTCTAGTACTTTATGTGTATGACATATCTTTGATTGGAAATGATGTCTCTTTTCTTGACACAAGTAATATTTCACTAATATTAAAATTTTGTGTGAAAGTCTTAAGCAAAACAAGAATATTGGACATCAATATCTGTATGGATAGATTGAGGCGCCTAATATATTTATTCCAAAGTACATAGATCAAAGATTTAATTGGTTCAATATGGAAATGACAAAAACGATTTCTTGTTGCATGGAAGAGGTTCAAGCAAGAAACAAGTGTTATGACACTTGGTGAGTTAAACAGCATGAATGATTTTATCAATCATGTAAACCATGATATGTACACAACCAGATAGGTCCCATGCTATAAGTGTTATGAGAATATACCAGAGTGATGTTTATGATGATCATCTGACAAAAGTATGAATATTCTTATGTGCTTCAGAAGAACTAAGAATATATTTTGTATGTGAAAGTGACAAACATTTAAATGTAAGGTGTGATATCAATACTTATTCTGTCACATATACAAATAATTTTATCCCAATTAGGCTGTGTGTTTTATAGAAGGTGGTGTAGTGGGATGGAAGTAAATTCCATGTTGGATTTGGATGAGTTTCACAATTAAACACTGTGACAGATACTACTATGAAAGGCTGAGTATATTGTTGCCATGACAACAACAAAGGAGGGTGTTATGAGTCAAGAAGTTTATCATTGAACTTGGTATAGTTCTGAGTGTGCTAGTACTATGAAGATCTATTATGTGACAATATAATAAACATAGTTCCGGACGAGGAACTTAGGTCTCACTAGCTGACCAAATATATACAATGCCATCTCATTGAACTGAATGATGTGTGAAGACACAAAACATGCAAATACACACAGACCTAAACTTGTCAAGTGTGTTAAAGAAGTTTACCACATGCAAGGCATGACAGACACCTGTATGCCATAGGTGTTAAGTGTTGAGATATTGAATATATTATTGACTCTAGTGCAAGTGAGAGACTGATGGAAATATGCCCTAGAGGCAATAATAAATTTTATTATTCTATATTTCCTGTTCATGATTAAGTTTATTATTCCATGCTATAATTGTTTTGGCTCCGTATAATGAGTCTTTGGAGGAAAACCCTAAAACATGTGTGGAATTATAAACACCAATAAGATATCCCTAGTCTTGCCTCTGGCTCTCTAAGACTAGTTCATGAATCAACGATAGTCCCAGTTTACTGACTATGGGAAAAACGAAAAAGTGTTGTTGAGTTGCCAATGATATATGAGATCGGAGTTGTTGGAGAACAACGACTATGGATAGACCCAACATGATATACCGTGAAACGCATCGTCAATATTTGTTATTGGTAGTTTCTCATAAACAACATATTGCCTTTACTGAAGATCGTTGGACCACGAGACACATATAAACTTGGGTACAATATGGACATGGTAGGATTCTTCAAACATTTCTCTGAACAAGATTATTTATAAAGTTGGCCTTTGCTCTTACCAGATGGT
This sequence comes from Avena eriantha, assembly GCA_910589775.1. NCBI lineage: Eukaryota > Viridiplantae > Streptophyta > Magnoliopsida > Poales > Poaceae > Avena > Avena eriantha. The sequence continues at coordinate 303,191,646 of OU342743.1, forward strand.
ATGCCAAGTATCTGCACGCTATGCTTGCGGGAATTGCTAATCAAGACGATGGAGAGATACACTCTAGGCCCACTCATGTACTACAATTTTCGTTATCATCTGGTCGGACACGTGATAAAGTTGTTGATCACATGAACATCGATGGTACGATATGAGTAAAGAGTACATGTCAGGTAACAAGAATAACCTAGTGTTTCATCTCATACAATGTAAAGTACCGATGAAGCAATATGTTATGTATCATATATAATACTACGATTCACACAATAAAGAGCTCCGTGTTATTTGTGGGGATTACTATGTGTATCAAGACACTAATAGTAATCATTATCGCGGAAGGAATTTTGGACATGTCCGTAAATATCTGAACCCATAGGGTCACACACTCAAGAGTTTAATGGAATTTAGAATCTGGGTGCAAATGAAGATTTAGTAGATAAGTAATTCTGAAGGTGTTCGGAGTGTATATCTGAGGTGTTTAAAATATTATCGAGAGTGTTCAAAATAAGTTTTTAGAATTAATGAGCTGACATAATGATTCTTATAGTGCCTTGGATGGTCTCGGGGTGGTTCTGAGAGGTCCCAGATGATCCCGAAAGTGTCTGAAATGGTCTGGGAGTCCCTCGAATGGTTCCACGCATATATGAAAGGTTTTGGGAGGAGCGGAAGGTACTGGGGTGATCCGGGTTATCTTAGTATGACCAAAGGTTCCATAATAGGTTCATCCACATTGCCCCAAGGGGCAAGGAAAGTTTTCCTACCCCAATTCGGATTAGTCAAGGGAGGTTGTTTTCTAGTAGGTTTCGGCTGACCTAAACCTACCGGAACTTTTCCAAACTTGGGGGCTGGGTCTTGGAAGACCCAAGGGGCTTGGAGACCTATAAAAAGAGACCAAAGGGAACCCCAAGAAGGTTACAAGTCGTGACCTTTCCTCCCTCCAATCTGCAGCACCCGCTAACGCCCAAAACCCTACCGCCCTCGCTGCCTAGCACCAGCGCCTCCCCCATGCACACTGCCGCCTAGCATCCCTGTCACCTCCCTTCTATTTATGCCACCTCCATGGCGTGATTCTAAGCCCTTCGGCCGGCATGTCCTAGGTACTTCTTCTATTACAATGTCGGAGTGCTATACAAGTTCTACATCCGTTTAGATCTAATCTAGATAGGACTGCGGAAGCGCTGCAGGATCTTCATCGACATGTTCCTGCTTAGTCCATGCTCTTTATCACACCTCGACGTGGTGCCTCTAATCTCCTATGTGTGGATACCGGTGGACGTGCTACACTTGGAGCACTTGATTGTGTGGATCTTCGTGAAGGAGAAATCTTATCATGGCTAATCGACTAGCTGCGGGAATTGATGCACCGACTACTTCGACAATGACGTCTTCATCGGTGGATGTTCATGGAAGCTGTCCGTGGGATAATACATCTCTGCGTGACTCACTAAGGCTTGTTTCGGGGATCGATGCTTGTTCAACCTCATCATCGACTTCCGCTAGTTCGATATTCGAGGGTATGATCTGTTGCCTCTCCCCATGTGTAACACCCTCGAATCGGCCATGTGCAGGTTTCAGCGGTTCGTGCCAAATCCACATAGAAACGATTCAAGGATGCCCACCAGGCACTTGCGTGCGGGTGGAAAACAAAGTAATAACATTACACAATAGTTCACGACTGAACCCACGGAACATATATATACAACAATTACTCAACGAGTCAAGAATACAGATATACAGTATAAAATCCAAATCACCTTGAAAATGATACAACATCCGAGTACGGATAAGAAGCAAATTGAGCTAAGAACCCTAAAGAATAACCAATGGCATCCATAACCCTACCCAGGCCAAGCCGGAAGGGTAACCTTGCTAACGTTGTTGAACTTATACCTATTAAAACAAAAGGGGTGCCGACAAAGGGCAAATGAAAAAAGGAAGTGGTCAGTGCCAGTACACGGCGAGTATAGAATTCGGTGGCTCTTGCCTACATAGGTATGGTGGACTCAAGCGATAGTGAAGCACGCACTACACAACCTATAGAGTCTCGATACAACTGTCGACTATTAGAGAGGGATAAGAAACACCTATTCGGGATGAACCTATTACTAACACCAAACATACCCATCCTAGTATTTCCCCCTCGAGAACAATAAGGAAGTCCTTCCGAGGAAAATAACACCGTTGGCAGTTTTATTCATTCATTCGATGGTGTGGTTATCCAACTATACTAGTCATATCAGATCCAAGTCAAATTATAATAGTAATTCTTTAGTTATAGTTGTTTATGATCAAGAAAATGTTCTCCAAGTCGTCCCTAACCACGGACATGGCTTTTCGAAAAGATTTAACCCCACATGCGGTTAGCACGCTCGATCTCGGAACAGGTGTCAAGAACTCGGCGTCCTAGGTGGACACAAGCGGGCGGGTAAAAACCAAATAACATCTATTACCCACCAGTGCCTCTACATTATATCTATTTCCAACATTTTAATTAACAAATTTTAATGAAATCCATGATCATCTCCACCATTAAGCATGTGCCAACCCCCAACAACGGTGGAACATTGACGAAACAAAGCAGCACCTGAGCAAGCAACTACGACTCGCAGGCCGGTTGTCTATAAAACAAAAGGCAATAGGAGGTGTCTAGGGTAATATAGGCTGTAGGGGATATCAATGCTACGAAATCTAAAACATCGATGACAAGGATAGAAATAGATCAATAGGAGGAAGTAAAGACTATAAATGCAAAATAGGTAGAAAGAGGGCGAATGCTCGCCTGAGAAACACTGCCGAAGATACAACCGAAGAACGGGTCAAAGCTTGCATCAACTCAACATTCTAATCCATGAAGAAGCAAAGCACTAAAAGAAACACCGGATGCACTATTTAATACTATGGCAAAAGATCGGGCATGATGCATGACATGGCAAAGGTGCGATGCAACTAGGCAATATTAAGCGGAATCAGGATCCCGACAATTAATTGGAAGGTTCATGTTATCTAGTTACCCCGCAATTTAAATGTTGGCTTACAAGGAAAAATATGGCATCACTTCGCTACACAAATTTAAATGGAGGCAAGATAAGACAAAAATAACCCGCATATAGTCTCCATATTTAATTATTAGGTGAATCGTCTAAAAGCCCACAAACCACATGATATGTGTGCAAGCATGAACAATTGATATGCAACAAGTATATGTTATATATTATAAAAATAGGGGTCTCGGAAAAGGGGATCACATATTAGGGGTTGAAGATCTTGGTTTCCGAGGGTTCGGGTTCAGAGGGATCGGTCTTCGTGGTCTAGGGTCGGGGTCTTCGGGGTCCATGAGGGTGAACTTGAACTCCGGGGTCAGAGTCACGTATGTTCAGGTTATCTCACATTTTGGCCATGGGGAGATCGTCGATGGTGAATCTTGGTGCCTTCAGCACTACATCGAGTTGCAAAGATCTTGTCAATGGGACGGTCTTGTGGTTCCATATAGTCCATGAAGGAGATCTTAGGGTTCCGGCTCCAGGTGTCGATGACGGTCTTGAATGATCAGTGGAGTCGGGGACAAAATGTCGAAGACACATAGCCAAAGCGACAACAGCATGGCTAGGGACACAAGCAACAGAAGCAACAACAATCTCCACATGCGACATGGGCGAGCTATAGAGACCTCCAGGCATACACATACATGAAGTGAGGACGGGGCCGTTGATGACTGCAAGTGCACAGATCAATTGTAGCTAGTTTCTAAGTAAAGATATCAAACCCACAGAGAGCTATTGGTAAAGGTCTTTATGCCCCTCATTACTCTCTACCAAAGGATACTTATAAGCTGCATTTGATCTCAAGTAAAGGGTGTTTGAAAAGTTTATGGTTGTTTACATCAAAGTAATTAAAACAAATAAAAAGAAACAAGTAACAAGTTTGTATGAAAGCGTGGTCGAACTCAATAGTGCTAAAACGTTCTCGGGGATGTAGGATACACCACTAGCATAGTATTATTGTTATATGTAATCAAGATAACGTACTCCTTGTGTCATGATATGTGTGAAGAGAGCTCCATAATAAGATGTTCACTACAAGGCTCGTCGGAAGCCACTTTGTTGAGCCAAAAGTGAGGTCACCTCTAAATAACCACTTCGATGTCTAAGAGCAGTCACGCATACAAACCACCGCAATTAAGTGTTTCCCCATGGATATCGTAATTAGCTTAGGGAGTCCCTCTTTAATCCTCCTTTGACCGTCTAGGTTACGAGCCGACATCAATCTGTCACGGGGCCATTCCGGGTACGCTTCCAAGACACGTCCAAAGGATTTCTCCCTCCCTTTAGTCCCAAAGTCAAATGATATGAGACCAAGTACACATACAATCTAAAGAGAGAGATATCAAACACAAATCATAATTATATCATAGACAAGCAAGCCATATGGTCACAAGAATAGATCATCTTTATTACGAATTCATAATGGTGCTAGGGTTTCTCCATCTCCCCAAGAACAAGGGAACGACTCACTCATGGAAGCAATCAACAACATCATCATAATCAAATGAATGGATAAAAGTATGGAGGTAGATCTAATGCAAACCACAATCGAATCTTGAATTAGAACAAGATCTAATAGATGAAAGATGGGGGTAATGGTGGTGAAGGAGATGCAGCGATTGATGATGAAGGAGATGATGTGTTGTTCTCTAATGATCCGAGAAGCAGTTCAGATTTTTGCCTAGCTGAGTTCCTCCTTCAGATCCCTTTCAGATGTGGTTTTCATGGTTTCTGGTGGCTGTGAATGTCGGATCTCCCTCTCGTCTCCGCCAGGAGAAAGTATTTGACAAGGCAGTCATGATGGCACTTGGTATGGGAAGATGGTACGGGCGTGTGATGGCTCTGAAATATAGCCATCTACGTCCACATTTAAACTAGATATTAATCATATTCTTGATGAAATATCTCTCTAAACCCTGCCACTAATGCTAATATTCTGAGGGGTATGCAATCCTTTCTTTTGTATTTTTCCTACACAGATAATGTCGTTTAAAGTAGGGAATCACTACATTAAAGTCAAAGATACGAGATTTCCATCAACTAGAAGAAACCAGGAGCCGAACAACGGAGGCAGGCGCTTTAACGACCAACTATACAGCCGGAGCGAAAATTCTGACTGTATAGCTCCGGTCGTATAGTTGGTGTCGCCACCGTTAGGTCAAATAGAACAACTTTCGTGAAGCGACCCCTATATAAAGAAGCCTCGGGCGACGAGAAAACAAGCTAGACCTCGCCAAAAGTCTCTGCCACAGATCTCCAGCCGCCTCTAGATCTCCAAACCCTTCTCATCTTCATAGCCATATTCCACCACTTGTAATAGTAGATCTCTTCTCCGATTGGCAACATTGTAAGACTATTGCTATCAATCTTATGATTTTCATTACAATGTTTGTGATTGTTGATCTCATCTCTATGTGTGAGTAATTCTCCTTGGGTTAAGGGCTCCGGCCTAGCCATGTAGCAATTATGCATGTGATTTATCATAGATGGGATCGTGTATTAGTTTGTATGACATGATGATTATTGTATCCTCTCTTGCCTCAATCTAAGGACTTGTCAGGTACCCAAGACTCCGAGGGTTGAGCCACGTATAGGGAGTATGAGTGATAACTGATCTGCAGGTTGGGAACCCCAGTGACAGAAGGGGTAGAACGGTTGTATGTGAGGGATTTGCTTGGTATTAACGGTGACATCACTATGCATATCATTAGTTCTCTTTCTTCTATGGATAAGACTAGTAGGTTATTGCTATAAGCGGTTGCGGAGGCAATAGAAATTATGGATGCACTACCCACATATAATTTATCTTGCTCTAACAAGTACACGCATACTTTATTTCTATCCTTTATTTCCATCAGATGTTTTGCACAGCTACATGTGAAGCCGGACGCCCTAGGCCCTCTCTCTCCATCATCGACAACAACAAAAAGACGCAAGCTATTGGTCCGGTAAAAACACAAAAGGAATTCTAAAACTCCTGAAGGTCCGTTAAAGTAACTTCACTACACATTCGCTTCCCGAGGATTCGATAACCTAGGTCTACTAGGGAAAAATAAGCTATACTACATCTGTAATCCGGATCAAAGGTATCAGCATGGTCTGCCCATACCACCGGTCGTTATCGGTGCTGATGCCTCCTCCTCTCTTGGTATTCTCCCAGGTGCAAAGGTAAATCCATAAGATGACTTTTATCGCTTAGAAATATCATATAGTTACACAATATGATAGCTCTAATTGATATGTTCATATATGACTCAATGATTTGGGATCCTGTTGGAACAAGAAAAAAATAGTGCGTGCAAACCTAGTCAAATACAAAGATCCCTACTCTATTTATGCAAAAAACAAAAGGTAAAATGCTTCAATTTTGGACTCATCAGGCACCAATGTCCAAACGAACAAGCAGAGATGAGGTCGGCCATAGGGGACGCTAGAGCCAAACAGGAACACAGGCGGCGGCTGTTGATGAGGAAGAAGGGGCCACGGGGATGACGACATGACGGATCTTGAGGTGGAGGCGGTCCGGGACGACGAGGTCGCTGACGGGCATGGCCACACGCGATGCTGGGCGGGGGTGGATACGGGTGCTGATGTCCATGGTGAATCAGAGGCAGGGTGGCACGCCAGAGCACCGGCCCGTGATGAAGGGGTCCTAGCATGACACGGAGCACGTCGGCAGTGAAGACGAGGAACGACAATGTTCGGTGATCTGCAGCAGAAGAGGCCGAGTTCGGCGGCGGATGGAAGAGGGACCACACAGATGAGGAAGGAGGTGGCACGAGATCCTGGCGCGTGAGGGGCCAACGAGGGAGGCGTCCGCACGCGTCCGACATAGGGAGGTTGAGCGGTGGCCGGGAAGGAGCTCAGCAGCGACGCGATGTAGAGAGGGTGGCGGCAGATCGAAGAGGGAGGCCAGCAAGGTGGGGGTTCGGGGCGGCACCGAGACGAAGAAGGGCGCAGAGGGGCATGGTCATTCTCCATAGGGAGCACCTGGGTGCAGGGCTTGCTTATGTCGAAGCTGTAGCAGAGGCGATACGGGGAGCGAGGCGAGAGCGGCGCTGCGCGGGGTTGGTGGGGTTGGGCGCGACGCGGGGAGAGGCGAGGTGGGCGAGGAGCAAGGAAGGGGATTGTGGTGGGCATACGCGGTTTGGTGGGGCCGGGCCAGCGAGCGCGAGTGGCGTGACGGGGATGCGGGGCGTGTCATGCTGCGACACGGTATGCGAGGTGGGTGCGACACGGGGGGGCAGCGAGTTGGTGGGGCTGAGTGAGGTTAGTGTGCAACGCATGCTGTGTGCGTGCAATGTGCTTGCTCGCGTGTAGGTGTGTGTAGCTGAGAGAGCCGCGTCAGGTTTGTGGTGTTGCGTGCATGCTCTGTGTGTGTGCGCTGCTGCTGCGGGTGGGGCTGAGTGGTGTGGTGTGTGTCGCTAGGCATGTGTGCGGCAGCGGGTTGGCTTATGTAGGGGTCTTAGGGTTAGGGCTAGATGCTAGGGTTTAGTTTTTAGGGTTTCCTAGTGGGGTGGTAGGCTTCTACTAGCAAGGCCATTGGGCCTGGCTACTGGTGGTCTCCCCCAAGTCAAAATAGTTTTAGTATTATTTATTTTCTTTCTTTTAGAACGAAACATTTGGAAATAGGTTTTAGACAAATAAAAGATCCAAGGGGACCATGTTTTGTACTCTAAAGTAAGAAGGGGCTAATGTAGAAAACAAAATAGGCTTTAGGAAAATAGTTTTAGGCAAACCATGCATGATGTCACGATGATGCTCAAATGCAATGTGACATGCTGACATGAGCATGCTATCATGATGATGCTCAAAGTAGTAAACAATCAAGCAATTTTCTGGTAGTGGTTTTACCCGGGTGCTACAATTCGACACCACTAACAAGGGATCTTGCCCTCGAGATCCGCCTCATGGTACGGGGAAGAAGGCTAATGATCTGGATCTTCTCGCTTTGTGTATATCCTCATGACACCACTAACAGATATTCTTGCTCCATCTTGGAATTGTCGACACCACCAACAAGAGGTTGTTGTTCATGTTCGTTGAGAGAACACATCGGAGAAACAAAATATGGAGGTAGAGGTTTCGACAGATAAGGCCACCTCTAACTTCCATGAAATGAGTAAAAGTCACATTGATGCACCAATTCGATGTACAAGAGTAAACGGTAAGAGTCGGGTAGGGTGATTAGTCCATCCCGTACCCAAACTATTAACTCCATACATGAATAGGAAAACCATGCAACACACTCTTGAAATTTAGACTGAAGATCTTCACAAGCGGTGTTCAAAAAACTTTGGAAAACATAAGCGTGATGCAAGGTCTTCATAGATGATGTCTCTGTGTTGGAAAACACTGGAAGATACAAAAGAAATTGTATGAAAAGACATAATGATTAGGTTTCGCGATGGTTCCATTAGCATGAACAACACATGCTCAAGGTATACTCCAACCTCACCAATGCTCATCCTTCTCATATGTTTTACAACGATTCGGATATCCGTCAAAGGGCACATACAAATAAAGAGTTCAAGAACAAAAGATTGGATGAAGGGTACAACAAGCGAGATGCAGACTTGATGATTGTAGCACCATGTTATAAAAGGGAGGAAGCAAACCCCTGAAGGTATGACAGAAACCCAACCACGAGAAATCCTGGACTCGAAGAAAGGTAAGATAATAGGGTTTAAACATGCAAAGGTAAGACAAGGATAGCATAGAGTTAAGGAGTAAAATCATACCTAATCAGATCTATCCAACCGATTTTGCAAAATAGTTTTGACACTCTACATCGGTTGTTAGCTAGGTTATCCTACAGGCTGGACCAATGGGATATCGTAACTGCTGAGCTCTGATACCACTTTTTAACACCCTTGAATCGGTCATGTGCAGGTTTCCATGATTCCCACCAAACATGCATAGAAAAGATTCAAGGATGCCACGAGGCACTTGCGTGCGGGTGGAAAACAAAGTAATATCATTACACAATAGTTCACGATGGAACCCACAGAACATATATATACAAAAATGACTCAACGAGTCATGAATATAGATATTCAGTATAAAGATCCAAATAACCTTAAAAACGATACAACATCCGAGTACAGATAAGAAGCAAATTAATCTAAGAGCCCTGAAGAATAACCAATGGCATCCATAACCCTGCCCAGGCCAAGCTAGAAGGGTAACCTTGCTAACATCGTCGAACTTATACCTCTTAAAACAAAATGGGTGCCGATAAAGGGCAAAGGAAAAAGGGAGCGGTCAGTACTAAGGCCAGTACACAGCGAGTCTTGAATTCGGAGGCTCTCGCCTACATAGGTATGGTGGACTAAAGCGGCAGCAAAGCATGCACTACACAACCTATATAGTCTTGATACAACTGTCGGCTATCATAGAGGGATAAGAAAGACCTATTCGGAATCAACCTATTACTAACACCAAACATACCCATCATGGTATTCCCCCCCCCCCTCGAGACCAACGAGGAAGTCCTTCCAAGGAAACTCACAGAGTTGGAAGTTGTATTCATTCATTCCATGGTGGTTATCCAACTTTACTAGTCATATCAGATCCAAGTCAAATTATAATAGTAATTATTTAGTTATAGTTGTCTATGATCGAGAAGTTGTGCTCCAAGTCGTCCATAACCACAGATACGGCTTTTCAAAAAGATTTAACCCGCAGGGGTGCACCAAAGTATCCACACGCACATCAACCCTTGTTGTCAGATCAGGTAGGTGCAAGATCATGAAACATACACCCAACGGTATGTCGACGGGGCTTCGGACACGACGTTTCCTAGACCCAAAGCAAGTATATCGAGGCAACCCCACTAAGCTACCCGCAACGAAGTCGACTGGCTCCGATACGGACCTAGGGTTTGTGCCAATGGATGTAAACGACTGGGAACCCGAAAGTGTGACTAGGCTTGTCGATACCGAAAAAAATCCACATTTGTTCCTAGGACTAACACATACTTGTGATTATACCCCTTGCAAACATCCGTAAGTACAAGAAAGTAATTAAGGTAGAAACCTAACCACAACTTTAAACTCTAAGACCCTTACGTCCCTTGTGCAATGGTTTCCTAACAGGGGTTCAGGTTTCTGTCACTCCGGCAACCCCTACGATTAGTAGCCAAATACACAATGCATTCCCCTAGGACCATATAGGTGAAGTGTCATGTAGTCGATGTTCACATGACACCACTATAAGAAGTACACCACAACTTAAATATCAAACTATTGAATCTTTCTCCACACAATTCCACTACTAACAACATGACTTCTCCCATGTCCTCAAGAACAAAACGAACTACTCACAAGACATCATATGGATCATGATCAGAGATGGAATAATGATGTATAACAATCTGAACATTAACAATAATTCAACAGTTCACACAATAGCATCAACTACAAAGAGTAATCAACACCGGGAAAGTTTCCCCTATGAACTATGCAAGATTCAACACAATTGTTACAGCAATATGGAGATGGTGATGGGGGTGCTGATGGTGATGATGGTGGTGATAGTGATGATGATGATGACCCCGATGAAGTCCAGCTTGATGGTGGTGTTGATGGCGACAATCTCCCCTCTCTGAGAAGGAATTCCCCCGGCAGAAATCTATTTGCCGGAGAGATCTTTCTCTCTCGGTGTTTTCCGCCCTGCAAAGGCGGCGGGATCTTTCTGTGGTTGCTCCCCGAGTCTTATGGTTTTGGGAGGATAATATACGCCATAGGGGAGTGCTAGGGGTGGACCAGGACGGCCACACCACCTGGTGGCGTGGCCTAGGGTGGCCCGCGCCAGGGGGTGGTGTGGGCCCCCTGTGGCCCATCTCCAGCTCCCCTTCTGGCTTCCTTCGTCTTCTGGAAAAATAGGATTTTCCGTATATTTTCTCGGATTTTCTGATCTTCGCGAATTTTGCCTCCAAACAGCACCTTTTCCACCAGAATCCTGACTACAGCGGTCCATGCTCCAAAAGTCATCAACCATGCAAAAACAGATGAAATAACATAAGTATCACCTCTCAATATGAAATATATCAATGAATAACAGTGAATTATGACATAGAATAGTGATGCAAAATGGATGTATCAACTCCCCCAAGCTTAGACTTCGCTTGTCCCCAAGCAAAACTGAGCTCAATAAACATGACCTTAGGTTTATGGAGTGAAGAGTCGATAAAAGAATACGGACAAGAAGCATCACATTCATCAATACATAGATTGTAATAGAAGACAACTCACTATTATATAACTCAACTTGCAATAAGTAAAGGAAACACAATAAATATACATAAAGTAAATCATAATTGGTAATGGCAAACTTAGCTCTTGGTCGAAGAAGAGTTGATAATTTGCTGGAGTTCACAAATAGCTGGTTTTCAATGATAGCTTTCAAAGTAGTAAACATCAAGATAAGAGCAATGTGCAAAACAAGGAACATAAGAAACATGATCGAATAAATCATCATATGAATGAATGAAACACAACAAATCAAAATACTTGCTGAGGTAGAAGGAATAGGTTTACTGACTCAACTAAAAAGTAAAAGAAAGGCCCTTCGCAGAGGGAAGCAGGGATTGCAAGTCTCATAAAGAGCTCCCAAAAATTATGATACTTACTAGCTTTCATCTCTCATTGCCCCTATCATAGGCAACTTTAGGTGATTAAGGTTAAAGTGATCAAATATGAGGATATGCATTGACAAGTTGTAAATTGAGAATCTCATGTCCCTTGAATACGAGGGTCGCTCCTCATGCTACTCAAGTTTAGTCACCGGTAAGTTCTTGTCATCGTAAGCATATGTGTATCATAGAGAACCGTCAACGGGGTACCCCTTGCCCGATGATATGGAAGAATCCCCATATCAAAATGACAAGGCAAGCAGACAATAAACACCTCAGCAATCTTCTTATTTACCATGGGAATATGGTGCTTTTTTCTCTCTTTCCTCTTTTCATAATATCTCTTTTTTTCTCTTTTTCTCAATCTCTATCTCTTTTTTTATAAGAAGAATGCTTCATAGATGCTCGTTATGGTTACGCTGCAGGTTTCCACCATGTCAGCATGGATTATACCAGCGGCCCAGGCGTTTCTCTAACACACATGCATACTCCATGGACTTACAAGCTCCCCTTTCATTTCACACCGACGACATCCATAGACAAAAGAACATGATATCAACTAGGTACAAAGTACCAGTGCAATGTTGAAAGCGTCCCCCATGACAGCATGGTTCTGCTAATTCACAACTTACAAAACGCAAGCATATACGCAACATAGGTGAGCACAATGGTTCAAGTTTATTAACTGCATGAAAGTAAAGTGTGCCATCAAGTTTGTGAGAGCTTTAATCACTAATTTTCACATAACAAGTTTAATTTGGGAGGTAGATAAAACAAGAATTTACTTGGAATAGCAATAATGCTACTAGGTAGGTATGGTGGACACAAATGGCAAAGGTTTTGGTTTAAAGGAGGTGGATGCACGAGAAGAATTCCCTCTTAGTACAGGTTTTTGGCTAGCAAGGCTGGGTAGAAAGTATAAGAGTTGAAGGAAACAAACAAACATACAAGTGATAAAAACAAACATGCAATCTTCCTTGGAAGCACAAAAGATCTTAACTAGAGAATACTAGACTTATGAGCAAATCAAGAAAGAAAGATGATGAAATTATTTTTCTTTAGAGTACTTCTATGTTTTCATTCAACTCTCAAAAATAGTGTTGCTACTGACCGAGCCAGGTTTGCCAAAACCAACTAAATTAACTCAATGATCCCAAAGTGATACCAATACTAACAACAAGATCAATCATATAACCACGAATTGAAAACCAATATAAGCTATGCAGAAGAGTGAATGATAGAACTTCTCATTAATATTCCATACCGGCAACTCACACCAAGGGATACATATCTAACGAGAGAGGGGACACTTCCATAATGCAAACCATACTACATAATAACTCCTCTATTCATGATATGGCTCTACTAAAAAGGTAAAAAGATAGAAGATAGTGATGTGATACCGCGACACTCCCCCAAGCTTGGAAAAAACCAAGGGGATGCCAAACCTGATGACGAATTACTCCTTAGGTGGTGGTGGTATCCTCTCAATGAGCTCTCTAATAAGTTTCCCCAAGTCCTCAATCTCGAAGGTGAGATTACGAATCAGCTATGAGTTTTGCTCAATGCAGCTCATGATCATGTCGGGTTGAGAATTCCAGATCTTGCTATTCTTTCCCCACTCTTCCTCCTTGAAGTCTTCTTTTCCTGCATGGCTAGAATGAGGCAAATCCCAGTTGGAGGGTAATTTCCCCTTGGGCATATTCTGGTATTGATGCTCATGGATAAGGGTATGGAAAGGATTCTTGGTGTGTGGAGGAAGTGACCGTGGAGCCAAACTGTGACGAGGAGCTTTCCCCCCAGTCTGCATCCGTGCAGTCCTTCTAACCCTAGAAGGTTTTATCACCACTCCAATGCTCACAATCGTAGTGCCGGTGTGCGGATGTTGGCCTTGCTCCTCTTCACCTTCACTCTTGATCTCCTTCTCCTTCCCGGGGTCTTGGAGGTCTTCCTCCATAGGCTCCTTCCCTTTATCCTTGGCGGACACCATTGTGCTTCTAAACCTTCAAAGAATATGTCCTGGCAGAAACAGATCAAAACAAAAACATGACAAAAACACGATATACGAACCTCGGGAGATCCGTGGGATTATATATTACGAAGTTTCAGAACAAAAGGAAGGTACTGGGAGAAAACGAGTCAGAGGCGAAGTCCGGGGTGGACTCACCACCTGGTGGCGCGGCTAGGGGTGGGCCCGCACCACAGTGTAGTGTGAGCCACCCTGGCTCCGTTTCTGTCCCTTTTTCGCTTCGTAGCTTTCCTTATTAACTAAAAACTGCAAAAATATAGTTGGATAGTATTTTTGCAGATCTTTTCTTACCAGAACTATTACCTATTTGAAAACGGACTCTGCAGGTCTCTGAATTTGGTATTTAGTGGGTTCTTCCAGAGTCACCACTTGAATATCATCGATATCTTCATCTTCATACGCTTATTATTTGAGTCATAAAACCCTTCTCTTCCTTATTACACCATTATCTCCACTTCCTAGAAATTTCTTTCACACAAAACTCCACATAGTTCTCATTACCAACATTAGTGTATATGAAGTGATAAAACCTTTTGAGTCCAACTTCAACTGAAAACCATCAAAACATAAGCTACTGTAGCAACTCCTTCCGAAAACCCAAAAAGAATTCAAAAAGGAAATCGAATAAAGAGGCAAATGCAAGAGTGGCAAAATCTGTCAAAACAGACCAGCAGGTAAAGATCAATTTTTTAGAACATCTTCTATTGCTCAAATCAAAAAGTGCAATACTAACTAAAGTTAAATAACAACCTGGGGCAGAAGCACAAAAAATTCCAGCTCAATCCGATGTACAGAGATCTCTCACGAATTTTTATGGTGAAGCACAAAAATCTGTTTTGGGACAGCAACTTCCCCAAATCTTACTTCTCTCTCATTAGAGGTTGATCTTGACACAAAAACCAAACAAAACGGATAAGGAGAGGTTATTACCGAAGTAATATACTTCCAAGACTCAAATAAACAAAAACAAACTAAAAGCAAAAAACAAATTGGGTTGTCTCCCATTAAGCTCTTTCTTTATAGCCATTAAGATGGGCATGATAATTTTGAAGAAGCTCTCATAGGGATATGAATTAAAGTGAAAGAGAGCATTAAGAAGCAAAAACACACACACACATTTAAGTCTAACTTACTTCCTATGCAAGGGAATTTTGTAAGCAAACAAGTTATTGAAACCATAGGCAACTTGCATAAGACGGCAAAAGATGTGCAACATAAAAACTTTCAGCATAAAACGAGGAAACTTGATATTATTGAGATGCATCAGAACACTTTTCCCTCTCTCATAGTAACATTCAGTATCATGCATAAACTTAACAATATAGCTATCACAAGGACCATCGTAGCAATGATCACTTATTCTAACAGAAAACACAGGAATACTAGCTCTCATAACACTACTTTGTGAGATAATATCAGAGGTATCCTTACAAAGGATAGTGTGTCCCTCTTCTATATATTTAATAACAAAGTCTTTCACATTTGCTATTATGGGTTCATCAACCATTTGTTTATCAGGTTCAACAGCTTCATTCGTACTTTCATTAACCATACTAGCTATCATAGAGTGTTCCTTCATCTTACATGGGAAAGGGATTTTCTCAATGTAAGGTTTAGGTAAGATATGATCAATAATGCAACACTCAGTGCTCCCAACAGGAACACAGTCAACAATATCTTTATAAGGTGCATGGTACTTATTCCATCCCCTTTTTGGAATTTCAATATAAGAAGCAAAAGCTCTAAAGCAATTCGTAATAACTTGCAAATCAAGACCATAAGCATTACTAATATTTTGAAAGTCATTAGTTCCCATAAAAGATTCAATGCATTCATAATCATAATTTATACTTGACTTTCTACCTTTGTCATTCTCCCAAGCTTCAGCATTGTCTTGAATACGGTCCAGAAGATCCCATTTAGCTTCTTCCATGCGAGTGAATGATCCAGCACAAGAAGCATCCAATAAATCCTTGTAATGTAGAGGGAGCCTTGCATAAAAGTTGTTGATAATAATATTGTTGGGGAGTTCATGAATGGGACATTTGAGCATTAGTAACTTCAATCTCCCCCAAGCTTGAGCTATACTCTCTCCATCAAGAGGCCAAAAGTTGTATATTTGATTCCGATCTTTATGAATCTCACTAGGAGGATAAAACTTTGAATAAAAGAGAGGTACTATTTCCTCCCATTCCAGAGTTTGACCATTCTTTAGCAGCTTATACCATTCCTCAACTCTTCCTTTCAATGATAATGAGAATAACTTCTTCTTAACTTGATCTGTAGTAATACCTGCACACTTGAACAACCTGCATAATTTGTGTATAAAGAGCAAATGATCACCGGGATGGACTGTTCCATCCACAACATAGTAGTTATCCATAACACGATCAGTAATTCTTGTAGGTATTTTAAAAACATCATTCTCAGCAGGTGGTGGCTTATCTACTACCTTGGCAGTGGTAGTAGCATTACCAAATAAGAAACTCAGTGAATTATCCATAATGAAAACAAAGCAAATAACAGAAGTAAACAATACTCACAGTAGAAGTTTCCTATACCAGTTTCACTATTCAATAGCGCTTCACTCCCCGGCAACGGCGCCAGAAAATAGTCTTGATGACCCACAAGTATAGGGGTGTATCGCAGTATTTTCGATAAGTAAGAGTGTCGAACCCAACGAGGAGCAGAAGGTGCTGGATAGTGGTATGGATCAAGAATTCTCTGCAAATACTTAGCAAACGGATTTTTAGGGGTTTTCGATAAAGCAAGTAAACAAAGTACGAGTAAATAAAAGACAGTAGGAATAAATGCAGCAAGTGGCCCAATCCTTTATGCAGCAAAGGACAAGCCGGTTGTAATACTTAAGATGACCAAACGTTCTCGAGGACACATGGGAAGACTGTCAAGTGCTTTCGCTTCATATAGTTGATTAATCTTCTTTAGCTTGCTAAGTGTTGTGTGGGTGAACCTGTGCTAATGTACTGACCTTCCTAGGACTAATACATACTTGTGATTATACCCCTTGCAAACATCCGTAAGTACAAGAAAGTAATTAAGGTAGAAACCTAACCACAGCTTTAAACTCTAAGACCCTTACGTCCCTTGTGCAATGGTTTCCTAACGGGGGTTCAGGTTTCTGTCACTCCGGCAACCCCTACGATTAGTATCCAAATACACAATGCATTCCCCTAGACCCATATAGGTGAAGTGTCATGTAGTCGACGTTCACATGACACCACTAGAAGAAATACACCACAACTTAAATATCAAACTATTGAATCTTTCTCAACACAATTCCACTACTAACAACATGACTTCTCCCATGTCCTCAAGAACAAAACGAACTACTCACAAGACATCATATGGATCATGATCAAAGATGGAATAATGATGTATAACAATCTGAACATAAACAATAATTCAACGGTTCACTCAATAGCATCAACTACAAAGATTAATCAACACCGGGAAAGTTTCCCCTATGAGCTATGCAAGATTCAACACAATTGTTACAGCAATATGGAGATGGTGATGAGGGTGCTGATGGTGATGATGGTGGTGATGATGATGATGATGATCCCGATGAAGTCCAGCTTGATGGTGGTGTTGATGGCAACGATCTCCCCTCACCGGGAAGGAATTCCCCTGGCAGAAATCTGTCTGCAGAGAGATCTTTCTCTCTCGGTGTTTTCCGCCCCGCAGAGGCGGCGGAATCTTTCTGTGGTCGCTCCCTGAGTCTTAGGGTTTCGGGAGGATAATATACGCCAGAGAGGAGGGCTAGGGGTGGACCAGGGCGGCCACACCACCTGGTGGCGCGGCCCAGGGTGGCCCGCGCCAGGGGGTGGTGTGGGCCCCCTGTGGCCCATCTCCAGCTCCCCTTCTAGCTTCCTTCGTCTTCTGAAAAAATAGGATTTTCCGTATATTTTCCCGGATTTTCTGATCTTCGCGAATTTTGCCTCCAAACAGCACATTTTCCATCAGAATCCTGACTGCAGCGGTCCATGCTCCAAACATCATCAACCATGCAAAAAACAGATGAAATAACATAAGTATCACCTCTCAATACGAAATATATCAATGAATAACAGTGAATTATGACATAGAATAGTGATGCAAAATGGACGTATCAATCAACAGGAGGAAGTAAAGACTATAAATGCAAAATAGGTAGAAAGGGGGAGAATGCTCGCCTGAGAAACACTGCCGAAGATAAAACCGGAGAACGGTTCGAAGCTCACATCAACTCAATGTTCTAATCCGTGAAGAAGCAGAGCACTAAAATAAACATCGGATGCACTATTTAATACTACGGCAGAAGATCGGGCATGATGCATGACATGGAAAAGGTGCGATGCAACTAGGCAATATTAAGCGGAATTGGGATCTTGACAATTAATCAGAAGGTTCATGTTGTCTAGTTACCCCACAATTTAAATGTTGGCTTAAGAAGGCAAAACATGGCATCGGTTCGCTACACAAATTTAAATGGAGGAAAAATAAGACAAAAATAACCCGCATATAGTCTCCATATTTAATTATTAGGTGAATCGGCTAAAATCCCCCAAACCACATGATATGTGTGCAAGCATGAACAATTGATATGCAACAAGTATATATATTATATATTATAAAAATAGGGGTCTCGGAAAAGGGGATCACATATTAGGGGTCAAAGATCTTGGTTTATGAGGGTTTAGGTTCGACGGGATTGGTCTTCGTGGCCTGGGGTCGGGGTCTTCGGGGTCCGTGAGGGAGAAGTTGAACTCTGAGGTCGGAGGTCACGTGTGTTCGAGTTATCTCACTCTTCGGCCATGGGGAGCTCGTCGGCGGTGAATCTTGGCACCTTCGACATGACATTGAGTGGCAAAGATCTTGTTGATGAGACGGTCTTGTTGTTCCATCTAGTCCATTAAGGAGATCTTAGGGTTCCGGCTTCGAGTGTGGATGACGGTCTTGAATTAACATTAGTGGAGTCGAGGACAAAATGTCTAAGACACATAGCCAAAGCGACAACAACATGGCTAGAGACACAAGCAATAGAAGCAACACCAATCTCCACATGCAACATGGGCGAGCTGTAGAGACCTCCGGGTATACACATACATGAAGTGAGGACGGGGGCACCAATGTACAAACGAACCGTCGGAGATGAGGTCAGTCACAGGGGACGCTAGAGCCGAACAGGAACACGGGCAGCAGCTGTCGACAGGGAAGCAGGGGCCACGGGGACGATGCCAGGACGGAGCTTGAGGTGGAGACGATTGGTGACGGCGAGGTCGCGACGGGCATGGCCACACACGGTGCTGGGAGGGAGCGATACGAGCACTGTTGTCCGCGGGGAAGCAGAGGCAGGGTGGCGCACCAGAGCACCGGCCTAAGACGACGTAGTCCTAGCGTGATGGGGAGCATGGCGGCAGCGAGGATGAGGAGCGGTGGCGTTCGATGATCTGCAGTGGAAGAGGCCGAGTTCGGCGGTGGATGGAAGAGGGACCACGTGGATGAGGAAGGAGGCAGTGTGAGCTCTTGGCGCACAAGGGGCCAGTGAGGGAGGCGTTCGCACGCGTTCGGTACAGGGAGGTTGAGCGGTGGCCAGGAAGGAGCTCGGCGGTGGAGCGATATAGGAGGGTGGCGGCGGGTCGGAGAGGGAGGCCAGCAAGGTGGGGGTCCCGGGCAGCGCCGGGAGGAAGAAGGGCGCAGAGGGGCGTGGTCGTTCTCCGGAGGGAGCACCTAGGTGCGGGGCTTGCTCACGCTGGAGCTGCAATAGAGGCGACGCGGGGAGCGAGGCGAGGGCGGCGCTACGCAGGGTTGGTGGGATTGGGCGCGACGCAGGGAGAGACGAGGTGGGCGAGGAGATCGCGAGGAATGGGCAGGGGATCGCGATGGGCAGACGTGGTTTGGTGGGGCCAGGCAAGCGAGCGCAAGTGGAGTGACGGGGACGCGGGGCGTGTCACGGTTCTACGCGACATGCAGGGTGGGTGTGATGCGGGGGCAGCAAGTTGGTGGGACCGGGGTGAGGTTAGCGTGTCGCAGGGTCGGTCTGCACACGATGCATGTTGTGTGCGTGTTGTGTTCTTGTTCGCGTGTAGGTGTGTGTAGCTGGGAGAGCCAAGTCAGGTTTGTGGTGTTGTGTGCGTACTCTGTGTGTGTGTGTGCTGTTGCAACGGGTGGGGCTGTGTGGTGTGGTGTGCATCACTCGGCGTGTGTGCGGCGGCGGGTTGGGTTAGGTAGGGGTCTTAGGGTTAGGGCTAGAGTCTAGAGTTTTGTTTTTAGGGTTTTCTAGTGGGATGATAGGCTGCTGCTAGCTGGGCGTTTGGGCCTGGCTAGTGGCGGCCTCCCCAGGTCAAAATAGTTTTAGTATTATTTATTTTCTTTCTTTTAGAACAAAACATTTGCAAATAGGTTTTAGCCAAATAAAATATCTAAGGGGACCAGGGTTTATACTATGGAATAAGAAGGGGCTAATGCAGAAAACAAAATAGGATTTAGGAAAATAGTTTTAGACAAACCATGCATGATGTCACGATGATGCTCAAATACAATATGGCATGATGACATGAGCATGCTATCATGATGATGCGTAGAGTAGTAAACAATCAAGCGATTTTCTGGTAGTGGTTTTACCTGGGTGCTATACCATGCATATGATCCTGGTTATGTGCTAGAATTTTTTGTTTAGTGTAGCGTGTTCCCCCAACAAAACACACACTATCCTATTTTCTCATGTTGGTTCAAACAACTAGTTCGATAGAATCCTTAGGGGAGAGACCTTATAGTAGAATCAGCCGAGGAGAGATTGGCAAACAATTGGTAGAATCCAAATCAAGGAGAGAGTAGCTACCAAGTAGAATCCCAAGGGGAGAGACCAAGCAACTACTAGAATCTTTAAATTAGAGAGACCAAATACTTGAGTTGGGTCTTGATAAAACTCTTAGATTCAATCTAGAGAGGGGGTTCCCATATAGGGTTTGGCACATGCCATGAGTCTTAACTCAATTCATCATCATCTCTAGGGTTTCTACAAGGGGAGGGGCATATATATAGGCCATCCACTAAAGCACGGGCATTCTAGGCATAAACATGAAGTTATGGACGAGATGGGGCATTACATGGTCCAGGCCCAACTTCAAGGCTAGCATGCCTATTCACTTAGGTTGGAGACTCTAGGGTAGAGGGGTTAGAGACTCCGGGGTCGCCAGAGACTCTGGCAGATGCTTTAGTCTCCCGGTAGTATCCAGGGGGTATAGTGTAAGATCCAGGCACTGGTCTAGAGTCTGGTCTAGAGTCCTTGGGGAGACAGCCCGAGACTCCGAGGTATAGGGGCGGAGACTCCGGTCGTTGGACAGCAGCTTCTTGTGTCTTCTCTTCTAGGCTTCTTGCTTGGGGATCTTGGCTCCTGGTGCATCCTTGTCTCCTCTTGGTATCGTGGTAATGGACCTAGTCATACAATAGTTATTTGTCTCAAGTAGGATCCCATTCACATGATAACCAAAGGAAGGCAAGAGATGGAAGGAATTCACCTTAGTCAGAATGGTTGACGTGACATGATGTGGTCCAATAGTGATTGACATATGACGGGCCGCGTCATCTCCCCCTCTTGAAAAGAGTCGACCTCAACGATATCCCGTCATCATCTTGTAAGGAAGAAGAAGTTCCCATTATGTCTTGTGGGATGCTCTCTAGAGCTCGTTTTGCCAACTCGTGCTCAATCGGAATTGGCATTGGACTGCGCGTACCTACACATACCATAGATAAGCGAAACAACATATGTGTGTGGTAAATAAACACATCATACATCATGATGCGTCTTCTTGTTTGCACATAACCATTATCATCAAGCAATATATCATGATAAAGATAGATTACGCATAAACAAGGTGATGGGGCAAGTTCAATATACGCTGCAACATAATATCCAATATGTGAGAAAACTATGGGGAAAATCTCGTTTGCAACTAAATTAGCATCATTGTAATCAAAGCATTAGAAAGAGAAATTGGTCAACATGTTTGATTCAATGATTGGAGAAAATATGAAGAGATTATAACATGGCATGTCTATGTCAAGCTCATCAGAACTATATGATGTTACATGATCAACAATGTTTGATGGTAAATTATCACATGGTGAAATCAAAATAGCGTATGACATGGAAATAGGAGTATGCATAGCATGCAAGCATTCAAAATCCATCATGTCCCTTAGTGGGAGCATGGCATCACCAACACCTATATCATTACGTACCTTTGTAGTTCCGCTCATGTGGAGTAGGTTTTCTGGTAGTTGTGCCCTTCATAGGCTGCTCTTCTTCATCCATAGGAATGGCCATGTCTGTTTTTCTTGTAGCATCGTCATCCGTGCAACCTATCAAAGAGGAAGACAACACAAGATGAGTAGAGTTGAAGTTGTTAGAAATCAAAATGTCCTCACTCAACTCATGTGGTGTATCACTCATGCTCTCAAGATGGATGCACTCATCCTCACTTATGGTGAAAGCACACAACGCACTCTCACTTTCACTCAGGTGGTGTATGTGGCTCTCTACCACACATGGGATATGTGGATCTCTCAACTCATCATGGTGGTGTCAGTGTTGTTGTCGAGCCAAGTGGTTGTGTCGCCGGTCATGAGGCTCTACTTCATCTTTGTCGCTTGGGTCCCGAACCGGTGCACCTTCGAAGTCACTCCTTGCATTGAGGTTGTCGATATCTTGATTTGTAGGAAGCACATGCTCTTTATGAGATTGATGGTGGTCTTGGAGTTGTAGTTGGAGTCGATCATGACAAGCATGGTGTTGATGGTGTTTTGCTTGTTGCGGTTGGGGAGCTTGTGGGGCGATCACTTGTTCATGGTGGTGCCGAGCTTTGCTTTCCCCATTGTGGTGGTGGGGTTCTCCATGTCGGGTGTGTGAGCTTGAATGCTTTCCATGACGACTTGAGGAACGCGTATGTGACGAGCTTGAGTGACATCCATGACGTTTGTCGATGTTGGCAATAGCTTGATGGAGAGCTTGGAAGTTAGTGTGACACTCCGCTTGACATTGCTTGTCACGGTAATCGAACTCTCGGATTTTATCATCGAGATGGTTCTCCACCTGATCCAATTGCTCGTTCATTGCTTGACGATGCATCCATAAGTTTAGGTGAGTGGTGAAGCCTTCTTGTTGTGGCGGTTGTTGCGTCCATCTCCACTATCTTCGTTTTCCCTATATATTATGCTCACAAGGCCACAAGTATCATGGTGGAATGGTATATTTGTTATGGAATCACTTTTGATATTGCCTATGCACTATTATTATGCAAGGTCAAGCGACAATGCTTCGGCAACACAAAAATGAGCTACTCTCGATGGGTTAGGTAACACACAAAGGAACAATGGGGGTTAACAAGGGTGGTGCAAGTTATACATTTGTTGATATCGTACTTTACCATTGGTGGAGGGATAATTCGAGTTCCATGGTATCGATGTCGAGCACAAAGAGTGGTTGCGGAAGTTTTGTTAGATGACAGACACGCACATGAAACAAAAATGATAAAAGGAAATCAGCTGAAAAGGAAAAGAGGTGAAAATTGGGGTCAGGGACGGAGACTTCGGTCTGTGGGGGCAGAGACTCGGAGTGGTGGGAGACTCTGGTCTTGCTGGCCAGAGACTCTAGTGTCGGGGCCATTACGACAAACTGCTCGTGTTTTTGAGCGAACATCCGGGCCTTCAAATCTCAAATCCAGAAATTTTCGATCAAATTGGGCTGGGAAACGCAGGCAAAAGGTAGATCAACTCTAAAGACAATTTTTTTATGGATCAAAACCACAATCAACTCACCAAAACGAGAGACCGAACCACAAGAAAATTGGGGAAATATTTTTTGTATTTTCAAATTTATGGTAGAAATCAATGAACGAAGTCAAATCTGTGGCAACCAAAAGTTGCTGATACCAGATGATATGGGTTCCCTTGTGGATTTACCCTTGGGGTGGCCCGATTTTCACGGATTTGAGGCGAGGAGTGAGGGGAAACCGGATGAACGTGATGAACTCACTCGAATGCAAGGTAAAGGTACAAACACACTCATAACACACACTATCCGATTTTCTCCCGTTGGTTCAAATAACCAATCCAATAGAATCCTTAGGAGAGAGACCTTGTGGTAGAATCACCCGAGAAGAGATTGGCAAGCAAGTGGTAGAATCCAAATCAAGAAGAGAGTAGCAACCAAGTAGAATCCCAAGGGGAGAGACCAAAGAACTACTAGAATCTTTGAATTAGAGAGACCAAATACTTGAGGAGGGATACAACTCTTAGATTCAATCTAGAGAGGGGCTCCCATCTAGGTTTTGGCACATTCCATGAGTTTTAACTCAATTCATCATCATCTCTAGGGTTTCTAGGAGGGGTGGGAGCATATATATAGGCCATCCACTAAAGCAGGGGCATTCTAGGCATAAATAGGAAGTTATGTGTGATATGAGAAGTTACATGGGCCATGCCCAACTTCAAGTCTCGTAGGCCTGTTCACTTAGGATGGAGACTCTGGGGTAGAGTGGCCGGAGACTCCGGGTTGGTCGGTGCTTCCGTCTCCAGGGCAGTATCCGGGGGTGGGTATACTGTAAGATCTAGGTGCTGGCCAGGAGTCAGGTCCGGAGTCTTCGGGGCGGCAGGCCGGAGACTATCTGGGGTCCAGGGGCGGAGACTCCGCTCCTTGGATAGTTCTTGTGTCTTCTCTTCTAGGCTTCTTGCTTGAGGGTCTTGGCTCCTGGTGCATCTTTGTCTTCTCTTGGCAACGTCGTAATGGATCTAGTCATATAATAGTCATTTGGTTTAAGTAGGATCTCATTCACATAATAACTAAAAAAGGCAAGAGATAGAAGGAATTCATCTTAGTTGGAGTGGTTGGCATGACACTACGTGGTCCAATAGTGATCGCCATATTTTAGGCTGCATCGGGAAGCAATGGCTGGAACAACCGTCGAGAAGGCGGCGCTCAACCAATAAATCTCGGGTCGGCGGTCCAGCAGCCAAGTTTTTTCTTAGATAATTATAATCGATTATACGAGTAACTATGCTCTGTACCTGTATATGAAAGTTTGGGCTTGATTTGGATCAAGGTGGGCCAACGGTATTTTTTTAGGACGGAGGATGTACATTTAAACGATTCCAAGGCATAATCGCGTAAATTTGATTTCAACCGACAATAGATGACATAAAAAGATAGCCGAAGAAAGCGTTGGTGCGAACAAACCACCATTCGGAAGAACATCATTGCCAGGGAGAGGAGAAGATTGTCGAGAGCTTAAATTTGGTGTGTGTGTGGGGTGGATATTTTCGAACATAGTCCATCCGTCACAAAATAAGTGACTTTAATTTGTCTAGATTTTTATATATCTGGACATGTTTTAGTAGGAGTATTAGATACGTACGTATTTAGACAAACTCAAGTCACTTATTTTAATACGAACTCAAGTCACTTATTTTTGAACGAAGGGAGTAGATCAAATTGTCCAAGGGCTACAAATGTTGACTGATAACTTGCGTGCCTAAGAAAGAGCAACAAAAGGAAAGGAACTCAGAACAACCTTACTATTGTACTGTACTAAGTAACAAGAACAGCACTACTAGCTTGATTCTTCTTCTCGCCATTGCATGCAGCCGACACAGGATATTAAAAGACCTGGCCTCCTACAGAGATTACTCCTCTTAGATCTCTTATTTCATACTGTCAAAATTAAAGCTAGCATTGCATACTGAGCATGCACGTCTTCTTCACTAGAGCCAGAGCGCACCGGCGTTCTTGAGCATGGGGACAAGCTCGCCGGCAAGGTGCAGCGCCATGACCCTGTTGGTGCCACCGACGAGGTTCCCGCCGATAAACACCGCTGGCACCACTGGCAGGCCTCGGCCGAGCCTCCTGGCGAGCTCTCTCTCCATCTCCCTGCCCCGCTGTTCCTTGTCCAGCTCGTACACGGCGGCGTTGACGCCGAGGTTGCTGAGGAGGAACGTCACAGAGTCGCACATGGAGCATCTGCTCGACGTGAACACCACCACCGCCCGCTCCGACGCCAGCTTAGTCACCTGATCCATCGGATTCGTGATCGCTTATGATTGATCGGGAGGTTCTAGAGGCTTCTAGAGCTCTGACTCGCTGTCTATGCTTATTACTAGATGAGATGCTCCCCAAGGTGGTGGCTGTGGTCTGTTGCTACCGGCCGGGTGCCCTGCCTTTTATAGACTCATCAAAATGGTTGTGGTGACTTTTCCATATATGGATAATGAGAAATTGGAATCATGTGCTCAACTTGTTATGATGGAACCTAAATTTGTTCTTGTATAAAAAGAACACATTTTTAATCCAGCATAGGATAAAGGTATTTGATGGTTTTGGATAAGAGAATCTCTTTCCTCGTCTCAGCCGACCTCTTGAGAAATCTTATATACCTAAACCTACCACATGGCATACATGGGAAATTACACTTGTACAGATATTTTTGAGGATTTTCTTAGTCATAGAAAAGCATAAGTGATTTGCAATTGTTTAGATTCGTATGCATCTATACATTAAAACGTGTCGTTTTTTATGTGAATCTACATAAATGCAAGTCTATGACTCTCTCCATTTCAAAATATAAGATGTTTTAGCTTCGTGAAAGGAGAGTATCTAGATCCCTTTTAGTGTATAAGTTCACTCCAAACCTAAATGAACCTACACACTAAAAGGGGTCTAGATACACTCTTTTCGCAAAGATAAAATATCTTATATTTTGAAACGGAGGGAGTATTTTGTGAGGGATGGAGTATGAGTATATGCTTTTGATTTAAGCGAGTGTGGAAAACTACCAAGCTCAACACCTCAGATTGTGAGATTAGTAACTGTCGCTGCAAACCTCTGGTACATTATACACGCCATTTCCTCTGGTTCTGCTTCATTTTGTCTGAAAGTTCCAACTCTGCAACACCCCTTCCACATTACTGCCTCTAACTTCAGACATTACACTGCAAATTCAGAAGTTCGGAACAAACGCAAGATGGCCCTAGCATCGACACCACCACACTCTGTTACATGACACAGTACGGCACATGGATCTGATTCCACCGGCAAGAGAAGAGGTGCTTTGCATAGGCCGGTGGGATCAGCTCCCGTTCAGGTTCCCAGTAGCATCTTCCAGCAGAGAGGCCTTCCACTCTCATTCGGTACATCACTCTCTCTCTCTCTCTCTCTCTCTCTCTCTCTCTCTCTCTCTCTCTCTCTCTCTTCTGACCTTATCCGCAACCCGGAATCTGTGCCATTTGCAACTTTGTGCCGTCTCTCAACATTTTCATCGTCAGCCTGTTTTATGTCCTTACCAAGATATGCAAGCATTCGACGCGCCATGATCCACCGACGCAATCTTGTTCTGCATATCTGCGGCACTTGCTGCGTAGATGATGCTGTAGAACAGTAGCAGTTGATATGTTGCAGTGCATCCTCTCATCTATGGTGCAACCCTACAGGGCAAGAAGATGGCAATGGTGAATAATTGGCATATATCCTTATCCTCAATTTCTTCACCTGGCAGTGCCGACCACATGTAGAGCTTTGCATCTAGGGATTCCAGGTTCCAGCCGGACTTTGATCAGTTCTTTGGCTCCTCAGATCTTCAAAGAGCAACAATATCTTTTGACCTCAATTGCATATCTGACGCAAAGGGCACCTGGATAGGGGAGACGAAAGAAAATCTGGAAATATTTCTGTCAATAGGAAGGAAGAATCACATTATGCAAGATTGTAAGAAAACAGGATACCATCAAAACACTTCCATTATTTGACCCATGATATTGTTATGTACATCAGTGACGGTGTGTCTGCAATGTTCATGGAGCTTATTCATATACAATTCTCACTTGAGTAAAGGGGGCACATTCTAAAGGCGAAACCTTCCTTA
Source organism: Avena eriantha (assembly GCA_910589775.1). Classification (NCBI taxonomy): domain Eukaryota; kingdom Viridiplantae; phylum Streptophyta; class Magnoliopsida; order Poales; family Poaceae; genus Avena; species Avena eriantha. The sequence goes on from OU342743.1 coordinate 303,219,264, forward strand.
TTCTCAGGAGAGCTCCTAGAGCACCCAGTGTTTCTACATTACATGAAATATATGCACAAAATAATATACTGTACAGTTTACCCTAGGCTAAAGGGTCATATAGAATCCAGAGAATATTGCTCTTGTGGATATCTTGATAAGATGATAGTTCCATCAACTTGACGAATGTCACTGTACGCTGAGTTGGATGGGCCAAGCACAAATTGACAGGTTCCCCTTGAATCAGCATGTAAGCTAACACCGTAGTACTCAAGGTGATCTGCCACGCTTCTCCCATAGACCGATCTATTCAAGCAAGAGCAAAGAATAAGCGCAGCACGAGGAGCATAAGTGTACAAGTAATGTGAGAGGCGTGTAGATACCTGCTGCAGGTTGAGTCCTCGCCAGAACAATCACAGACCGTCTCATTCTTAGTAACTACGTTTCCTACTATGGTCTCATGAAGCCAAACCTGAAGATTAATAAAGGCAGAACAAACATTTAACTTAGAGACTAACTTAACTGAGTTTATTACTGTATGCATTTTGTAAGTTCTTTCAGAGTAACAAACAAGTACTGACCTCTCTTGCAAAGTGATGATATGTCCATTCACCCAGGTAAGAAAAATATGGTGGCAAGTGTGGAACAATATCATTCTCATGGGTCACACGGGTGGTTCTTGGAACCTGATCATTGAAGTATGCAGCAAACGCAGGATTGCCTATGCGAGGCTGTCCAAAAGTTATGAGCTGAACTTCATCTGACCCATATTTAACCTGCAAAATGGAAGGCAAGAAATCAGTTAACTATATCTATTAAACCTATATATGAGATAATATAATAATATACAGAGGTCTATTATGAAAAAGCATAGCTTCGTCCTTGCTTTTGTAAAGCATAGATCACAGAATCTACATTGAACATACATAAAGTAATATCGATCAAATATGATTTCAGCTATTTATGACATGGTTTGATTTAAACTGAAAACTAATCCAACATGTGCTTACATGACAACCCAAAAACAAAATCCTGCATGTCCAAGTAAAGTAACACACAAAGATACAGCCTGCTCAAAGGTGCTTACAGAGAGATCAAGGGCACAAAATGAAGCTAAAGCCCCTCCCATCGAGTGACCTACAACATTTATGGGTAGTTTTCCATATGTCTTCCATGCCCACTTAACGGATTTCAGGATCTCATGCCGCAAAGTTGTATTATAATACGCAGAATAAAATCCATGGTGGACCTGCAACATGATACATAAAACAGATGGTGAACAAGACTGAATTCAAATCAAACTCAATAATATTTCCTTAGAAAACAATTCAAAATTGACTGATTGATGTACCATTGCATCTGGCATGCCAGGATAAGTTACATCTAGCTGCTTCCAGAAGAGATCTTCAATCCAATTTGAGGCGCTTTACAAGCAAAATTTGATGTAGGAATGAATGGTTATGAGAAACATATTATGTATCACAGGTTATAAATAATTAAACACTATTAGTTCTGTAAACTATTTGTTAGAACTAGGTAGTAGGCACAGATGAAAGATGTGGCCACGTGGTACAAGTTTTGGTCAGCAGTAAGCTATATTTAACATAAGCAGCAAGTTTTCATACCTGTGTTCTTGGGTACCTCTAAAAGCAATGATTATGGATCGTGGTTCAGGGGCCACTCCAACAAATGACTGCACAATTTAATTTCATTTAATTTTTATATATGAGCATAATTTTCATTTAAAACTGCATGGAAGAAGATCATGAGAAGCCGAGAACATGAAATAACGAACCTGTAAACATCTCTCGACATCTACTATGATCTCTATCATCTCAAAACCCTGCGTTAATAATAAAAACAAAGAAAGTACTTAGGAACAGTTTGTAGAAGCAGCAAGAGCAGCCAAGTCTCGTCTCATGTGGTGTACCTTTGTGTGACCTTCACACCTTGGACAAGTCCATGTCAAAAGTGAGGTTAGGTCGGAAGTGTACACCTGAAAATTCATTTAGGCAAGCAAAGTCACCGACATTTTCTTTTTTGAGGATTACACAAACGGGTATTCCCACTACAAAACTGCTCCAGGTAGGAGAATAGAAAGCTTGGCTTTGGGAAACAATTTGAGCTGTTCTTAATAAAACAAACTTCGTGCAAGCATATGTGGTTCAGAGAAGAACTTACAGCAGATGCATACTCAACAAGAATATGAGAAAGAGTACTATTGTAAGAATAACCACCATCGGAGTGCTTCTTCCTGAGCTCTGCATTGCGCAAAGAAAAGTGTAAACAACTATTATACCGCACAACGAAGGTCTTCAAGTTTATTCGGCGGAATAGCAATTAAAGAAATCTACATATCAGACATTAGTGTTTGGTGCTGTAATATCCAGCAAAACTTTCCTATATCAGAAAGGATAAGAAGCTAGCCGACTGATTGCAGTTCTCATTCATGGCTACACATCTCGGAGCTAGCCCTTGGCGACGAAACACAACAGTAAACAAGTACAATATGCCAAGCATATAGTTCTAGCTGCTGTGCAGAACATCTGAACTTGAGAATGGCTTTAAGGCTAACTCCAAAAGCTCACAATGTTACTGTCCCCAACAAAATTTCGCACAGATTACATGAAATCCTCTGCCCCAAAAGTCACTACACCAAATTTTTAACCTTCCGTTCATCAATTTCTGCCTAATTGATTTCAAATTTCGCTGAATTGCTTCTCTCTTCTCCCGTACTCGCATTGCTCCCAGCACAGCCCGTGGAGCTAACTCGCGCAATTTCTCTAGATTTTTCCTTAACCCCGGCTACGAATCAGACGGAGCCATCACCAGTTGCGCGCTGGAGCCTCGGCACCAGGTACCCGTAGCGACGAAGCGTATCATCTACGGAAGTAAGGTAAGGAAAGAAGCGGTGGATGGGACTGGGGGAAAAGTCAAGAGATCGTCACCTCCTCCCTCCACGGATGCCGCTGCTCCCTCCGCGGGAGATAATACGAGCAGAAGAATCCCCGCGAGGATCAGCAGCACCGCCGCCGCGCTCGCCGCCCGCCTCAGCGGCGCCATCGCCGACGTCTCCCTTCTCTTTCTCTCTCTGCAGCACCTAACGGAGACGGGGAAGAGCAGGAAACAGAACGGGAAAGCAGTCGGAAAATTAAGATTTTATTATTACGAGTGGCTGTTTCTCGAAACTGTGAAACAGTCTGACAGAGACTCGGATCCGTTTACAGTTTACACCTCGGAATACTTGGTTACCCGGAATGCGTCCAAGAGATTTCTTTCCTCGGGATGCCAAGAGATCAACGAACCACATGTGGATGGTTAGCCACTAGGAAAACGCCACGTCTACCAGGGTAAATAGAACCATTTTTATTTCATCAAGGATAATTACACTCTATAAGTACAGAGGAGCCGGCCGACAATGATACAGGCGACGATGCACAGGTCAGGGTGCAGGTGGGACTGCCCGCATACGTCCGCACAGTTCCACACAATTTAAGTGGGTGTCCCACGGGAGCCCGCGAGTATCCCACGTATACCCACATATACCCGCGAAATATGACTAGATATATTTAAATCTAGACAAATGTAAAAAATATTAATTATCGAAATATTTTTTTTATGTTCGCTCGATCGCGGGTTTCCCACGAAAACCCACCAATTTTTCTTGTTTACCCACGGATGTCCCGCATAGCCTTTTATGTGGGCTTAGGTAGTGGGCTCCGTGGGCAGCCCACTCCCGCCTGCACCCTGATGTACAAGGCTTTCAATAAGCGGTGACCGATCTACTCTTTCCGTTTAGAAATATAAGACGTTTTAGGTTTATGAATCGAACTCGTATCTAGACGTGTTTTTAGTGTATAGGTTCATAAAGGTTCGGAGGAACCTATACACCAAAAAATGTCTAGATACATTCATTTTATAAAGCTAAAATGTTTTATATTTCTAAACGGAGGGAGTAATAGTGAAATTTCAATATATGTACTCCATATCTAATCTTCTCAATATTATTGGACACCCTGGGAGCTCCAATACCACTCCCCCCCCCCCCCCCCCCCCCCCCAACTGAATTTGACTTAAGAGTGGAAAAGAAAGATCGGGCCTAGATGGACAGCTGGGACGCGATGATGGGTGCTTGATAGGTAATTACTACTCTAGAGGTCAGGGAGAGAGAAAATTTGGTCCTGGTTGAACGGAGAACAAATTACATTTTTATAGTGGGTCTGGACTTTGCTACGGATTTCGAAATTTCTCAGTTTAGACAGATGAGCACTGTTCGGACTACTCCCTCTGTTTCAAATTACTCCGCGCCCACGCTTACCTAGGTGGTCTAGTATTCTTTTATTTTTCATCAAAAAATTCTTAAATTTTTTGGTATACGTAGTACATATTTCATACTATCTATTTCAAAAATTTCAGGATTTATGAGAAATGAGAGAATACTAGCCCATCTACATAAGCGCGCCGGCGAAGTAATTTGAAACAGAGGGAGTAGTTGCGAGCTCTTGGTTTTTGGATTGTTCTAGTTTTCCTCTTATTTGAGAACTCCAATTATGGGGACTAGAAGGACATCATGAAAAATGCACGGGACTCTCGACAGGTAACGAGAGGAGAAAATACATTTTTTTTTGGAGTGGGTCCAGACTTTACTTCGGATTCTGCAATTTCCTCTCCAGACCTCCCAAATCACTATCTATAACAGTCTTGAGCTCTAGGTTTTTTTGAAGTTCTGATTAAGTAAGCAGAGGGTGAACTTACCTAATAAGCCTCCAACGGGGCGAATTTCAGTCTTTGAGAGCTCAAATGCTTCTCCGTTCACCCATTGGTTTCGAATTCAGTGAGGAAAAGAAAGATGGGACCTAGATGTAGGATACCACCAATCCAAATCGTGATCCTACCATGTGATTTCTTCATGGAGCTTTCTACATCGAAGTTATGGGGACTCCTATATGGTTGGTGTCTCCCGGACGTCCAAGCTTGATTTGCCCTAGGAAATTCGTAAAAGTCGAACTATCCGTAGTGGAAAAGCTGGTAGTTTGTTAGTATTAAGAAATAATGGTCTTTGAAATTCCCCAAAATTCCAGATACTACATGCGTTTTATGGAGTTAGCCATTTTTTTAACAGCAGGAGTTAGCTATTTTTTACAGCAAGTTAACAAAATTTCACTTATGTACAGAGAGTCCAATTTCTTTGTCCAGATAGACCCGGCCGGTGTCCTGGAACGTTATAAAGGGAGAGCCGGGGGTTCGCGGAAGCAAAACGAGCTGCCGTGTCAACGGCACCGCGTCGCATGCAAAGAAGAGCCAGTCAAGAAGGACGGCATATTCGTCAATGGTGGCTGCCTGTGCCTTGGGAGAGTTCCTACTCTTGGAAACTGCCGCACCAAATCTAAACGTGTATTTCTCTCTTTGGAAAAAAAATCCAGATTGAGGAACTCAGACAGATATGTACCGTGCTCACAAAACAATTGATCAGGTCGTCGGTGTGCTGTGAGCGTTCTAGAAAGGGCGGGAGCGGGATCGTACGTGCACTTCTCCCGACCGTCTCGTCGTCGTTGATTAGTTTGTGTTGTGGCGATTCGACCGAGTTCATCAAACACACATCCACCAGCGAAGAGTTAAATACTCCCTCCGATCCAAATTAATTGATTCGGATTTATCTAAATTCGAATGTATCTAGACATGTTTTGGTGCTAGATACATCCAAATTTAGACAAATTCAAGTCAATTAATTTGGATCGCAGGGAGTAACAGTTTCCGTATTTGTTTGTCAGGCCAACTCGATTTAGTCTTCTTACTCAGAATTTGCTGAATTTAATCTGTGTATTTGTGAATTGGGCTCGATCTAGTCCTAACACATGTTTGTCGTCGAAATTGGGGTGATTCGGACGCCACGTGGAGGCGTGTCCCACTTGCATAAGAGAAAATGGACTGGAAATTTGCAGCTAGCCCCTCCTTCGCCTCTGTCGAGTCCTTTCTTTTTCCCTCTCTCGAACAGAACTCTCTACACTGAAAGGATATGTGACGGCGTGGGCCGCTGCATAATGAATCATATGGGAAGGGGTACGTGCAAATATCTGGTAGTGAAAAAACGTTCTAGATGCGGGAGGGTGTTTCTATAAGATTCCAGTCCGCGTGGCATCCGAAGCTGCGCAATTTCAACGCCAAACATGGATTATAACTAAATCGAGCCCAATTCACAAGTACATAGGAAAAATTCAGCAATTCTTAGTACAAGGACTAAATCGAATCATCCTGACAAGTACAGGGACTGTTAGGGCATGTTTGGTGGGTCGCACAGCCGTTTCCCGCACCGGGCCGGAGGAAATAAGCCCGTTTGGAGACTCGCACGTCGGGTCAAGCTCGCATCACATGGGTCTTAAAGCACTCCAAATCATGGTCCACTAGGAATGCCAAAATCGGGCGTTTTTGTGGGGGAGGCCCTGGGGAGCCAAAAGCGGGCACACGGCTGCATGCGGGGAGAAGGGCGGGAGACGGTGCGACGCATCGAGAACCCGCGCCATAAATCCCCTCACCGCTCGCTCACCTCTCTCTCTCCTCCCATTCACAACCGCTCCTTCCTCCCTTCTTACCGCCGGTGGTTCCTCACCCGTCGGGGCAGTCAGCGGAGGTAGATCTAGAAGACTACTACGATTTTCGTGGCCGGAGCGGATCTGCTCCTGCAACTGCGGCTACTTCGTCTTCTTCTTCCTCGGCAAACCCAAAGCTCGCATCCTGCAGCAATGGCGGTAAGGCCCGAACCACCAACTCTCTAAGGTTTTAGCATCTCAGATCTATCTGTTACCGACTCATACTCCAAGTATGAGTGACATGCACCGTAGATTTGTACCTGTTTATGATAGTTTTCGTCGATTTGATGTGTTAGGGTAGATTCTTTCCTTGTTGTGCATTGATTTCGCTTGTTACTAGCTAGATTCCAGCAGATGTTGTGATTAGGGTTCGTCCGATTGGGAAATTGGGGAAAATTAGTTTCTAGATTGGACTGTTCATCTTCTTGTTCTTAGGCCGATGATTAAAATTGTCACCAAATCACGCCGAGGAGTGAATCTGTACTAGCTGCAATCGTTCATAACAAACTATGTTGTGCATTGTACTAGGTACTACAGAGTCTTCTCCCCGATGTTTGTGTGCACATCATATATGAGGCATTGATTATTTTGCACATCACTCTTCATGTTCTTCTTCTTCGGCTGATGATTAGATGCCTGATGCGTCTTAACAGTGCAGGTAGATTTTACAGCAGGAACCTCAAGAGTGGTAATAACTATAACTCAGTCCCTACCTCTTACAGAAAACACTATAAAGAAGATAAAAAACAATCAGGTCCTCTGCTACCGCCGGAGAACAACGAGCTCACACCACGGCCATCCTCACTGGAGTTTGTTCTGAAGCAACATTTCATTCATAATAGTACAAAACTATTATCCTCGGTGGAGTGCAGGCATAGAGGGATCTCCCAATGATTCTCAAATGACATAAAAGTCTAAGATACACAATTTTATTATCATCTGTAGCAACGCACGGGTATTTAGCTAGTACGTCTAATCATTGCAAAAAACTATCATATTCGTGTAACTCTCCAGCTCTCCCATGGCCCGGATCACCGTGCTGTGACGCTTTGCCCCTCCGGCGAGTTCCGCACCGGCGGCGTGTATCGCGGCGTCACTACCATGTAACCTTTTAAAATGAAAATGAGATCGTGTTCAGGTTGGCTATCGCCCCCCGTTGCACCCTCAAAAAATATTCGTGTAACTACAGTGTTAGCCTTGTTTGATCACGTTTTCGACTGGGTAGACCCACCGAACTGCTGACATGGAAAGGGGAGACGGCCCACGCGACGACAGTCGTTAACTACGTTGTCCAAAGGCCGCTTGCAGAACCTGTTGTTGTGAGGAGCCCGCGTAGCTAGGAGCTAGGACATGGCATCGGGGAAAGGATGTGGCGACGGCACATGCAGCCATGGATGTGCATTCACCGGTGAAGATGGTGGAAGTGCCAGCGATGGAGAATGTCGCGCTGCCCCTGACCGAGGTCCCCAATACAATTTGGGCAAGGAGGAGGTGGAGATTTGTGGGAGCTCGAACCCTCTTGGCTCCCACTAGCAGCTCCCGCTGGCGGCGGCGGCCGTGGTGCAGTTGATGCCGTCGGAGCTAGGTGACTCACAGAGCTCCCGGTGGATAGCTTCGGCTGGCAACATGAGGTAACTGGTAGGGGCAGGCGTAGGACACCCCTATTTCTTTTCTTTCTCTGTTTATTTTAATTTTGATCCTTTTGAACCTGGTTTTGTCATCTTTTCAAGGTGATGAAACTTGGTTCGGTAGGATCATCGCTTCATATTGCCAATGCTTTGTACTATGAGGCAATTATTGTTTATTATTGTTGGGTCTGCAGCATAGAAAACAAAAAAAATCCTACGATGAGAACTACACGCCAAGATCTATCTACTAGGTACAGAGCAACGGGTGGACATACATCCATCGAGAACTTACCCTCGAAGACAACGAGTTTTGTAAACGAGTAGGAACTCGTGGTTGATGTAGTTGTACACTTGCCGATCTCAAGATCGAGTGGAAGTCCGAGCGCCGCAACTCAGCAGCACATCCGTACTCGCACACACGTTCAAGCCACTGGACAACCTCCACCTCCTCGCTCCAGCGATCCAGTGGAAGCAGCAACTCCTTCCATACGAAATGCCACCGGAAACATGTATCTCGCTAATCCGAGACCATGGAGGAATAATTCTAGAGGGGGAGAGAGATCCTTCACAAGAAGGTGTGAGGAAGAAGGAGGAAGAGGGTGGCCTTTTATAGGAGGAGGGGGGTGCCCCTCCCCATGGCCGGCGCCTCAAGGGGGTGCCCCTTCACCTCCTCCATTCATGTGGTGGTAACCCCTCCACATTAAAATGCCTCTTCACATTCCCTTTTAAAGTCCCCACTTTAAATGCATTAAAATTCTCTAAGTTTAAAGCTCTCTCATTTACTAAAACTCTTTTATTAAATTTATTCAGAATTTTGTTAATTACTTAAATTAACAAACATTCACATATAACCCCTTGCAATATTTCAATATCACATGCAGAACCACTTTCTGCAATTTCACCCGAAACAATTTCTGGTTTCTATCAAAACAATTCCTACGGTTTGCAATTCTTTCGTCTGAAACATATGTGCTCCAAAATGGTTTCCGGTAACTCTTAAGTGTGTCACCCTACGGTTCGCGAATAATACAGACATGATTGAGACTCCTCTCAGATCAATAATCAGAAGCGGGACCTGGAGATCCATACTGACTCCTGCATATTCAACGATGACTTATGTGATCGTGAGAACCTTTAACGCTTGTAATTTAATCCCTTTGTCTCATGATATAATACATGTCCGAGATTCGATCATCGGTATCCAAATACCTAGTTTGATCTCGTTACCGACATGCACTCTTTTCTCGTTCCCGTGATATAACATTCTAGTGATCACATCACTTGCTTGCAAGCTATCTCAATGTGATATCACCGAGAGGGCCCAGAGCATATCTATTTGTCATCGGGATTGACAAATTCCACTCTTGATCCATGAGCCTCAACATAACACCTTCGTAGCACTGAACCCATCTTTATAGTCACCCTGTTACGGTGTGACGTTTGATGTTATCAAGATACTCTTTCGGTGTTAGCAATTAACATGATCTCATGGTCTAAGGATAAATATTACTTCGTATGATGTTATAGCAATATAAACATAATGACTTGATCGTAATGCTATACTTCGGATGAATGTTCCTCACATCATTTCACAAATGTTGTGACCTTGTTATTAACAACATCCAATGTCCATGATCAGGAAACCTTGATCATCTTGTTAATCAACAAGCTAGTCTATAAGAGAGGCATAACTAGGAACCCTTTTTGTTTATTAAACACACATGTATTGATGTTTCCGATCAATACAATTCTAGCATGCAAAATAAACATCTATCATATATAAGGAATACATAATAACAACTTTATTATTGCCTCTCGGGGTATATTTCCTTCAGTCTCCCACTTGCACTAGAGACAATAATCTAGTTCACATAGTGATAAATCTAACACCCATGGATTTCTGGTGTTGATCATGTTTTGCCCTAGGGAGAGCTTTAGTCAACGGATCTGCTACATTTAGGTCCATGTGTACTTTACAAATCTTTATATCTCCATCTTTGACATGTTCATGGATGGAGTGAAACCGGCGCTTAATATGCTTGGAATTCTTGTGAGACCTCGGTTCCTTGGCGTTGGCTATGGCTCCATTGTTGTGACAATAGATTACCATTGGGTCCAATGCACTAGGAACCACACCTAGTTCCGTAATGAACTCTTTCATCCAAACCGCTTCCTGTGCCGCTTCTGAAGCAGCAACATATTCCGCCTCCGTCGTTGATCCAGCCACCACAGGTTGTTTGGAACTCCTCCAACTAACTGCTGCTCCGTTCAAGAGAAATACGTATCTGGATTGAGACTTAGAGTCATCCGGATCGGTGTCAAAGCTAGCATCGACATAACACTTAGCTACTAGCTCTTCTTCACCTCCGTATATAAGAAACATATTCCTAGTTCTTGTCAAGTACTTGAGGATGTTCTTGACCGCTATCCCGTGTTCCGAACCTGGATCAGATTGGTACCTACTAGTCAAACTAATAGCATGTGCCACATCCGGTCTTGTACATAGCATGGCATACATAATAGAGCCTATGGCCGAGGCATAGGGGATCTTATCCATTATCTCTCTTTCTTCCGCCGTAGCCGGACTTTGAGTCTTGCTCAATATCTTGCCTTGCAACATAGGTAAGAACCCCTTCTTACTTCCGTCCATATTAAACTTCTTTAATATCTTATCAAGGTATGTACTCTGCGATAGTCCAATTAGGCGCCTTGATCTATCTCTATAGATTTTAATGCCTAATATATATGACGCTTCACCAAGGTCTTTCATCAAAAATTTGCTGTTTAGATAACTTTTAACACTATTTAAAAGATCTATATCATTTCCAATCAATAATATGTCATCCACATATAATATCAGAAATGCCACATTGCTCCCACTCACTTTCTTGTAAATACAAGCCTCTCCATAAGTTTGGACAAATCCAAACTCTTTGATCACCTCATCAAAGCGGAGATTCCAACTCCGGGATAGTTGCTTTAGTCCATAGATGGATCGCTGAACTTTGCATACCTTATTAGCATCCTTAGGATCGACAAAAACCCTTAGGTCGTATCATATACAACTCTTCTTCAATATTACCATTGAGGAACGCAGTTTTGACATCCATCTGCCATATTTTATAATCGAAATATGCAGCAATTGCTAACATAATCCTAACCGACTTAAGCATCGCTGCAGGAGAGAATGTCTCATCTTAGTCAACTCCTTGAATTTTTCGAAACCCCTTTGCGACAAGTCGAGCCTTATAGATGGTCACATTACCATCAGCATCAGTTTTTCTTTTGAAAATCCATTTATTCTCAACGGCCTTTTGATCGTGAGGTAAGTCCACCAAGGTCCAAACCTGGTTCTCGTACATGGATTCCATCTCGGATTTCATAGCTTCTAGCCATTTGTTGGAATCTGGGCTCATCATCGCTTCTTCATACGTCGCAGGGTCATCCATTTCATCAACCATGAAATTCACAATAGGATTGCCGTACAGTTCAGGAGCTGCACGTGTCCTGCTTGACCTGCGAGGTTCGGTAGTGTCCTCTTTCGGAGTTTCATGATCTATATCATTAGCTCTCTCTTCATTAGCTGAAGTCAACTCCGAAACAACTTCCAGTGTTGTGCTACTCGCCATTTCATGAAGAGAAGGTTCATTAACCTCTTCGAGTTCTAGCTTCCGACTACTCACACCTTTCGCGAGAAACTCCTCAAGAAAGGATCCATTCTTGGCAACAAAAACCTTGCCCTTGGATCTGTGATAGAAGGTATACCCAATCGTTTCCTTAGGGTATCCTATGAAGACGCATTTTTCCACTTTGGGTTCGAGTTTATCCGGCTGAAGTTTCTTCACATAAACATCGCATCCCCAAACTTTAAGAAATGATAGCTTAGGTTTGTTTCCAAACCATAATTCATACAGTGTCGTTTCAACGCTTTAGATGGTACCCGATTTAAAGTGAATGCAGCTGTTTCCAGTGCATAACCCCAAAATGACAGTGGCAAGTCAGTCAGAGGCATCATAGATCAAACCATATCCAATAAAGTACGATTACGACGTTCTAACACACCATTACGTTGTGGTGTTCCGGCAGGTGTGAGTTGTGAAACTATTCCACACTCTTTCATGTGTGTGCTAAACTCGTAACTTAGATACTCACCTCCACGGTCGGACCGCAGAAATTTGATCTTTCTGTTACGATGATTTCCCACTTGATTCTGAAATTCTTTGAACTTTTCAAAGGTTTTAGACTTGTGTTTCATCAAATAGATATACCCGTGTCTACTCAAATCATCCGTGAAAGTAACAAAATAATGATATCCACCTTGCGCTGACACACTCATTGGTCCACACACATCAGTATGTATGATTTCCAATAAATCTGGCGCCCGTTCCATTGAACCGGAAAACAGCATTCTAGTCATCTTGCCCATAAGGCATGGCTCACATGTATCAAATGATTCAAAATCAAGTGATTCCAAAAGTCCATCAGAATGGAGTTTCTTCACGCGTTTAATGCCAATATGACCTAGACGATAGTGCCACATATATGCAAATATATCATTATCAAGTTTAATCCTTTTAGCATCAACATTATGAATATGCGTAATACTACTATCGAGATCCAACAGAAATAAACCATTCAACACAGGTGCATGACCATAAAAGATATCATTCTTATAAATCGAATAACCATTGTTTTCAGATTTAAAGGAATAACCACTTTGCATGAAACACGATCCGGATACAATGTTCATGCTCAGTGCACGCGTCAAATAACAATTATTTAGGTTTATAACTAATCCCGATGGCATATGGAGAGGTAGCGTCCTGACGACGATCACATCAACTCTTGATCCATTGCCGACCCGCATCCTGACCTCATCCCTTGCTAGTTGTCGCTTGTTCCGCAGCCCCTGAACCGAGTTACATATATTAGCAACCCATCCCATATCAAATACCCAGGTGCTACTACGAGTACTACACATCAATAACATGTATATCATATATACCTTTGTTTGCCTTGCCGGACTTCTTGTCCACCAAATACTTGGGGCAATTGCGCTTCCAATGGCCAGTCTCCTTGCAATAGTAACACTCGGTGTCAGACTTAGGGCCACCTCGGGGTTTCTTTTCAGGTGCGGCAACATATTTGCCACCCTTCTTTCTCTTGTGCTTGCCTTTCTTGTCCTTCTTGAAACCGGTGGTCCTATTGATCATCAACACTTGATGTTCTTTCCTAATCTCCACTTCTGCAGTCTTAAGCATTGACAGAAGCTCGGGAAGAGACTTCTTCATGCCCTGCATATTATAGTTCATCACGAAGCTCTTGTAGCTAGGTGGAAGAGATTGGAGAACATGATGTATGCCTAAGTCAATGGAAATCGTTATTCCTAAGGACATAAGCTTATCGGCGTACCCGGACATTTTGAGTATGTGCTCACTAACGGAGCTGTTCTCCTCCATCATGCAGCTAAAGAACTTTTCAGTAGCATTATAACTCTCTACAGCAGTATGGGTATTGAAAATCATTTTCAATTCTCCCATGGTATCAAAGGCATTGCCATTTTCGAAACGCTTTCGAAGTTCTGGCTCTAGCCCATACAGTATGCCGCAATGAACTAAGTTGTGGTCCTCCTGACGAGTCATATAGACATTCTTTTCCTCGTCAGGGGCATGAGGAGCTGGTGGGGGGCCTAGCGGCGCATCTAGCACATATTGCTTTTGTGCAGTAGTGAGGAGAATCCTCAAATTCATAGCCCAGTTGGTGAAGTTGCTACCATTCGTAGCAAGTTTCTCTTTCTCCATGAACACATTGAAATTAAAAGCAGGTGGTGCCATCTACAACAGAATTTGTAAATTTTATTTAGACTAAGTTTATGATAGAGTGAGTTCAACTAATCCAAATTACTAATGAACTCCCACTCAAAAACGACATCCCTCGTGTCCTTTTGGTGATTACATGAACCAAATCCACTACACCAAGTCCGATCATCACGTGAGTTGATGTAGCTTAAAAGGTGAGCATCTATATGGGCATCATATCAACTATATGACTCGTGCTTAATCTTTCAGTCCATGTTCTGAGGCCATGTCTGTACATGCTAGGCTCGCTGATACATTGCAAATGTATCTATAATTTTTGATGTTCCATGCTTGGTTTTATCCACTTTCTTGTGTTTTGTTCCAACTTTGGAGTACTTTTATTATGATTTCTTGGACTAACCTATTAACAAGAGCCACAGTGCCAGCTGCCTGTTTTTTTGCTGTTTTTGGTTCCAGGAAAGTCAGAAAATGAATATTCTCGGAATTGGACGGGACAAAAGCCAAAGTGCCTATTTTCCTGGAAGGGATCAAGTGCCAGAATAAGAGACGGAGAAGGGCTGGGGGCCGGCCACACCACCTGGCCGCGTGACTAGGCCTGGCCCGCGCCAGGGGGTGGTCTGGCCGACCCCAGCACCCCCTCGGCCTCTCCTTCCGCCTATAAGTTGCCCTCGGGACGAAAACCCTAAGTACCCGATCAAAAATCTACGAAAGAGTCTGTAGCCGCCGTCGTCTCTGTCCCTAGATCGGGGGGATCTGAAGCTCTTCCCGGCACCCTGCCGGAGAGGGGAATTCACCCTGGAGGCCTTCTCCATCACCATGCAAGCCTCCGGTGTGATGCGTGAGTAGTTCATCCTTGGACTACGGATCCGTGTAGTAGCTAGATGCCTGGTTTCTCCTCCTTTGTGCTTTCATGTTTAGATCTTGTGAGCTCCGTTCATGATCAAGATCATCTATTTGTAATTCATACATGTTGTGTTTGCGGGGATCCAATGGATATTGAGATGCTATTTCAGATTGATTATTGATTCTATCATGTCTTTGTTATTTGAGATCTTGCATGCTTTTCATTGTTAGTAGCTATCTTGGCCAAGTAGATGCTAGCAACTCTAAGAGTTAGTATTTATGATCGATAGAGGGTTCATGCCTCTAGTAATCTGGGGAAGTGACAGAAATCTCTAAGGTACTAGATGTGTTGTTGCTACTAGGGAGAAAACAATGATCCTTTGTTCATAGAACAATTGTATTGTTTACTTTACACGCAGTTCGTAAAGCAATAATCTGTTGCTTGCAACTTAATACTGGAGGGGGTTCGGATGATAACCTGAAGGTGGATTATTAGTCATAGATGCAGTTGGATGGCGGTCTATGTATTATGTTGTAATGCCCAATCAAGTCTCAAAGGAGTCAAGATGATTAGTATATGCATGTATTGCTTTCTCAGTGTTTCTCAATTGCCCCGCTGTAATTTGTTCACCCGGCATGTTATCTATCTAAGGAGAGCCACCTCTAGTGAACTATGGATCCCGGTCCTTTTACTTTACATACAATCTACAACTGTTTACTGCTTTGTGTTTACTTTCTGCAAACTTTTACTTCTTTCTATTTGATACGTTTAATCCTTTGTTTTCCGCAAAACACGGTGAGATTGACAACCTCATCGCAAGTTGGGGACAAAGTTCTGTGGTTGTGTTGTGCAGGTCTCCATGTTGTTACTAGCACCGGTAGTGCCCCTGCCAAAGCTTAGCTAGTAACACCTTTGGGGTGTTTCCTTTCTCCTACTGGTTCGATTAAACCTTGGTTTCATAATTGAGGGAAAACTTACTGTTGTGCTCATCGTACCTTCCTCTTGGGGTTCCCAACGAGCTCTACGTCGAAAGTCGAGCGCGTCAAGATATTTTCTGGCGCCGTGACCAGAGATCAAAAGAAGAGACTCCCACGTCTACGACGAGCACATCAGGATTTTCTGGCGCCGTTGTCGGGGAGTCAAGGACATCTTCACAAGGGGAGTCCCTCATAACCAATCTCTTTACTTTGTTGTTTTTGTTTTCCTTAGTTTTCTTTTTGCTTTGTTTGCTTGTTTTGTTCTTCAAAAAACACAAAAAAATTAGTTCTACAAGTTTGCTTTCTTATTTCAAAAACACACAAAAAATTAGTTCCTTTCTTAAGTTGCCTTTATGACTAGCTCTGCTCCAATCACTATTTCATTATGGATAGCTCACTCACTTTCCTATTTGGGAACAGTATTATGACTGCTAAGGTAATAGATGAACCACCGCCTGCTAGAACCTCCATGGAAGAAGAAATTGTTGAACCTGAAAGCTCATTAGATGAAAAAGAGGAGGAGAGTGATGGACAAAAGGAGGAAGAATGGATCTACCCATGCCTACCTTCTAATGAGAGTAACTCTTTATCCCTTACATTATTTTATTGTCCCCCATGCTTATCAAAGGAGGGTGAATGTTATGTTCCCGTGGATTCTTTTGAAAATGTTTATAATAAAGCTCTAGTGCTTGTAGATCATGAAAAGCATGCCTTATGTGATAGTTATATTGTTGAGTTTATTCATGAGGCTACTGAAAATTATTATGAGAGAGGAAAATATGGTTGTAGAAGTTTTTATGGTAATGAAACACCTCTCTATGTGCTGAAAGTTTTGAAGTTACTTTTGATTTATCTTCCTATGCCTGTCACTTTGTTTTTTGTGCATTTATTTGCATACAAGATTCCTATGCATAGGAAGTGGGTTAGACTTAAATGTGTTTTGAATTTGTTTATTGATGCTCTCTTTTACTTCAATTCATATTTCCTATGAGAGCATCTTCTCAAATTTTTATGCCTAACTTAAATGCGTTAAAGAAAAAGTACTTGTTAGGAGATAACCCAAGAGTTTTAGATGAGTCTTGGAAGTTATTACCTCTGTAATAACCTCTCCTTATCCTTTTTATTTGCTTTTTGTGCCAAGAGTAACCTCTAATGAGAGTGAAGTAATGATTGGGTAAGTTGTTGTCCCGAAACAGATTTCTGTGCTTCACCGTAAAACTTCCTGAGATTGCTCTATACGTCGGATTGAGCTGTAATTTTTTGTGCTTTTGCCCCAGGTTGTTATCTAACTTTCGTTAGTTCAACACTTTTTGATTTTAGCAACATAAGGTCTTCTAAAAAATTCATATTTACCTACTGGTCTGTTTTGACAGATTTCTGCCATTTTCTGCATTTGCTTCTTGTTAGTGCCTTCTTGAGTTCCTTACGGGAATTGAGCTTTTTGGGGGAAGTGCTACAGTAGCTAGTGTTCTAATGGAAGTTTATTTGGTGTTAGAACTGAACCTTGAAACTTATTTATCTTAAGTGCACTAATGTTGCCAATGAGATTGTGTGAAGTTTTGTATGAAGGAAAAAATTCAGGTGTATGGAAGGAATGAGTAATGAGATGAAGGATGGACTAAAGCTCAAGCTTGGGGATGCCACGCGTGTCACCCCAAGAAACATCCAAGAATTACAAGCGTCAAATCTTGGGGATGCCCAAGGCACCCCCCTTCTTCATCAATAAAAATCCAGGTTTCTTCCAAACGCTTCATTTTTATTGTTTCATGCACAGTTGTGTTTTTCTTGGAGCGTCTTCTTTTTCGTTTTCGTTTTGGTTTTCGTTTGCTTGGTTTGCTTAGTTTTATGAATAAATTGGTTGGACCCCCTCTTTCATACGTTGGTTTGCAAATAGTTTGGTTTGGTTTGGAAAAGAGTAGGAAAGTTCATACTTTTGTGGTAAAAAGAGCTCGTTTTTGACTGTGGCCTATGCTTTGTCATGCCATGCTTGATATTGTTTTGGATTTATGCTTAGTATTCTTTGCTGTATCATGGCTTGTTATAAACAATTGAGATTGCTTATTGTGCCTTAGAGGAATCATGCGTTGTTTTAGCATATTAAAGCATAGTATAGTGGTATTCTCCTTTGATGCTTTATTTGGGTTGACTTGGCACATGCTCGCACCATGTTATGACTATCTCAAGTCACCATAGCCTTTATGATCCTTTAGTTTTCAACTTGTAGTATCACTTTATGCTTTTATCAATGATGTTTTGTCGCTCTGCATGATTATGGCCATTATTGCTCTCTTAGTTTGTCGCTCCCAGTCTTTTGCTAGCCTCCACAACCAAGTATGAGTTCTACTCATGCATCCAACTCCCTAAACCGACTTTTTCCAAAGATTCCACCATACCTACCTACTAGCTTATGCTATTCCAAGTACATTCATGCTTTTGTTTACCTTCCACTTGTTATGAAAAAACTAGTGATTAAAGCTCTCACGAACTTGAAGGCACACTTTACTTTACTTGCCCTTAATAAACTTGAACCATTGTGTCGTCTATGTTATATATGCGTGCACTTATTTGTTGGGAATTAGCAGAACCATGCTTTCATGGGGATAGCTTTCAACATTGCACTTGGTACTTGTACCTAGTTGATATCATGCTCTTTTGTATATGGATGTCGTCAGTGTGAAATGAAAGGGGAGCTTGTAAGTCCATGGAGTTATGTATATGTGTTAGAGAAAAGCCTGGGCCGCTGGTGTAATCCATGCTGACATGGTGGAAACCTGCAGCGTAACCATAATGAGCTGTCTATGAAGCATTCTTCTTATAAAAAAAGAGTCCTATATTGAGAAAAAAGAGAAAAGAGAAAAAAAAGATACTATGAAAAGAGGAAAGAGAGAAAAAAGCACCATATTCCCATGGTAAATAAGAAGAATGCTGAGATGCTCGTTGTCTGCTTGCCTTGTCATTTTGATATGGGGATTCTTCCGTATCATCGGGCAAGGGGTACCCCGTTGGCGGTTCTCAATGATACACATGTACTTACGATGACAAGAACTTACCAGTGACTAAACTTGAGCAGCATGAGGAGCGGCCCTCGTATACTAGGGACATGAGATTTCTGACTTATACTTCGTCAAGCATGTACACCATAGTTTGTTCACTTTAACCTTAATCACTTCAAGATTCTTATGATAGGGACAATGAGAGCTGAAAGCTATAAGTACCATAATTTTTGGAAGCTCTTTGTGAGACTTGAATCCCTACTTCCTTTTACAAAAGGCTTTTCTTCCACCATTATATTGAGTCTCCACCTTCTATCTTTATGCACTACTTTGAGAGCATAGTGGCCATTCTTAGTTCTATGTGCATTGTCCCAAGACTAGTTGATTGATGCATAACTTGATATTGCTTGTTTGAAACTATTGTATCTAGTCACTCTTATGAACTTTGAAGGTGTCCTATGCATTTATAGTTGCTACTCTATTGAGGGACAAGCTGAATACTTTTATGTTATGTTTTCTTTATGTGAAACAAACAAACGTCTTGCAAAGCATGTTAATCATGAATCTTTTGTCTGTGCCTTTTCATGTTGCATCTTAGTTTCTTTGCTTATTGCTAGAACTTTGTCTTTCATGTTATGTTTGAAGTACTATGATCCTAGCTTTGAATGTTTTGCAAATACTTTGATCAAGTCTTTGATGGTGCATGTCACCTCAAAAATTCTTTCTTTTTTATCACTTACCTACTCGAGGACGAGCAGGAGTTAAGCTTGGGGATGTTGATACACCGCAAATGTATCTATAATTTTTGATGTTCCATGCTTGGTTTTATCCACTTTCTTGTGTTTTGTTCCTACTTTGGAGTACTTTTATTTTGATTTCTTGGACTAACCTATTAACAAGATCCACAATGCGAGCTGCCTGTTTTCTGCTGTTTTTGGTTCCAGGAAAGTCAGAAAATGAATATTCTCGAAATTGGACGGGAAAAAAGCCAAAGTGCCTATTTTTCCGAAAGGGATCAAGTGCCAGAATACGAGACGGAGAAGGGCTGGGGGCCGGCCACACCACCTGGCCGCGCGGCCACGCCTGGCCCACGCCAGGGGGTGGTCTGGGCGACCCCAGCACCCCCTCGGCCTCTCCTTCCGCCTATAAGTTGCCCTCCGGACGAAAACCCTAAGTGCCCGATCAAAAATCCATGAAAGAGTCTGTAGCCGCCGTCGTCTCTGTCCCTAGATCGGGGGGATCTGAAGCTCTTCCCGGCACCCTGCCAGAGAGGGGAATTCACCCTGGAGGCCTTCTTCATCACCATGCAAGCCTCCGGTGTGATGCGTGAGTAGTTCATCCTTGGACTACGGATCCATGTAGTAGCTAGATGGCTGGTTACTCCTCCTTTGTGATTTCATGTTTAGATCTTGTGAGCTACGTTCATGATCAAGATCATCTATTTGTAGTTCATACATGTTGTGTTTGCGGGGATCCGATGGATATTGAGATGTTATTTCAGATTGATTATTGATTCTATCATGTCTTTGTTATTTGAGATCTTGTATTCTTTCCGTTGTTAGTAGCTATCTTGGCCAAGTAGATGCTAGCAACTCCAAGAGTTAGTATTTATGCTCGATAGTGGGTTCATGCCTCTGGTAATCTGGGGAAGTGACAGAAATCTCTAAGGTACTACATGTGTTGTTGCTACTAGGGAGAAAACAACGATCCTTTGTTCATAGAACAATTGTATTGTTTACTTTACACGCAGTTCGTAAAGCAATAATCTGTTGCTTGCAACTTAATACCGGAGGGGGTTCGGATGATAACCTAAAGGTGGATTATTAGTCATAGATGCAGTTGGATGGCGGTCTATGTATTATGTTGTAATGCCCAATCAAGTCTCAAAGGAGTCAAGATGATTAGTATATGCATGTATTTCTTTCTCGGTGTTTGTCAATTGCCCCGCTGTAATTTGTTCACCCAGCATGTTATCTATCTAAGGAGAGCCACCTCTAGTGAACTATGGATCCCGGTCCTTTTACTTTACATACAATCTACAACTGTTTACTACTTTGTGTTTACTTTCTGCAAACTTTTACTTCTTTCCATTCGATACGTTTAATCCTTTGTTTTCTGCAAAACACAGTGAGATTATCAACCTCATTGCAAGTTGGGGACAAAGTTCTGTGGTTGTGTTGTGCAGGTCTCCACATTGCTACTAGCACTGGTAGTGCGCCCTGCCAAAGCTCATCTAGTAACACCTTTGGGGTGTTTCCTTGCTCCTACTGGTTCGATTAAACCTTGGTTTCATAATTGAGGGAAAACTTACTGATGTGCTCATCGTACCTTCCTCTTGGGGTTCCCAATGATCTCTACATCGAAAGTCGAGTGCGTCAAGATATTTTCTAGCGCCGTGACCCGGAGATCAATAGAAGAGACTCCCACGTCTACGACGAGCACATCACTCGCCAAGTAAGAACCTTAGTATTCGTGTGTGTAAAACTGTCTTACACTCGTTCCAATGAAAGGGTAGATTCTAGTACACCCGATCATCACGTGATGTCTCGAAACACGATCCACAGAACGGTCCATACTTAAGGAAGAACACATTTTTATCTTGATATCTAAATGAGGGATCATCTTACAATGCTACAAAAAGTGCCAAACTAGCAGTATAAGATGCTAACATCTAATGTGTAAAGTGAGATGATATGGTCCATGCATTTGATCTCTATCATTTGCATCGTGGTATGATCTCTATCATTCCTTTGTGTGTAAGGCCAAGGTCTATGGAACTTACACGTTGAATGTGTTGTAAGAGTATCTATCATACATCTACTTACAACAATACCATATCAATACACCAGCCCAGCAACGATCTAAACTAGACGCCTCTAATTTATCAATTGCAAGTTTTACGTGGCTTAGGGCTTTCGGAGATAGAACCGTTCTTACCTACGAACATGAACCACAACGAGGATAACCAAGTTATTAGCAACTCGTTGTAAATCAGATATTGACTATAGTAGGAGAGACAGACACCCGCCAGCCACTTATGCAAAACAAGTTGCATGTCAGTCGTGGAACCGGTCTCATGTACGATGACATGTAAGGTTGGTCCAGGCTGCTTCATCCCACTATGCCACCAAAATCCAAAATACATAGAAGATGCAATAACATGATCATCATCGCCCACATATAAACATATGTGTACTACCCGTTCAAAGCACCTACGCATAGATCAGGCTCTGATAGCACTATTGGGTCCGCAACATAGAAAACAAAAAATTTCCTACGATGAGAACTACACGCCAAGCTCTATCTAATAGTACAGAGCAACGGGTGGACATACATCCATCGAGAACTTACCATCAAAGACAACGAGTTTTGTTAACGAGTAGGAACTCATGGTTGATGTAGTCGTACACTTGTCGATCTCAAGATCGAGTGGAAGTCCGAGCGCCGCAACTCAGCAGTGCATCCGTACTCGCACACACGTTCAAGCCACCGGACAACCTCCACCTCCTCGCTCCAGCGATCCAGTGGAAGCAGCAACTCCTTCCAGACAAAATTCCACCAGGAACATGTATCTCGCTAATCCGAGACCATGGGGGAATAATTCTAGAGGGGGAGACAGATCCTTCACAAGGAGGTGTGAGGAAGAAGGAGGAAGAGGGTGGCCTTTTATAGGAGGAGGGGGTGCCCCTCCCCATGGCCGACGCCCCAAGGGGGTGCCCCTTCACCTCCTCTGGTCATGTGGTGGTAACCCCTCCACATTAAAATGCCTCTTCACATTCCCTTTTAAAGTCCCCACTTTAAATGCAATAAATTCTCTAAGTTTAATGCTCTCTCATTTAATAAAACTCTTTTATTAAATTTATTCAGAATTTTGTTAATTACTTTAATTAACAAACACTCACATATAACCCCTTGCAATATTTCAATATCACATGCAGAACCACTTTCTGCAATTTCACCCGAAACAATTTCTGGTTTCTATCGAAACAATTCCTATGCTTTGCAATTCTTTCGTCTGAAACATATGTGCTCCAAAATGGTGTCTGGTAACTCTTAAGTGTGTCACCCTACGGTTGGCGAATAATACAGACATGATTGAGACTCCTCTCAGATCAATAATCAGAAGCGGGACATGGAGATCCATACTGACTCCTGCATATTCAACGATGACTTATGTGATCGTGAGAACCTTTAACACTTGTAATTTAATCCCTTTGTCTCATGATATAATACATGTCCGAGATTCGATCATCGGTATCCAAATACCTAGTTTGATATAATGCATATAAACTTCTGGCTAAGCCTTACCCAATTCAGGTATTGTGGTTGTACGATAAATTTGGAATGGTATCGCATCCGAATCCAACCATCAGTTTTATAAACGGGTTAAGGCTTAGGCCTCAACATTTTCATCATCATAAACCATTTGTGTTTCTCAACACATGTCAAAACATTTCAATAGAATGACTCCTCATTCCAAGGTTTTCACAATTCATTTTCACTAAGTGTTCCCATGTAAAGTGACTCAAGTTTTGATCTAGCTTTAATTTACTAAGTTAAGAGTGTTCACTAAGGTGGAAAAGATGGGATCAATCTCATGCCCTAGAATGACATCTAAGGGTTATCTAAATAGGCCAAGTTTTATACTCTTTATGCTACCTTCAAAACAAGTAAAGGACTTTGTGTAAAGTAAAGGAAGTAAAGCTTGAATTTAATACTTGGGGGTAAATACTAGTCAAAGTAGTGTAATCAAAGCATGCCTAAAGCATCTTTGCTAAACCATCTAGTTTAATACTAGCTTGCTAAGAATTATACTTGCAAGTGTTAGCTTGCCTTGGTTAGTGCAGTGGTTGAAGTTTTCTTCTTCTTCTTCTTGGTAGAACTCCTCCTCCTCGAAATCTTGGTCAGTCTATCGTCTATAAATACATTCGGAGCACACAATTACCAAACAATACTTAACTAGTCTCATTAGCACTCTAAGGCATATAGTTGTTGATCTATTATCATCACAAGCATCACAAGTTTAATTCAATAGTTTCATTCTTTTTATTTTAGAAAAGTAATTTCTACTCATTGAAAAATTAATTAAGACTTAATATTCACCACTTAAAATATGGGATCATGTGGACACATGTCCTCACCACATATTCTAACATGTGGGAATGTGATTTACGGGTTGTATCATAATTACTTTGGTTTAAGTTCATTATTTAATGATTTAAAGTGACTAGAAATGCCTATATAGCATTATTTTGGTACTAGTCCAAAGTCACTGCATGTAAACCTTAATATTATTACATATTCAGATAGATATAGTGAAATGTGATTTTTGAGAGTTGGAATCAACTCAAAAGCTATCTTGGTTGATTTTACAAAAATGTTGCAAGGTGCAAAAGCTTCTGTCTTATTATTTTTACTAGGAGAGATCTCTAACTCTAATTGAATTAAATCCAATGGGCTTGGGTAGATCTTTTCAGTAGCTTTCTAGAAAAAATTGAATCACTCCATTTGGATTTGCAAATCTTTCTGAAATGAATTTCAAACACAGAGACAGAACTAGGTTTAAACTAAAAAGAAAAAAATCCTAATTCAAACTAACTGGGTTGCGCGGGAAAGCTTAATGGGCCGGCCCAGTGTCACTCCGCAGCGCGGGGCTCAGCTGACAGGAGGGTCTACCAGTCAGCGCATCATAACGCACGAAGCGGTACGGGGCAATGTGGGGCGTTGGATTAGAGTGGGGATCAACGGCTGGGGATCGTCGTCAACGACGGACCTATCACTGGCGAGCTCTAACCCTAGCGGTGGGGGGGTGCATAGGGGGCGTACCAGGGCTCTAGCGATGACGGCGAGGCGGGCAAACGGACTGGTGGTCGACGGCGAGCTTAGGGACGGTCGAGATAGCTCCGAGGGTGGTCGCAATCAGCGGCGCCCTTCTCCTCCAGAGGCGGCCTGCTCTGGTGCGATTCAGGCAAACTGCTGCTCCCTTTGCTCCGGCTAGAGGTGTGGGACGATCAGTGAGGTGAGGGGAGTTGGGTGGTGTGCTGCAAATAGCTGGGGGTGCTCTCCTTTTCTAGGCTCGAAGGTGAGACAACGCGGTATGGCCAGGCGACGGTGGCGACATGGCTACGGGCTGCTAGCGACATGGCTGCGAACGGCGATCGACGCACGGTCTCCTGGCGGTGCTCTAGGAACTTAATGCGGGCTTTGGGGCAGTGGTATGCGGTCGGGCGCAGCTGGCGCTCTGAGCGGCAGAGACGGCGACTTCAACAACGAGCGGTGGCTATGAGGCGTTGGACGGCGGATGGGGGTGTCTGGCATCCTCCCTGGGTCATGGCGACGCGGTGGGCGCGGGCTGCAGTCAAGTGGCGGCTTGTGCACGCGTGTCGGGCGCGGCGCTCTGGCGCGTGCTCGGCATGGTGCAGTCGCACTAGGCGTGGGGGTTTGGTGGTGGCCCACTGCTTGGCCTAGCTCGGGGAGGGGACAGTGGGCGGCGGTGAGGTGCTGGCTAGCTACTAGACATGTGTCGTTGTATCAGGAACGATAGTACCTGAAGAGGTTAGATAGAGGTGTGGGGAGTAGCAGGGAAGCTATCGACGGCGTCCGCAGGCGGGATTGGATACAAGCAAGCGTAGCTGGACGCAGGAAGTACCCAGGTTCGGAGCCGTCGTGGTGAGGTAAAGCTCCTACTCCTACCTGATCTGACTATGTGAGATATACGAACTACAAGTGCTCCTCGAGCTGTGTTTGCTAGCTACTGCCTTAAATGCTATGAGACCAACCCTTTGTACTGAGGCCCTGCCTCTCCTTATATAGGCAGAGAGGTAGCGGTCTCACTGGCCAATCCGACAGGCGGGTCCCAGCCGGCTGGTCATCTACAGTACCCCATATGGTACGTCACGTCAGAGTGTGAGTGGTATGGCTGTCGTGGGCACAGTGGACACAGTGCGAGCCCGTCGTCAGCATCGGGCCACTGTTCCCGTGTCATCCCCGCAAAGTCTTCGGTATGGCCAGGTAGTTGCTTAGTCTTGTCATCGTACAGGGCGTACCGTGCACTGATACACACGTCGTCCTGTCTCACTGATTGGGTCCGGCTACATCGTCGTAGCCGGCTACTTCTTGCTGCTCCGGCTACCGCACGGTAGCCGGCATATCCCACCCTGTCCGGCTGTGCTTGGTCAGCCGGACGCGATTCGACTGCTTGGTTCTTGTCCGGTTGGGGTACTTGGGGATCATCCCCCTGACACTAGCCCCCGAGCGCGTGTGGATTCCGCCCTTAGGCGAAATGTGCGCGCGCTCCTTCCTGTTTTTGAACTTGTCTCCGGCTGTGCTTGGCGGTTGCGCTACTCGTGACGTAAGTGCTGACGCCGGCCACGCGCGCACGCGCCATCATTGCTTTGCGGCAGGCAGCGTAACGTCCCGTCGCACGTCGCCTCGGGGAACTGCTGTCCGGCGCTTCGGTTCCTGCCCCGGGATCTTCCGTGCATCTTGCTTCGGCACATGGGATCTGGGCGGCAGTTGGGGTGAGGGCCGTCCGGATGCGCGCCACGTGTCTCCGCTAACGGTTGCCCTTCCGGCCCTTTAAAGGGACGCCGCGGGGGTGGCAGCTCCTTTCTTTCGCTCCCCCGCTGCAGTCTCCTTCTTCCTTCATGCGCTCCTTCTTCTGTGCCCTTGTCTTCTGCGCCGTAGCTCGTTGTGCCGCCCGCTCGTCGTCATCGTCGCTACGGGCCACCGCCACTCTTCCGTCGCCGCTCCTCCCTGTCAACCGGAGATGGTCGCCGACCGTGGGGCTTGGTGCGGCTCCTCCGTTACCGAGGACCACATCGCGAAGTACCGCGCCACCCGCGTTCTTCCGCCGTCGGAGGAGGTGGCGGTGCGGTTGGCGCCGGCGGAGGAGGTGTCGCCGCACCTGGCGGAGGGGGAGCACGTCATCTTCCTCTCCCATCTGGCGCGCGGGTTCGCCCTCCCGGTGCACCCCTTTTTCTTGATGTTCCTCGCCTTCTTCGATCTCCGCCTCCACCACCTCGGCGCCAACGCAATCGGAACATTGGCGCATTTCATGGCGTTCCGCGAGAGCTACCTCAGGATCCAGCCGGATCTCGGGCTCTTCTGCCAGCTCTTCCGAGTCCGGCTGCAGGTGCAATACACGAAGGGGCTGCTAGTCGTCTGCGGCGGTGCCTCCATCTACTCCCGCTCCCAATCCGGCTACCCCAAGTTCTTGCTTCAGGACACGGTACGGCTGTGGCAGCAGTCGTACTTCTATGTCAAGAACGTCACCAACGTCGATCGGATCAACCTTCCGGCTTTCCAGGATGTCGAGTCCAGCCGGCAGAACTGGGAGCTGAAGTTCCATGGTGACAAGGCAGAGACGGACGCGATGCTGGCGCGCATGCGCTCCCTCGTCACCTACCGGCTAACCGGCCTGGACATCACCCTCAGCTGGATGTCCCGGCTGATGATGCCGCTGCAGCAACGAGCGCACAAAATGTGCTACTACTCCGGCCGGCTGGACCCGACCCGGCTGTCGCGCCGCGATCCCCGCTACCACAACTTGAAGGAGTGGGTGTGGACGATCACAAAGGAGCGGCTGCCGGAGAACTGGAAGTTCAGCCTGGCGCCCTACAGCTGGGAGAACCGCGCGCCCCGGGTGAGCTCATATAGCCGAAAACTTCACTTGTTCTTCCTGCGTTTTTTTTGTTCTGTCCGACTGACTCTTTTTTTTATTCGGCAGATCTTCGCTTGCATCCTACGCGAGGAGGGTGAGGCTCCTCTTGAGGAGTTCACGCCTGACTTGCCCGAGCCGCGCGCTCGGCGGTCCGGCGAGGAGTCGGACGGGGATGGCGATGCCTTTCCCAGCCGGAATGACGAGCCGGCCGCCGACCCGCACGTGGAGGTTCACGAGGAGGAGGAGGCCGTGCCGACTGTGGACCCATTGATGTGCTCCGCGACGGACGGCGAGGCAGGCGGGAGCGGCTCCAGTCGTTCCGGCTCCCGCCAGCCCGTGACGGAGGAGCCGGCTCCCAAGAGGAGCCGGTCCAGCACCCTGCCGTCTTGGCCAGAAGAAGGGGCCGCCCCCAGTTGTGTCGGGGTACGTTCCTTCTCCCCCTTTTTCTTTTGGCGTTTTCTGTCTGCTTCCCTTTTTTCTTCTTTTCCTAACTTTGGTTTATTTGCCTTTGCCTTCTCCTCCTTCTTCTTAGCACGTTGGTTTCTTTTAGAGCCGCGAGCCCGGCACGAACGCCGACCGGGTCGTCGCCCCGTGCCCCGACTGCGCCAGCCAGTGCCCCTCCTTCCTCTGCGGTGCTGCCTCCGCCTCCACCTCGAGCTGAACCGGCTGCCCCCGCCGAGCCGGAAGGTCCCCAGCTGGAGACGGAGTCCTCCCAGCTGGAGGGCTCTTCTGCGGGCACGCGGGAGGCTGCCGGCAAGGAGCTCATCATTGTTGGTGACGACAACTCCGACGAGGAGCCGGGGAGGAGTGGAGAACGGTGGTAGTTGCTACGAAGGAGTCCCTGGCTGTCAACGCCGTGGACGACGACGCCTCCTCCACCGCCTCGTTGTCGGACCTTGCCACTACGCTCGAGCTGGCGGTGAAGGAGATCCGGCTGCTGGAGGCCACAGCCGGCGGGAACCGGTCATTGGAGCAGAAGCTTGCTGCCGCCAACGGGACTTCCCAGAGTAAGTTCGCCTCACCCGGCTTGCTCTTTTTTTTGCTGATAGCCGGTTTTGTTGCAGCCATCCTCGTGTGCGCTCAGCGCGAGATCGATCGCTTGAAGAAAGCAAACGACCGGCTGAGTAAGTCCAATTCTACTCTGCGGCTGCAGAATAAGGATTGGCACGTGAGGGTAGACGGTCTGGAGGCCACCATCAAGGAGCGCGACGCCTCGCTCGCCAGCCGGACCGAAGCCTTCACCCTTCTCGAGGCCCAGACCAAGGACCAAGAGAAGGAGATCAAACGGTTGGCGACCAAGGAGAAGGCTCTGGTGGAGGAGCTGATGCAGGTCGGCCACACGGCTAAGGGTAAGTTCCCTTTTCCGTCTTGTTTCTTTTCAGATCTGGTAGCCGGATCTAACCCTTTTTTCTAACAGCCTTTTACCCCGGCATAGACCTGTTGGCCTACAACCGGCTGTAGGAGAACTGGCCGGGAGCGCAGCCGACGACCCAGGAGCTCGTCGTCCTTCTTGGCGAGGAAGCTGCCAAGCTTCGTCAAGCGGCACGGGATGTCTTCTCCTTCATGTGGCCGGAGGCTCCGGTTCCGGAGACGATGGCGCAGCTGGCCACGAAGGTGGGGGAGGTGCCGGCTGCTATGGACCGGCTGCGGGACTTGGCGGTGCGAGCCGGAGCGGAGATGGCTCTAGCCCTCATGCTCTCCTGGTACAAGGACGCCCGCGTCGAGAAGATCGACGGTGGCTTCCGTGCCGGAGCCGATCTTGCCGCCATCCGCCAAGCCCATCCGGAGCTCCGCGGATCCGCCATCAAGATTGCCGACTACGTGGATCCCGACGACGTGCTCACTGACTCGGAGTCCGTCGGTACTCCTGATGTGGAGAGCCCGATGCCGCCGTCCACTGGCGCCGGAACCGGATCGAGCTTCGTGCCGCCTCCTCCGCCCGAAGCTTCCGCCGACCAAGATCCTCCTCACGGTAAGGGTCCTGCCGCCTAGTCACTGCCCCGGCATGCCGGGTGTATTTGTCTTGTCTTGGATATGCGTAGAACTTGTCTAGCTGTACCAGCTATCTCTGATGCCGGGTAACTTGTGGGAGCTTCGTCTCCCTTTTGCTTGTTAATGTTGAACTCTTGAGTTTCCTTTAACTTGTGTCTTGAATTTTCTTTTGATATTTTGCCGGCTAACTTTGACCGGCCAATTTTTCCCGGCTACGCCCTTCTAGCCGGGGGAACTACCATTCCAGTGGGGGCACGCGAGCGCACCCACTAGGTGTAGCCCCCGAGATTCAGAGTAGCTGGCGTAGCCAGGTGCTTCGAATCTTCCTTATTTTTCCCAAGTCCTCTAACTTTGCCCGATTAGGCTCGCTTTAGTCGGCTACTTTTTGCTGGTTGAACGCCTTCAGCCAGGGGAACTATCATTCCAGTGGGGGCACGCGAGCGCACCCACTGGGTGTAGCCCCCGAGATTCGGAGTAGCTGGCGTAGCCAGGTGCTTCGAATCTTTCTTGTCTTCTCTTGCTCCTGCCCTTGCCCTCACCTGGGCTCCGAACGGCCGGCTAAACGCCCTTAGCCGGTCAGGAACTACAAGATTCCACTAGGGGCACGCGAGCGCACCCAGTGGGTGTAGCCCCCGAGATTCGGAGCGCTTGATGAAGGCAAGGACTTCGAATCTTCTTCCCTTTTCCTGAATTCCGACTCCAGGTAGTCGGACAAGAATGTACATACACATACGCACATGTCCTCATAGGTTAATAGGTTAGTCCGCGAAATTGTAGCCGAAAAACGGCTTGTTTTTTCGAAACCTAGCTTGTGCCTCTCTAGACACTTAGTCGCTTTCCCGTGTGCTCTGTTGTTTTCGCTGTGTCCTTGCCAGGCAGCCGGGTTGCGGTCTGCAGGTGGCATCGAAGGGAGCTGACAGTACATTGCGCACGGTACTAACGGCTTAGCAGCCGGATTGGTTCGAGCTAGTTGCAGGGCCGGTATGCCCGGCCTGCCGCGTCTCCTCCCTGTTTTTCGTGTGGGATGCCTCGGGCTTTTGCTCTTGCTAGCCGGACAGCCGGGTTGCGGTCTGTAGCTGAGATGAAGAGTGGGCCTCTGACATCGTCACACACTACTCAGCCGGTTTGTTGACTTAGCAGGTCGGGCCAGCCGGCAAGCCCCCGGGTAGGGGTTTTTGCCGGAGCCAGAAAATTTGAACTGGAAAACAGATGCCCACATATTTTTGGCAAGGAGCCCCCGGGATTCTCGTAGGGGTCCGCATTTTCATTCATGAGGTTTTCAGGATACATACACTGCCTGGCGACTAGGTGTAAAACGGGCGCAGCAGGGCCGCGTTCCAGGGACGCTCGGTCTCCTCGTCTGATTTGTCCATCTTGTTCTTGCGTGGCTGCTGCGCGTCGATGAGGTAGTAGGAGTCATTGGGCAGCGCCCGACTGATGATGAAGGGGCCCTCCCAGGGTGGTGACAGCTTGTGCATGCCCTTCGTGTCTTGCACCAGCCGGAGGACCAGGTCGCCCTCGCGGAATGCGACCGGGCGGATCCGGCTTGAATGGTAGCGACGTAGTCGCTGCTGGTACAGGGCTGATCTGGACAAGGCCAGCTCGCGGGCCTCCTCCAGGAGGTCCACTCCGTCCTCCCGCGCCTCCTGGTTGGCTTTTTCGTCGTACAGGAGCTTGCGTGGGGAGTCGAATTCGATGTCGGCGGAGAGGACGGCTTCCGATCCGTAGACCAGGAAGAACGGCGTGTAGACGGTTGACCTATTTGGCGTGGTGCGGAGGCTCCAGAGCACAGCCGGAAGTTCTTCGATCCAACATCCAGGTGACCGCTCCAATGGCTCGATGAGGCGTGGCTTGATGCCGGCTAGCACCAAGCCGTTTGCTCTTTCGACTTGCCCGTTGGACTGCGGGTGTGCGACGGAGGCGAGGTCCAACTGGATGCCCTTGTTGCTGCAGAATCAGGCTAAGGCCCCCTTGGCAAAGTTCGTGCCGTTGTCGGTGATGATGCTGTTGGGGTAGCCGAAGCGGTTGATGATGTCGATGAAGAAGGTAACGACTGTCGCCCCATCCAGCTTTCGGATATGCTTGGCCTCGATCCACTTTGTGAACTTGTCCACCACTACCAGTAGGTGGGTCATGCCCGCGCGTGCTCTCTTGAAGGGGCCGACCATGTCGAGGCCCCAAACTGCGAAGGGCCAGGTGAACGGTATGGTCTTGAGCACCGAAGTTGGCATGTGCCTGAGCTGCCCGAAACGTTGGCACCCATTGCACGCCCGGACCAGCTGCTCAGCATCCTCGAGGTCGGTGGGCCAATAGAATCCATGGCGGAATGCCTTGGCGACTATCGCCCTTGATGAAGCGTGACGCCCGCACTCGCCCTGGTGGATATCCCTGAGTAGCCGGTAGCCCGTGTCCACGTCGACGCATCTTTGGAAAATGCCAGATACGCTGCGCTTGTACAGTTCGCCGTTGATGATGGTGTACGTGTGCGCGCGGTGCTGGATTTGCCTGGCCTCCACCTCATCATCCGGAAGTTCTCCATTGGCGATGTAGTCCATGAAGGGCTGTGCCCAGGGTGGCACTTCCCAAATGACGAGGACGCTCCCGTCCTCCGGTTGACGGACGTCGGGGTGTCGTCCGGGTGGCGTACCTGGGACGGCAGCCCCCGAGCTACCTGGTGAGCCGGCAGCCCCCGGGCCTTGCGAGCCGGAGGGCACTGCCTTGCCGGAGTTGGTGCGGGTCTTCTTTTTGGGCGGCTCTGCCGGCTCCGCTTTTGCCGCTTTGTCAGCCGGAGCGCTCCCTGCCCAGGTGATGGAGTCCGACTCCGGTGACGGGTTGATGGACGGCTTGCGCAGGTGTTCCTAGGAGACCCCAGGTGGGATCGCCTGCCTAGTGGAACCGATCTTGGAGAGCGCGTCGGCTGCCTCGTTGTTGACGCGCGCGACGTGGTGGAATTCGCATCCGTTGAAGGAGGCGTTGAGCTTCTGAATGTGGAACCGGTAGAGGGCCATGTTTGCATCTCTGGCGTCCCATTCTCCGGACACTTGCTGCACCACCAGATCCGAATCGCCGAAGCACAGGATCCGGTTGACACCGATCTCCTTGGCTGGCCGGAGTCCGTGCGCCAATGCCTCGTACTCGGCTACGTTGTTGGAGGCCTTGAAGTGGATCTCCAGCACGTACTCCTGCCGATCTCCCTTGGGCGAGGTGAGCACGATGCCGGCTCCCAAGCCCCTGAGCATCTTCGATCCGTCGAAGTGCATCTTCCAGTGGTCCAAAACCGGAACTGGTGGGAGGTACTGGGTCTCAGCCCAGTCAACGAGGAAGTCCGCCAATGCCTGCGACTTGATCGTGAGCCAGGGCTCGTATTGGATGGAGTAGGCGGCGAGCTCGATGGCCCATTTGGTGACTCGGCCGGTGGCGTCTTTGTTGCCGATGATTTCCGAAAGGGGTGCGGTGCACACGACCTTAATCGGATGCTCCTGGAAGTAGTGCTTGAGCTTCTTGCATGCCAGGTACACGCCGTAGCACATCTTCTGGTAGTGGGGGTAGTTCTCCTTGGAGAGGGAGAGAACCTCGCTGAGGTAGTCGACGGTCTCTGAACCGGCTGAGCCTTGCCTTCCTCGGGGCGCTCCACCACCAGGACGATGCTGATGACCCGGCTGATGGCTGCTATATAGAGCAACATTGGTTCCTTGCTAGCCGGCGTGGCTAGAACCGGTGCTGTGAATAGCATGCGCTTGAGGTCGCGAAACGCGGTGTCGGCCTGCGAAGTTCAGGAGAACTTGTCCGTCTTCTTCATCAGCTGGTAAAGCGGGAGTGCCTTCTCCCCCAGCCGGCTGACGAAACGGCTGAGGGAAGCCAGGCATCCGGTGAACTTTTGGACTCCAAGCAGGTTCCTGGGCGGCTACATCCTCTCGATGACCGCGATCTTTTCCGGGTTCGCCTCGATGCCTCGCTGTGATACGAGGAAACCAAGGAGCTGACCGGATGGCACTTCGAAGACACACTTCTCCGGGTTCAGCTTCATCCGGTACTGGCGGAGGTTGCCAAATGTTTCTCCCAGATCCTCAAGGAGGGTGCGCTTCTCCTTGGTCTTGATAACCACATCGCCCACATAAGCATGCACGTTTCAGCCTATCTGCGAGTGCAAGAATTTCTGCATGCATCGCTGATAGGTGGCGCCTGCATTCTTTAGGCCGAAAGGCATGGTTACATAACAGAAAGCCCCGTAGGGGGTGATAAATGATGTCTTGATCTGATCAACCGGGTTTAGCCGGATCTGATTGTACCCAGAATAGCAATCTAGAAAAGACAACAAATCACAACCGGCCGTGGAATCGATGACTTGATCGATACGGGGCAAGGCGAAGGGGTCTTTTGGGCACGCCTTTTTCAGGCTGGTGTAGTCGATACACATGCGCCATGTCTTGTTCTTCTTCAGCACCAAGACTGGGTTCGCCAACCAGTTCGGGTGGTACTCTTCCATGATGAACCCGACTGCAAGGAGCTGGGTGATCTCGTCACCGATTATCTTCCTCTTCTCTTCTGCGAACCGGCGCAGAGGTTGCTTGACCGGCTTGGCATCCGGACGCACATGAAGTGAGTGCTCGGCGAACTCCCTCGGCACACCCGGCATGTCCTTGGGAGACCATGTGAAGATGTCTCGATTCTCACGGAGGAAGTCGACGAGCGCGCCTTCCTATTTGCTATCCAAGCCGGCACCAATGGTGACGAACTTAGTCGGGTCGGAGGGGTCGAGCAGGATCCTCTTCGTCTCCTTCGCCGGCTAGAAAGCTCCTTCTCCAACTGGTTTGCTGCTAGTCGGAATGTCCTGCTGGGCCATGGCCACGTTGCGCATGATCACGCGCTTTTCTTCGGCTATCATGAGGGCCTCTGCCAGTTTGGAACCAGCTCAGGCGCAATCCATCGACCGCCTGAAACAGCCGGCGACGGTGATCATGCCATGGGGTCCCGGCATCTTCGTCTTGAGGTACGCGTAGTGGGGGATGGCCATGAACTTGGCGAGGGCGGGGCGCCCAAGGAGAGCATGGTAGGAGCTCGTCAGGTTTACCACCTCGAACCAGATTGGTTCGTGGCGGAAGTTCTCCTCAGTCCCGACGATGACGTCCAGCTGGATTTTCCCCAGCGGGGCGCAGGCAGGCCCCGGCAGTACGCCGTGGAACGTCGTGGTAGTCGGGCGCAGGTCGCTCTCGCGAATGCCCAGCTTCTCCAGCGAGGACTGGTAGAGGAGGTTGAGGCTGCTGCCCCCATCGATGAGGACGCGCGAGAATCGGCAGGTGCGTGCGTTGGAGACGATGAGGGGGTCGAGCACCATGGGGTAGCCCCCGGGAGTCGGCAGATGCTCAGGCTGGTCTGCCCGACTCCAGGTGATGGGAGTTTCCGACCAGTTCAGGTACTGGGGGGCCAGAGAGACGATGGCATTGACCTCCTTGGAGCGTCGCCTGTGGCTGTGCTTGTCGTCCTGCGGCTGTGCTTGTCGCCCTGCTCCATCTCGAAGATGTTGTAGGCGGTGTGCGGCTGGGGGTAGCCGTTGTTGTTGCCGCCGTTGCCGCCATTACCATCATTGCCGGCTCCTCTAGCCGGTGGTGGAGGTCCACCCGGAGGGGGAGGGGACGAGGCTGGTTGCCCTGGTCCTTTAGCTGGCGGGTCCAGCTGCAGTTCCGGGTGGTGTGAGTAGCCGGTTTGAAGGGACCGCTATGCCACTTGCACAGGCCGTCAAACATCTGGTCGAAGGTGAGCCGTGGCTTCTGCCTTCTTTCCTCATTAGCCAGCGCGTCGGGCGCGCCCTCCACAGCATTGACTTGCCGCACATGGTAGCGAGGCTTTTGTTGTTCGGCCTGGCGGTCCCCATGGAACCGGTTGTCGTTGCCGTGGCGTCGGGAGGATCCGGCTTCTCCAGCCGGATTGCTTGGTCTGTCGCGAGCCGGCTCCATGGGAGTCGGACGGCCGTCCGCGTTTACTCAGAGGGGCTTCTTCATGGCGGCATCTGCCGTGGCGTACTGCTCCGCAACCATCATGAGCTCTGCCATGGTTTTTGGCTCATCACACAGTAGCCGGTGGCAAAGCATGGTGCCTTTCTGGCAACCCTCGATGAAGAAACTGATGGCTTGGCTCTCAAGGATGTCCTCGCAGGTGTTGCGTAGCTCTGTCCACTTGGCGAGGTACTCGCGGTCGGTCTCGCGGTCACCTTGGACGCACAAGGCCAGGTCGCGCGGGCGTCCTGGACGTTTGTACGTGCCGTTGAAGTTGCGGACGAACACCTTCTCGAAGTCAGGCCAGGCATTGATGCTGTTGGGCGCAAGGCTGTTGAGCCACGTCCTTGTCGATTCGGTTAGCATGAGGGGGACGTAGCGCATGGCTGTGCGCTTGTTCCCGTGGGCGATGCCGACTGCCGTAGCATAGTCGGTCAACCAGTCTTCTGGCTTCATGTTGCTGTCGTACTTGGGGGTGTCCCTGGGTAGGGAGAACTTGTCCGAAAACGGTTTGTTCCGGATGCGGGGTCTGAAACAATCCGGACCGGTAGAGTCTTCCTCCTCCATGACGCGCGCCTGAGCGAGGAGCTCGATGCGGTCGCGGGCATCCGGACAATCCGGGTTGGGCGCTCCCACCTGACCCGAGAGACGGGAACCGGCTGGTCTGGGCGCTCCAGTTGGCGGGGGGAGGCGGCGGGTTGCTGTTCACCGTCTGCTCCTGGCGCGGCTGGCCCCTGTTGCCAGAGCTGCGACGCCTGCTGCGGGCCCTAGCCGGCTGAGGGGAGGACGCTTGTTGGGCGTCGCGCGGCGCGCCCCTGCTGTTGGCAGGTAGCTTGCTTCCCCTGGAGTAGCTGGGGTCCTCCTGCATCTGCCGGTTAGCATCCGCCTGCTCGTCCGCGATGCGGAGGAGATCCTGTACGCGAGCATGCTGGCGGGCTCGCTCCTCGCCCTCCAGACTGGGGAGTTCTTCTGCCGCGGCTCGTGTCGCGTGCAGGTTCTTGATGGGCGTACTGTAGGTGGGCCGAATGAGGGCGGGCGCGGGATTTGGCTCCCCGTCCTTTTCCAACCTACCGCCCAGCTCGCCGCCCCGGCGCCGCACCTGGCCACGCCGTCTTGGCTCCGCGGTAGTCGGAGTGAAGCCGTGCGCGCGGTCGTACTCACGCCGGGTGATCTTGAGTTGCTTGCGGGCTGCCGCTAGCTCCATGGCCTACTAGAGGAGGATATGTCTCTCCATGGTGAAGTTGGCCTCTGCCTCCTCTGGGTTATCCCCGAGGTTAACCGGCGTCAGGAACCGATCGATGGCGTCCTCCACCGGGTTCTGAAGTTGCGGAGGAACAGAAGTTCCGACCTCGTCCGCGCCTCGCTCCCGTGGCTGGCGGGGATGAGAGTTGGAGCCGGCCATCATGACCTCCATGCCGCAGGATGCGGCGGAGGCACCACCGCCTGGGCGTGGTAGCTCCACGACAGAGACGATTTCCCTAGGGAAATGCTCCGGGACGGTGGTGACGTAGACAGGGAGGTCGCCGAATAGCAGGACGGTTTCGTTCGCTGGGAAGGAGGTTCCGGCGAAGCAGGAGGCGTTGTCGATGACGCAGTCGAACTTGCCGAGCGTGAGCACCAGGCCGGAGGCCACACGCTCACCGGTTGAAGTGCAGGGTCCCGTGCGGAACGTGACTCCAGTCGAAGCCATCAGGCCCACGGTGGGCGCCAACTATCGTTGTATCGGGAACGGCAGTACCTGAAGAGGTTAGATAGAGGTGTGGGGACTAGCAGGGAAGCTATCGATGGCGTCCGCAGGCGGGATTGGATACAAGCAAGCGTAGCTGGACGCAGGAAGTACCCAGGTTCGGAGCCCTCGTGGTGAGGTAAAGCTCCTACTCCTGCCTGATCTGACTATGTGAGATATATGAACTACAAGTGCTCCTCGAGCTGTGTTTGCTAGCTACTGTCTTAAATGCTATGAGACCAACCCTTTGTACTGAGGCCCCGCCTCTCCTTATATAGGCAGAGAGGCAGCAGTCTCACTGGCCAATCCGACTGGCGGGTCCCATAGGCGGGTCCTAGCCGGCTGGTCATCTACCGTACCCCGTATGGTACGTCACGTCAGAGTGTGAGCGGTATGGCTGTCGTGGGCACAGTGGACGCCATGCGAGCCCGTCGTCAGCATCGGGCCACTGTTCCCGCGTCATCCCCGCAAAGTCTTCGGTATGGCCGGGTAGTTGCCCAGTCTTGTCATCGTACAGGGTGTACCGTGCACTGATACACACATCGTCCTATCTCACTGATTGGGTCCGGCTACATCGTCGTAGCCGGCTACTTCTTGCTGCTCCGGCTACCGCACGGTAGTCGGCATGTCCTGCCTTGTTCGGCTGTGCTTGGTTAGCCGAATGCGATTCGACTGCTTGGTTCTTGTCCGGTTGGGGTACCTGGGGATCATCCCCCTGACAACATGGCAAGAGAGGGGGAGGTGGTCTGCTGCGGTGGTTGCAAGTCTTGGCCGGCGACATGTGCTCGGCATGGCTTGGCTTTGCCAATAGGGGGTAGGGGAGTGGGGTGTAATTGCATGGTTAGATCATTAGGAGACAATGGGAGCAAATGGGGGTCAAATGGGAGACAAGTTTGGCCAGAACACTATTCAAAATAGTGAATTTGGTTTTGTTTGAAATCTGTCCACAAGGTGTTTGATGAAATGGCCGCATGAACTTTACTTTTGAATTTTGAAAAGATTTTTGGTGGGTTTGCTAGTACTAAGCTTCAGACTCTGTGGGTGCTTGGGTTTTGAAAATTGAGCTTGTTTGAGTGGTTTTTGAAATACTGGGATCTTCCCATATGAATTGGATTCAATTTTGAACTGTCATTTAAAAATAGTGTTTGAATGTTTTTAGCAGATCACAAAGTGGGCCTTGGTACCTCATTATGTGTACTAGCAAGGGGTGTAAAGATCCACAATTGTTTCTGTTAGGCTTTGAGTTCTAGGAATAGCCAAAGTAGGCATGATAGTTAATTTGGCCAAAATGACTATTCACTTCATTTATTCATTTTGAGTTGTTTTTCTTTGGGAAAAGTTTGGGAATGATTTAGATGATGTTTATTTCACCTAAGAATCATTTTACAAGCAATGGATCTCAGAACCATGGCAATTCAAATCAATTCCTATTCTAAATGCACATACACATGAATGCTTTCATATTTTGAAATGGAAAAGTTTTTGTTAACCCCAATTTTGGTGATTTGGACCTTGATAATCTTGGATTAAAGTTTTGGGATGTTACAAACCTTCCCCCTTAAACAAAATCTCGTCCCGAGATTACAAGGAAAACTAGGAACTAAAGAGATCTGGGAACTCTATCCTAATGTAATCTTCACGCTCCCAAGTGGCTTTCTCTTCGGTATGGTTGCTCCACTAAATCTTGAGAAACTTGATACTCTTGGTTCTGGTGGTTCTGTAAGCTTCCTCTAAGATACGGATGGGCACTTCACGATATGTCAGGTCATTGTCGATCTCAACAGCCCTATGATCGATGTTCTTGAAAACTTTAGTCTTTTCTGGCACTTCTAAGCATTTGCCAAGCAACGAAATATGGAACACATTGTGGATGGCTGACATCTCTTAGGTAGTTCCAGCTGATATGATACATCTCCTCGACGGTTCAGAATCTTGAAGGGCCCGATATATCTGGGGGCTAACTTTCCCTTTAGACTAAAGCGCTGGGTTCCTTTCAATGGTGAAACCTTGAGATATAAAAAATCTCCGACATTAAAAGTCAGGTCTCTCCTTCTTTTGTCAGCGTAACTCTTCTGTCTGGATTGTGCGGTCTTGAGGTGCTCACGAACTTTGTGAACCTTCTCTTCTGCTTCTTGAAGAATGTCGGGTCCAAAAATCTGACTCTCTCCTACTTGCGACCAATTCAAAGGGGTATGACACTTTCTTCCATATAGGAACTCAAATGGTGTCATCTGCAAACTGGCTTGATAACTGTTGTTATATGAGAATTCTGCGAAAGGCAGGCAGTCTTCCCATTTTGATCTGTATTCCAACACACAAGATCTTAACATATCCTCTAGGATCTGGTTGACTCTCTCAGTCTGTCCATCAGTTTGCGGGTGATAAGTGGTACTAAAGTTCAACTTGGTTCCCAATCCTTCCTGGACTTTCTGCCAAAATCTCGAGGTAAACTGGGTTCCTCGATCTGATACTATGGTCTTGGGGGTTTCATGCAGACTAACAATCCTAGCAATATACAGTTCTGCTAGCTTAGAACTCTGGTAGGTAGTCTTGACAGGTATAAAGTGGGCTACGTTGGACAGTCTATCAACTATGACCCAGATTGAGTCATTTCCCCTACTGGAAGTAGGTAAACCGGTGATAAAGTCCATTCCTATAGAATCCCATTTCCATTCTGGAATCTGCAATGGTTGCAACAGTCCTGTGGGTCTCTGATGCTCTGCTTTGACTCTTTGACAGATGTCACACTTGGCGATGTAGCTTCCGATTTCTCTCTTCATCTTGTGCCACCAAAATTGCTCTTTCAAATCCTGATACATCTTCGTTCCTCTGGGGTGGATAGAATAGAGAGTATCATGAGCTTCCTTCATGATAACTTGCTTCAGCTCCGAATCTGCTGGCACACAGATACGTCCTTTGTACCACAGTACTCCTTCTTCGTCTTTAGTGAATCCAGGTACCTTTCCTGTACCAATACGACGTTTGATGCCGTCGATACTTTCATTCCCCTTCCGGGCTTCCTTGATTTGGCTAATCAAAATGGGTTGAAGTTCAATGCTAGCTAGGAATCCTTTGCTAATTAACTCAGTTCTGAACTGCTCCAACTCGTCATACAAACTTGGTTGCTTCTCTTTGATCATTGTGTTTAGCCTACACGGTAATCTGCTAAGAGCATCCGCTACCACATTGGATTTGCCGGGGTGATAGTGAATGTCAAGGTCATAATCCTTGATTAACTCTATCCATCTCCTTTTCCTCATATTCAGCTCCTTCTGAGTGAAAATATACTTTAAGCTCTTGTGATCTGAGTAAATCTCACAGCGATTACCCATCAGATAATGACGCCATGTCTTCCATGCTAGAACCACAGCTGCTAGCTCAAGATCATGGGTCGGATAGTTCTTCTCATGCTGCTTCAGTTGTCGAGACAGATACGCGATGACTTTGCCTTCTTGCATCAATACACATCCGAGACCAATCTTGGATGCATCACAGTATACATCAAAAGGCTCTTGATGTCTGGCATGATCAATATTGGGGCTGATATCAATCTCTTCTTCAGCTCCTGGAAACTGGCTTCACATTTGTCTGTCCATTCAAACTTCTTGTCCTTCTTCAGCAATGGGGTCATGGGTCGGGCGATGCTCGAGAATCCTTCTACGAACTTGCGGTAGTATCCCGCTAATCCGAGAAATGCACGGACTTGGGTCTGAGTGGTTGGGGCTTCCCATTCTTCGACATCTTTGATCTTGGCGGGATCAACAGAGACTCCTCCGACAGACACAATATGTCCTAGGAATCCTACTTCTTTCAGCCAAAACTCTCACTTGCTGAACTTGGCATATAACTAATGCTCTCTCAGGGTTTCTAGGATGATTCTCAGGTGTTGCCCATGCTCTTCTTCTGACTTAGAGTAGATAAGAATGCCGTCGATAAACACAACTACAAACTTATCTAGGAAATTCATAAAGATCTTTTTCATGAGATTCATGAAATAAGCAGGGGCATTGGTTAATCCAAAAGACATAACCGTATACTCGTATAAACCATAGCGAGTAGTAAAGGCGGTCTTCGGAATATCCGTTGCATGAATCTTAAGTTGGTGATAACCAGTCCTAAGATCAATCTTTGATAAAACCTGGGCTCCAATCAACTGGTCAAATAGATCCTCTATCTTTGGCAAGGGGTACTTGTTCTTGATGGTGACGTCATTCAACTTTATGTAATCTGTGCACAAACAATTGCCTCCATCTTTCTTGTCGACGAATAACACTGGTGATCTCC
Source organism: Avena eriantha (assembly GCA_910589775.1). Classification (NCBI taxonomy): domain Eukaryota; kingdom Viridiplantae; phylum Streptophyta; class Magnoliopsida; order Poales; family Poaceae; genus Avena; species Avena eriantha. The sequence goes on from OU342743.1 coordinate 303,260,748, forward strand.
ATGGCGATGCGCTTGGTTGAATCAAGCCTTTTTCTAACATGGCATCCAACTGCTTCTTCAGTTCCACTAGCTCTGAGGGGTTCATGCTATAGGGTCTCTGGGCTATGGGTCCGGTTCCAGGGATTACTTCGATAATGAAGTCAATATCCCTATCCGGGGGCATACCTGGCAATTCATCTGGGAATACGTCGGGGTATTCACCGACTACTCTGACTTGGTCAATGGTGGGCAGGGCTACACTCTTGTTGCACTTGAATTGACGAGGTAAGGTTTCAGAGATATGTTCTACTGTGACTCCAGAGCTACTGGTCATGGTGATGACCTTCTTAGCACAGTCTATCAATCCTTTATGCCTTGACATCCAGTCCATACCTAGTACTACTTCCAATCCTTTGGTTCCAAGTACAATTATGTTGGCATAAAAATCTATCCCATGTATTATGATAGGCACAGCTTTGCAAATTTTTCTAGCTTTGGTTGTTGAACCGGGGATTTGAACTATCATGACATGCTTCAGGTTGGTTGGGTGAATATTACTAGTGCATGCAAATTATTCGGTGACAAATGAATGAGAGGCTCCCGAATCAAACAATACTCTTGCTAATACTGAGTTGACAGAAAACATACCCAGCACTACAGCTGGCGCTTCCTGGTCTTCTTCGGCGTTCATGTGGAAGAGACGACCGTTGCGGTTGTGAGGGTTCCCTGGGGCAAATCTTCTCCCTGGTTGAACACGACGATGCTATTGAGCTGGGGCGTTCACATTGGCAGTGGCGGCAGTCTTCTTGGGACACTCATTGGAATAGTGACCCTTTACTCCACACTCGAAACAAGTGATCTGGGACTTGTCCTTTGCGGCGACAGGCACAGCATTACTGCCAGTTCTGGGTGCAGTGTTGTTGTTGTTGTTGTTGCTCTTGGGAGGTGCACGGTTGAAATTGTTGGCATTGCCGGAGTTGTGATTGTTTCTTTCGGACTTCACATTGCCTCCGCTACGGTTGGGGTAGCTTGGGAGAGACATTGGGGGTCGATTGTTCCTTGGTGCATATCCTGGGGAGGGGTTGGGACGGTACTTCTGGTGACTGCTGGATCCAGATTGCTACATCATACGACGCTTGCGGTTGTCGTTTGCCTGGTTAATCTTCCCTTCCATCTGGATGACAGAGTCGACTAGCTCTTCAAGATCCTGGAAACGGATGTTGACGAGGACAGTCTGCATCTCATCATGCAGTCCGTTCAAGAATCTCTCCTTCTTCTTGGCCTCCGTGTTGATCTCATCAGGTGCATATCTGGCAAGTGACAGGAATTTGTCACGGTACTCTACCACAGTCATTCTACCTTGCTTCAAGTCGCGAAATTCATCTCTCATCCTGTTGACTAGACCTTGCGGCACGTGGGTGCGGCTAAACTTGACTTTGAATGCTTCCCATGTCATCACTTGACCATGGTTCATGTTGCGGATACTAGTCCACCAAGTTCTTGCATCTCCTGCCAGATAGTGGGTGGCGAAGAGAACTTTCTCGTTTTCATCAACTCCTGCAACTTCTAAGTTGTTTTCCATTGTCTGCAACTAGTCATCAGCATCTAATGGGTTTTCAGCTTGGTTAAAGATCGGGGGATTGGTGTTCTGAAAGTTTTTGAGTTTGGATCCATGGTGATCCTGGTTTCCATGTCCTTGGTTGTTTTGGGCCATTTGAGCTATCTGCTGCAATGTTGCTAAGTTAGCTTGGCGCTCTGCCCTGCTTGCTTCACGGTCTGCGACTAACATCTGTATAATCTGTAGCATTGGGTCTTGCGACGAGCTGCTCGCTCCTTGGTTTCCACGAGTCATCTGAAGATTGAGATAGATACGGGGGTAAGAGGGAATTTTCTAAGGTTCAAGGTTTTGGTTTCAAAGCTAAACCTTTGAGTTTAACTCAGGTTTTGCCACTAACTTAATTTCATTCATGCAAGCAAACACATGATACAACACACACCACAACAATCAAAGACAAAACCGATGGTTTGAAGAACCATTCCGCAAGCTACGATACAGTGGGACCGATACATCTCATGCTACGACAGTGCTCTAGTGCATCTACTCATCATCGATGAAGTCGGAGTCATCATCGTCCATGTAGAAGTCCACAACATCTTCCTCTAGAAAGTCATCATCATTGCTGAGGTAAGAATCCATGTCTCCCTGGATGTCTTCACCCTCATCTTCTTCTTCCTTTGCTGCAAGCTGAGCTTCCTGCTCCTTGACGGTCTTCTCGAGGTTGGCCACCTTCTTGCGAAGACGGGCAATGGTGCGATCCTTCTTTGCACGCTGGCGGCAAAGAGACTAGCGATCCTGGACGAGCAGTGCGAAAGTCTAGGCCTTCTGGTCGACAATGGCACGGTTCTGGTTGGCTAACTCTCTAGCATTGTCTAGCTCCTTCTGACGATCATACAACAAGAAGTCGAGGTTCTCCACTTGGCGCTTCAGTGCTGGATGACTTGGCATCTCCATCGGCATTCCCATGAAGTCATGTCTTGCATAGTGGGCAAAACGGGTTCCTTGGATCTGGTTGACACTGAGGGCACATAGACGTGCGAGAGCTTCATGCATTGCCATGGCTAATCCATCTAGCCAGTTGTTCTCTCTCACAAAGAACTGGATTCTCCTGGACGTTGGTGCTTCGATGCTTCCTCGAAGATCAACGGTGACTAGCCACTGTAAGTCTCCTCCTGGGGGTCCTGGAAGTTGAGCTCCAAGAAACTCCGGATGTGGGCGTCCCAGTAACTCTGACAGTGAATCCAGATCCCTCTCGAAGATCAGCTGGCCTCCATTTCCCAACTGGTAGAACTTGCTGAACTTAGACTCCATCTACAAGAGTTTAGGATGAGGAAGTTAGTGAAGTGATCAACTATGTCAAATTTTTAAGTAGTAATGTAAGAATTTTGAGGCATGTGAATTTTTGAGAGAACTAATGAATTCCAAAGGATAAGAGAGGAAATAGTTTTTCATAAATACTCACTTTGGTTTTGAAACTAAGTTTTTGTTTGGACATCCATTCTAACTAGGGTCTCCTATGGTCAAGATGGCTCTGATACCAACTTGTCAACACCTAGATTTTTAATCCCAGATGCCTGTTATGCCATACCTCGCAATCCCAGGATTACCATTTTTGCGAGATATAACGGATTAGATATCACAGTACATCATCTATTACAAACCATACATAAGGTCTTACACAAATAAAGATCTCATGATCCCGTCTTAATACAACAAGCAGCGGAAATAAAAGATAAGCGTAGCGGTGGGGTCCATCTTCAGGGGCACATGCAATGCTGACGAAGGCAGATAGTCCTAGTTATCATAGCCGTCCTGCTGGCCATCATCTTGATAGTCTCCTTCATAGTCTGGCCATGAGAATAACCAGGGACAAAAGCCATGAGTACTCTTTAAGTACTCGTAAACTACCACTAACAAGTAGTATAGTTCTAATTTAAAGTGCTAACTCTAAGTTTTAACTATAGAGTTAAGTTTGAAACCTAAGCTGAGTTCAGAAGCAAAGAAAGATAAAATAAAGTTCTAGAATCACTTAAGTTGGGAAGCTAGTGTCATAAACACAACCCTATTGTGGTCAAGTCAAGGGTTCATCATTTCATAAGTCATTTTGGAAAACATCTGACAACGAAACAGTATGGCCATTCCAACTGTCCATAACCGCGGACGCGGCTATTCGAATAGTTTGACACTCTGCAGAGGTGGTACACTTTCACCACAAGATTCGATACATCTGTCAGGGATAACCTTGAATCATCATACTTAGTATGCAGATAATCAAACATAACCTTTCCTTTACATACCCTAGTATAAGCGCCTCTCCTATGAGCATGGCCTCCCAACCATGACCATCTGTCATCTTGGGCACTGCATAGGTGGATAACATTGAGAGGTAGCCTCAGCTCAAACCTCTCCCGCGAGGGAACTAATACTAATGCATATAAACTTCTGGCTAAGCCTTACCCAATTCAGGTATTGTGGTTGTACGGTAAATTTGGAATGGTATCGCATCCGAATCCAACCATCAGTTTTATAAACGGGTTAAGGCTCAGGCCTCAACATTTTCATCATCATAAACCATTTGTGTTTCTCAACACATGTCAAAACATTTCAATAGAATGACTCATCATTCCAAGGTTTTCACAATTCATTTTCACCAAGTGTTCCCATTTAAAGTGACTCAAGTTTTGATCTAGCTTTAATTTACTAAGTTAAGAGTGTTCACTAAGGTGGAAACGATGGGATCAATCTCATGCCCTAGAATGACATCTAAGGTTTATCTAAATAGGCCAAGTTTTATACTCTTTATGCTACCTTCAAAACAAGTAAATGACTTTGTGTAAAGTAAAGGAAGTAAAGCTTGAATTTAATACTTAGGGGTAAATACTAGTCAAAGTAGTGTAATCAAAGCATGCCTAAAGCATCTTTGCTAAACCATCTAGTCTAATACTAGCTTGCTAAGCATTATACTTGCAAGTGTTAGCTTGCCTTGGTTAGTGCAGTGGTTGAAGTTTTCTTTTCTTCTTCTTCTTCTTGGTAGAACTCCTCCTCCTCGAAAGCTTGGTCGGTACTATCGTCTATAAATACATACGGAGTACACAATTACCAAACAATACTTAACTAGTCTCATTAGCACTCTAAGGCATATAGTTGATGATCTATTATCATCACAAGCATCACAAGTTTAATTCAATAGTTTCATTCTTTTTATTTTAGAAAAGTAATTTCTACTCATTGAAAAATTAATTAAGACTTAATATTCACCACTTAAAATATGGGATCATGTGGACACATGTCCTCACCATATATTCTAACATGTGGGAATGTGATTTAAGGGTTGGATCATAATTACTTTGGTTTAAGTTCATTATTTAATGATTCAAAGTGACTAGAAATGCCTATATAGCATTATTTTGGTACTAGTCCAAAGTCACTGCATGTAAACCTTAATATTATTACATATTCATATAGATATAGTGAAATGTGATTTTTGAGAGTTGGAATCAACTCAAAAGCTATCTTGGTTGATTTTACAAAAATGTTGCAAGGTGCAAAAGCTTCTGTCTTATTATTTTTACTAGGAGAGATCTCTAACTCTGATTGAATTAAATCCAACGGGCTTGGGTAGATCTTTTCAGTAGCTTTCTAGCAAAATTTGAATCACTCCATTTGGATTTGTAAATCTTTATGAAATGAATTTCAAACACATAGACAAAACTAGGTTTAAACTAAAAAGAAAAAAAATCCTAATTCAAACTAACTGGGTTGCGCGGGAAAGCTTAACGGGCTGGCCTAGTGTCACTCCGCAGCGCAGGGCTCAGCTGACAGGGGGTCTACCAGTCAGCGGCTCATAATGCGTGAAGCGGTACGAGGCAATGTGGGGCGTTGGATTAGAGTGGGGATCAACGGCTGGGGATCGTCGTCGACGACGGACCTGTCACCAGCGAACTCTAACCCTAGCGGCTCGGTGGGGGTGCATAGGGGGCGTACCGGGGCTCCAGCAAGGACGGCGAGGCGGAAAACGGACTGGTGGTCGACGACGAGCTCAGGGACGGTCGAGGCAGCTCCGGGGGTGGTCGCAATCAGTGGCGCCCTTATCCTCCAGAGGTGGCCTGCTCCGGTGCGATTCCGGCGAACTGCTGCTCCCCTTGCTCCGGCTAGAGGTGTGGGACGATCAGTGAGGTGAGGGGAGTTGGGTGGTGTGCTGCAAATGGCTGGGGGTGCTCTCCTTTTATAGGCTCGACGGTGAGACAACGCGGTATGGCCAGGCGACGTGGCGACATGACTACGGGCGGCTAGCGGCATGGCTGTGGGCGGCGATCGACGCGCGGTCTCCTGGCGGTGCTCTAGGAACTTAATGCAGGCTTAGGGGCGGTGGTATGCGGTCAGGAGCAGCTGGCGCTCTGAGCGGCAGAGACGGCGACTTCGATGGCGAGCGGTGGCTGTGAGGCGTTGGACGGTGGATGGGGGTGTCTGGCGTGCTCCCTGGGTCATGGCGACGCAGTGGGCGCGGGATGCGGTCGAGTGGCGGCTTGTGCACGCGTGTCGGGCGCAACGCTCTGGGGCGTGCTCGGCGTGGTGCAGTCGCACTGGGCGCGGGGGTTTGGTGGTGGTCCACTACTTGGCCTGGCTCAGGGAGGGGACAGTGGGCGGCGGTGAGGTGCTGGCTAGCTGCTAGACATGGCGAGAGAGGGGGAGGTGGTCTGCTGCGACGGTTGCAAGTCTTGGTCGGCGACATGTGCTCGACATGGCTTGGCTTTGCCAATAGGGGGTAGGGGAGTGGGGTGTAATTGCATGGTTAGATCATTAGGAGACAATGGGAGCAAATGGGGGTCAAATGAGAGACAAGTTTGGCCAGAACACTATTCAAAATAGTGAATTTGGTTTTGTTTGAAATCTGTCCACAAGGTGTTTGATGAAATGGCCGCATGAACTTTACTTTTGAATTTTGAAAAGATTTTTGGTGGGTTTGCTAGTACTAAGATTCAGACTCTGTGGGTGCTTGGGTTTTGAAAATTGAGCTTGTTTGAGTGGTTTTTGAAATAGTGGGATCTTCCCATATGAATTGGATTCAATTTTGAACTGTCATTTAAAAATAGTGTTTGAATGTTTTTAGCAGATCACAAAGTGGGCCTTGGTACCTCATTATGTGTACTAGCAAGGGGTGTAAACATCCACAATTGTTTCTGTTAGGTTTTGAGTTCTAGGAATAGCCAAAGTAGGCATGATAGTTAATTTGGCCAAAATGACCATTCACTTCATTTATTTATTTTGAGTTGTTTTTCTTTGGGAAAAGTTTGGGAATGATTTAGATGATGTTTATTTCACCTAAGAATCATTTTACAAGCAATGGATCAGAACCATGGCAATTCAAATCAATTCCTATTCTAAATGCACATACACATGAATGCTTTCATATTTTGAAATGCAAAAGTTTTTGTTAACCCCAATTTTGGTGATTTGGATCTTGATAAGCTTGGATTAAAGTTTTGGGATGTTACAGCTGTGCACGTCCTCTGTCCCCTGTAGCACCAGCTCTACTTTGTTTGGGCTAGTTATTCTGAAGAAGTTCATCGATTTGGTCATGTGTTGCTTACTTTGGCCGATGATTAGTAAATAGCACAATGACATGTAGGGGATCCTCTTCATGAATAAATTTTGTGTGCTAAGAAAATTCATTGTTCATTCATGTTGCTCATGAGGATAATCCTTTTGCCTCTGTGCCATAGCATATGAGGCCATGTGTTATGTTCATTTTTCATGTCTAATCACATGTGTTATGTTCGTTGGTCATGTCTGATCACATGTGTTGATTCTTGTTCTAGTGCTCGAAGGCGTTGATCGGAGGTGCTCTCCCCACCAATGGAGGAGCATGCTCTAGAGATGCTGCTGAGGGTAGTGCCTCCAAGAGGGGGAACGATGGTGGTGAGGGCAGCAGCAGCAAGAGGCCGAGAGGCAGGCCTCTCAAGATAGGGCACTTCCACGACCAGGTAGGTCCAACCCATTTTTCTAAGGTGATCTTGGCACCTAGGTTAGACCTGCTGCCAATCCCAGATGGCTTTAGGCCTTTACTCGGCACTGTCTGATCACATGTGTTGATTCTTGTTGTAGTGCTCAAAGGCGTTGATCGGAGGTGCTCTCCCCACCAATGGAGGAGCATGATCCAGAGATGCTGCTGAGGGAAGTGCCTCCAAGAGGGGGAACGATGGTGGTGAGGGCAGCGGCAGCAAGAGGCCGATGGGCAGGCCTCTCAAGATAGGGCACTTCCATGACCAAGTAGGTCCAACCCATTTTGCCAAGGTGATCTTGGCACCTGGGTTAGACCTGCTACCAATCCCAGATGGTTTCAGGCCTTTACTCGGCACTGTGCCGAGGACGGTCGTGCTGAAGACGAACACCGGATGCAGCTGGATGGTGAAGCTCTGGGATGTCAGCGGCATGATCTGCCTTGACCAGGGGTGGGCAGGCTTCGCCATTGCACACCAGGTCAAGATCGGATACTTCTTGACCTTCAAGATGCTGAAGGGTGACCTGTTCAAGGTCACCATCTTCGATTACACCATGACTGAAGTCATGAAGTGCCCGCAGCATTATCCAGCCCTTGCCATGATCGACCTCTAATCTTTGCTGCGTACTTTGTTGTCTGACCTCGATTGCTGTGAACTTATGCCGTGTTGTTGCTACAATGTTTATGTACTTTGGTGTGCGCTTGCTGTGATTAAGAGGTTGTGAGGTGTGGTAAGCTCACCATCTGGGGAAGAGATTACCAGAGCACATGAGATAGCTGAAACCAAACATGCACATTTCTTTCTCCCATGCCAAATACAGCCCACCAAATAACAGAGTCTCAATTATGTCCAAGTCCTAAATAGTATCAACGCGGGAACCAAATGAGGGGAATTTGGACCACAGCCTGATCCCGACATGCAGTGCCCCGTGCGTGCAAGTTACATGCGTCGGGAAAAACTCGCACCGAAAACCAAACACATCCTTAGTGTATTTAACTCACAGGCGAATGGACTGAAAACGAGCCACCATTTCCCCCAAGTCAACTACGGAGTGTATTTTCTTACGGGGCAAAGTATTTGTATTTCCTCTAACTACGGATCAGGCCAAGTTAAATACTCCTAGAAAAAATACAACTTTCTGAAGAGTAGAACAGTAGTTGCTGGTCACCATAGAGTATCATCTTTCTCGTGTTTCCTAATCTGTTTTTACCTCAGGTAAATCAAAGCATACTGGTTTGTGCATTGGCCCAGGGATTTCAATGGCCCAAAAATACAAACAGCATATTTCCAAAATAGGCCTACTCATGTCCAATTTATTGCAAAAAAATATGGCATGTCCAATTCCTTCACCACATGTATACTCTTGATCTCAGACCGCATTCGTCCTGAAAATAAAATGGATAAAAAATTAAAATCACAGCAAATAATGACTTCATTGTTTGGGCCAGTTGCTGCAAAATTTGAAACTTGCAAGCTCACACAGGACACATCCATTCTGCATCATAAAGGAATGGCCTCATTACTTGGACCAGTTATTGCAAGGACCAGTACTGAACATAGCATGCAGCTAGGGCAGTTTACAGAACAAAGCAGTCCACTTATACATAACAAAACCCAAAGTCCATCCAGAGAATACAGGTAATTACTGAACCAAGCACACATACATACAGAGAAACCGGGAAAAACTGACACCGTGGCACATGCAGAAGAATTCAACCTCACAAGTTCAGAGAAACATGACACTGAAAGAGGATGACCCGACTTTCCTTCAGGTGCATCTTTGCTGACGGAAAGCACTTCATTGGACGCTCATGGAGTTGAGGCAGCAGCCACTGCTCCAGCCTCTTGGCGCTGATGTTGTCCATTGTGCTTGAAACCAGGATGGTTGGGATGCTCTTTAATTGCTTCCCTCGCCATATCTGGGTTACAGTCACCATTCAGCTCCAGCCTCTTCAACCTGGGAAGGTGGACGACTCCGTAAATAGAATCCATCTTGGCAAAAGACCAGACAACCATCTCGAGCTTAGCACCCGCTCCGGCATCAAATGCAATGGTCCTGATGTCGCTTCCCTCGACAACCAGGGACTTGAGACTCTGGAACTCTGCTTCCTTGAAGCTGAGATCGCTTCTCGTGTATGACTTGTGCCGCAGCTTGAGGCAGCGCAGGGTTCTAAGCCTCCCAAGCATGCGGAGAGAAGCTTCGCTCAGGTAAGTCTCGCTCAATGATATCTTGGCAAGTTGATCCAGCTTTGTTATCCAGAGAGGAAGACCACTTGTGATGCCACTGATGTTTAGGCTCTGAAGAAGTTTTGGAGGTGAGGCTATTTCAAGTACCTCCTCTGCATCAGGAGTAGGCTCACTTCTGTCCACTTGGTTGACTCGGATTGACAAGGAGCGCAGGCAAGCATGCAACTTATCGACCTGTTGAAGGACAAGACCCAAGCAATCTTTGTTGTTACCATGGAGAACCAGACCCAATTTCCTCAGTTGTAGTAGCTGCCCGACGTCAACTAAATCATTAACATTGTGGGCAATTTCAATATGGGATAATACCTCCAGTTTCATCATTCTTCGGATGCCACTAGGAAGGCGTACTGTCGCAAATGACTCCTTAAACCTATCGGTGTTGTTTCTTGTAGAGTCTGACTGGCCAGCAAACAGATGCTTCAGCATTGGAAGCATGATAGACTTTGTGGAGAATGACCTCACCGCTGTTTGCCTGATGTCCAGAGTCTCCAAGCACTGCAAATTCTCGAGTTTCTTCGGCAGCTGGCTCACATCTGTGTTCCTGAGGCTCAAGTATTTGAGCAACAATATCTTACAGATGCTCTTCCAATGATGCTTCTTCAAGCCTTTGCAGCCTTCCAGATCAAGCATTCTCAATAGCTGCCACTGAGACGACTTGGCCAAATATGGAAGAAGTGCTACGATGCCACTGTCACCAGTTTCCACAGGATGACTGCAGTGAGAAGCCTGCAGTCCTATTCCATGGTGAACAGGAAGGTGTCGAGCCAAATCGCGCGGCAGGTCCGCATCTGCAAAGTTTAGATCTCTAGCAATCCTAGTGATGACTTCACGAACCACATGATGTATTATGTAGTTCTTGATCTTGCCTGTGCCGCTGATTTTCCCTGGACTAAGAAGTCCCCAGGAGACCAGCGCATCAAAACAGCGATCAGCTTCATCTTCTGAGCGATTCTCTCTTGTAGCTATAAGGCCTTCAGCTATCCATCTTCTAGATACAGTTGTTCTCCTAATGTAGTCATTCTCCCAGAAGATAGTTATGTACAACAAGCAGCTCCTGTACTTGGTAGGCAAGTCATTGTAGCAGAATCTTACCATTTGCTTCACAGCTGTTTTGCACGACCCACAGTCTGACAATTTTTTCACAAAGTTGCCTAATTGTGTCCTACTCCTGTTCGGATTGACATAAACAAGATGTAGGAAGATTTTCATTGCAAAGACCTCAGGGTAACATGACCCTAGAATACGTCCTACATTTGCCATAATTTCATTATCTGTTCCACCAGTAAGCTCCCTTGCTTTATCATAGAAAGCAAAAAATAGACTTTGAGGTCTGAAGATCTTGTACGGAGACGATGAGTTTGCCACATCATCGGACCATGTGGTGATGACTATTCCGCTAGCCGGACAGCAATCATCGCCAGTATGAGATAAAGAATATCTTATGCTGTCCCATGGTAGTCTCTTCGAGACTTTCTCAAGAACAATCAAGAACTTTTTACCTTTCAGATAATACTGAAGCTTCTTGGTGAGTTGTGTGGCCTCACTACCAACTACTGTTTCTGCACTTTGCTCGGCTTCGTTGTTGATCATGTTTTCCTCTCCACCTAGAATTGGTAGGGGCGGTAATTCTGCAAGTATTTCCTGCAATACATGGCATAGATCACTGCTCCCTTTGACACGTACCCAGGCCTTGCAATAGTCCCCCATGGAGGGATGTCTGTACACTCCTTGAGCAACATGAACTGCCAATGTTTCTTCTTCCTTTGGATTGTGCGAATTCCATAGGATAGGGATGATCCTTGGCTGTGGTTCACACCCTCCAGCAGCAGCAGGTGCTTCCTCAGTCAACCACTTGATAATCTGATCAACGCTACTATTTACAAGAGTCTCTTCATCTGGCAGTTCAACATCTGTTGCAAGTAGAGCGTGTCTATGAACATTTTCCTCTTCACCTTCCACCAGTGGAGGCAAGAAGTTTTCAATAAATATCGCATCATCTTGGTTAGCAACCGATGGCACGATGACCCCGTACCTCATCCGCCTGTCACCCACATCACGTGCTCGGACCTTGAGCTCCCGAATCCTCGTTGCGACCCGGCGCCGAGCCGGGACAGTCCGCACAAATTGCAGGATCCGTTGCAGGTAGCCCAGTAGGCCTGTGGTTTGGTGGCCACCACCTGCAACATACTGGATATAGAGCTCAACGTTGCCATCGCAGTCTCGGGTAAGGCCAATGACTTGCTTCATCCATGCCCGCACCTGGTGGTCGTGGTGGTTGGCCTCGGCAAGGTGTAGGAGTAGGCCATTCATGCTCTCCATCTCATCCTTGATGAACTCGACATCACCCCGGACGCCACCAAGCAGCTGTGCTTCATTGACAAGGACAGTGGTGAGGCGTCCCAGAAGTGAGTTGAGGGATCTCTGGGCATCCATCTTGTGTGATCCCTATTGTGGCAAAGATCGAGAATGCACCATGCATATCATGGAAAATGAGACGCTGGATGAAATGTGGTTGGGAGTTGGGACCTGCAGGAGGCATATGCTAGTATTTCAACTACCAATCGCACACCAAGGAGCGAAGAAACAGGGAAATGGAAATTGCAATATGGCTAGTATTCGGTGGTTTCTCCGTCTGTTCTGTGTAGTTTGAGTTTGACTAAGATTTGTTGAGCTCTATGGATAACTCCAAGGTATATTATTCCTTTTTCGCATTGGCTGATCCATCTGTGCAAGACAAAGTTTTTTTCTTTGTTTAAACGGAAAAAATAAAGCCACAATGAATAATTGAAGAAGGAAGCGAACATACGACAGCCCTGTCCAAAGGCTATTGTTTTCTCTGTATAAGCCCTGTTGATTAGAAGATGGTGATGATTAATCAATAGGTGGACGTGTGAGGTTCGTATTCACACGCATCCACCTTGCATTTGTTGTATCTCCAGTTGTCTTAAGCTAAGCTTCTGCTGACTTTATTCCTATTTGAGGGAAAAAAAAGAGGAAATTATGTGTCTGACTTTGAGATTAGACTAATTTGGTGTGCTAAATTTAGAAAAACAGGCCAACAAGGAAATTGTATTTTATATTTGAGCTGACATAAATCCTTGGAATATTTTTTCCTCTACATGAATCTATTAGCTGTGACAATTCAGAAACAGACATGCAAGGGGAAAACGGGTACTTACGGTTGTTCAGATTTTCAGTCTTATAGTGCCCAAGCCAGCAAGCACTAGAAACTGCAATGATTTTGTTCCTCCTTTCCAACTGTTGTATCATCAAATGTATGATGGATGCCCTGATTATTCTAAAGACAGCTATGTGCTGGATCCCCCAACTTGTATAGTTGTATTCTGCCCAGTTGTTATACAACAAAGAAATGGTGACACCGAGTCAAAAAAGAAAAGAAATGGTGACACTTCTATTGAATTCCCACCTGCAACTAAGAAATCTAGACTAAATTTCATATACTAATAGAACTTTTTAGTTCAGCCTTCACTCACCATGCACCAAAATAATATCCCCAACTTCAATCCATTACAGCACGAATATCTTCTGGAATTCACACAGAAGTTCAAAACTAGCCATAGGACGAGGTGTATTTCCACGAGAAGTAAAGCTCAGGAAGACGAACCAAGCTGCAAACAACTTACAAGTGGCCGTGTCTGCAGCAACTGGTGCTCCCCTGTCTTGAACCTGTCTCACCAAAGCCAAAATGGTACAGAGACACCGCCACGCTGCCACTGCAAGGGCAATCCGGTCGTTCCCGCCGATCTCAAGGCCAGTAAAGCTCGATCTTCCCTGCGCGGACTAATCCGCCGACGACGACGACCGGGCAGTCGCCGGGCGATGGAGCCCTGCGACGGCGAGTTCTCGGCCACACAATATGTGGTCGACCAGAGCCTAAAATCGCAAGGTCCAATTAGGCACAGCACATTCTGGCCCTCCTGATTCTAGATTTTGCTAGGCGGCCCAAATTTGTACAGACAAAAGCTAGGCCCAATCACTTCCGGCCTCCTTGAGGCCCGAAATAACTATCCCAACGTGAGAAAAGGCAGTATATCTAGGTGGTTTGCACCCCCAGAAAAAAAATCTAGGTGGATGCAATGCACGGGAGAAGAACTGGAGCGACACGTTGATAGGGAGATCATCTGAATATTTGTGTGCATTATGTTAGGCAATCAGCTAGTAGAATATTATCAAGCAGTTGGTAGATGGACGCAACGAGTAAGTCTTTGCTTCAATAAAATAAAGATGCAAAATGAAATAAATTTTCAACTACATCTAAATTATGATTTTTTTTACTATTTTATTTTAAAAAAATTAGTGCATGGTACATGTATGTTATGTTGTACCGATCAATATGCTTTAGAATTTTAACGCCTTTGAGACATGGGCGGCGTCACGTGTATTCACTTATATTCCTGTGAATACCCATATTTTTAGTGAAAAATTACTGCCGGTAATCTAGTGGCCCATCACCAATAGCCCACGCACACGTATCATTAGTTGCATCAAGTACTTCCAATGTTCAGCCTGAGAGCAGTCTGCAACTGGCACTAGTGCAAGCACTGGATGCAGAAGGTGAGCCGGAGAGAAGAGGGGCAACCCCAATCCCAATTGTTGAAGATGATGAAGCAATTGATGAAGAGGTTGAATCAACACAAGAAGATTTGGAGGCGCTTGAACATGATCCTGGTAAGCGGATTTCTATCTCAAGGTATGTCGTTAATCACTAAGATAGAGTAAGAAAGAGATACTCCCTCCTTCCCAAATTAGGATGCATATTAGATTTGGTCAAGTCAAAATTTGTAAACTTTGACCACATGTGTAGAAAATAATATCAACATCTAGAACATTAACTCAATGCATTAGAATCATCATGAAACATATTTTCATGTTATCCACAATTGATATTATAAAAGTTAATATATTGTTATATATAGTTGGTCAACCTTTACAATGTTTAACTTTGACCAAAACTAATATGCATCCTAATTTGGGAAGGAGGGAGTACATTGAGATGGGCCATGTCAACTGAGGAATCATCGGTTTGAGTTTACAGATAAAAGTGGAAGGAATCGTCGCTTTTGTCGTGCTTGGTTCAAAGATATCCATAGATTGAGTATAGTGTAAAAAAAGATGTTGCTTTCTACTTTGTTTTCTATTTGTTCAAGGATGGAACAAAATATCCAGGTAGAGATTCATTTGTTGATCCTAGGTTTAGGAATTGGAATATGAAATTGAGACTGAAGAAACATGAAGGACAAGTTAGTAGTGCTCATATTGAAGCTCAAGAGAAATTTGATATGTTCACTACGCCAAAAGCATCAATCCATGAGTCTCTTGCTTCAAACACCTCACAGTACAAGACTTTGTATAAGCTTCGTTTGACATGGACACTCAAGTGCTTGAGGTTTCTATTGCGCCAAGGCTTGGCATTTACAGGACATGATGAAAGTGGAGACTCACTAAATAAAGGAATTTTCCTTTTAGATTTTAAATTGGCTAGTAGGAAATTTTGAAGAGGTTGACATGACGACTCATCATGATATACGACATGAGCTCATAAATTGTTGTGCCCAGTTGACTACTAAACTAGTCATGGAAGAACTTGATGGTGGTCATTTTGCAATACTTGCAGGTGAGTCTAGTGATGTGTATCAAAATGAAGAGTTGGTTGTTTTCTTGTGTTATGTTGACAAGAAAGGAAGGGTAGTTGTAATATTTCTTGTTCTTTCTCATGTTGAAGATACTACCTCTTTGACACTTAAAGGTGCAATTCAACAAATGCTTATGAAGTACAGTTTGACCTTTGCCATGGTTCGTGGGAAAGGTTATGATGGAGCTAGCAATAAGAAAGGTAATGATAATGGGCTACCTAGTTCCCTTATGTTTATTATGTTCATTGTTTTCCCCCATCAACTATAGTTAACTCTAGTTATTGTTGCCAAGGAGAGTGGTGATTGTACTTGGTTCTTTCAACATCTTGCATACTTGTTAAATGCTCTTGGCATGTCTTGTAAAAAAATGAGAATGCTTCGGATAGCTCACGCCGAGGAGCTAAGTGATGCATTGGAATTGGAGGAAGTAGAAACGGGGAGTGGACTCAATCAGGAAATGGGTTTGGCAAGGCCATGTGATACATGTTGGGGCTCTCACTTCAGAATTGTGAGCCATGTCATATCTATGTATGATGCAATCCGACGAGTGCTCGTGAAGATTGGAAAAGAGTACCATGGTGCAACGGCCGTAGAGGCTCTAACAGTGTTGACATCATTTCAGTCATTTGAGTTTGTTTTCATGGCATTAATGGAAGAAATATTTGGATACATGATGGCCCAAGATATCTCGAGCTCGTTGCGGAACCCCAAGAGGAAGGTATGATAAGCACAGCAGCAAGTTTCCCTCAGTTATGAAACCAAGGTTATCAATCGAGTAGGAGCAAGGAAACATCCCAAAGGTGTTGCTAGCTGAGCCTTGGCAGGGCGCACTACTGGTGCTAGTAGCAACGTGGAGACCTTCACAACACAACCACAGAACTCTGTCCCCAACTTGCGATGAGGTTGTCAATCTCACCGGTTTTGCTGAAAACAAAGGATTAAATGTATCGAATGGAAGAAAGTAATAGTTTGTAGAAAGTAAACACAAAGCAGTAAACAGTTGATTGTAGATTAATAGTAAAAGAAAGGACCGGGGTCCATAGTTCACTAGAGGTGGCTCTCCTTAAGATAGATAACATGTTGGGTGAACAAATTACAGCGGGGCGATTGACAAACATCGAGAAAGCATACAAGCATATACTACTCATCTTGACTCCTTTGAGACTTGATTTGGCATTACAACATTATACATAGACCGCCATCCAATTGCATCTATGACTAATAATCCACCTTCAGGTTATCATCCGAACCCCCTCCAGTATTAAGTTGCAAGCTACGGATAATTGCATTACAAATTGCGTGTAAAGTAAACAATACGATTGTTCTATTAACAAAGGATTGTTGTTTTCTCCCTAGTAGCAACATCACATCTAGTACCTTAGAGATTCCTGTCACTTCCCTAGATTACTAGAGGCATGAACCCACTATCGAGCATAAATACTAACTCTTGGAGTTGCTAGCATCTACTTGGCCAAGATAGCTATTAACAATGGAAAGCATGCAAGATCACAAATAACAAAGACATGATAGAATCAATAATCAATCTGAAATAGCATCTCAATATTCATCGGATCCCCGCAAACACAACATGCAGAATTACAAATAGATGATCTTGATCATGAACGGAGCTCACAAGATCTAAACATGATAGCACACGGGAGGAGAACCAGCCATCTAGCTATGATACGTCCAAAACGTATCTACTTTCTCGAACACTTTTGCTGTTGTTTTTCCTCTAAACTTATGTGAATTGGATGCAACTAACATGGACCGACGTTGTTTTCAGCAGAATTACCTTGGTGTCTAGTTTTTGTGCAGAAAATCAACTATCAGGAAAAATCCCAGAAAATATGCCAAAAATCTTATTTCACCAGAAGACTCACGGAGCCAGAATACGAGACGGAGTGGGGTTGGGGCCTGGCCACACCACCTGGCCGTGCAGGCCAGGCCTAGCCGCGCCTGGGGGTGGTCTGGCCTCCCCAGACACCCCCTCGGTCTCCCTCTTCGCCTATAAGTTGCCTTCTGACCTAAAAACTCAGGGGGGTCGATGTTTTTCCAGAAGGAGTTCCACTCCGCCGCCACCACCAGATTCGACAAAACAGCACCAGAAACTCCGTTCTGGCACCCTGCCGGGATGGGGAATTAGAGGAGATCATCGCCATCATCATCACCATCGGTTCTCCATCGACCATCCATGTTTCCCCCATCTATGAGTTAGTAATGCCCCGCTGTAGGTGATGACCCACAAGTATTGGGGGTGTATCGCAGTATTTTCGATAAGTAAGAGTGTCGAACCCAACGAGGAGCAGAAGGTGCTGGCTAGTGGTATGGATCAGGAATTCTCTGCAAATACTTAGCAAATGGATTTTTAGGGGTTTTTAATAAAGCAAGTAAACAAAGTACGAGTAAACAAAAGACAGTAGGAATAAATGCAGCAAGTGGCCCAATCCTTTATGCAGCAAAGGACAAGCCGGTTGTATTACTTAAGATGACCAAACGTTCTCGAGGACACATGGGAAGACTGTCAAGTGCTTTCGCTTCATATAGTTGATTAATCTTCTTTAGCTTGCTAAGTGTTGTGTGGGTGAACCTGTGCTAATGTACCGACCCATACAGGACTAATACATAGTTGTGATTATACCCCTTGCAAACATCCGTAAGTACAAGAAAGTAATTAAGGTAGAAACCTAACCACAGCTTTAAACTCTAAGACCCTTACGTCCCTTGTGCAATGGTTTCCTAACGGGGGTTCATGTTTCTGTCACTCCGGCAACACCTACGATTAGTAGCCAAATACACAATGCATTCCCCTAGGCCCATATAGGTGAAGTGTCATGTAGTCAACGTTCACATGACACCACTAGAAGAAGTACACCACAACTTAAATATCAAACAATTGAATCTTTCTCAACACAACTCCACTACTAACAACATGACTTCTCCCATGTCCTCAAGAACAAAACGAACTACTCACAAGACATCATATGGATCATGATCAGAGATGGAATAATGATGTATAACAATCTGAACATAAACAATAATTCAACGGTTCACTCAATAGCATCAACTACAAAGAGTAATCAACACCGGGAAAGTTTCCCCTATGAACTATGCAAAATTGAACCCAATTGTTACAGCAATATGGAGATGGTGATGAGGGTGCTGATGATGATGGTGGTGGTGATGATGATCCCGATGAATTCCAGCTTGATGATGGTGTTGATGGCGACGATCTCCCCTCTCCGGGAAGGAATTCCCCCGACAGAAATCTGTCTGCTAGAGATATCTTTCTCTCTCGGTGTTTTCTGCCCTGCAGAGGCGGCGAAATCTTTCTGTGGTCGCTTCCCGAGTCTTAGGGTTTCGGGAGGATGATATACGCCAGAGGGGAGAGCCAGAGGTGGGCCAGGGCGGCCACACCACCTGCTGGCGCGGCCTAGGGCTGCCCGTGCCAGGGGGTGGTGTGGGCCCCCTGTGGCCCATCTCCACTCTGTCTTCTGGCATCCTTAGTCTTCTGGGATTTTTTCGTATATTTTCCCGGATTTTCTGATCTTCGTGAATTTTTCCTCCAAACAGCACCTTTTCCATCAGAATACTGACTGCAGCGGTCCATGCTCCAAAAGTCATCAACCATGCAAAAACAGATGAAATAACATAAGTATCACCTCTGAATACGAAATATATCAATGAATAATAGTGAATTAAGACATAGAATAGTGATGCAAAATGGACGTATCAACTCCCCCAAGCTTAGACTTCGCTTGTCCCCAAGCGAAACTGAGCTCAATAAACATGACCTCAGGTTTATGGAGTGAAGAGTCGATAAAAGAATATGGACAAGAAGCATCACATTCATCAAATACATAGATCATAATAGAAGACAAATCACTATTATATAACTCAACTTGTAATAAGTAAAGGAAACACAATAAAGATACATAAAGTAAATCATAATTGGCAATGGAAAACTTAGCTCTTGGTCGAAGAATAGTTGATAATTTGCTGGAGTTCACAAATAGCTGGTTTTCAATGATAGCTTTCAAAGTAGTAAACATCAAGATAAGAGCAATGTGCAAAATAAGGAACATAAGACACGATTGAATAAATCATCATATGAATGAATGAAACACAACAACTCAAAATACTTGCTAAGATAGAAGGGAGTAGGTTTACTGACTCAATCTACAAAGTAAAAGAAAGGCCCTTCAAAGAGGGAAGCAGGGATTGCAAGTCTCATAAAGAGCTCCCAAAAATTATGATACTTACTAGCTTTCAGCTCTCATTGCCCCTATCATAGGCATCTTTAGGTGATTAAGGTTAAAGTGATCAAATATGAGGATATGCATTGACAAGTTTTAAGTTGAGAATCTCATGTCCCTTGAATACGAGGGCCGCTCCTTATGCTACTCAAGTTTAGTCACCGGTAAGTTCTTGTCGTCGTAAGCATATGTGTATCATAGAGAATCGCCAACGGGGTACCCCTTGCCCGATGATACGGAAGAATCCCCATATCAAAATGACAAGGCAAGCAGACAACAAGCATCTCAGCAATCTTCTTATTTACCATGGGAATATGGTGTTTTTTCTCTCTTTCCTCTTTTCATAATATCTCTCCCTTTTTTCTTTTCTCCTTTTTTCAATCTCTATCCTTTTTTATAAGAAGAATGCTTCATAGATACTCGTTATGGTTACGTTGCAGGTTTCCACCATGTCAGCATGAATTAGACCAGCGGCCCATGCGTTTCTCTAACACATATGCATAACTCCATGGACTTACAAGCTCCCCTTTCATTTCACACCGACGACATCCATAGACAAAAGAACATGATATCAACTTGGTACAAAGTACCAGTGCAATGTTGAAAGCCTTCCCCATGACAGCATGGTTCTGCTAATTCACAACTTACAAAGCGCAAGCATATACGCAACATAGGTGAGCACAATGGTTCAAGTTTATTAAGTGCAAGAAAGTAAAGTGTGCCATCAAGTTTGTGAGAGCTTAAATCACTAATTTTCACATAACAAGTTTAATTTGGGAGGTAGAAAACACAAGGATTTACTTGGAATAACAATAATGCTACTAGGTAGGTATGGTGGACACAAATGGCATGGGTTTTGGTTTAAAGGAGTGGATGCACGAGAAGAATACCCTCTCAGTACAGGTTTTTGGCTAGCAAGGCTGGGTAGCAAGTATAAGAGTTGAAGGAAACTAACAAACATACAAGTGATAAAAACAAACATGCAATCTTCCTTGGAAGCATAAAAGATCTTAACTAGGGAATACTAGACTTATGAGCAAATCAAGAAAGAAAGATGATGAGATTATTTTTCTTTAGAGTACTTTTATCTTTTTCATTCAACTCTCAAAAATAGTGTGCTACTGACCAAGCTAGGTTTGCCAAAACCAACTAAATTAACTCAATGATCCCAAAGTGATACCAATACTAACAACAAGATCAATCATATAACCATGAATCGAAAACTAATATAAGCTATGCAAAAGAGTAAATGATAGACCTTCTCATTAACATTCCATAACGGCAACTCACACCAAGGGATACATATCTAAAGAAAGAGGGGACACTTCCATAATGCAAAGCATACTACATAATAACTCCTCTATTCATGATATGACTCTACTAATAAGGGTAAAAATATAGAAGATAGTGATGTGATACCGCAGCACTCCCCCAAGCTTGGAACAAACCAAGGGGATGCCAAACCTGATGACGAATTACTCATTCGGTGGTGGTGGTATCCTCTTGATGAGCTCTTTGATTAGTTTCCCCAAGTCCTCAATCTCGACGGTGAGATTACGAATAAGCTGTGAGTTTTGATCAATGCGGCTCATGATCATGTCGGGTTGAGAATCCCAGCTCTTGCGATTATTTCCCCACTCTACCTCCTTGAAGTCTTCTTTTCCTGCATGGCTAGAATGAGGCAAATCCCAATTGGAGGGTAATTTCTCCTTGGGCATATTCTGGTATTGATGCTCATGGATAAGGGTATGGAAAGGATTCTTAGAGCGCGGAGGAAGTGGCCATGGATCTGAACGGTGATGAGGAGGCTTCCCTCCAATTGGCAGAGTTTGCCACCACTCCAATGCTTGCAATGGTAGTGCCAGTGTGCTTTGCCTCCTCTTCACCTTCACTCTTGATCTCCTCCTCTTGACCGGGGTCTTGGAGGTCCTCCTCCATAGGTTCCTTTCCTTTATCCTTGGCGGACACCATTGCGGTTATAAGTTTTCAAAGATAATACCTGGCAGAAACAGATCGAAACAAAAACACGACGAAAACATGATATACGAACCTCAGAAGATCCGGGGGGTTATATATTACGAAGTTTCATAACAAGAGGAAGGTACTGGGTGAAAACGGGTCGGAGACAGAGTCTGGGGTGGCCTCACCACCTGGTGGCGCGGCCAGGGGTGGGCCCGCGCCACAGGGTGGTGTGGGCCACCCTGGCTCCGTTTCCGTTCCTTTTTCACTTCGTAACATCCCTTATTGACTGAAAACTATAAAAATATAGTTGGATTGTATTTTCGCGGAACTTTTCTTACTAGAACTGTTACCTATTTGAAAACAGACTCTGCAGGTCTTTGAATTTGGTCCTTGATGAATTTCTTCAGAGTTATAACTTGAAAGGCATAATATCTTCATCTTCATACACTTATTACTTGAGTCATAAAACCCTTCTCTTCCTTATTACACCATTATCTCCACTTCCTGGAAATTTCTTTCACACAAAACTTCACGCAGTTCTCATTAGCAACATTAGTATAAGTGAAGTGATAAAACCTTTTAACTCCAACTTCAACTGAAAACCATCAAACATAAGTTACTATAGCAACTCCTTTCGAAAACCCAAAAAGAATTCAAAAAGGAAATCGAATAAAGAAGCAAATGCAAGAGTGGCAAAACCTGCCAAAACAGACTAGCAGGTAAAGATCGATTTTTTCGAAAATCTTCTATTGCTCCAATCAAAAAGTGCAAAACTAACGAAAGTTAAATAACAACCTGGGGCAGAAGTACAAACAATTACAGCTCAATCCGACATACAGAGATCTCTCACGAATTTTTACGGTGAAGCACAAAAATCTGTTTCGGGACAGCAACTTCCCCAAATATTACTTCTCTCTCATTAGAGGTTGATCTTGACACAAAAACCAAACAAAACGGATAAGGAGCGGTTATTACCGAAGTAATAACTTCCAAGACTCAAAGAAACAAAAACAAACTAAAAGAAAAAACAAATTGGGTTGTCTCCCATAAAGCTCTTTCTTTATAGCCATTAAGATGGGCATCATAATTTTGAAGATGCTCACTCAGGAATATGAATTGAGGTGAAAGAGAGCATTAAGAAGCAAAAATACACACATTTAAGTCTAACCCACTTCGTATACAAGGGAATTTTGTAAACAAACAAGTTGTTAAAACCATATGCTACTTGCATTGGAAGGCAAAAGAAGCGCAACATAAAAACTTTCAGCATAAAACGAGGAAACTTGATATTATTGAGATGCATAAGAACACTTTTCCCTCTCTCATAATAGCTTTCAGTATCATGCATAAACTTAACGATATAGCCATCACAAGGGCCATCATAGCAATGATCACTTATTCTAACATAAAACACAGGAATACTAGGTCTCATAACACTACCTTGTGAAACAATATTAGAGGTATCCTTACAAAGGATAGTGTGTCCCTATTTTTCATAATTAGTAACAAAGTCTTTCACATTTGCTCTTATAGGTGCATCAACCATTTGTTTATCAGGTTCAACAGCTTTGATTATACTTTCATTAACCATACTAGCTATCATAGAATGTTCCTTAATCTTAACTGGGAAAGGAATTTTCTCAATGTAAGGTTTAGGTAAAACATGATTAGCAGTACAAACTTCAGTATCTCTTGCAGGAACACTCTCAGCAATATCTTTATAAGGTTCATGATACTTATTCCAATTCTTTTTAGGCACTTCAATATAGGAAGCAAATGCCTTAAAATAAGAAGCAATAGCTTGAGAATCTAGACCATAAGCTTTTTTAATATTTTGAAAGTCATTAGTTCCCATAAAAGATTCAATGCATTCATAATCATAATTTATACCTGACTTTCTACCTTTGTCATTCTCCCAAGCTTCAGCATTGTCTTGAATACGGTCCAGAAGATCCCATTTAGCTTCTTCTTCCATACGAGTAAATGATCCAGCACAAGAAGCATCCAATAAATCCTTGTCATGTAGAGGGAGTCTTGCATAA
The DNA here is from genome assembly GCA_910589775.1 of Avena eriantha. Taxonomy (NCBI): domain Eukaryota; kingdom Viridiplantae; phylum Streptophyta; class Magnoliopsida; order Poales; family Poaceae; genus Avena; species Avena eriantha. Next base: position 303,284,448 of record OU342743.1, read on the forward strand.
AAGTTATTGATATAATATTGTTGGGAAGCTCATGAATGGGACATTTGAGCATTAGTAACTTCAATCTCCCCCAAGCTTGAGCTGTACTCTCTCCATCAAGAGGCCAAAAGTTGTATATTTGATTCCGATCTTTATGAATCTCACTAGGAGGATAAAACTTTGAATAAAAGAGAGGCACTATTTCCTCCCATTCTAGAGCTTGACCATTCTTCAGCAGCTTATACCATTCCTTAGCTCTTCCTTTCAGTGATAATGAGAATAACTTCTTCTTAACTTGATCTGTAGTAATACCTACACACTTGAAGAATCCGCATAATTCGTGTATAAAGAGTAAATGATCACCGGGATGGACAGTTCCATCCCCAACATAGTAGTTACCCATAACATGATCAATAATTCTAGGTATTTTGAAAACATCATTCTCAGCAGGTGGTGGCTTATCTACTACCTTAGCAGTGGTAGTAGCATTACCAAATAAGAAACTCAGCGAATTATCCATAACGAAAATAAAGCAACTAGCAGAAGTAAACAATACTCACAGTAGAAGTTTCCTTTACCAGTTCCACTCTCCAATAGCGCTTCACTCCCCGACAACGGCGCCAGAAAATAGTCTTGATGATCCACAAGTATAGGGGGTCTATCGCAGTATTTTCGATAAGTAAGAGTGTCGAACCCAACGAGGAGCAGAAGGTGCTGGCTAGTGGTATGGATCAGGATTTCTTTGCAAATACTTAGCACACGGATTTTTAGGGGTTTTTGATAAAGCAAGTAAACAAAGTACAGGTAAATAAAAGACAGTAAGAATAAATGCAGTAAGTGGCCCAATCCTTTATGCAGCAAAGGACAAGTCAGTTGTATTACTTAAGATGACCAAACGTTCTCGAGGACACATGGGAAGACTGTCAAGTGCTTTCGCTTCATATAGTTGATTAATCTTCTTTAGCTTGCTAAGTGTTGTGTGGGTGAACCTGTGCTAATGTACCGACCCATCCAGGACTAATACATACTTGTGATTATACCCCTCGCAAACATCCGTAAGTATAAGAAATTAATTAAGGTAGACACCTAACCACAGCTTTAAACTCTAAGACCCTGACGTCCCTTGTGCAATGGTTTCCTAACGGGGGTTCAGGTTTCTGTCACTCCGGCAACCCCTACGATTAGTAGCCAAATACACAATGCATTCCTCTAGGCCCATATACGTGAAGTGTCATGTAGTCGACGTTCACATGACACCACTAGAAGAAGTACACCACAACTTAAATATCAAACTATTGAATCTTTCTCAACACAACTCCACTACTAACAACATGACTTCTCCCATGTCCTCAAGAACAAAACGAACTACTCACAAGACATCATATGGATCATGATCAGAGATGGAATAATGATGTATAACAATCTGAACATAAACAATAATTCAACAGTTCACTTAATAGCATCAACTACAAAGAGTAATCAACACCAGGAAAGTTTCCCCTATGAACTATGCAAGATTCAACCCAATTGTTACAGCAATATGGAGATGGTGATGAGGGTGCTGATGATGATGGTGGTGGTGATGATGATGATGATCCTGATGAAGTCCAGCTTGATGATGGTGTTGATGGCGACGATCTCCCCTCTCCGGGAAGGAATTTCCCCGGTAGAAATCTGTCTGCCGGAGAGATCTTTCTCTCTCGGTGTTTTCCGCCCTGTAGATGCGGCGGAATCTTTCTGTGGTCGCTCCCCGAGTCTTAGGGTTTCGGGAGGATGATATATGCCAGAAGGGAGAGCCAGAGGTGGGCCGGGGTGGCCACACCACCTGCTGGCGCGGCCTAGGGGTGCCCGCGCCAGGGGGTGGTGTGGGCCCCCTGTGGCCCATCTCCACTCCGTCTTCAGGCATCCTTAGTCTTCTGGAAAAATAGGATTTTCTGTATATTTTCCCGGATTTTCTGATCTTCGCGAATTTTGCCTCCAAACATCACCTTTTCCATCAGAATCCTGACTGCAGCGGTCCATGCTCCAAAAGTCATCAACCATGCAAAAACTTGTAATGACATCGGATTGTTAGGGATTGGATGAGATCGTTCATGTAATGACATCGAATTGTTAGGGCATGGTGCCTAGTATCTATTATTAGTGCTTTTTGACTTTGTTGCAACTTGTTATGCTTAATGCTTATCACTAGGGCCCGAGTGCCATGATTTCAGATCTGAACACGTTATTGATTCATTATGATAGTATTGTTTTTGGTCTTACCTGCAAGTTGTATACACACGTTATTGTCCGGAACAAATGGCCCCGAAGTGACAGCAATCGGGATAACCGGAGAGAATGGCTTTGATGTGAGGATCACATGTGTTCACGGAGTGCTAATGCTTTGCTCCGGTGCTCTATTAAAACGAGCACCTTAATTGCCAGTAGTTCCCTTGAGGCCCCACTACAAACGGGCTGGCAGGACAAACGATGTTGTGCAAGTTCTCATTGCGAGCACGTATGACTATATATGGAACACATGCCTATGATTATCTAGTACTTGGATGCTTTATCTTATTTATCTACAATTTCCCTATGTCTTGATTGCCATGTGAATTGTCTTGTCCATGCAACGCCTTTCCATCCATCCATATGCCTACCACGCTTTTATCCTACTGTTTACTACTACTGTTACTACTGTTTACTTTTACTATTGCTATTACTCTGCTGCTACTTTACTATTGCTACTACAAAACTATTGCTACTGATAAACTGTTGTGAGCAAGATTGTTTCCAGGTGCAGCTGAATTGACAACTCAGTTGTTAAGGCTTATAAATATTCTTTGGCTCCCCTTGTGTCGAATAAATAAATTGGGTTTCACTTCCCTCGAAAATACTTTGATACACCCCCTATACTTGTGGGTCATCAAGACTATTTTCTAGTGCTGTTGCTGGGGAGCATAGCTTTATTTATCAAGTCCACTTGGGATCATTATTGTTCGCTGCCATCCATCCATCATGGGTAAGTCTCGTGATGGCAAGGTTCCTATTTTACCATCCACTACAAGAAGAGGTACGGTTCTGAACACCTCTATTGCTCATGATTCACCGTATGTTATGAGTAAGTTCCTTACACCACCACATACACATGCTACACACACTGCTACTACTGCTGAATCTGAAACTTCTGATACTTATGATGATGCTTCTACTGTGCTTGATAAGAGTGGTTCATTAGGTCCTTTCCTAGGTGCTATGATCGCTAGAACTATAGTTGAAAATACTAAAACTCCTAATGAAGACACTAATACACCTGTTAGTTCACCAGAGTCTAGAGAGAGATATGATATTGAAGACTGTTATATAGAGATGACCGATGAATTTATTGAAGAATGTCAAAACACCCATGATAGGAGTGATGCTAAGAGTCTCCTTGAGAGGCGTACTATTAAACCCAAATTGTCTCCTAATGCTAAGTTTGCTGCATCTCCCATAAACATTAAAGATAAAGATTATGATTTCTCTCTTGATTTATCTTATATAGCTATTGTTGAGAAAGAACCTTTTTGTGGGACTAAGAATGAATGTGTGGTAGCACATATGAATGAGCTTTCTACCATGAGTGGTTTATTTTCTGATGATATTAAGATGCACACCTACTTTGTTGCTAAGATTTTCCCCTTTTCACTAAAAGGAGAAGCTAAAACTTGGTTTAATAATTTACCTCCTAGATCTACTGATAGCCCTGATTGCTTGATTAGTACTTTCCTACAGAAATATTTTCCTCCTAGTGCTAGACATGCTATTTTGCAGGAACTTTTTGATTTTAAATAGGGAGAAAAGGAGATATTGCCTGAATCATGGGCAAGATTTTGTGCTTTGATTCATGCACAGGCTGTATGTCCATTACCTAAGAATGAGCTTCTTGATATATTTTACAATGGACTAACTGAAGAATCTAGGAGATACCTAGATAGTTGTGCTGATTGTGTTTTCAGGAATAGGACTGATACATTGCAAATGTATCTATAATTTTTGATGTTCCATGCTTGGTTTTATCCACTTTTTGTGTTTTGTTCCAACTTTGGAGTACTTTTCATATGATTTCTTGGACTAACCTATTAACAAGAGCCACATTGCCAGCTGCTTGTTTTCTGCTGTTTTTGGTTCCAGGAAAGTCAGAAAATGAATATTCTCGGAATTGGACGGGACAAATGCCAAAGTGCCTATTTTTCGGAAGGGATCAAGTGCTAGAATACGAGACTGAGAAGGGCCAGGGGCCGGCCACACCACCTGGCCGCGCGGCCAGGCTAGGCCCGCGCCAGGGGGTGGTGTGGTGGCTCCCGGCACCCCCTCGGCCTCTCCTTCCGCCTATAAGTTGACCTCGGGACGAAAACCCTAAGTACCCGATCAAAAATCCACGAAAGAGTCTGTAGCCGCCGTCATCTCCATCCCTAGATCGGGAGGGATCTGAAGCTCTTCTTGGCACCCTGCCGGAGAGGGGAATTCACCCTGGAGGCCTTCTTCATCACCATGCAAGCCTCCGGTGTGATGCGTGAGTAGCTCATCCTTAGACTACGGATCCATGTAGTAGCTAGATAGCTGGTTTCTCCTCCTTTGTGCTTTCATGTTTAGATCTTGTGAGCTCCGTTCATGATCAAGATCATCTATTTGTAATCCATACATGTTGTGTTTGCGGGGATCCGATGGATATTGAGATGATATTTCAGATTGATTATTGATTCTATCATGTCTTTGTTATTTGAGACCTTGCATGCTTTCCGTTGTTAGTAGCTATCTTGGCCAAGTAGATGCTAGCAACTCCAAGAGTTAGTATTAATGCTCGATAGTGGGTTCATGCCTCTGGTAATCTGGGGAAGTGACAGAAATCTCTAAGGTACTAGATGTGCTGTTGCTACTAGGGAGAAAACAACAATCCTTTGTTCATAGAACTATTGTATTGTTTACTTTACACGTAGTTCGTAAAGCAATAATCTGTTGCTTACAACTTAATACTAGAGGGGGTTCGGATGATAACCTGAAGGTGGATTATTAGTCATAGATGCAGTTGGATGGCGGTCTATGTATTATGTTGTAATGCCCAATCAAGTCTCAGAGGAGTCAAGATGATTAGTATATGCATGTATTGCTTTCTCGGTGTTTGTCAACTGCCCCGCTGTAATTTGTTCACCCAACATGTTATCTAGCTAAGGAGAGCCACCTCTAGTGAACTATGGATCCCAGTCCCTTTTCTTCACATACAATCTATAAACTATTTCTGCTTTGTGTTTACTTTCTGCAAACTTCTACTTCTTTCCATTCGATACGTTTAATCCTTTGTTTTCCGCAAAACACGGTGAGATTGACAACCTCATCGTAAGTTGGGGACAAAGTTTTGTGGTTGTGTTGTGTAGGTATCCACGTTGCTACTAGCACCGGTAGTGCGCCCTGCCAAAGCTCAGCTAGTAACACCTTTGGGGTGTTTCCTTGCTCCTACTGGTTCGATTAAACCTTGGTTTCATAACTGAGGGAAAACTTTCTGCTGTGCTCATCATACCTTCCTCTTGGGGTTCCCAACGAGCTCTACGTTGAAAGTCGGGCGCATCAAGGACTCCCAGGGAAGCAGCGGAATTAATGGCTAAAATAAGCAAGAAATATGAAGATTGGACTCCTCCTGAACCAGCTATACCTGAAACAATTATACCTGAACCAGCCATACCTGCACCTATACCATCATCTAAGAAGAGGGAAGTTATTGAACTAAATGATGAAGTGATGAAGGAAGCTAAGAAATGTCTTAAGGAGAAGGGAATTAAAGCTGCAGATGTCAAGAATTTACCTCCTATAGAAGAATTATGTAAGCCTATCTCCCATTCATCCACTATTGAGGTACACTCTCTCCAACACTTTGATGAAGGTGATATTCCTTACCTTAAACCTCCTGATCAATGCTTAGAAGAATTTGATATTTTTATTGTTAAGCAAGATAGTTTCAATAAAGGGGTGCAAAATCATCCAATGGAAAACTCTAGAGCTATTGTTGAGTTAAAAGATATTGTGGAAAGAACCTCTAATGATGTTAAAATGCTTGTTAAACATTTTCAAATGGTTCAAACTCAAATTGATCAACTTATTAAAGTGCAAAAGACTTGCTAGTTAATGCTGCTAAAGAAAAACATGCTTATGAAATTAGAACTAGAAGTGGAGCTGCTACCCGGGATCCTCTATATCCTAAGGGGCATCCCAAAAGAATTGAGCAGGATTCTCAACAAGCTGAAAATAGTGGTATGATGTCTACGCACTTCTATTCTTGTAGACAGTTGTTGGGCCTCCAAGTGCAGAGGTTTGTAGAACAGCAGGAAGTTTTCCCTTAAGTGGATCACCCAAGGTTTATCGAACTCAGGGATGAAGTGGTCAAAGGTATCCCCTCTCAAGCAACACTGCAATCAAGATACAAGAAGTCTCAATTGTCCCCAACACACCTAATACACTTGTCAGGTGTATAGGTGCACTAGTTCGGCGAAGAGATAGTGAAATACAAGTGGTATGAATAATTATAAGTGGCAATGGTGCTAGAAAATAACTTGATGGCGTGGAAGAGACTAAAGTAAAACTGAAATAAAGACGGAAGCAAGCAAACATGTAACAGATCTAATAGCAAACGGTGTTTCAATGCTTAGAAACAAGGCCTAGGGATCATACTTTCACTAGTGAAAACTCTCATATAAATATCTTCTCTTTATGATACTACTCTTAACTACTCTCCGGTTGGACACTCTAATCGATGGTAGGGCTATAACAGCAGTCCTCAAAGTAAGCCTTTCCCATCTAGAAAACCCCACACTGTCACCTTGAGCACTAGATGGTTCCAACAAACACCACAATTTCATAAAGACATCCAACTCCAAATATAACTCATAAGTATTTGAAATCTCTAGCCTAAGTGCCACCATGGTGAGCACGCTGTCACTTTCACACACATGGGGAGAGCAGAGATCTATTAAAGCACTTGAGTAGAAAGGTAGATCTATAGATTACAAGCTCATGATCTCAATAAGATCATGCATAGAGAGAGAGATGAACACATAGCTACCGGTAGAACCCTTAGCCTCGAGAGAGAACTACTCCCTCCTCATCATGGGAATCAGCAACGGTGATGGAGATGTTGGTGGAGATCGATGGAAGAGGGCACTTCCCCGTCCCGGCAGGGTGCTGGAACAGAGACTTCCTGTCCTCCGAATCTCCCCTTCGGTGGCGGTGGCGCTGCGGAACTTTTCGTGGCTGGAGGCTTGATGATTTAGGGTTTATGCCTTGGGAGGCTTCTTATAGGCCAGAGGGCAAGGTCGGTGGGCGGCCAGGGGGCCCACACCATGCCTGGCGCGGCCTGGGGGACCCGCACCATGGGGTGGTGTGGCCACCTTGTGGCCCCTCTCCGACTCTCCTTCTGGCTCCGTGAGTCTTCCGGGAAAATATCAACTTTGGCTTTTGTCCGGTCCAATTCCAAGAATATTGATTTTGTGACTTTCCTGGAACCAAAAACAGCAGAAAACAGGCAGCTGGCACTGTGGCTCTTGTTAATAGGTTAGTCCAAGAAATCATATGAAAAGTACTCCAAAGTGTGGACAAAACACAAGAAAGTGGATAAAACCAAGCATGGAACATCAAAAATTATAGATACATTTGCAATGTATCAACATCCCCAAGCTTAACTCCTGCTCGTCCTCGAGTAGGTAAGTGATAAAAAGAAAGAATAATTTTTGAGGTGATATGCACCATCATAAACTTGATCAAAGTATTTGTAAAACATTGAAAGCTGGGATGTGGAGGCTAGCAAAATACTGGGAGCGACAAACTAAGAGAGCAATAATGGCCATAATCATGCAGAGCGACAAAACATCATTGATCAAAGCATAAAGTGATACTACAAGTTGAAAACTAAAGGATCATAAAGGCTTATGGTGACTTGGTATAGTCATAACATGGTGTGAGCATGCGCTAAGTCAACCCAAATAAAGCATCGAAGGAGAATACCACTATACTATGCTTTAATATGCTAAAACAACGCATGATTCATCCAAGGCACATTAAGCAATCTCAATTGTTTATAACAAGTCATGCTACAGCAAAGAATACTAAGCATAAAGCCAAAACAATATCAAGCATGGCATGACAAAGCATAGGCCATAGTCAAAAACGAGCTCTTTTTACCACATAAGCATCAACTTTCCTACTCTTTTCCAATCCAAACCAAACTATTTGCAAACCAATTTATGAAAGAGGGGGTCCAACCAATTTATTCAAGCAAACTAAGAAAACCAAGAAAACAAAAAACCAAAACAAGATCGAAAAAGGAGACACTCCAAGAATAACACAACTGTGTATGAAACAATAAAAACGAAGTGTTTGGAAGAACCTGCGATTTTTATTGATGAAGAAGGGGATGCCTTGGGCATCCCCAAGCTTTGACGCTTGTACTTCTTGGATATTTCTTGGGGTGACACGCGTGGCATCCCCAAGCTTGAGCTTTAGTCCATCCTTCATCTCATTACTCATTCCTTACATACACCTGAAATTTTTCCTTCATACAAAACTTCACACAATCTTTATTAGCAACATTAGTGCACTCGAGATAATAAGTCTTTGGGTTCAGTTTAAATACCAATAAAACTTCCATTAAAACACAAGCTACTGTAGAACTTCCCTCAGAAAGCTCAATTCCCCTAAAGAACTCAAAAAGGATCCAACAAGAAGCAAATGCAAATAATGGCAGAAATCTGTCAAAACAGACCAATAGGTAAAGACGAATTTTTTAGAAGACCTTATGTTGCTCAACTAGAAAAGTGTTGAACTAACTAAAGTTAGATAACAACCTGGGGCAGAAGCACAAAAATTTACGCCTCAAAAAGACTTTCAGAGATTTTACACGAATTTTTACGGTTAAGCACAGAAATTTGTTTCGGGACAGCAACTTTCCCAATCATTACTTCTCTCTCATTAGAAGTTACTCTTGGCAAAAAAGCAAATAAAAAGGATAAGGAGCGGTTATTACAGGGGTAATAACTTCCAAAACTCAACTAAAACTTTTGGGTTATCTTCCAATAAGTACTTTTCTTTAACGCCTTTAAGTTAGGCATGATAGTTTGAGAAGATGCTCACATAAGAAATATGAATTGAAGTAAAAGAGAGCATCAAGAAGCAAATTCAAAGCACATTTAAGCCCAACCCACTTCCTATGCATAGGAATATTGTAGATAAACAAGTCATGAAAGCACAAAGAAATAAGCATAGGAAAGCAAAACAAGTGCAACTTCAAAATTTTCAACATAGAGAAGGGAAAATTAATATTGTTAAGATGCATAAAACCATGTTTCCCTCTCTCATAATAACTTTCAGTAGCATCATGAATAAAAGTAACAATATAACTATCACAAAGAACATTCTTATCATGAGGCACGTGCATAAAATAACTATTACTCTCCCTATAAGCATAGTCACTCTTATTAATCATAGTGGGAGCAAATTCAACAAAATAGCTATCATGATTATTCTCATCACCATAATCATCAAATATAGGAGGCATATTGTAATCATAATTAATTTTCTCCTCAATAGTAGGTGGACTGAAAATATCATATTCATCATTGTAATGATCATATATTGGAGGTTTGGTATCATCATAAGCAATATAATAGCTATCTTCCAAAGCTAGGGAACTAAAAAGATCATTTCATAAAAACTAGCTTCCCCAAGCTTAGACTTTTCCATAGCATTAGCAATAATGGTGTCCAAAGAATTCATACTAACAACATTGCTATTAGCACGCAAATAAAGTTCCATAGGTTTTTTAATTTTCTCTTCAAACACTTCATGTCCTAACTCAAGATAAATACTATAAAGCTCTCTAATTTTGTTGTTGTTTTCCATTAAGCCTAACTAGTGAAAACAAGAAACAAAAAGAAAAAATTGCAGAATCTAAAGGAAATAACTTCGAGCACTCACACCATAAAATAGGCGTTTGCCGTGGGAGGTTCTTCTTCTTTAATCCTCCGGTGTGAATACCTTTTACCTTACCTCCCCGGCAACGACGCCAGAAAATAGCTTGATGTCTACGCACTTCTATTCTTGTAGACAGTTGTTGGGCCTCCAAGTGCAGAGGTTTGTAGAACAGCAGCAAGTTTTCCCTTAAGTGGATCACCCAAGGTTTATCGAACTCAGGGAGGAAGTGGTCAAAAGTATCCCCTCTCAAGAAACACTGCAATCAAGATACAAGAAGTCTCAATTGTCCCCAACACACCTAATACACTTGTCAGGTGTATAGGTGCACTAGTTCGGCGAAGAGATAGTGAAATACAAGTGGTATGAATAATTATAAGTGGCAATGGTGCTAGAAAATAACTTGATGGCGTGGAAGAGACTAAAGTAAAACTGAAATAAAGACGGAAGCAAGCAAACATGTAACAGATCTAATAGCAAACGGTGTTTCAATGCTTAGAAACAAGGCCTAGGGATCATACTTTCACTAGTGAAAACTCTCATATAAATATCTTCTCTTTATGATACTACTCTTAACTACTCTCCGGTTGGACACTCTAATCGATGGTAGGGCTATAACAGCAGTCCTCAAAGTAAGCCTTTCCCATCTAGAAAACCCCACACTGTCACCTTGAGCACTAGATGGTTCCAACAAACACCACAATTTCATAAAGACATCCAACTCCAAATATAACTCATAAGTATTTGAAATCTCTAGCCTAAGTGCCACCATGGTGAGCACGCTGTCACTTTCACACACATGGGGAGAGCAGAGATCTATTAAAGCACTTGAGTAGAAAGGTAGATCTATAGATTACAAGCTCATGATCTCAATAAGATCATGCATAGAGAGAGAGATGAACACATAGCTACCGGTAGAACCCTTAGCCTCGAGAGAGAACTACTCCCTCCTCATCATGGGAATCAGCAACGGTGATGGAGATGTTGGTGGAGATCGATGGAAGAGGGCACTTCCCCGTCCCGGCAGGGTGCTGGAACAGAGACTTCCTGTCCTCCGAATCTCCCCTTCGGTGGCGGTGGCGCTGCGGAACTTTTCGTGGCTGGAGGCTTGATGATTTAGGGTTTATGCCTTGGGAGGCTTCTTATAGGCCAGAGGGCAAGGTCGGTGGGCGGCCAGGGGGCCCACACCATGCCTGGCGCGGCCTGGGGGACCCGCACCATGGGGTGGTGTGGCCACCTTGTGGCCCCTCTCCGACTCTCCTTCTGGCTCCGTGAGTCTTCCGGGAAAATATCAACTTTGGCTTTTGTCCGGTCCAATTCCAAGAATATTGATTTTGTGACTTTCCTGGAACCAAAAACAGCAGAAAACAGGCAGCTGGCACTGTGGCTCTTGTTAATAGGTTAGTCCAAGAAATCATATGAAAAGTACTCCAAAGTGTGGACAAAACACAAGAAAGTGGATAAAACCAAGCATGGAACATCAAAAATTATAGATACATTTGCAATGTATCAACATCCCCAAGCTTAACTCCTGCTCGTCCTCGAGTAGGTAAGTGATAAAAAGAAAGAATAATTTTTGAGGTGATATGCACCATCATAAACTTGATCAAAGTATTTGTAAAACATTGAAAGCTGGGATGTGGAGGCTAGCAAAATACTGGGAGCGACAAACTAAGAGAGCAATAATGGCCATAATCATGCAGAGCGACAAAACATCATTGATCAAAGCATAAAGTGATACTACAAGTTGAAAACTAAAGGATCATAAAGGCTTATGGTGACTTGGTATAGTCATAACATGGTGTGAGCATGTGCTAAGTCAACCCAAATAAAGCATCGAAGGAGAATATCACTATACTATGCTTTAATATGCTAAAACAACGCATGATTCATCCAAGGCACATTAAGCAATCTCAATTGTTTATAACAAGTCATGCTACAGCAAAGAATACTAAGCATAAAGCCAAAACAATATCAAGCATGGCATGACAAAGCATAGGCCATAGTCAAAAACGAGCTCTTTTTACCACATAAGCATCAACTTTCCTACTCTTTTCCAATCCAAACCAAACTATTTGCAAACCAATTTATGAAAGAGGGGGTCCAACCAATTTATTCAAGCAAACTAAGAAAACCAAGAAAACAAAAAACCAAAACAAGATCGAAAAAGGAGACACTCCAAGAATAACACAACTGTGTATGAAACAATAAAAACGAAGTGTTTGGAAGAACCTGCGATTTTTATTGATGAAGAAGGGGATGCCTTGGGCATCCCCAAGCTTTGACGCTTGTACTTCTTGGATATTTCTTGGGGTGACACGCGTGGCATCCCCAAGCTTGAGCTTTAGTCCATCCTTCATCTCATTACTCATTCCTTACATACACCTGAAATTTTTCCTTCATACAAAACTTCACACAATCTTTATTAGCAACATTAGTGCACTCGAGATAATAAGTCTTTGGGTTCAGTTTAAATACCAATAAAACTTCCATTAAAACACAAGCTACTGTAGAACTTCCCTCAGAAAGCTCAATTCCCCTAAAGAACTCAAAAAGGATCCAACAAGAAGCAAATGCAAATAATGGCAGAAATCTGTCAAAACAGACCAATAGGTAAAGACGAATTTTTTAGAAGACCTTATGTTGCTCAACTAGAAAAGTGTTGAACTAACTAAAGTTAGATAACAACCTGGGGCAGAAGCACAAAAATTTACGCCTCAAAAAGACTTTCAGAGATTTTACACGAATTTTTACGGTTAAGCACAGAAATTTGTTTCGGGACAGCAACTTTCCCAATCATTACTTCTCTCTCATTAGAAGTTACTCTTGGCAAAAAAGCAAATAAAAAGGATAAGGAGCGGTTATTACAGGGGTAATAACTTCCAAAACTCAACTAAAACTTTTGGGTTATCTTCCAATAAGTACTTTTCTTTAACGCCTTTAAGTTAGGCATGATAGTTTGAGAAGATGCTCACATAAGAAATATGAATTGAAGTAAAAGAGAGCATCAAGAAGCAAATTCAAAGCACATTTAAGCCCAACCCACTTCCTATGCATAGGAATATTGTAGATAAACAAGTCATGAAAGCACAAAGAAATAAGCATAGGAAAGCAAAACAAGTGCAACTTCAAAATTTTCAACATAGAGAAGGGAAAATTAATATTGTTAAGATGCATAAAACCATGTTTCCCTCTCTCATAATAACTTTCAGTAGCATCATGAATAAAAGTAACAATATAACTATCACAAAGAACATTCTTATCATGAGGCACGTGCATAAAATAACTATTACTCTCCCTATAAGCATAGTCACTCTTATTAATCATAGTGGGAGCAAATTCAACAAAATAGCTATCATGATTATTCTCATCACCATAATCATCAAATATAGGAGGCATATTGTAATCATAATTAATTTTCTCCTCAATAGTAGGTGGACTGAAAATATCATATTCATCATTGTAATGATCATATATTGGAGGTTTGGTATCATCATAAGCAATATAATAGCTATCTTCCAAAGCTAGGGAACTAAAAAGATCATTTCATAAAAACTAGCTTCCCCAAGCTTAGACTTTTCCATAGCATTAGCAATAATGGTGTCCAAAGAATTCATACTAACAACATTGCTATTAGCACGCAAATAAAGTTCCATAGGTTTTTTAATTTTCTCTTCAAACACTTCATGTCCTAACTCAAGATAAATACTATAAAGCTCTCTAATTTTGTTGTTGTTTTCCATTAAGCCTAACTAGTGAAAACAAGAAACAAAAAGAAAAAATTGCAGAATCTAAAGGAAATAACTTCGAGCACTCACACCATAAAATAGGCGTTTGCCGTGGGAGGTTCTTCTTCTTTAATCCTCCGGTGTGAATACCTTTTACCTTACCTCCCCGGCAACGACGCCAGAAAATAGCTTGATGTCTACGCACTTCTATTCTTGTAGACAGTTGTTGGGCCTCCAAGTGCAGAGGTTTGTAGAACAGCAGCAAGTTTTCCCTTAAGTGGATCACCCAAGGTTTATCGAACTCAGGGAGGAAGTGGTCAAAGGTATTCCCTCTCAAGCAACCCTGCAATCAAGATACAAGAAGTCTCTTGTGTCCCCAACACACCCAATACACTTGTCAGGTGTATAGGTGCACTAGTTCGGTGAAGAGATAGTGAAATACAAGTGGTATGGATAATTATAAGTGGTAACGGTGATGAAAATAACTTGATGGCATGTAAGAGACTAAATGCAAACTGAAATAAAGATGGAAGCAAGCAAACATGTAACAGATCTAATAGCAAACGGTGTTTCAAAGCTAAGAAACAAGGCCTAGGGATCATACTTTCACTAGTGAAAACTCTCATATAAATATCTTCTCTTTATGATACTACTCTTAACTACTCTCCGGTTGGACACTCTAATCGATGATAGGGCTATAACAGTACTCATCAAAGTAAGCCTTTCCCATCTAGAAAACCCCACACTGTCACCTTGAGCACTAGATGGTTCCAACAAGCACCACAATTTCAGAAAGACATCCAACTCCAAATATAACTCATAACAAGTATTTGAAATCTCTAGCCTAAGTGCCACCATGGTGAGCACGCTATCACTTTCACACACATGGGGAGAGCAGAGATCTATTAAAGCACTTGAGTAGCAAGGTAGATCTATAGATTACAAGATCATGATCTCAATAAGATCATGCATAGAGAGAGAGAGATGAACACATAGCTACCGGTAGAACCCTTAGCTTCGAGAGAGAACTACTCCCTCCTCATCATGGGAATCAGCAACGGTGATGGAGATGGTGGTGGAGATCGATGGAGATGGCTCCGGGGGCACTTCCCCGTCCCGGCAGGGTGCCGGAACAGAGACTTTCTGTCCCTCGAATCTCCCCTTCGGTGGCGGCGGCGTGATGTCTACGCACTTCTATTCTTGTTGACAGTTGTTGGGCCTCCAAGTGCAGAGGTTTGTAGAACAGCAGGAAGTTTTCCCTTAAGTGGATCACCCAAGGTTTATCGAACTCAGGGATTAAGTGGTCAAAGGTATCCCCTCTCAAGCAACACTGCAATCAAGATACAAGAAGTCTCAATTGTCCCCAACACACCTAATACACTTGTCAGGTGTATAGGTGCACTAGTTCGGCGAAGAGATAGTGAAATACAAGTGGTATGAATAATTATAAGTGGCAATGGTGCTAGAAAATAACTTGATGGCGTGGAAAAGACTAAAGTAAAACTGAAATAAAGACGGAAGCAAGCAAACATGTAACAGATCTAATAGCAAACGGTGTTTCAATGCTTAGAAACAAGGCCTAGGGATCATACTTTCACTAGTGAACACTCTCATATAAATATCTTCTCTTTATGATACTACTCTTAACTACTCTCCGGTTGGACACTCTAATCGATGGTAGGGCTATAACAGCACACCTCAAAGTTCATCTTTCCCATCTAGAAAACCCCACACTGTCACCTTGAGTACTAGATGAGTCCAACAAACACCACAATTTCATAAAGATATCCAACTCCAAATATAACTCATAACAAGTATTTGTTATATCTAGCCTAAGTGCCACCATGGTGTGCACGCTGTCACTTTCACACACATGGGGGAGAGCAGAGATCTATTAAAGCACTTGAGTAGCAAGGTCGATTATAGATTACAAGCTCATGATCTCAATAAGATCATGCATAGAGAGAGAGAGAGATGAACACATAGCTACCGGTAGTGTAACACCCTCGAATCGGCCCGATGCAAGTTTTAGCCCTTTCCGCCAAACCCGCATAGAAAACGAAGTAATACCATTACACAACAGTCCTCGATGGGACCCACAGAACATATATATATACAACAGCGACTCAACGAGCCAAGAATACATATATACAATACAAAGACCCAAGTCACCTTGAAAACGATAGAGCGTCCGTCTACGGATAAGATGCAAATGGGGCTAAGAGCCCTGAAGAATAACCAATGGCGTCCATAACCCTGCCCAGGCCAAGATGGAAGGGTAACCCTGCTAACGACGTCGATCTCAAACCTGCTAAAACAAAAGGGGTGCCGAAAAATGGCAAGGAAAAAGAGGAGCGTCAGTACTGAGGCCAGTACACGGCGAGGCTAGAATTCAGTGGCTCTCGCCTACATAGGTATGGTGGGCTGAAGCGGCAGCGCAACGGCACTAACAACCTATAGAGACTCGATACAACTGGCGATTATCAGAGAGGGATAAGAAAGACCTATCGGATCCAAACCTGAAGCTAACACCAAACAAACCCATCCTGGTATTTCCCCCTCGAGGCCAAACGAGGAAGTCGGACCGAGGAACTCACACAGTTGGCAGTTTTATTCATTCCATTGTAGTTCTAGCACTTACTAATCAGATATAGGTAGCATGAGTTATCTGAAGCATAAGTAGTGGACAGTTTTAATAACCATTCCGTGGTAGTTGGAACATTTATAGTCAGATATAATTGTCCTGAGGAATCCCAAAACCAGCAGTGTTGGCACTTTTATCACATTCCATTGGAGTGTTGCAATACTTACTAGGCAGGTACATCATGTCACAAACAACCCCCGATCCACCAGTTGTTGGCATTTTTACTATCCATTCCGTTATACTTGAACTGATTACTAGTCACATATTAAGTCAAATTTATAACCACTACTTTAGTTATGCTTGTCTATGATCAAGATACTGTGCTCCAAGTCGTCCCATAACCGCGGACACGGCTTTCAGAAAGTTTTACCCTGCAGGGGTGCACAAATAGCAACACACACTCGATTAACCTCGGAAAAACCAACTCAAAACCCAACGAGGCTTCCACGACAAAGCGATCACAGGATTCATAAAATATTCAGGGGGCCACCCCACTAAGCTACCCACAACGAAGTTGGCCGGCTCTAGAACGGACCCAGGATTTGTGACAATGTTGTAAACGACTAGGAACCTGAAAGTGTGACTGGGCTTTGTCGATACCGCGAAAATATTCCACGATCCAAAACAGTACAGGTGCTCCACGCACAATCTTAAATAAAGTAGTAAAGCATGGCATAAGTACAGAATAGTAATAAAGCCCCAAACTACTTGTGGCCCCAAGAAATAGAAATGAATAAGCTCTGGCTCAGGGGGGTCCATAAGGCCTCCCGGATGTGGATAGTGCGAAAAATCAAGGAACAGGTATCAAGTACTCGGGGTCCTACGAGACAAGCGTGGAAGACCAAATAACATCTATTGCCCACCGATGCCTCTGCATTAGTTATATCTAGCAATTTAATAGTTGTATTTAAAGTCATGATCATCTCCACCATAAACATCTGCCAGCATTCCAACAACTATGGTAATCGACAACACGAGATCAACACCTGAGCAAGCAACTACGACTCGCAAGGCCAGCTATCTACCCCAAGAACAGGTATTAGGAGGTGTGTCCATGGCAATATGGAGGCTGCACGGGATATAACTGGTGCACGGAAACTAAAGCATCGCGACACGGATAAGCTATAGATCAACAGGGAGGAATACAGACTATAAATGACAAATAGGTAGAAGGGGGAGAGATGCTCGCTGGGAAACACTACCGACGGATCATAACCGGAGAACTTGTCGATACTCGCATCAACTCATCGGCCTAATCCGCGAAGAAGCAAACACTAGAAGAA